>OX493404.1:24021353-25221353 GCA_950371165.1 Lacanobia oleracea | reverse complement strand
AGGTGTGCGGCGCGCGGGAGATGGGCTACCGTGCTCTCTTTTTAAAATTACTGTTTGATTATTGTTTGACACTGACATTCAATTGTAAACCACCAGATCATATCATTAGAAGACGAGAACCCTTGGATAACGACAGAGCGCGAGTACTTCGGCTGTCCGGGCGGCATGTACGACTTTAGTCAAGCCAACGTGGCCGGAGCCAGGGTGGCTCAGCTCAAGGAGAGGAAGGACAAGCTGGCGCGAGGACTCAACGCGCGGGCACACACGCTGCTCGGCAAGGAGGAGGAACAGGTATGAACACAACGTGGCCGGGGCCAGGCTGACCCAGCTCACAGCTCACAGCTCACAGCTCACAGCTCAAGGAGAGGAAGGACAAGCTGGCGCGAGGACTCAACGCGCGGGCACACACGCTGCTCGGCAAGGAGGAGGAACAGGTATGAACACAACGTGGCCGGGGCCAGGCTGACCCAGCTCACAGCTCACAGCTCACAGCTCAAGGAGAGGAAGGACAAGCTGGCGCGAGGACTCAACGCGCGGGCACACACGCTGCTCGGCAAGGAGGAGGAACAGGTATGAACACAACGTGGCCGGGGCCAGGCTGACCCAGCTCACAGCTCACAGCTCACAGCTCACAGCTCAAGGAGAGGAAGGACAAGCTGGCGCGAGGACTCAACGCGCGGGCACACACGCTGCTCGGCAAGGAGGAGGAACAGGTATGAACACAACGTGGCCGGGGCCAGGCTGACCCAGCTCACAGCTCACAGCTCACAGCTCACAGCTCAAGGAGAGGAAGGACAAGCTGGCGCGAGGACTCAACGCGCGGGCACACACGCTGCTCGGCAAGGAGGAGGAACAGGTATGAACACAACGTGGCCGGGGCCAGGCTGACCCAGCTCACAGCTCACAGCTCACAGCTCAAGGAGAGGAAGGACAAGCTGGCGCGAGGACTCAACGCGCGGGCACACACGCTGCTCGGCAAGGAGGAGGAACAGGTATGAACACAACGTGGCCGGGGCCAGGCTGACCCAGCTCACAGCTCACAGCTCACAGCTCAAGGAGAGGAAGGACAAGCTGGTGCGAGGACTCAACGCGCGGGCACACACGCTGCTCGGCAAGGAGGAGGAACAGGTATGAACACAACGTGGCCGGGGCCAGGCTGACCCAGCTCACAGCTCACAGCTCACAGCTCACAGCTCAAGGAGAGGAAGGACAAGCTGGCGCGAGGACTCAACGCGCGGGCACACACGCTGCTCGGCAAGGAGGAGGAACAGGTATGAACACAACGTGGCCGGGGCCAGGCTGACCCAGCTCACAGCTCACAGCTCACAGCTCAAGGAGAGGAAGGACAAGCTGGCGCGAGGACTCAACGCGCGGGCACACACGCTGCTCGGCAAGGAGGAGGAACAGGTATGAACACAACGTGGCCGGGGCCAGGCTGACCCAGCTCACAGCTCACAGCTCACAGCTCACAGCTCAAGGAGAGGAAGGACAAGCTGGCGCGAGGACTCAACGCGCGGGCACACACGCTGCTCGGCAAGGAGGAGGAACAGGTATGAACACAACGTGGCCGGGGCCAGGCTGACCCAGCTCACAGCTCACAGCTCACAGCTCAAGGAGAGGAAGGACAAGCTGGCGCGAGGACTCAACGCGCGGGCACACACGCTGCTCGGCAAGGAGGAGGAACAGGTATGAACACAACGTGGCCGGGGCCAGGCTGACCCAGCTCACAGCTCACAGCTCACAGCTCAAGGAGAGGAAGGACAAGCTGGCGCGAGGACTCAACGCGCGGGCACACACGCTGCTCGGCAAGGAGGAGGAACAGGTATGAACACAACGTGGCCGGGGCCAGGCTGACCCAGCTCACAGCTCACAGCTCACAGCTCACAGCTCAAGGAGAGGAAGGACAAGCTGGCGCGAGGACTCAACGCGCGGGCACACACGCTGCTCGGCAAGGAGGAGGAACAGGTATGAACACAACGTGGCCGGGGCCAGGCTGACCCAGCTCACAGCTCACAGCTCACAGCTCACAGCTCAAGGAGAGGAAGGACAAGCTGGCGCGAGGACTCAACGCGCGGGCACACACGCTGCTCGGCAAGGAGGAGGAACAGGTATGAACACAACGTGGCCGGGGCCAGGCTGACCCAGCTCACAGCTCACAGCTCACAGCTCACAGCTCAAGGAGAGGAAGGACAAGCTGGCGCGAGGACTCAACGCGCGGGCACACACGCTGCTCGGCAAGGAGGAGGAACAGGTATGAACACAACGTGGCCGGGGCCAGGCTGACCCAGCTCACAGCTCACAGCTCACAGCTCACAGCTCAAGGAGAGGAAGGACAAGCTGGCGCGAGGACTCAACGCGCGGGCACACACGCTGCTCGGCAAGGAGGAGGAACAGGTATGAACACAACGTGGCCGGGGCCAGGCTGACCCAGCTCACAGCTCACAGCTCACAGCTCACAGCTCAAGGAGAGGAAGGACAAGCTGGCGCGAGGACTCAACGCGCGGGCACACACGCTGCTCGGCAAGGAGGAGGAACAGGTATGAACACAACGTGGCCGGGGCCAGGCTGACCCAGCTCACAGCTCACAGCTCACAGCTCAAGGAGAGGAAGGACAAGCTGGCGCGAGGACTCAACGCGCGGGCACACACGCTGCTCGGCAAGGAGGAGGAACAGGTATGAACACAACGTGGCCGGGGCCAGGCTGACCCAGCTCACAGCTCACAGCTCACAGCTCACAGCTCAAGGAGAGGAAGGACAAGCTGGCGCGAGGACTCAACGCGCGGGCACACACGCTGCTCGGCAAGGAGGAGGAACAGGTATGAACACAACGTGGCCGGGGCCAGGCTGACCCAGCTCACAGCTCACAGCTCACAGCTCAAGGAGAGGAAGGACAAGCTGGCGCGAGGACTCAACGCGCGGGCACACACGCTGCTCGGCAAGGAGGAGGAACAGGTATGAACACAACGTGGCCGGGGCCAGGCTGACCCAGCTCACAGCTCACAGCTCACAGCTCACAGCTCAAGGAGAGGAAGGACAAGCTGGCGCGAGGACTCAACGCGCGGGCACACACGCTGCTCGGCAAGGAGGAGGAACAGGTATGAACACAACGTGGCCGGGGCCAGGCTGACCCAGCTCACAGCTCACAGCTCACAGCTCAAGGAGAGGAAGGACAAGCTGGCGCGAGGACTCAACGCGCGGGCACACACGCTGCTCGGCAAGGAGGAGGAACAGGTATGAACACAACGTGGCCGGGGCCAGGCTGACCCAGCTCACAGCTCACAGCTCACAGCTCAAGGAGAGGAAGGACAAGCTGACGCGAGGACTCAACGCGCGGGCACACACGCTGCTCGGCAAGGAGGAGGAACAGGTATGAACACAACGTGGCCGGGGCCAGGCTGACCCAGCTCACAGCTCACAGCTCACAGCTCAAGGAGAGGAAGGACAAGCTGGCGCGAGGACTCAACGCGCGGGCACACACGCTGCTCGGCAAGGAGGAGGAACAGGTATGAACACAACGTGGCCGGGGCCAGGCTGACCCAGCTCACAGCTCACAGCTCACAGCTCACAGCTCAAGGAGAGGAAGGACAAGCTGGCGCGAGGACTCAACGCGCGGGCACACACGCTGCTCGGCAAGGAGGAGGAACAGGTATGAACACAACGTGGCCGGGGCCAGGCTGACCCAGCTCACAGCTCACAGCTCACAGCTCACAGCTCAAGGAGAGGAAGGACAAGCTGGCGCGAGGACTCAACGCGCGGGCACACACGCTGCTCGGCAAGGAGGAGGAACAGGTATGAACACAACGTGGCCGGGGCCAGGCTGACCCAGCTCACAGCTCACAGCTCACAGCTCAAGGAGAGGAAGGACAAGCTGGCGCGAGGACTCAACGCGCGGGCACACACGCTGCTCGGCAAGGAGGAGGAACAGGTATGAACACAACGTGGCCGGGGCCAGGCTGACCCAGCTCACAGCTCACAGCTCACAGCTCAAGGAGAGGAAGGACAAGCTGGCGCGAGGACTCAACGCGCGGGCACACACGCTGCTCGGCAAGGAGGAGGAACAGGTATGAACACAACGTGGCCGGGGCCAGGCTGACCCAGCTCACAGCTCACAGCTCACAGCTCACAGCTCAAGGAGAGGAAGGACAAGCTGGCGCGAGGACTCAACGCGCGGGCACACACGCTGCTCGGCAAGGAGGAGGAACAGGTATGAACACAACGTGGCCGGGGCCAGGCTGACCCAGCTCACAGCTCACAGCTCACAGCTCACAGCTCAAGGAGAGGAAGGACAAGCTGGCGCGAGGACTCAACGCGCGGGCACACACGCTGCTCGGCAAGGAGGAGGAACAGGTATGAACACAACGTGGCCGGGGCCAGGCTGACCCAGCTCACAGCTCACAGCTCACAGCTCAAGGAGAGGAAGGACAAGCTGGCGCGAGGACTCAACGCGCGGGCACACACGCTGCTCGGCAAGGAGGAGGAACAGGTATGAACACAACGTGGCCGGGGCCAGGCTGACCCAGCTCACAGCTCACAGCTCACAGCTCAAGGAGAGGAAGGACAAGCTGGCGCGAGGACTCAACGCGCGGGCACACACGCTGCTCGGCAAGGAGGAGGAACAGGTATGAACACAACGTGGCCGGGGCCAGGCTGACCCAGCTCACAGCTCACAGCTCACAGCTCAAGGAGAGGAAGGACAAGCTGGCGCGAGGACTCAACGCGCGGGCACACACGCTGCTCGGCAAGGAGGAGGAACAGGTATGAACACAACGTGGCCGGGGCCAGGCTGACCCAGCTCACAGCTCACAGCTCACAGCTCAAGGAGAGGAAGGACAAGCTGGCGCGAGGACTCAACGCGCGGGCACACACGCTGCTCGGCAAGGAGGAGGAACAGGTATGAACACAACGTGGCCGGGGCCAGGCTGACCCAGCTCACAGCTCACAGCTCACAGCTCACAGCTCAAGGAGAGGAAGGACAAGCTGGCGCGAGGACTCAACGCGCGGGCACACACGCTGCTCGGCAAGGAGGAGGAACAGGTATGAACACAACGTGGCCGGGGCCAGGCTGACCCAGCTCACAGCTCACAGCTCACAGCTCACAGCTCAAGGAGAGGAAGGACAAGCTGGCGCGAGGACTCAACGCGCGGGCACACACGCTGCTCGGCAAGGAGGAGGAACAGGTATGAACACAACGTGGCCGGGGCCAGGCTGACCCAGCTCACAGCTCACAGCTCACAGCTCACAGCTCAAGGAGAGGAAGGACAAGCTGGCGCGAGGACTCAACGCGCGGGCACACACGCTGCTCGGCAAGGAGGAGGAACAGGTATGAACACAACGTGGCCGGGGCCAGGCTGACCCAGCTCACAGCTCACAGCTCACAGCTCACAGCTCAAGGAGAGGAAGGACAAGCTGGCGCGAGGACTCAACGCGCGGGCACACACGCTGCTCGGCAAGGAGGAGGAACAGGTATGAACACAACGTGGCCGGGGCCAGGCTGACCCAGCTCACAGCTCACAGCTCACAGCTCAAGGAGAGGAAGGACAAGCTGGCGCGAGGACTCAACGCGCGGGCACACACGCTGCTCGGCAAGGAGGAGGAACAGGTATGAACACAACGTGGCCGGGGCCAGGCTGACCCAGCTCACAGCTCACAGCTCACAGCTCACAGCTCAAGGAGAGGAAGGACAAGCTGGCGCGAGGACTCAACGCGCGGGCACACACGCTGCTCGGCAAGGAGGAGGAACAGGTATGAACACAACGTGGCCGGGGCCAGGCTGACCCAGCTCACAGCTCACAGCTCACAGCTCACAGCTCAAGGAGAGGAAGGACAAGCTGGCGCGAGGACTCAACGCGCGGGCACACACGCTGCTCGGCAAGGAGGAGGAACAGGTATGAACACAACGTGGCCGGGGCCAGGCTGACCCAGCTCACAGCTCACAGCTCACAGCTCAAGGAGAGGAAGGACAAGCTGGCGCGAGGACTCAACGCGCGGGCACACACGCTGCTCGGCAAGGAGGAGGAACAGGTATGAACACAACGTGGCCGGGGCCAGGCTGACCCAGCTCACAGCTCACAGCTCACAGCTCACAGCTCAAGGAGAGGAAGGACAAGCTGGCGCGAGGACTCAACGCGCGGGCACACACGCTGCTCGGCAAGGAGGAGGAACAGGTATGAACACAACGTGGCCGGGGCCAGGCTGACCCAGCTCACAGCTCACAGCTCACAGCTCACAGCTCAAGGAGAGGAAGGACAAGCTGGCGCGAGGACTCAACGCGCGGGCACACACGCTGCTCGGCAAGGAGGAGGAACAGGTATGAACACAACGTGGCCGGGGCCAGGCTGACCCAGCTCACAGCTCACAGCTCACAGCTCACAGCTCAAGGAGAGGAAGGACAAGCTGGCGCGAGGACTCAACGCGCGGGCACACACGCTGCTCGGCAAGGAGGAGGAACAGGTATGAACACAACGTGGCCGGGGCCAGGCTGACCCAGCTCACAGCTCACAGCTCACAGCTCACAGCTCAAGGAGAGGAAGGACAAGCTGGCGCGAGGACTCAACGCGCGGGCACACACGCTGCTCGGCAAGGAGGAGGAACAGGTATGAACACAACGTGGCCGGGGCCAGGCTGACCCAGCTCACAGCTCACAGCTCACAGCTCAAGGAGAGGAAGGACAAGCTGGCGCGAGGACTCAACGCGCGGGCACACACGCTGCTCGGCAAGGAGGAGGAACAGGTATGAACATAACGTATGAAAACGTACCTTTTCAAATAAAATAGACCGGATAATGTGATACTTAACCCATTTATGTTACTAAATGTGAAATAAAACAAAAAACAACCCTTATAATACATTACGTCGAGGGAACAGGAACTTTATTTTCGGAGAATCCTTCCTCCTCGTACATCATTAGAAAACACAAAATAATACCATGAACAGATAGTGTTGATCTTCTTTAATAATTTCACAAACTTCTTGATTCACAATAATCACGAATATCCGCGATGGAAACGGATGGAGGTAGTGAGGTCATCCGCTCACGCGCACGTTTTCTGGCAGTCTGCCCGACACAACGACACAACGACCCCCCCCCTATCCTACTTGTCAAACACTTCACTTCCAAATTACAGTCCAACCAACTTATTTGTGAACTGAAAGAGGACGGCACCGTCGATTCAGTGTTGCTAATTAATATAAGGTGCCCAAAATTGAGTAAGTTTTCAAGAAGGAAATTTCACATTAGACATAATCGTTTAATAAGAATTACAGTTACAACTTAAAAACAATGATACCTATATAAAAATAATAAAAAGAATTTGATAATTTACTGTTACGTAGGTACGCTAACAGTCTCTCAGGAATAAACAATGGCTTTATCTAAAAAGTAATCCAAGAAGTGGAAATTCAGCAGATAAAATGTTCCACGGGGGGATACAACTTTCATTTAATGCGAAGTTAAGTAGGCATTTAGTTATGACCGTACCTAACCCCTAACATCAGATTTCACTAATTATAATTAGCAGTGGTAGTGTAGTGTAATAAAAAAACAAATTGCTTTAAAATAATTTATTGAAAACCAGGTTTACAGTAATTGTGATCTTTAGATGAACCTGCATGCACAACTTCATCCTGGTTGTGAGGCCATACTCCGCTTATTTCCGTACCACTATCATCATTATCACTATCGCTTTCGGTTTCCGTGTCACTTACCACTTCTATAATGAAAGGTTTGTCTAAATAAAAACCATGTTTTAAGTATTCTCCTTCTAACCTGCGAACGTGTTTACAATGCCGTGCCCACTCATGAACTGTATTAGCGATAAAAGCTTCTCTAACTAGGTGGGGAATTTCAGCATTTTTGTGCTCAATATTTACATCAGCAACTTTTCTTTTCATTGTGCTCCATATGAGTTCAATGGGATTGAAGTCACAGTGATAAGCATTTGTTTCTATTGTCTTCTAAATTTTTTTCAATCTCATATACAGGTTAAGGCTTGTTTCTCTTAATTATTTCTAAAAGCTGAGGTTTAGTCAAATCCTCTCCGTAGTCAATTTTATTTTGGGTCAACCATAATTGCATACCTTTTTTTAAGGAATTCGTATTTTGGACTTTATTCACACAAATACGGTGACAAGGAGCCAATGGCCTAACTGAGAAGGATGTTCAAGATCGGGCAAAGTGGAGGAAGCTAAGTAGGAAGGCGGACCCTGGCAATAGCCGGGATTAACGCCAGGTAGAAGAAGACGGTGACAAGGAGCATTATCCATCACTATATGGATGGCTCTCGTAAATTAGACACATGTTTTTCAATAACCCACTTTTTAAAGTTGGTAACTATTCATCTCGTCATGATAATCATCACTCTTTGTGTCTGATTTAAACACAAGTAAGTTTAAACACATTTGTAACAAATCCAGTATCTCCTCTTGAATGAACAATAATATATCTTTGCCCTTTCGATACAGGCTCCAATACTCCGTCTTCACCCTCTCCTTGCCAACATTTACCCGATGTATGCAAAGAGTGAATATAGGTCTCATCTAAATAAATTATGGGCCAGGGCTGGGGAGATTTATTATTTTTATCCACTGCATGCAAGTACTTACTCTCCAAGCTGATATTTCATTACGCCCCATAAGAACCTTCTGATTGGATTGAGATTTTTTTTTAACGAAATCCCACCTTGTGAAACAGCTTTCGCAGACTCTCGCTGTCCTGTGTAATTTATTTCTGTCAAGACCTCTAGAAGCTTTTTAACAGTAGGAATTTCTTTATTAGCAGAATAAAATTCATGCACTTTCCTCCGTATAACTCCCATGTCAAAATCATCAACATGCACAAATCCACTTTTACGTTTTCTGTCCTTGACTGGTGTCCGAATTTTTGTACCAGTTTCTTCTGCTGCGTGCTCTTCCTTAACTATTATACACACCTGAAATATAAGATAGCTAGTTGTACCACCCGCCTCCGATATTAAGATGCCATTTTATATTTCATTGTTGTCCCGCGCAACTTCGTCCGCGTCAAAATTTTCATAACTGCTCCGTTCCTATTGGTCTTAGCGTGATGATATATAGCCTATAGCCTATTTTTTCAAATCGGACTAGTAGTTCCTGAGATTAGCGCGTTCAAGTAAACAAACAAACTCTTCAGCTTTATATTTTAGTATAGAAGTATAGATAAAATAAATGTTGGTAGAAGTTTAAATAAAAAGGTTAGTTGGCTCACTCACTTAGCAGGTTACCTAATAGACGTACGTTACCGTTACGCTAACCTGCAGCAAGAATAGAAACGAATATTTCGTGGACTTAAATAATTAGTTAAGTATCGGGTAATTTATAACAAGAAAGTTGACAACGCTAACCTTTCGCTGCCGAAATACGTTTGTATATTTGATTAAATGCTGCGACATATAAATACCAAAACTATTATAAGAGCTTTGTAAGTGTATTGATCTTATAAGTAAAGCTATTTTTATTTCTTCGGACGCAGCTTGCCAAGTTTCTGGATATGGTAAGTGTTCGATCGCGAGTTGATCTGTTAAATCGATAGATGGCGTTGTACAATTTGAGTCGCCTGCTGAATCGCGGTGTTAAGATTCTCCGCCAATATGCTATAAGTTTTTGATGAATACATTTTTTTTGGGTCAAGTCCGGTTCAGTAGTTGACAACCCTCTGGGGTTGAAACTGCGAGTGGCCATCGACAAAAAAAAAAAAAAAAACATTTTTTGTGGTACTTGCTTGGTACAAATTGTTTTATTTAAACAAATTCCCTCGGGCAGTTGACGTGTGCCGAACATTTGGTCCTATCGAGCCGGATCGTGAAAGTAAAGTATAATCGCGTCGGCAAGTAAGGTGACCGTTTTAGTGTGTCGAATGGTGAGGCATAGACACCAGTGGTGGATCGCCCTGAAGTGCCTGTAAGCTCCCCGGTGTGCGGTGAGCAGCGGTGTACAGCAGCGCAGCAACGAGGTTTGCAGCCGTTCCCGCCAGAGGGCGCCACCAGTATCGAGGCAACAGTGATATCAGCGTAGCAGCAACGACTTCAAGAGTGACGACACTTCAGCAGTGACGAGTGTGACGACGCACTCGCAGCAGGGACGTGTTGGGACTATGAAGAGGTTTGGCAGACAAAACCGTGAGTTACAACCCAGTTTCCTTATTTCGTAGACTTGTGAATATCTATCTCAGTGAATTTTGAAGATCAACTTAGTGAAATTTCAAGTGATTGAGACTTTAAATATTTAATAGTAGTTTTGGACTTTTATTATGAATAAAGTGTTGTGACGGGGAAATTCCATGCCCGATTTACATCACTTTTAAATGTTAACTGATTTTGTTTGTTGTTTTGAATTTTGTGACTTGTAATTTTTCGTCGGTTGCAATATACAGATATTGAATTGATTTACTAAGTAGAAAACTAGCTTTGTTGTACACAATGGAATCCTTGAGTAAATTGCAATTAAATTATAAAAAAAATATTGAAAAGGTAGAATAAACTTCAAAAAATCACCTAAAGATCGTCTTACAGAAACTTATATTGAAACAAGATTAGAATCTTTAGAGGAACAGTGGAAACAATTTGTTGAAAAAGCAACCGACGAGGAATTAGAAAGTAATGTTTATTTTACGTCAGAAATATATGATTTAACTGAAGATTTATACATAAACTATAAGTCTGAATTAAAAGAACACTTACTTCAAAATAGTCCGTGCAATAGTGCAGATCTCAATAGTATTAAACATTCTAATCAAAATAGTTCAAATGTGAAATTGCCACAAATTAGTTTGCCTACGTTCTCGGGGCTCTATTCTGAATGGGTTACGTTCCGCGATTTATTTACGTCATTAATCCACAACAATAATACACTGGATCACGTTCAAAAACTCCATTATTTAAAGAGTCATCTCTCAGGCGAAGCAGAACAGTTGCTTCGGCATATTCCCGTGACTGCGTCTAATTACGATGAGTGTTGGTCGACTCTAAACAAGCGATTTGATATTAAAAGGTTTTTAGCTAACTGTTTGCTCAAACGGTTAGTCCATCAATCGTCTATTACAAAGGAATCGTCGACCAACGTCAAAACTCTGTTAGAAACGACTGTTGATTACGCAGTCTAGGAATTGATGTCAGCTCCTGGGATGCAATTGTTGTGTACTTGGGCTCCGAAAAATTAGATACCGAGTCGTAAATTGTGGGAATTACGAATTAGTTCTAACGATGATTTACCTACGTTTGATGAGTTCAAAACTTTTATGGAGTCTAGGTTTCGAGCCTTAGAGTATTTAGATCCTAAAGTTAATAAACATAGTAGTACTCGTGATAATAATGCCAAATCTTTTCATGTCGCCTCTCAAGGCTGTATATTATGTTGTGGAGATCATAAATTGTGTCACTGTAAAACATTTGTAAAAAAAAAAATGTGACGAACGTCGTGAGTTTGCGCGAGCCAGTAAGCTTTGTTATAACTGTCTAGGAAAAAACCATTCTGTTTATTCTTGTCGCCTGCACACTAAATGTCACCTTTGTAAGAAGAAGCACCACAATTTACTTCACCCAAAGTCAACTGCCATTTCGGCTGAAAATGTTGATGGTTCAGCAGAAACGAAGGTGGTGGTTGCTAATGCAGCCACCTCTTCCAGTCAAAGCGAGACTAAACCCATTTGTTGTTTTGCGGGTGTTCACAACCACGGTCTGTTAGCCACAGCCTTGGTCAACATTGAGTCAAGAACTGGTACTGCTTTTGTTTTAAGAGCTCTGATGGATCAGGGCTCTCAAGTCTCTTTCATAACAGAGGCTGCAGTTCAGTTGCTCAGACTAAAGAAAACACCCGCTCACACCGACATATTTCGACTAGGCGATGACGAGGGAAACTCAATGCCCTCTAAGTGGATAGTTCGATTAAAATTGCAGTCACGTCTAGATCCCTCCTTTGTTTTATATGTCGATGCCTATGTATTGAATTAACTCACATCTCATCTTCCTGAGAAGAAGATCGTTCAGATACCGGTTTCATTCTCGTCCTTAAAATTAGCTGATCCGACCTTTGATACACCAGGGAAGATTGATTTATTATTAAGTACGCGTGTAGTCGGAGAAGTTTTATCGGATGGTTTAGTCAAGGGTCCGCCGGGAACTCCGGTTGCCCAGAAGACTAAATTGGGCTGGATTTTGTCTGGTGAGATCCCATCGTCAGCAATCTCTAGGCCAGTATGTTATCATATTGTAGTACAGTCAGCGGACGTCAATGACCTTTTGCGTAAGTTTTGGGAGTTGGAGTCAGAGCCCTCAATTCACAGCGTGATTTTGACTGAAAAAGAACAAAAATGTGAGGAGTTCTACTCTAAGACCACCAAACGCAACGCGATCGGGAGATATGTTGTAAAACTACCATTCAAAACCGATTCGCCCAGTTGCACGTCTGGGGGGGTCAGAGGTCATTGCCCGTAGGCGCTTTATCAATCTAGAGAAAAGATTATCAAAGGAACCGGAATTTAGGACACAGTATTAGTGCAGTCATTAATGAATACCTTCAACTGGGACCTGCTGAAGTTGTCCCTCAGATAGAATTAGGTAACGATGCGTTCTATCTACCACATCACGCAGTGGTTCGTGAGGATAAAAGCACCACTAAGGTTAGGGTCGTCTTCGACGCTTCATGTTCAGGTGGGCTACTCTCTAAGCCCGATGTCCGTAGTTTCGGTCTTAGTTGCGGGCGTATTGTAGCCCCCCAGGCCACAATGGAATATCATTAAATACAGAATTAATGGTTGGCCCAACCCTACAACCTGATTTGCCTCAAATTATTATGCGGTGGCGCTGTCATCCCATAAGTTTGGTTGCAGATATCGTTAAAATATACCGTCAGGTCAAGGTTGCAGATGAGGATGCTAATTATCAGCGCATTTTGTGGCGTGACAATCCAGAAGATGAATTGAAGCATATTCGGTTATTACGTATTACTTTTGGAACATCCTCTGCGCCGTACCTAGCGGTCCGGTCTTTACAACAACTAGCTCGTGACGAAGGAAAAGATTTTCCTCTTGTGGCAGAACTTGTTCTTACATCGTTTTACGTCGACGATCTGTTAATGGGTTGTCAATCTGTGGCTAAAGGTGAACAAATTTATCACCAATTTAAGGAGTTATTAGGTCGTGGGGGCTTCAAGCGTCAAAAGTGGTCCAGCAATAGTGAAGAATTATTAACTAAAATAAACGATGATACTGTTAGGAAGGACATATTAGAATTTAAAATAGATGCACTTACTACGATTTTAGGGTTAACTTATGATATAAATTTAGATGAGTTTTGATATAATGTGCAACTTTCTCCGCCCGAAACACCCATAACCAAACGAAAGGTAATCTCTGACATCGCCCGTTTGTTTGATCCTCTTGGCTGGCTTGCGCCGGTGATAATCACAGCCAAGGTGTTTATCCAACGCCTGTGGTGAGCAGGATCCGAATGGGACGATACACTTCCAGATCACCTGGCAAAAGAATGGCTTAGTTACAGGAAAAACCTTTACCATCTTAGGGATTTCAACCTGCCACGATGGATTCAAACAAATCAACTTGACGTCCTGCTAGAGTTGCACGGGTTCTCTGACGCGTCTAATGTCGCTTACGCAGCCGCTGTCTATGATCGGTGTATTGACGCCGACGTTCACGTTCATGTCAGTCTGGTTGCGGCTAAGACCAAGGTGGCCCCTGTCAAACAGGTATCAATACCTCGTTTGGAGTTATGTGGCGCCTTACTGCTCACAAAACTTCTGCGTGAAGTTTCTGAAACCTTGGGTGTATGTAAAGAAAACATACATGCATGGACTGACTCGACAGTGGTGCTCGCCTGGTTAAGCAGCCACCCCAGCCGCTGGAAGACATGAGTATTTCCGAAACCCTGTTGCCGACAAAGGGCAACAGGGTTTCGGAAATACTCACCGTCATTGAAAATAATCAGTGGTCGCATGTCAAGTCCAGTGATAATCCCGCAGACAGCGCATCGCGCGGCGTGAATCCTTCAGAGTTCGCTGACCTAGAGTTGTGGACACAGGGACCTAGTTGGTTAAAAAATAAATAAATTAACTATAACAAAAGACAATTCAAGGAAACTAACTTGGAAGAAAGAAAGGCGTCTGTGGCATGCAGCACGGCGGTGGGGAAAGTAGGTGAGGATGGTGTAATATTAAGATATGCATCTCTTCGAAAAGATACAAGAGTGATAGCTTATTGTAAAAGGTTTTTAAAATTTAAAAATAAAAATTGCACTACAAAATTTAATAATTTTCTCACACATTCTGAAATTCAAGGGGCATTACTCACCTGCATTAAATTATGTCAAAGGGATCATTTTGGATCAGAAATTAATAGTTTAACGTTAAAAGGGGAAATACATAAAAATGGAGTACTCACCTTGATCAGGAACAGATTTTGAGAGTTGGCGGTAGATTACACAGGGCCAACCTTCGATAATTCTTCCTCGTAAGTCACATTTAACCCACCTCCTGATAGCTGACGCTCATGAGAGGACGTTGCATGGCGGGCCTCAGGTAACTCTCAATTATTTGCGATCCAAATATTGGATAATACACGCAAAGGGTAACGTTAGGCACTACATACGCAAATGTGTTATTTGCATCCGTCATTCCGCTCGGTCGACACATCCTTTAATGGGGTCATTGCCCTCTGCTAGGGTCAACGTAAGCCGAGCTTTCTTTAGAAGTGGCGTGGACTATGCAAGTCCAATTGGCATCCGGCCTACCAAGGGTCGCGGGTATCACTCCACCAAGGGCTATATATGTTTATTTGTTTGTATGGCCACTCGGGCCATACATTTGGAAGTCGTCAGCGATATGACATCGCAAGCCTTTTTAGCAGCCTTCAAGCGCTTCACAGCGCGGAGAGGCCGTTGTGGTGAAATATGGAGTGATAACGGCACCACCTTTGTAGGAGCGAACAAGGAGTTGAAGGCTCCCCAAACTTTGGGGTACTTTGGGAGGCTGGAGTGAAGTCGACCAAGCATCATCTTAAAAGAGTAATTGGTACAAGCACACTCACTTTTGAGGAACTGACAACAGTTCTTGCCCAAATAGAAGCCTGTCTAAACTCTAGGCCTATTTACACCATCAGCACTAACCCAGAAGATCCAGGCCCATTAACACCGGGTCATTTTCTAGTGGGTGAGCCTTTGCTTCTAGTACCCGAACTTAATTTTGAAAACGCAAATATTAACACCTTGAGAAGATGGCAGTTGACTCAACGCATGGTTCAGGACTTCTGGCGCAGGTGGTCGCGTGAGTATCTAGTTCAATTTCACCAGAGGAACAAATGGGTGCATCAAACCGTAAAACCAAACTTGGGTGACGTAGTGTTGGTTATGGAAGATGATCTTCCACCTGCTAGATGGCTCTACGGACTTATTACTGAAAAGCATACTGGCTCGGACAAAATCACAAGAGTGGTTTCATTGCGTTGTAAAGGATATACTATCAAAAGACCTGTGTCAAAGTTAATCGTGCTTCCTATTACTTCATAAAAAAATGTTGTTGTTTAAGAATTAATTAATATTAGTTATATTACATCTTAAGTTTAAAATTATGATTTAAATTGTTTTAAAGTTTATATGTTATTTTTGTCGTTCACACACATACAGTCCATTAGTGTTTTCACTTCCCACCATCTTGAATTTATATCATGGTGGGCGGTCATTTATGCTATGTTAAACTTAGTTCTGGACATTTTGTCCATGGTGAGCGGGATGTTCGATCGCGAGTTGATTTGTTAGATCGATAGATGGCGTTGTACAATTTGAGTCACCTGCTGAATCGCGGTGTTAAGATTCTCCGCCAATATGCTATAAGGTTTTGATGAATACATTTTTTTTGGTACTTGCTTGGAACAAATTGTTTTATTTAAACAAATTCCCTCGGGCAGTTGACGTGTGCCGAACAGTAAGAAAATAAATATTATCGACCAAGTGCGATTCGCAATCGCATGCAATAGGGAATATGCATGAAAAACATATATGTCATCTATACAGTTTATCTAAAAATATACAAAAATATAATACTAACACTGAAAATAGAATCAAAATGACTTGAAAAACCATTGAGATATAATTATTTTAAACAAATATCACGGTCCCTCTCGCGAAACGCTGTTTTCTATGGCAGCTGTATAGCCTTCATAGACGATGACGTCAAAGTTTATATCGGATTACTCTTTCTAATTGTAATCTTTGGAGCTTTATAACTTCATCGCTGATGAATGTATAAAAATAATTTGATGATCGTTAACTAGAACTAAAAAGTAATTCATTTTGCAAATAAAAAAATCGCATGCATATTCCCTATTGGTTTCGAGTGAACCGTATATTTTTAATATGTTATTTAAAACTATACACTATAAGAAGTGTATGGTTTTTAATGATATGCATCGTTCTCACATGGCGACGTTACCTCAAAATATCTCCGCAACGTGATACTTTAGGGCACTATATTGCTTCTCAATAAATACTTTTGAATTATTTTTCGTTCTTCTTGGAAATTTGCATAAAGGATTTTACGCATATTACAGTACCAAGACGTGATGCGCAAGAAGGCCATAGTGGAGGCCGACCGTGCGAAGCTGGTGCAGGTGATGGCGGAGCTGGACGAGAAGAAGAAGCGCACGCTCGTGACGGCGTGCGAGCAGGTCAACCGTGACTTCGGCTCCATCTTCTGCACGCTGCTGCCCGGCGCGCAGGCGCGGCTGCGGCCGCCGGACGGACGCAGCGTGCTGGACGGGCTCGAGGTGAGGACACTCGTGTCAGCGTGCGAGCAGGTCAACCGTGACTTCGGCTCCATCTTCTGCACGCTGCTGCCCGGCGCGCAGGCGCGGCTGCGGCCGCCGGACGGACGCAGCGTGCTGGACGGGCTCGAGGTGAGGACACTCGTGTCAGCGTGCGAGCAGGTCAACCGTGACTTCGGCTCCATCTTCTGCACGCTGCTGCCCGGCGCGCAGGCGCGGCTGCGGCCGCCGGACGGACGCAGCGTGCTGGACGGGCTCGAGGTGAGGACACTCGTGTCAGCGTGCGAGCAGGTCAACCGTGACTTCGGCTCCATCTTCTGCACGCTGCTGCCCGGCGCAGCGTGCTGGACGGGCTCGAGGTGAGGACACTCGTGTCAGCGTGCGAGCAGGTCAACCGTGACTTCGGCTCCATCTTCTGCACGCTGCTGCCCGGCGCAGCGTGCTGGACGGGCTCGAGGTGAGGACACTCGTGTCAGCGTGCGAGCAGGTCAACCGTGACTTCGGCTCCATCTTCTGCACGCTGCTGCCCGGCGCGCAGGCGCGGCTGCGGCCGCCGGACGGACGCAGCGTGCTGGACGGGCTCGAGGTGAGGACACTCGTGTCAGCGTGCGAGCAGGTCAACCGTGACTTCGGCTCCATCTTCTGCACGCTGCTGCCCGGCGCAGCGTGCTGGACGGGCTCGAGGTGAGGACACTCGTGTCAGCGTGCGAGCAGGTCAACCGTGACTTCGGCTCCATCTTCTGCACGCTGCTGCCCGGCGCAGCGTGCTGGACGGGCTCGAGGTGAGGACACTCGTGTCAGCGTGCGAGCAGGTCAACCGTGACTTCGGCTCCATCTTCTGCACGCTGCTGCCCGGCGCAGCGTGCTGGACGGGCTCGAGGTGAGGACACTCGTGTCAGCGTGCGAGCAGGTCAACCGTGACTTCGGCTCCATCTTCTGCACGCTGCTGCCCGGCGCGCAGGCGCGGCTGCGGCCGCCGGACGGACGCAGCGTGCTGGACGGGCTCGAGGTGAGGACACTCGTGTCAGCGTGCGAGCAGGTCAACCGTGACTTCGGCTCCATCTTCTGCACGCTGCTGCCCGGCGCAGCGTGCTGGACGGGCTCGAGGTGAGGACACTCGTGTCAGCGTGCGAGCAGGTCAACCGTGACTTCGGCTCCATCTTCTGCACGCTGCTGCCCGGCGCGCAGGCGCGGCTGCGGCCGCCGGACGGACGCAGCGTGCTGGACGGGCTCGAGGTGAGGACACTCGTGTCAGCGTGCGAGCAGGTCAACCGTGACTTCGGCTCCATCTTCTGCACGCTGCTGCCCGGCGCGCAGGCGCGGCTGCGGCCGCCGGACGGACGCAGCGTGCTGGACGGGCTCGAGGTGAGGACACTCGTGTCAGCGTGCGAGCAGGTCAACCGTGACTTCGGCTCCATCTTCTGCACGCTGCTGCCCGGCGCGCAGGCGCGGCTGCGGCCGCCGGACGGACGCAGCGTGCTGGACGGGCTCGAGGTGAGGACACTCGTGTCAGCGTGCGAGCAGGTCAACCGTGACTTCGGCTCCATCTTCTGCACGCTGCTGCCCGGCGCAGCGTGCTGGACGGGCTCGAGGTGAGGACACTCGTGTCAGCGTGCGAGCAGGTCAACCGTGACTTCGGCTCCATCTTCTGCACGCTGCTGCCCGGCGCGCAGGCGCGGCTGCGGCCGCCGGACGGACGCAGCGTGCTGGACGGGCTCGAGGTGAGGACACTCGTGTCAGCGTGCGAGCAGGTCAACCGTGACTTCGGCTCCATCTTCTGCACGCTGCTGCCCGGCGCAGCGTGCTGGACGGGCTCGAGGTGAGGACACTCGTGTCAGCGTGCGAGCAGGTCAACCGTGACTTCGGCTCCATCTTCTGCACGCTGCTGCCCGGCGCGCAGGCGCGGCTGCGGCCGCCGGACGGACGCAGCGTGCTGGACGGGCTCGAGGTGAGGACACTCGTGTCAGCGTGCGAGCAGGTCAACCGTGACTTCGGCTCCATCTTCTGCACGCTGCTGCCCGGCGCAGCGTGCTGGACGGGCTCGAGGTGAGGACACTCGTGTCAGCGTGCGAGCAGGTCAACCGTGACTTCGGCTCCATCTTCTGCACGCTGCTGCCCGGCGCAGCGTGCTGGACGGGCTCGAGGTGAGGACACTCGTGTCAGCGTGCGAGCAGGTCAACCGTGACTTCGGCTCCATCTTCTGCACGCTGCTGCCCGGCGCAGCGTGCTGGACGGGCTCGAGGTGAGGACACTCGTGTCAGCGTGCGAGCAGGTCAACCGCGACTTTTGCTCCATCTACGTAACACCTGCAAATAAACATTAAAAAAAAAAATACGGTTCCTGTAGATTAGACCACGGGAACGAGGCGGTAAATCAGGAAAAAAACCTGCTTTATTCTTGTGTTAAGTGATGGATATGTAATATTGAGGTCGTACTTTCTTGTCCAGGTTAAAGTAGGCTTCAACAACACATGGAAGGAGTCCCTGGGCGAGCTGTCGGGCGGCCAGAGGTCCCTGGTGGCGCTGTCGCTGGTGCTGGCCATGCTGCTGTTTAAGCCGGCGCCGCTGTACATCCTGGACGAGGTGGACGCCGCGCTCGACCTCAGCCACACGCAGAACATCGGTCAGATGCTCAAGGAACACTTCCGACACTCACAGGTAGATCACGTACCCCATTCATACTCTAATTACAAACGAGAAGAGGAGGAACCCATTGCTCGATCTCTTACGAGGCGGCTTGCGTATTGGCCGTATTTCCGCATTCGCCTTCCAAAAGTCCTCGCGTCACTGCGTCGGTGGCGTATAGACGGCGAGCGACTGATGCAGCGCGAGCTCCTGGGGCGGACTGTCCGCCGGCCTCGGCACTATCGAGGCACATCCCACTGCGTCCGTCGCAGCTGTGCGAGCTCCTGGGGCGGACTGTCCGCCGGCCTCGGCACTATCGAGGCACATCCCACTGCGTCCGTCGCAGCTGTGCGAGCTCCTGGGGCGGACTGTCCGCCGGCCTCGGCACTATCGAGGCACATCCCACTGCGTCCGTCGCAGCTGTGCGAGCTCCTGGGGCGGACTGTCCGCCGGCCTCGGCACTATCGAGGCACATCCCACTGCGTCCGTCGCAGCTGTGCGAGCTCCTGGGGCGGACTGTCCGCCGGCCTCGGCACTATCGAGGCACATCCCACTGCGTCCGTCGCAGCTGTGCGAGCTCCTGGGGCGGACTGTCCGCCGGCCTCGGCACTATCGAGGCACATCCCACTGCGTCCGTCGCAGCTGTGCGAGCTCCTGGGGCGGACTGTCCGCCGGCCTCGGCACTATCGAGGCACATCCCACTGCGTCCGTCGCAGCTGTGCGAGCTCCTGGGGCGGACTGTCCGCCGGCCTCGGCACTATCGAGGCACATCCCACTTAGCAAATTTTTAAAAAAGTTACCCAATACCTGTCGCTATGTTTTCCTTTATTTTAAATGTAAATACTATCTTTTTGTTGCAGTTCATAATAGTGTCGCTTAAAGACGGCATGTTCAACAATGCCAACGTGTTGTTCCGCACGCGCTTCGTGGACGGCATGTCGGACGTGCAGCGCACCGTCAACTCGCGCCGCTAGCGCTGCTGGCAGGCTCCGCACGCGCTTCGTGGACGGCATGTCGGACGTGCAGCGCTTCGTGGACGGCATGTCGGACGTGCAGCGCACCGTCAACTCGCGCCGCTAGCGCTGCTGGCAGGCTCCGCACGCGCTTCGTGGACGGCATGTCGGACGTGCAGCGCTTCGTGGACGGCATGTCGGACGTGCAGCGCTTCGTGGACGGCATGTCGGACGTGCAGCGCTTCGTGGACGGCATGTCGGACGTGCAGCGCTTCGTGGACGGCATGTCGGACGTGCAGCGCTTCGTGGACGGCATGTCGGACGTGCAGCGCTTCGTGGACGGCATGTCGGACGTGCAGCGCTTCGTGGACGGCATGTCGGACGTGCAGCGCTTCGTGGACGGCATGTCGGACGTGCAGCGCACCGTCAACTCGCGCCGCTAGCGCTGCTGGCAGGCTCCGCACGCACTTCGTGGACGGCATGTCGGACGTGCAGCGCTTCGTGGACGGCATGTCGGACGTGCAGCGCACCGTCAACTCGCGCCGCTAGCGCTGCTGGCAGGCTCCGCACGCGCTTCGTGGACGTTATGTCGGACGTGCAGGGCTTCGTGGACGGCATGTCGGACGTGCAGCGCTTCGTGGACTGCACGTTCGACATGCCGTCCACGAAGCGCTGCACGTCCGACATAACGTCCACGAAGTGCTGTCAACTCGCGTTGCTGGCAAGCAGAGCTATACCGGACAGCTAGCGGTGACGTCAACATGCTCCAGGCAAGCCTGGCAGTGTCCCCTGTGTTCTTAGTCATTTCCTCGTCTCGACTCAACCTTAACTCGACTTCTTTTAATCAAATTCATAGTCATGAGGTTTGTCCGTTGTCGTCACAATGACATTAGTTAGTTGGACTGGACGAAGTTTCCTTCAAAGGGATTTCAGAGAGTATAGGAGTTAGTGCCAATTCTGTGGTCACGGATGGAATGAGTACTGATGCTACCGAAGTTGCCAAGTCATGCTCAAAGGCACTAAAACAAAACGACCTTATTAAACATAGATAATGTTAAGACGAAAGCAACAGACAATGCAGATAGGTTAAAAAATGCCAAAATATGATGTGAAAGTGCTAAAGTATGTTCTGTAAATATCAGCTTCTGGCTGCTTTAAAAGGTGCCATTATGTACTGAGACCTGATTCGCCAAAGTAAAACATAGCGAACTAGGCGCGTAGCGTGTTTTATGTTAGCAAATGTCAGTTCACAACGAAACGCGACAAAGTGCGTACTTTGTAATGTAACGCTACAATACAGAAGACAGAAGTTGGTACAAGCTTCAGTGACGCGTCGCCGATGGCCTGCGCTGGCTCCGGGTGCGAGCCGCGCTACGTTGCTACTATTTCACCGCCTTTTAAGATATAGGTAGAAGAAAGCTCTGTGAAATATTGTGTATGCTTATTGGATGAAGTGCCAAAAGCTGGCTTCGTTTACGTATATGTTTAGTTGTTACTGTTTAATGGATTTCACATGTGTTCAGTTGCATGTGTACGTCGAGAGCTTGTGTTACGAATACAATTTAGTATACGCCAATGGTTGAAAAGTTTAAATTCACCCTACTGCGTCAAAAGGTGCTCGGGTATTGACACACACGCACAGACTTCAATGTCGTCGAAATGTCATATAATTATGTCACTTTGGAATGTGTGAGTTCACTCCTATCAGTACAATGAGAGCAAATGTAATGAATTAAATCTTTAGACCCCGTAATAATAATTGTATTGGAAGTGGACTCCGCAATCATTGTACCGATAGTCGTGTCGGCCAATGGCTTAATAGCCACGAGCCTCGACCAACACCGGAGGCTCTCGTTGGGCAGCTGGATCAAGGGCTTGATTCAGAAAGCGGTACTTTCTCTGGAGCCCTGACCACCGGTAGCTTGGACCCTGTTCCCGATATCGGTGGGCTACTATTTTTACATTTTTTAAATGTTTTTTTTTATATACATAATATATAATATTGTATAAAAATATTTAAAAATGTAGAAATAAGTGAAAAAGATGAATAAAGGAAATAATAATTGTATTTTAATGCTACATGAACAAATCTGAACGTTAGTGGTGTCACTTTATTTTGTAAATACTGCATGTTATTAATAAGAGGCAGGAAGCGATCTCAATGCAATTATATTTGAATTCATAAACACCAAGTCACTAGCCTTTTACAGGAAATTTTAGTCGTTTGTCTTACCTCTATTGACTTGTATCAATGAAACTCAGTTAAAATGTACGCACCGATATTATTTACAGTTCCTGAAGGATCCTGATCCATCCACGTCCCGGGCATGGCCCGGATATTTGTGAATTGACCTAAAGAGTGTTCGGTGACCTCTCGACAGCGCCTACCCGCGCGGTCCTAGCGCGCCCAGCGTCAGCTCGCATTCCTAAAGAGTGTTCGGTGACCTCTCGACAGCGCCTACCCGCGCGGTCCTAGCGCGCCCAGCGTCAGCTCGCATTCCTAAAGAGTGTTCGGTGACCTCTCGACAGCGCCTACCCGCGCGGTCCTAGCGCGCCCAGCGTCAGCTCGCATTCCTAAAGAGTGTTCGGTGACCTCTCGACAGCGCCTACCCGCGCGGTCCTAGCGCGCCCAGCGTCAGCTCGCATTCCTAAAGAGTGTTCGGTGACCTCTCGACAGCGCCTACCCGCGCGGTCCTAGCGCGCCCAGCGTCAGCTCGCATTCCTAAAGAGTGTTCGGTGACCTCTCGACAGCGCCTACCCGCGCGGTCCTAGCGCGCCCAGCGTCAGCTCGCATTCCTAAAGAGTGTTCGGTGACCTCTCGACAGCGCCTACCCGCGCGGTCCTAGCGCGCCCAGCGTCAGCTCGCATTCCTAAAGAGTGTTCGGTGACCTCTCGACAGCGCCTACCCGCGCGGTCCTAGCGCGCCCAGCGTCAGCTCGCATTCCTAAAGAGTGTTCGGTGACCTCTCGACAGCGCCTACCCGCGCGGTCCTAGCGCGCCCAGCGTCAGCTCGCATTCCTAAAGAGTGTTCGGTGACCTCTCGACAGCGCCTACCCGCGCGGTCCTAGCGCGCCCAGCGTCAGCTCGCATTCCTAAAGAGTGTTCGGTGACCTCTCGACAGCGCCTACCCGCGCGGTCCTAGCGCGCCCAGCGTCAGCTCGCATTCCTAAAGGGTACGTGATGGCCGTCTCCTGTAAGCTCGACCGCAGCTCAGTACTAACTGCTAGCATTAGCTGGCCTAGTCATCTATTGAAAATCCGTACAACCCTGGCCAGCTTTATGTCTAAAGTGTTGTCACTGACGAGCGATCGACTGTACCAATAATGCAGCGCACGTAATGTCTACGAGACATATTTTGTGCAAGAATGAATGTGCGTCGTGTTTTTTTGCATTATTTTCTTATAAAATGTTGTTGGACAATACATTTGTTTGTTTGTTTGTTTGTTTGTTGAGATATTACGCTGTGTAAGGTTACTACACTGTGAATGGCAGAGCCATGAAGTTAGGATGCTATTGTTTGCTTGTCTTATCTTAGGTATAAATATAAACACAGCCATGCGTCAGCATCGCTATTAACTTACAAACATATCCTGCATTGTACATAGCTTAGCTAATACTTGATGCAAATTAATTTTGTCGAAATGTTTTCAAAATTCAATATTCTTGATACTTTTCTCTTAGTTTATATGAAATACTATTTTTGAAGCGCATGCATTAAGTTTAAACTAAAATAGTTTCGATGTAAGTTTTAGTAGATAAGATACTTGTTCTTTGTTGAGTTTAGTAAGACAAACGTCAGCAAGACTGATAGTCGTGTTACTACACTTTTCAGTTGAGATGTGTTAATTTAAGTAGTTGTTTGATATTATGTGAATTCTATTTCTGGAATAATAAAACTTCTTGAATGGATAAACTTGTTTTATTTGAATACATCGGAACAGAGCTTGAAATGATGATCAATGACAGTAGAGAAACTGTTGCTCAAACTATCAAGCGCAAGTTCGGTCGTGTATGTAATACTGCTCTCATCTTTGAGACGGATCTGCCAGATACAAGCTTGATGCCCTTGAGTAACTGAGAAACAAGCCAAGAGGATCATCGGCAATGAGAAGCTCGTCGCGACGAAGTTTCGCGCCGCACACGCCTCGCGCCACACACGCCTCGCGCCGCACACGCCTCGCGCCACACGCCTCGCGCCACACGCCTCGCGCCACACGCCTCGCGCCCCACACGCCTCGCGCCCCACACGCCTCGCGCCCCACACGCCTCGCGCCACACGCCTCGCGCCCCACACGCCTCGCGCCCCACACGCTTCGCGCCACACGCCTCGCGCCACACGCCTCGCGCCAAACACGCCTCGCGCCGCACACGCCTCGCGCCGCACACGCCTCGCGCCACACACGCCTCGCGCCGCACACGCCTCGCGCCCCACACGCCTCGCGCCCCACACGCCTCGCGCCGCACACGCCTCGCGCCGCACACGCCTCGTGCCCCACACGCCTCGCGCCACACGCCTCGCGCCGCACACGCCTCACGCCCCACACGCCTCACGCCCCACACGCCTCGCGCACCACACGCCTCGCGCCGCACACGCCTCGCGCCGCACACGCCTCGCGCCCCACACGCCTCGCGCCACACGCCTCGCGCCGCACACGCCTCGCGCCACACGCCTCGCGCCAAACACGCCTCGCGCCGCACACGCCTCGCGCCACACGCCTCGCGCCACACACGCTCGGACAATAAACAGCTGCAATATTTGTGTTGGAACAGAGAACAGGTAATACAGCATTTTTAGAATATTGAAGACCATTGCATTATCCGCATATTAACAAAAGAAAATGTGATAATGAGTGCCACTAGATGGTTAATAATAAATAATAATATCAAATTAATAATAATAATATTATATCATGCAAAATAAAATAAAAATTCTTATTGATTACTTGGCAAAAGAGCAATAATTTATTAACATTTGTAACGGTCAACCGATTGCCAGCCATGCCAAAGCCATGCCATGCCGTGTCGTCTTGGTGCAGCCAAAGCCACAGCCACAGCCTCAGCCAAAGCCATAGCCATGACGACCAAGTACGCCACGGCAGCCACAACAAAGAGGAAGTCGATTGACTAGCACGTCACGTGCGCTTGTCAACCTAACGCGATGGGCGTTACCGAGCGGCGATCCCCTCCTCGATTTAGAGTGGGGGTAAACTTATAAAATAGGTCGCGCAGCGCATTTATAACATTATTCTGATCTAGAACCTAGCCTAAGCCGAAACTCTGTTCGATTGTAATTTATACAATAAATACCTACCTACAATCGAGAAAATTGTTTTTCGCTTTCCTGTGTTTCACTCAGAAGTGGGATGAAGCGAAATCGCCGTGACCTTCATGGACGTGGGGTGCGTCCACCCGGATGGGACCCCTCGAGCGACACCGAGCAAGATGAAGACGGCGATTCTACACCACCGCCCGCTAGAAAAATTCTGAAAAATCTCCTGCAAAATGAGGTCGACAAAGCCGTCCGCGAACTGGATTCAGACATCGGTATATCCAAAAATCATCGTGCTGCGTCCCTCATTCCTGAATTCGACCCGGATGGCGAAGATTGCACAGTATCAGTATGGTTAAGAAAAATCGATCAACTCGGCGACATACATCGTTGGAGCGATGAGATAAAGGCATTCCATCTGCAAGACAAACTACGAGGACAAGCTCGCAAATGGTACAACCGACTCGACGAGTATAATTACTCGTGGGACGAGTGGAAACAGATGCTGCTGCGTGCCTTTCCAAAACATCGGGACTACAGTGCATTGTTAGAAGAGATGATGCAAAGACGGAAGATGACTAATGAAACAATGACCAAATATTATCAAGATAAAGTATCCATGTGCTTCCGTTGTAAGTTATCAGACAGCGCCAGTGTCTCGTGCATCATTCGAGGCCTACCCTCATCTTTGCAACCAAATGCACGTGCTTTCCAATGTGAACGCCCTGATGAACTATATGAAGCATTCCTCTGTGCCCTCGACGACTACCGCGGCCCCGCATCAGAAATTCGCCTACCGAGTAAGGATCCTCGCCCAATGCCTGCCGAAAAGAAGATTTTTACGGAGAATGATCCTTGCCCACGCTGCAAGAAGACTGGTCACATGTTGCGAAATTGTACGCTTCCCGATCAACGTGTATGCTTTAAATGTGGTAAGCAAGGCCACATCGCTACCCGCTGCAATAATTCATCTGCAACTACCCTTCAAAAATCTACGTTTGATGTGAACAACAGCGTCAGAGACATTAAGATAATCCAAAACTACAATGACACCTACAAGAAAATAGCCAAGATCAACGGAGTCCACGTGAAGAACTACATCGATACCGGAAGCCAGGTGAACGTCATGACCAGTCGGATCTCCAAATTATTATCTCTCGACGTCATACCTACGAGTACGATCCTAAAAGGCTTTGCCGGCGGGTTAATTACTTCCCGTGGAAAAGTAAAATTTAATCTGGAAATAGACGGTATTCAAGTTACTTGCGATGCGTATCTGACAGACATCGAGATGGGTGACATTCATTTACTCATCGGTCAACCCGTCATTAATGCGAGCGACATTGCACTCGTCGTAAGCAACGGAACAGCCAAACTGATGCGCGAATCTGACTCCATGCCAAAGGAAGATGTGGTTGAAGAGCTCCACAAGTTCAAGATTGTTACGGTTATGCGAGAAACGTTGCCACCAGGAGCTTCCATCATCAAGGTCCTGATAGTGGGCAACCGCCAGAACAACGATATCTGTACCACTGCACGCCACTACGAGCTTCAAGGAGTTTCCTACTCCCTGCCCGCCACTCTCCTTCGAGGCGACAGCGGACACATCAAGGTCATCAACACCGGTACTGAAGACATCGTGTGGGAGGCTGGCCAGGTCCTCACACGCGCCGAGAGCTGCGACACATCACCCACCATAAGTCAGGTTAGCCAAGCCAAGCCATATTTGCCTTTAAAGCCTTCTGATTTGCCTATTTCATGTGATTTGCCTAAATTAACTGTGTCGGAAAATATGCCTTTTGTTTTGCCTGTGGATAAAGATTCAAATCTGAGCATAGGTGGAGTTTTGTTAGACGACATAAAAATAGGCAGTTTGAGTGTAACGGAACGTAAAGATTTAATCAATTTGCTAATTAGATTTAAACAAAGTTTCGCAGTCAGCACTAAAGATCTCGGCTGCACAAATTTAATTCAAATGCCAATTACTTTGACTACCGATAAGCCCGTTTATCGACAACCATATAGACTATCGCACTGTGAACAAGAAATAGTAAAATCTAAAGTCTCTGAATTATTAGAAGCCGGTATTATTAAAGAATCAGAGTCCAACTATGCTTCTCCAGTGATATTGGTAAAAAAAAAGAACGGGGATAGCAGACTGTGCATAGATTATCGCGCACTTAACGCCATAACCGTTAAAGACAGATATCCGTTACCTAATATTGAAGATCATATTTCCAAGTTAGCCGGTAAAAAATATTTTACGTGCTTAGATATGTCTCAAGGTTACCATCAATTGGCGCTAAAACCCGAAGATACTCATAAAAGTGCATTTATTTGTCAGGCCGGTCAATTTGAATATGTCCGTGTTCCATTCGGTTTAGCTAATTCTCCGTCAGTTTTCATGCGTTTAATTAACAAAATAGTAAACTCCATTCATTTTTCCCAAAATGGCGGTAGTAGCGACTCATGCGAGGTTTTAGCTTTTCTAGATGACATATTGGTACTCTCAGTCGACGTTAAATCAGGTTTTGACATGTTAGAGGTTGTGTTAAATAAATTCGAAACCGAGAATCTGAAATTAAATATGAAAAAGTGTACGTTTTTAGAAACTCGAGTAACGTATTTAGGACATGAAATTTCCGAAAGTGGTGTGCAACCGGCAGAGTCAAAATTAACCGCCGTGTCACAGTTTCCGGTGCCCAAAAATGTACACGAAGTTCGACAGTTTATCGGGTTATGTAGCTATTTCCGTAAGTTTATTCATAAATTTGCTCAAATTGCTCGTGCCTTAACCAATTTAACAAAGAAAAACGTTGCATGGGATTGGGGTAGTGAACAATCAGAGAGTTTTAACGAATTAAAAAAGTGTTTGTGCTCCAAACCGGTGTTAGCGATATACGATCCCGAGCTAGAAATAGAAATACATACGGACGCTTGTAAGTTAGGCATAGCGGGTATATTATTTCAAAAACAAATTGATGGTACCCTAAGACCGGTAATGTATTTCAGTCGTGTAACTTCTAAACAAGAAAGCGTATATCACAGCTACGAACTCGTAACACTAGCGGTTGTAGAATCTTTGAAAAAATTCCGCGTTTATGTAATTGGGAAACATGTAAAAATTGTTACGGATTGTACCGCGGTGCGTTCCACTTTGACAAAACGTGACATTATTCCGCGGATAGCCAGATGGTGGTTGATGATTCAAGATTACGATATAAGTGTAGAATATCGGCCGGGTGAGCGCATGAGACATGTCGATGCACTTAGTCGAAATCCTGTTGACGCGCTTAATGTTAACCGCCTAGAAGTATCTGATTGGTTCTTTACAGTTCAGTATCAAGATGACAAAGTCAAAAACATAATTGATCGATTAAAAACTGGTTCAGCAGAGCGCGACTTAACAAAGGATTTCGTACTGATAGATGATAGGTTATACCGAAAAACTCTGTGCGGTAATCGACTTGTATTGCCGGGACCAGCTAGGTGGAAAATTATTCAAATGCACCATGATGAAATAGGCCATGTAGGGTTCAAGCGCTGCATCGAGCTTATTAAAAATGACTACTGGTTTCCGAGAATGACGCGGTTTATTCAGAAAAATGTTGCGGCGTGTTTACATTGCGCTTACGGAAAAGGGGAGCACGGGAAAAAGGAGGGTATGTTGCATCCTATTCCCAAACCAACTGAACCGTTCAGAACAGTACATGTAGATCACTTAGGACCGTTCTGTAGGACGAAGAAAGGCTATGTGTACATGCTAGTGATAACCGATTCATTTACAAAGTTTGTAATTGCGGAACCAACTCGGACAGTAAACTCAATCGAGACGGTCAGGTTATTAAAACGAATTTTCGCTTTGTTTGGATACCCGGATAGAGTAGTGTCGGATCACGGAAAAGCCTTTACTAGTAGATATTTTAAGAACTTTGCTACAGACAAACAGTTTAAGCATACTTTAACTGCTATAGCTTGTCCTCGAGCTAACGGCCAAGTTGAACGTACCAACAGAACCATTTTGAACGCGTTACGAGCTACTGACCCTAGTGAAGCCGCGAACAATTGGTCTAATAATTTACCTGACGTAATCTGGGGTATTAACAACACTTTAAACGACACAACCGGATATAAACCTTACGACTTGATGTTTTCACAGAGTAGTAGGCCAGCATGTGATGTTTCTATTCCGGGGCGGGTAGTCGAATCGACCCACGTGAAATGCACCAAGGCTAAGCAGCGCATTGAAAAAGCTAGCGCTAAAATGAAACACCATTTTGATAAGCGTCGTAAGCCATGTCACACATATAAGAAAGGTGATTTAGTACTTTGGAAACAGGCTCCTACAAGTAGCGCGGCTAAAGTCGGTACTAAACTAGATGATCTCTATTCAGGGCCGTATATTGTCATAAAAGTTGTTGGTAAGGACAGATACAGGATCAGGAGTATAAAAGGTTTGAGAGGATATAAGAACTTCATAGGTTTAGTATCTGCTGAATCCTTGCGACCCTATCAAAGTGTAGCTCCTGTATCTGACAGTGCCAGCAGCTCTGATGAGCAGTTAGAGACAGAGGACCTAATAGATTTACTGGAAAGCTAATTGTGTTCCCTTTTCCCATTGCGGGAGCAATTGTTTCAGGATGGCCGACTGTAACGGTCACCCGATTGCCAGCCATGCCAAAGCCATGCCATGCCGTGTCGTCTTGGTGCAGCCAAAGCCACAGCCACAGCCTCAGCCAAAGCCATAGCCATGACGACCAAGTACGCCACGGCAGCCACAACAAAGAGGAAGTCGATTGACTAGCACGTCACGTGCGCTTGTCAACCTAACGCGATGGGCGTTACCGAGCGGCGATCCCCTCCTCGATTTAGAGTGGGGGTAAACTTATAAAATAGGTCGCGCAGTGCATTTATAACATTATTCTGATCTAGAACCTAGCCTAAGCCGAAACTCTGTTCGATTGTAATTTATACAATAAATACCTACCTACAATCGAGAAAATTGTTTTTCGCTTTCCTGTGTTTCACATTAAAAACAAAAATAAAATCTAGACTAGTTAACATTCCTAAGTAATAACCACGGAACAGAAAAAACAGGTGGAAATGCTATGCGACGAATTTTGTATCGGAACCTGTGTCGCCACAGTCATACAACTATACCGATAATCATATAATTCACCACAAATCAAGGATACGATTGATTGGTCGTTTCAATTTTGGTCAAAACAAGAATAAGTCAAAGAACCTACATTTGAAAATATCTTCGGCCTTACACGTAGGATTTATTTTACTTTAAGGCAAAAAGTAGGTATTCACGCCGTTTGGTTTTCAGAATTCGTTCAAAGTTGAATTTACGAGTAAATTCCGCTGTTCGACCATAGATGGCGGTATTTTCAATGATTGCAATTATAAACTTAAACTACTTAGCAATAAGATTCATAATTCTATGTTTGGATAGAAACAGTTGCCAGTTGATCACAGAAGTGACACATAAACATTGACTTACATTGTCGATATCGATAAATAAAATAACTTTTTTGAAATTAATTCCAAAAAATGTGACTCGTTTGGTATGGGAGCCACAAGTAATAATTATATTGTTAATAATACTTTTAAATTAGCGTAAGTAAAATATTCCCAGTTTATTGTATAAAAAAAAAACATTATTTCAAAGGGGTTTATTTTATTTATATACCTACACATTAATCAATAACAAAAACACACATCATATTTTTTTTAGTTTTCCGAACATAGATATAAGAAACAAGGAGATATGCCCGTTAGACGAAAATATATCGGAACCCTGTGTCCCCAGTACATCCCTTCCACACGAAAACTACTACACATGCACTTCTGTTAAAGCAATAGATACGCAGTCGCGCACACACCCGCATTTCTTAAATCAGAGTGTGCTACACAATCAATTATAAACCTTATCCCAGCAAACACAGCGTGTATTTACCGTTCACCGTACAACTCACGCACACTAAAACAACGGTCGCTATCATTGTGTTGTGCAAAAGCAATTTATTTCTCATATACTACTCTGTCAAGAAAGTACCGAGAAAAGATCAATAATACACAAAGTGTCTGTTATTCATCCAAATTTATTTTATCACCTTCAAAGTAAGTATGCTCCTTTAGAAGCGATACACTTGCGCCAACGAATAATCCATTCATCAAAACATTTTTTAAACGCTGCTTCCGGAATTGAGTTCAGTTCTCGCCGCGAATTCTCCTTTATGTCTTCTATCGATTGAAAACGGGTGCCACGAAGTGGTAATTTGAGTTTAGGAAAAAGAAAAAAGTCAGCATGAGCCATATCTGGTGAATATGGTGGTTGCTGGATGGTATTTGTTGAGTGTTTGGTTAAAAATTCGTTCACAATGATAGCCTTGTGCGAAGGCGCATTGTCGTGGTGCAAAATCCAAGAATTTTCTTTCCACAAATCTGGCCTTTTTCGTCGAATTTGCTCTCTTAAACGCCGCATAACGCTCAAATAATATTCTTTATTTACCGTTAGACCTTCCGGTAAGAATTCAGAGTGCACAACACCGCGATAGTCAAAGAAAACAGTCAACATGACTTTGACTTTTGATCGACTTTGGCGTGCTTTTTTCGGTTTCGGTTCAGTTGGAAGGCGCCACTCCGAAGCTTGTTGACTAGTTTGCATGTCAAACTCGTAAACCCACGTCTCGTCACCAGTAACAATGCGTTTCATGAATGTTGGGTCCGAACTGACTCGTTCTAGCATGTCCTCAGCGACTTTCATGCGATTGAGTTTTTGGAGAAAATTCAGATCTTTTGGGACTAGCCGAGCAGAAACATGTTTCATACCCAAATGATTAGTTAAAATGGTACGGATCGACTCGTGAGATACAGAAAGTTCGGCGGCTATCTCTCTCAGAGTTGAATGGGGATTTTCAGTCACTATTTCCTTCACTTTTGCGATGTTAACTTCAGTTGCAGACGTTGACGGCCTACCAGAGCGAGGCAAATCTTCCATCACATCTCGACCGCTTTTGAACGCTTTGAACCACTCATAAGCACGAGTTTTTGATAAAGTCGATTCTCCGTAAGCCTTCTGTAACATTTTCAGTGACTCCGAACACGAAATTCCATCGGCGATGCAAAATTTAAGACAAACTCTTTGTTCGATATTTTTGTCCATTATGAAATTCGCAATACACACTATATAATTATGATATTAGGTACTAAAACCAGCACTGTATTTAATATAAATAACAGATGCAACTCAAACTCCGCGCCAAAATGGAAAACAGTTGTGCCAATCTAACAACCACAAAAAAACAAAAATTTGAATTTGGAACCATAAACAAATCATCCATTCCCGATACTTTTTTGAATGAATGTACGCTAGTGATTGACTAAACCGAAAAGTTATCGAATCTTCAATTTTGTTATTGTAGAAACATTTTTTTGGGGTCACGAAAAAATGAAAATAAAACAGCATGTACAGAAAGAAAATAATAAAATAAAAATAAACAAATGTAGCTTAAAAAAATCTTCTTTATTATCTTCTTAATATATATAAATCTCGTGTCACAATGTTTGTCCTCAATGGACTCCTAAACCACTTAACCGATTATAATAAAATTCGCACACCATGTGCAGTTCGATCCAACTTGAGAGATAGGATAGTTTAAATCTCAAATTATAGTCGCAATTTTAATTTATTGCTAATTATTTGTCTGTTATTATTTGACAGCGGGTAGGGTAGGTAGGGTAGGTAGGGTAGGTAGGGTAGGTAGGGTAGGTAGGGTAGGTAGGGTAGGTAGGGTAGGTAGGGTAGGTAGGGTAGGTAGGGTAGGTAGGGTAGGTAGGGTAGGTAGGGTAGGTAGGGTAGGTAGGGTAGGTAGGGTAGGTAGGGTAGGTAGGGTAGGTAGGGTAGGTAGGGTAGGTAGGGTAGGTAGGGTAGGTAGGGTAGGTAGGGTAGGTAGGGTAGGTAGGGTAGGTAGGGTAGGTAGGGTAGGTAGGGTAGGTAGGGTAGGTAGGGTAGGTAGGGTAGGTGGGGTAGGTGGGGTAGGTAGGGTAGGTAGGGTAGGTAGGGTAGGTAGGGTAGGTAGGGTAGGTAGGGTAGCCAGTTGACGGGAGCGAAGCCGCGCGGGTCAGCTAGTACTAATATATAAAGCTGAAGAGTTTTGCTTGAACATGCTAATCTCAGGAAGTACTGGTCCGATTTGAAAAAATCTTTCAGTGTTAGATAGCCTATTTATCAAGAAAGGCTATAGGCTATACAATATCACCACGCTCAGACCAATAGGAGCGGAGCGCAGACGAAGTTGCGCGGGTCAACTACTTAGTAACAATATAAAACAACGTCGCTTTTTCCGTTTGTAGGCTTATATCTTTTAAACTACTCAACGGATTTTAATGCGGTTTTCGTAAGTGATCCCAACATACAGTACTACTTTTTGTAGGATACCAATTAGGTGGCCTGCCTGTGGCATCAATCCATTCCTTTTTAAATTCGCATCTTTAGGGAAGCTGAAAAGGTAAAAGCAACTTGTTTATCACAAAATCAACAGCCATGAAAGATCTGGGAGTCACATTCGACCGAAAGCTCACCTTCCACGACCACATGTCTACGGTAGCCAAACAGTCCTACCAAAGGTTAGGTTTTGTCCTTCGTAATTGTCGTGATTTTCACTCCGCACACGCCATCAAAATAGCTCTTGGAATCCACACGAAAAAACTTACGTGCTTCTTTTAGAAAAAGTACAGAAAGGGTTCCTTAGGATTTTGTACAAGCGGATACATGGCTTTACCTTTATCCGACCAAATTTTTACTGGGTTGCTCGGATATAACTCATTAGAGGTAAGGCGAGCACGTGATCAGCTCACAATGGCCTGTAAGACGCTCCGTGAAACCATTGACGCGCCGGATCTGCTTACAATGCTGGCTCGCTTCTTTGTGCCGGACAATTACTGCAGGGGTAAAAAGCACAGATTGTTCGCTGTGCCTCCGTGTCGCACCGTTGCGCGTGCTAAGTCTCCAATTCCTCGAACTCTGGTTGCACTTAATGATCTCTTGGATTTTAATCCAACAAGCGATCTGTTTGCGGATGAATGGACGAAGATTTTATTGGCATGTCAGAAGTACTGTGAGAGGGATTCATGACAGAGTACCTAACCCATTTTATTTTTTAAAATTTATCTTTGTTTGTGTTTAGTAGTTTTTGTGCATTAGTTACTGTAATTGGTTATAAACCGTTGTAATAATGAAAATAAAATCTATCCTAAACTACTTCTAAATCTCACCATGGGGCAGCACCCTAATTGCGTAACACACTTTCAATCTAGATCTGAATGACTTTGAAACATATTGCTTCATGTGTGCGAAAAATTGTTTGTCTATAATAGACACAGTTTGAAATTGACTTAAAGTACCAAGCAAATTGTCTAAGCTGCCAAGGAAATTAGTCAAATCTCTGTATGAAGGAGAACGATAAATTGCGATAATAGCAATCTTATTTGAAATTTTAAGAAGAAGTACGTTCGCCTCACTAAATATGGGCGTATCGACAGTGCAAACATAGCAGTCTCTCACATAGACAACCACGCCCTCATTTTGTGTTTTATACGATGAATTGTGTGAGTTGTAGCCGGTTAGTAAGGGAGTAGATGGGCATTTGCTTAACCAGCACTCAGTCAGAATAACAATGTCAGGCAAATACGTTAATCTATTCAGAAAAACCACCAGATTATCAAAATTGCTATTAAGGCTACGAATATTAGTGTGAAATATTATAAAATCATGGAGAGAACAATTTAAAAACCTATCACTTGCTTCCGGGGAACAAATATAGCAATTTGAGACAGCAATTTGCTCAACTTCACTATTGATAACGGTAAGATCATCCATTTTTAATTATAATTACAAAAGGGTAACACAGTTTTAGGATAGAATAATCAAAGTCGCAGTACCATTGTAGCAGCCCTAGGTTTAGTGAACTAACAGTAAAAAGACAGACTGAGGGGCTTACTAAGCAGGTGATTTCAGAGCATGCTAAGTCTTCTTTTTGATGAGATATATGGAGTTTGTGGAAAGTGCGGGGTTGTGTGCGAGTGTGTGATACGTGTGAGTGTGAAAGGTGAGTAGTATTTGTCGATGCTAGTTTGACAATAGTCCCAAATACAAAATATTTCAACTTATAAAAGTAGATTTGCAAGCAACACAATAACATTAACTTTATGAGATAATAAGTGAATAAAATTATATAATAATAAATAACTAGTCACGCGCCTTTCTTGATACGGGCGAGATCCGCCTCATTGTGCACTAGAAAGTGAAGACAACCGACTTTTTCCCGCACTAGGATCTTCCCGTGCGAGACCCAACAGAACTGAAAGTCATTTGTTTTTGCAGCGTCTCTAGCCAGAAAGAACAGCCTTTTATTCCTAGCTGATAAGTTTTCAGATACGTAAATTGGTTTTGCAGGGCCAGTAAATTTGAGGTGTTCTGTTGTTAATTTAATGCTATTTTTGTTGCGGTTCCGGAACTTACTTAGGAATTTTTCTTTAAGGATTACAGTGGTAAAATCGACAATGATTGTTTTATTGGTAGGATCCTTTGTTTTTATGCGGAATACGTCCTTCACATCCTTTGGTTGCACTGCAAGGTTCAGCAGGCTACCAGTATCAATGACAGTCTTTATCAAAGAGAACTTTGATTCTTCTTTGTTGCATGGAATATTTCGAATCTCTAAACAGGTGGACCTCGAGCACTGCTCCATTTTATCCAGCTTGTTTTCGAGGTCACTTATATATGAGAGATTTTCCTTGCGCTCCGTTTCCAACAACTCAATTTGAGATTTAAGGTTGTCATGCTGAGCCGAGAGGTGATCAAAGGAATCACGAATACTGTCTACTAGGGCAAACAACTTTTCATATTTTTCATCCTGGTGGGCCTTAAAATCTTGAAACATTTGCTTAGAATAGTTTAGAAGCTATTCAAGAAATTAGACCAAAAATTACCATTGAAAAAAATTCAGATGATAGTCCTTAGCCTCAGACTACAGGAAAACCTATACGAGGGCTCTGGTGTTAAAATAACTTTATTACAAAAATGAAATTGGTTCGGAACCCTTTGCACGCGAGTCGGACTCGCAGTTGGCAAAAAACAAAACAGGGTTGCACTCCGGGAATGCCAGCAGATGTGAAAACTTGAATACGTGCTTCTCTTCCTCCGTCTTGCGGATTTTCGATCAGGTCACGAGTCCTGACGTCTTACTAATTTTCGATCAGGTCACGTGTCCTGACGCGAGTTTAAAATTTTTACACATCACAAAAAAAGTGCACAACGCCGCTAAATAAGTTTTCACATCTAAAAGGGTGTTGTTTATACTTCAGTTCCGAGAACTGTTTATGCCAAGTGGCTTACGATAGTATCTTATTACATAGTTTGGTACAGAATGTTATCGCAACAAAGTTTTATGAAATTAACTGTGATGTTTGTAACGTTTAGCTGTTTCAAATATTTAGTTTACGAACTATGAGTCACAATACAAAGACTTGAAAAAGAGCGCTAAAAATAACCTTTCATAATTTAGATCACAAGACAAGTACTATTGCATTTATTTGAAATCTTATTTCGCAATCCACATGATGATAATAATTCTGAAATGAAACAAAAAAAACGCTTTCTAAAAATTCTCGGAGCGTATCGTGCTTGTTTTGCTTGGCATCCAATCAGCTCTACCCGTTGCATCTATCTATTTGTTTTTGAAGATAGCGTCTTTGGGAAGCCTAAAATATTTTTAAAGTAATGTTTAGTAATTTCAATAAAATTTCTAGACGATCTACCAAAAAATGTCTTTATCGATATCTATCCATCCAGTATCCGACCCACGGAACAGAAAAAACAGGTGGAAATGCTATGCGACGAAATTTGTATCGGAACCTGTGTCGCCACACTCACACAACTGTACCGATAGTCATATAATTCACAACAAATCAAGGATACGATGGATTGGTCGTTTAAATTTTGGTCAAAACAAGAATAAGTCAAAGAACCTATATTTGAAAATATACTTTCGGCCTTACACGTAGGATTTATTTTGCTTTACGGCAAAAAGTACTCACGGTGTTTCGTTTTCTAAAATCATTCTAAGTTGAATTTACGAGTAAATTCCGCTATTCGACCATAGATGGCGGTATAATCAATGGTTGCAATTATAAATTTTAACGTCTCAGTAATAAGGTTCATTATTCTATGTTTGGATAGTAACAGTTGCCACTCGATCACGGCTGTGGCACATGAACTTTGACTTACATTGTCGATATCGGTAAATAAGATATTTCGAAATTAATTCCAAAAAATGTGACTCGCTTGGTGTTGAAGTTTTGTATGGGAGCCATACATGAAACTTGTTGTTGGAATCGTTATGAAATTAGCTATCACATTTAAAATTGATAAGTTTGGGTTTACTTCGTAGTAAATTGTTAATATTAATAAAGTCCTACTTTCAAAATAGCGTAAGCAAAATATTCCCAGTTTATTGTATACAAGTAAGATAGAAACAAAAAAAAAATACATTATTTCAAAGGTTTTTATTTTATTTATGTAAATATACCTTATTACACATAAATCAATAAAAATAACACACCTCATACATTTTTTGTGTTCCGAACATCCATAAGAAACGGAACCCTTACAAAAATGAAATTGATTCGGAACCCTTTGAACGATTCGCACTTGGCCAGATTTTTTTTCATACCACAAGCCTTACAAAATCATGCCTCGGGTATCTTACTCGACTGCCAACAAAAAAAGGGGTGTTGTTTACACTTCAGTTCCGTGAACTCTTTATGCCAAGTGGCTTACAATAGTATCTTATTACATAGTTTGGTACAGAATCTTGCAGACTAAGTTTTCATGTATCTATATCCTTTTATTTTGAGTAGGTAGTTATTGGGCATTCTGAGCCACTGTCCTCCAGTAGCTCGGCAAGTAAGCCTCGCTACAGGACAGTGGCTCGGAATGCCCAATAACCACTAATCAACTCGACTGTTAAATATTATATATGTCGTACTGGATCATTGACTAGACAACATCGCACGAACAGTGTAACAGAATGCATAATAATAAAGTATCGACTCTACTATGTCGTAAACTACTATGTGTAACTTACTCATTGTGTGAACTACTGTCTTCCAGTAGCTAGGCGAGTTCGTCTTCACGACAGGACAGTGACAACAGTCGACTCGACTGTCAAGTCAATCACTATACTCAACCGTTAGGTATCATGCGAGTATAGTACATAATGTACATCATTCTGTACATTGTGTTTCAAAGATTATTGAATGAAAACAAAAAAACAATGTTAAATTATTTATTTTTCATAGAACCTTGGATTTTCTTTGAACACCGTATCTGTCGAATGTACGAAGTCTTGAAGTTTTCGCCATTGAGGAGAATCGAGATCAGTTTGAAGCTTGATGCGCACTAGTGCTTTCTTCCATAGTTCCATGCCGTCGGTGTGGCGCGCGTCGTCAGCCTTGTAGACCTTGCAATCAATGTAGTACTCGCCAGTGGTGATTGCTGTTATTCGTTCGCATCCGTTTGCCACTCGATTCACAAAGAATGACATAAGTTTGTCCGGTGAAATATTGCACTCTTGATCTCTTCCATGGTTTTTACTGATATCGAATACGTCGATTCCAGTAGGGGTTTTCTTGCTGAAACAATAATGAAAGTTAATGTTAGAACATTATTTACTTAAATCGTTTGGGATCGTTGGAAACAATCTGCCTGCATTATTACAAACAAAAAATAGATTTCGGATTTAAACTTGTTTATGACATGTGTTAAAATAATAATGCACTCGAAATAGCTCTTACTAGCGAGAGACAAATGCACTAAAACTTTATAAATGTCTTAAATAGCTCGTGGGCTAACAATCCATACAAAATTCACACATTTCGATTGAGACTAAGGTAGGCTTGCGACGATGATAATGAGAAAAGATAGAGAGAATTTATTTGTACCTTTTATGAGCTGATGGTGTTTTTGACTTGCGTTTCACGGAGCCCGTTGCAACTAGCTTGCGGCTGGATTTCGTTTTCTGTTCCGGCTCAGCGATGTCACACGACTGGTAGTACCTATTCACCTTCTGATTCAGACCTGAAATAAATATAGAAAAAAAGTTAGCTATGAATATAATAATTTATCACATGCGGTTCATGTTCAACCACAAGTATGAATCACTCGGATTTTTTTAAAACTTACATTATTAACTTAAATTGAAACGATTGTATAAAATATATTATATCTTCCTTGGACGTATTATACCCATACAAATAAAGACCGAGGAATTATTAAGCAATCATCGAATGTCAATGCAGCAAATTTACTTAGGGCTGACAAAAACCTGGTGGACATACGGTGTTATTCACTAAGCAAAAAATATAATATTTAAATGAGTACCTAACATTTAAAAGTCTAGTGACAACCTTAGGTAAACTAGCTGACGAGGAAAATGATGACTGTAAGTATAATGTTTCTACAATAACGGAAAGAAAAGGATCGTATTCATTCGGTCATTATTTTAAATTCGTAATTTGAGTATCACTAATTACGTTATATTACCAATGCATAAGAACTAAATAATATTATTAATCTATATAGATTACTTCGCAGGTAAATAAAATATACTAAGTAAATTATACTATTTTATGTTTGTTTAAGTATCTACGAAACTTTTTATTTCATAACTTTCTTTTTTCAGAAGCACATAGTACATTATCCTGACCAAAAGCTGTGACCTGTTCCTCTAGTTGATCAATTTGACCTAGTACCTGATAACTCGTGACCTGTGGGGGACTAAATACTATAACTTACAAATAACAACAATTAATTATTTTGCAGGTAATTGTTATTTATAATATTTTATTTTCTTTCACGCTTTTTATTATGACAGTATTTGTAATTATTTTTCCTTTTTCAGATATACCTATTTTTTGGTATGCGAAAGATAAACTGGATGTCAACTACTGCGTATTCTACGAATTTCTTATTTGCAGTCGACGTATATTGTATATAAGATCGTCATTATTAGTTGTAAGTATTAATGTAAACTTTGTAACTTTCACTATAAGATCTTAAAAATATTTGTCCCTTAGTGAGAATCTAACTAGCAACACGTAGCACAGAAGCCGATCGCTCAACCACTGTGCTATTCGCATCGTTATCGAGTATATCTATTTATATCGATATTATTTTTTTATAATATCAATAAATTAAAGTAATAATAATAATGCCTCACTGTTCGGTTTGCAAAGTATTTGTAGACAACCGTCGTTGGTCTGGTCATTTACGTAGTAATGCCCACAAAAGCAATAGCGCAATTCCTTATTTTGATAATATTTCTATTATTAATTCGTCTTTTAAAGGACGAATAGTAAGTTATAAGATCATTGCAACTAACGAACAAATAAATAATTTTCCTGAGATGTTTCTCAACGATATTAGTAAACAAGTTAAACATCTAATAGATAATTCGCTGCAAAAACATACATCTATTAAAATTAATTTTGAACTTTTTTCCTTTTTTCTCATGTTTAAAAATGATCAGCAAGAAATAAAATCATTTGTCACAAAAAATTATATCATTCACTTAAATTATGATTTTGATTCAATGTTTAAATCATTAGTAGAGTTATTATTAAAGAAGATTGAGGAATTTCAAGAGAGAGATAGTGGTTGGACGTTTGTTCGCAATTCGCATCTAGAAATAAACATTAATAAATATAAACCTCTCGGTGGATCCAAATATGTAACGCTACCTCAATTTATTAGGAATAAAAAAGCTTGTTTGAATATTCGGAACAATGACGAGTATTGCTTCTTATGGTGTATTGTAGCGGCCCTGTACCCCGCAACTCAACATCCTAATAGAATTCCATCTTATCCACACTTTGAGGATCCTAAATGTAGATGACTTAACATTTCCAATTTCATTTGCAGACATAACTGTTTTTGAAAAAAATAACCCTTCTCTGAGTATATTTGTGTATGGGTTGAAAAATGATAGGACAATCATTGGACCTTTGTATACTTCAAACAATAACAAATCCAAGAGCATCCATCTACTGACTGCTTTTACAGAATAATACCTCGTCTCATTATTGCCTTATCAAAGATTTACCTCGTCTAGTTAGAAATCAAATGACTAAACATCACGGTAAGCTATATTTTTGCGAAACATGTTTATTATTTTTTCCGACGTATAGTGAAAGGGAAACACACACGTGCGGAGCGGTTGTCACAGTTTTACCAGAAAAAGGATCAATTTTAAAATTTAAAAACTATGTTAGGAAACAAGACATTCCATTCGTCATATATGCCGATTTCGAAACATTGCTCGAACCTATTTCCGGCGATGAATCTGACACCGCTAATACGTCATATTTACAACGCCACGTGCCGGCTGCATTCGGTTATAATGTAGTAAATCATTTAATAATACTATTGAAGGTTACAGAACTTATCGCGGTAAAGACTGTGTTTCAAAATTTGTTAATTTTTTAATTGAAGATGCGAAAGAAATTATTAGTATTATATCTAAAAGCGAACCTATGATCTTTACCGACAAAGATGCTCTTGATTTTAGAGAAGCTGCTAAGTGCCACATTTGTGAAAATTTACTATTGAATGATAGAGTAAGGGATCATTGTCATATAACAGGAAAATACCGAGGCGCAGCACATAGACATTGTAATTTACAACATAAAGTACCAAAATTCGTTCCAATATTTTTTCATAACTTATCCGGATACGATTGTCATTTATTTATAAAAAAATTAGGTGAACTTCCAGGACAAATTAAAATACTAGCCAAGACCAAGGAAAAATATATAGCATTCACAAAGTTTATACCTATGTCTAATAACGATTATATACAACTAAGGTTTTTAGACTCGTTCAACTTTTTGGGAACTAGCTTAGATAAACTTGCTAAAACATTGCAGGTAGAAGATTATGTTCATCTTCGAACTCATTTTCCTGACGAAAGACAATTTAGTTTGTTGACACGTAAGGGCATATACCCCTATGATTACATGACAGACTGGCAATGTTATGAACAAACATCATTACCATCTAAGTATTGTTTTCATAATTCCATGACCAACGAAGATATTAGCGAACAAGATTATAATCACGCTCAGACGGTTTGGAATCAATTCAATATACATGACTTAGGTGAATATACAGACCTATATCTAAAAACAGATGTACTTTTGTTAACAGATATATTTCAGAGTTTTCGAAAAACATGTAAAAAATATTACAAACTGGACCCTGCATTTTACATAACTGCCCCTAGTTTATCATTCGATGCAATGTTGCTAAAAACAGGGGTTGAATTAGAACTCGTATCAGACTTGTCTATCGTCAGAATGATTCAAAGCGGTATAAGAGGGGGTTTGTGCATGTGTTCCCATCGGTATGCCGTATGTATGTTTTATAGTATACCTGGATTGTAATAATCTTTATGGCTATAGCATGTGTCAGTATTTACCTTACTCCGGTTTTAGATTTCTTAGTGAAAATGAATTAGCTAATTTACATGTTGAAAATGTTGAGGATACCGCTGAATGGGGTTTCATATTAGAAGTCGATCTTCTGTATCCTGATCATTTACATAACTACCATAATGATTTACCATTTTGTCCTGAAAAATGTATTCCTCCAAGCGGAAAAACAAAAAGTTAATTGCAAATTTGTATAACAAGTATAACTATGTAATACATTACATTCATTTAAAAAAATGTCTAGAACACGGATTGGTGCTGCGTAAAATTCACAGAGCCATTACTTTTAGACAGAGTCCGTATTTACAAAAATATATAGAATTAAATACAAAATTAAGACAACAAGCAAAAAGTTCTTTCGAACAAGATTTTTTCAAACTGTTGAACAACAGTGTTTTCGGTAAAACTTTAGAAAACACTGAGAATAGGGTATCTGTTTATTTAGTTAATCAATGGTGGTCATCAAGCCTGTCAGAGTGATGGCTAGCACTCCCCGAGCCAGCACCACTAAGCATGAGGACGCCGTGGTGCATCAGGGAGTGCTAGCCATCACTCTGACAGGCTTGATGACACTGGCTAAACCCATTACCACACAAAATCATGAAGCCTACAAAAAGAGGTGGAAAGCGGCTCTGGCCTCTGCCAAGGTTCCTGACCAAGTAGCTCCTAATTCCTGGACAGGTATTATATCCATTGCGGGGAAGTTCACCGAGGTATTGTCAGGGAGAGAGGACCTGCGCGCCGAGATAGTGGATCGGCTTCTAGTCATTGCGAAAAACGGTGCCGAGGCAGCTGTATTATCTCAGATCAAAATGGTCTAGGAGTTCTCGTCATTAAAGGCAGTACAATATATGGACCAGTTCATCAAGTCACACTGCAGGGCACTCGAGATTCCTGCGGTATTGGATCAAGCGCTTGACCTCAAAAACAAGTGGTCAGCAGCGAGCAGAGCCGACCCAGACCTGGCGTACAGCAGAGTGAGAGACGTCAACTCACACCAGGAACTCCACCACTCTCATTTCCCCGACCTGTATTACGCGGCCATTGCCCATGCCAGGGCCTTGCGCATCATAGGGGACAATTTCCAAGTCTCGCAATCCCATGTCTCCCACCACAAGATACCCATTGACAAGTACGTGAAGAAGACCGCTGCGGCCGAGCTAGGTGAGATCTCAGAAGACACGAGGAGGAAACTGGCAGAGCTGGGTTATCCCACCACCCGCAGGCGCACAAGAGAGGAGTCCGACTCCGAAGACGAAGAGGACGGAGCAGACGAAAGACGCAGACGTTGAGGATCACCCTCTAGCAGGGGTTCACCGAACAGGGGAGATTGTCTTTAGAAAAAAAAAAAAAAAAAATTACTTACTCAAAGACCTTATACTAATGCTTGCAAATCTTAACACCGCGATCTAGAAATGGGAGGTGAACTTACAACGCCATCTAGTATAAAAATCTTACAATGTTTTGTTTTACTGTGAACATACCGCCCACCAAGGACATAATGATATGTCCTTCATCATGACAAAAACCGCCCACCATGAGGTCAAGGGCTCAAACTAGAATAATTGAATGACAAACTATGACGTGAAGAAAAATATCCCTTTTTTTTTACCGAGTCCCCCATTCCTAGATCGCACAAAACTTAAAACAAATACTTAGTGGACTGTATAAACTTAAATCTAACTTAATGAAATGTATAAACTGAAATCTAACATAAAGCAAATAAAACAAACAAACAAATATCTAAAATTGCACCTTACATAAAATCAGTTTTGAAACAACTTAATCTAATACATGAGTTACATTATTTTGCAATAGGCAAAATGCACAATTTTGATATAGGTCGTTTAATGGACGATCCATTATGTTCGCGACGGAGCATTTTGATTTATATAACTCGCATAAACAGCCTTATGTACTTATATTCGTAAGCTCATATGTTTTTTAAGTTAGGAGCTTATATACTTAAATAGTAATAGAAATGTTCGCGGAGACGCATTTAACATTGTGTAACTCGCATAGATGGTACCTATGTACCTATAGTCGTAGCCTATGTACTGAATTTAGAAGCTTATGTACTCGCATAGTGATAGTTTGTAAGCTATGTAATCAATTTAAAATCATATGTTTGTCGTTTTCCCCAAACACGTAAAAGATGTTCTGGGGAAAACATATTTTCAAAGAAAATTATAGTCAATAGGTAGGGCTACACATTTCCCTTACACATTCCCGATAGCACCCTGAGGGCGTGTTCTGATTGGCTGATGGAAATCAGCCTAATCGAAGGTACATGAAAAATAGTCATTTCACATTCAAACATAGTAGGGTGGTTGAAGAAAACCACCATGTACACGCACCTTCAGTGCTAAGTTTTTAGGGCATCTAGGAATTTAGGTCTTAAACCATGGGCACTGGAAAGCTGGCACTCAGCCCTATCCAGATATGTACACATCTTCATGGTCAGGCAAGGCATAAAGCCACAAAATAGATAAGAAGATAAACATAGTTTTTTATCCTCTCCCGGGTTCCTGACCTATAGTACCTCCACCCTTGGAGGGGTGGCTTGGTAAGTTGTGTAGCTGGATGGAGGGATGATGCACCTACCCGAATATAGATAGTTTCATAGCCCATGGGGCACAGTTTTCCGGGGAATCAACCCCAAATAGTAAGCAAGCTCAAAACTTGTGATATTTTCGATAGTTAGATGCAACAAGCCCACTAGTGGGCAGGGTTGAGGGGTTGATTTCCAACCCGTTCGACGGGGAATTTCGGGGGATTCGAATAGAGGTGCGTCAACCCCTATCCAGACCTAGAATAGACCTAGATATAGCCGAAAATGTTCTAGAACCATAGTAAAAATTCGCAGTTAAAATAAACTGAAGCAGTTAGTGGTTTTTGGGCCTCGTTACGGTAAAGTAACCTCGTACCTTAGTAAATGGTAAAAAATAGCTAATTCGTAGTCACCGGCAGAAGAAACCCTAGAATCTATAAATAGAATCACAGTACTCGCGACTTTGCCCTTAAACCATTAGCTGCAGTGTTGTCAAATTCCTGCCTATTATTTAACCCTGGTAAGCATTCACCCTGCACCCCAATCTACCCCGAAGACAGCAAGTACTTGGCAAGATAGAAGAACGTTGTACGTGTGGTGCGGAGAACCTCAGTTTCCGGTACAGGACGTCAGCGCGGCTGGACGCCGTCGGTCGGTCACAGTTCACTTCGGAGGAGAAGAAAAAGGATAGACCTACCCCATCACAACCCCGTTCCAGTCGATCACGCCCGTCCGGTACATTTTTTGGTCCATTCGAGCCGGATTTCGGACCAAATTTTTTGGTCCTTCGAGAGCCGGATCTCCGCACCCGTACATCTTGTTTCTTAACAGTATGTCAAAACGTATCCGTTCCCGAATCATCCCTTGAAGAAACAAGCATTGAAGACTCAAGCCGAAGCCCTGCGATATAGTTTGGCACAAGAGCCAAACATACGCACCCCGTATCTTGTTTCTTAAACAGTATGTCAATTGGTATCCGTTCCCGAATCAACCCTGCAAGAATCATCCCTTGAGGACTCATCCGAAACAGATCCGAAGCTAATCGTCGAATGACGTTCCTGTGAAGACGCCTCAAGCTCAGCATCGTGGTTCATCGTGAGGACTACCCCTTGGAGAAAACTACCCTTCAAGAACCAACCCTTAAGGACTCACCCTGAGGCGGATCCGAAGCTATCCGTCAACATACGTTCCAGTTAAGAAGCCTCAAGCTCAGCGTCGTGGTTCATCGTGAGGACTACCCCTTGAAGACAACTACCCTTCAAGAACCAACCCTTAAGGACTCACCCTGAGGCGGATCCGAAGCTATCCGTCAACATACGTTCCAGTTAAGAAGCCTCAAGCTCAGCATCGTGGTTCATCGTGAGGACTGCCCTTGAAGAGAACTACCCTTCGGGAGCCACCCTTAAGGACTCACCCCGAAACTTTGGACTTTGAAAATTTTCCTGAAACACTGAAGGATTGCGTCTGGACTTAGAAGATTTCTAAGGAATCCTGGACTTTGAGAAAATTTGAAAGTTGAACCTGGACTTGGGAAGATTTTGAAGACCAAACCTGGGACTTAGAAAAATTTTGAGGATTGAACCCGACACTTAGAAAATTTTTCGAACATAGAAGCTGGGACTTAGAAAATTTTTGAAGACAGAACCTGAGACTTAGAAAAATTTAGAGGATTGAACCCGACACTTAGAAAATTTTCGAACATAGAAGCTGGCACTTAGAAAAATTTCGAAGATTCATACTGGGACTTAGAAAATTTTGATCATCTGAACATAGAAGATTTGAACATCGATTCGGGACATAGAAAATTTTTGAAGATTTTGGACTTTGAGATTCAGAGCAACTCTGGACTTTGAAGATTGGGGACTTCGAAGAATTATCCGAGAATATAGAAATAGTTTGAAGAAAAAACTTTAGTTCAAGTTTTACTGAAGCCTTATCCAGGGATAACAAACGATCGATGACGAACGATTGATGATGATGATCGATGGGGGATCTGACAAATAAAGAAATTATTATTATTATTATTATTATTATTATTATTATTATTATTATTATAGAACAGTTTTGAAGAATCGACTTGAGGATTTGAATCATGCCAACCTCAAGAAAGGGAATCAGATTTGAGACGCCTTCAGAAAGTACACTGAAGCCGACAGATAGAAAATACAGCCGAAACCTGCCGGTGACTACCCGGGGTGACGCCCGTATCGAATGTGACAAGCCGCCGTCGACCGTGGAAAGGACGACGCGGTCTTATAGAAGAGTCACAAAGGCACGCGAAGACTTACTCAAGATTAAGTTGGAGCTTGCACAATTAGCACTTCAGAGAGCCGAACAAGAATCGGACCACGATTATATAGATGATAGAAACTCGAAAGACGAGTACGTGCGTTCCTGGCTGGAAGAGGCAGCTGAACCTGTTCCTGATCAGAGAGAGACCAACACCGCTGAGGGAGACATCCGTAATAGAACACATAGAAACTGCGAGCAGAATAGAATAGATAGAAACTGCGAGCAGAATAGAATAGATAGAAACTGCGAGCAGAATAGAATAGATAGAAACTGCGAGCAGAATAGAATAGATAGAAACTGCGAGCAGAATAGAATAGATAGAAACTGCGAGCAGAATAGAATAGATAGAAACTGCGAGCAGTATAGAATAGATAGAAACTGCGAGCAGTATAGAATAGATAGAAGCTGCAAGCAGCAACCGTCTCCCCCTTTAGACTCCGTATCGATAGTGGACTCTCATCGAACGCAAATTCCGGAACTAGAGCTGAAAGTCGATGAAGTGACTAAACAGATGGCACCACCGAAGAAAATAGAAGACGACGGGGAAAACAGATTACAGCCGTTTATAACGGACTTAACAGCAGCTATAGCATCGCTAGCTGACAGAAAAATAGAACAGAATTCTTCCTCGCCGTCAAAGGTCATTATGACTTTACCGAACTTCAATGGTGCACACACAGAATGGTTGTCGTTTCGAGCCATTTATGTAACAACTCGAAAAAATTTCAATGATGTCAAGAATACAGCAAGATTCAGAAGGCAAAGACAGTATCAGTCGTTACCTGACCTATCGTTGTTCAGCGAATTCGTCACTGAACAAGCTCGCTTCTGCAGCGCTTTTGCTCCCGCTGAGAATTTCAACGCAACAGAGGGCCCATCAAACAGACGTATAGCACAGAGAACCCACACAGCAACAGAGAAACCGGCCGATAGATGCCGCGTATGTGGGAAAGATGGATACATAGAACGCGATTGTCGGAAGTTTAAAGAAGGCAACAGCGACAAGAGATGGGAGCTAGCAAAGAAGCTCAATTTGTGCTATCGCTGCATGAAGTTTCGACGTAAGCGGCACCAGTGCAAACCGAAGAAGTGTGGCATCAAGGAGTGTATAGCCACACACAACCGGCTACTTCATTTCGAGAAGAAGCCCGCTGCAGCGACTGCCGAAAAGCCGAAGGTCCTCGAACAGAAGCAAGAACCACAAGAAGTGGTTGCCAGATCGCGAACATAGTCGAGTCATGCCTACCTCAAGATGGTACCGGTCCGGGTGATTGGACCGGCGGGAGAGGCATCTACGTTCGCCCTTCCCGACGATGGATCAACCGTATCATTGATCAACGAGGACCGTGCCAGACAAGTTGGAGCCGAAGGCCGCATAGACCCACAGAAGACATCTTGAAACGACACACCAAACAGATAGAAATGGGCATATAGAAACCGCAATTTGAAATGCCCGATAGTTATGAGACAGCCCACAAGCGGCTTGTCTCTATAGAAACTCGATAGAAATCCGACTCTTCGAGATAGATATACGGAACAGATGGACTCGTTCCTATAGAAAGGGTGCGCCGAGAAAGCGCCCGAAAATAGTACACCAGGAAGAACCTGGTACCTACCTCATTTCGATGTCTTCAAGCCGATGAAGCCAGAGAAGTTCCGTATAGTACACGACGCCGCAGCTAAATCGAATGGAATGTCTTTGAACGACTTCCTACTCACAGGACCAGACCTGTTACAGTCGCTGCCCGGCGTCATGATGAGGTTCCGCAGACACCCCATAGCCATTTCCGGTCATATAACCGAAATGTTTGTGCAGGTGAAAGTCCGAGAAGAGGACACAGACGCCCTCCAATATCCGTGGAGAGGCAACAAACGCCTTCGAAAGTCCGAGAAGAGGACATGAACGCCCTCCAATGTCCGTGGAGAGGCAATAGAATAAAGGGAGCCCCGCCGAATATAGAGTGACGCAATCATGTTCGGCGCGGCCAGCCCAACGTGCACACCTGCAAGCGCAAGGATGCACCATCGAAAACGCGCTTGGTCTAGAATGAAGACCAAGTGCAGACACGCTAGGTTTGAACCTGACTCTAGCGCGTCCATCGAGTGGCGTCTTAAGAAAAGACATAACCACAAACAAAGTCCGAGAAGAGGACATGAATGCCCTCCAATGTCCGTGGAGAGGCGATAGAATAAAGGGAGCCCCGCCGAATATAGTGACGCAATCATGTTCGGCGCGGCCAGCCCACCGTGCATACCTGTAAGTGCAAGGATGCACCATCGAAAACGCGCTTGGTATAGAATGAAGACCAAGTGCAGACACGCTAGGTTTGAACCTGACTCTAGCGCGTCCATCGAGTGGCGTCTTAAGAAAAGACATAACCACAAACAAAGTCCGAGAAGAGGACATGAATGCCCTCCAATGTCCATGGAGAGGCAATAGAATTGAAGAGAGCCCCGCCGAATATAGAGTGATGCAATCATGTTCGGCGCGGCCAGCCCACCGTGCATACCTGTAAGTGCAAGGATGCACCATCGAAAACGCGCTTGGTATAGAATGAAGACCAAGTGCAGACACGCTAGGTTTGAACCTGACTCTAGCGCGTCCATCGAGTGGAGTCTTAAGAAAAGACATAACCACAAACAAAGTCCGAGAAGAGGACATTAATGCCCTCCAATGTCCATGGAGAGGCAATAGAATTGAAGGGAGCCCCGCCGAATATAGAGTGATGCAATCATGTTCGACGCGGCCAGCCCACCGTGCATACCTGTAAGCGCAAGAATGCACCATCGAAAAAGTGCTTGGTCTAGAATAGAGACCAAGTGCAGACACGCTAGGTTTCAACCTGACCCTAGCGCGTCCATCGAGGGGCGTCTTAGAAAAAGACGTGCCCACCACAAGAAGAGGCATTCGAAATAGTGCTTGGCGTAGCCTCAATAGTACAGTACGCGCCAAGCAAATGCTCCAAAAAGTATGGAGAAAACGAGTCGACTGAATTCTATATAAAGACTGAATTCTATCAGATTGAATTCTATATAAAGCCTCCATTTTATTTTATTGGGGCCTTGAAAAGATACTACAAATTTAAATTCCCGCTAAGATAGGCAAAGACAAACCGTTAAACTAACCTTAACGACAGTAACAAACACAAAATAGGTATAAAAACAGGTACACACACAGAGTCACAATAAAATTCAACAATTCTACTAGAGTCCAATAAATATTTTCAGACGAAACTTTCTATGTTCAGAAAATCCGACTTGCAACGTAACAATAAAAATGTACTCACGATTTTGCCTTCAACAAACCGCACTTAACTACCACTGAACCACTCCAAAGGTGGCTGCGTCACCTTGATGTAGGTGTTGATGATGTCCACGTCCGCCCTGCGCCTTGCTCAGCTGCTGCTGATGATGTCCAGTACGCCCTGCTCCGTCTGCACTGCGATGGTGTCCAACTCCGCTTGGCGCCCTGCGCCAACTCCAGGTGCTGGTTCACGCTAACTCTGCTGCAGCTGCACTGGCCGCTTCACTGTGCACACCAGCTTGGGTGTGCGGCGCTTCAGGGCAATCCACCCTGGTTTCCACGCCAAGAAACACAAAACACTGTCTGGATCTCACTATCCGACTCGATTAGGACCATGAACTTTACTGCGCGGACTTCAGGTCAATGAAACACCGAACACCGTACAAGAGATATATTGCAGACCAGTTGAAACTCAAAAAAAATTTTTTTTTTTTTTTGTCGATGGCCACTCGCAGTTATCAACCCTAGAGGGTTGTCAACTACTAAACCGATCTTAAAATTTTTTTTTTTTTTTTTTATTTTATTTTTTTTTTTTTTTTTTTTGTCGATGGCCACTCGCAGTTATCAACCCTAGAGGGTTGTCAACTACTAAACCGGACTTGCCTGTGTGGGCCTCTAGAATTTAAGGCCCCCAGCCGAGGCCACAAATTTATATTTATTAGAACTCCGCTCGCTGAGGGACTTAAAAAAAAAAAAAAAAAAAATTACTTACTCAAAGACCTTATACTAATGCTTGCAAATCTTAACACCGCGATCTAGAAATGGGAGGTGAACTTACAACGCCATCTAGTATAAAAATCTTACAATGTTTTGTTTTACTGTGAACAAATGGTGCGATTCATTTAATAGAACCAAGAAATCAGTATCCGCCGAGAGACTTGTAGCCAACCCCTATTTCCATAGTGCATCTATATTATCTGAAAGTTTAGTTGCAATACAAATGAAACCCGATCAAATAATTTTAGACAAACCTATTTATATTGGATTTACTGTTTTAGAACTTTCTAAATCACACATGTATGACTTTCATTATAATATCGTTAAACCATTTTATAATGATCGAGTGCAGCTATGTTACACAGATACCGATTCGTTTGTGTATAAAATATATACTGATGATTTTTATTATGATTTAAAATTTAATTTTTTGCAATATTTTGATACCAGTAACTATGACAGTCAAAATGATTTCATGATACCCATAATCAACAAAAAAGTTCCAGGTCTGTTCAAAGATGAATTGGGAGGAAGATATACATTCAGTCAAAAAAGTATCGGGAATGGATGATTTGTTTATGGTTCCAAATTCAAATTTTTGTTTTTTTGTAGTTGTTAGATTGGCACAACTGTTTTCCATTTTGGCGCGGAGTTTGAGTTGCATCTGTTATTTATATTAAATACAGTGCTGGTTTTAGTAATATCATATATAGTGTGTATTGCGAATTTCATAATGGACAAAAATATCGAACAAAGAGTTTGTCTTAAATTTTGCATCGCCAATGGAATTTCGTGTTCGGAGTCACTGAAAATGTTACAGAAGGCTTACGGTGAATCGACTTTTTCAAAAACTCGTGCTTATGAGTGGTTCAAAGCGTTCAAAAGCGGTCGAGATGTGATGGAAGATTTGCCTCGCTCTGGTAGGCCGTCAACGTCTGCAACTGAAGTTAACATCGCAAAAATGAAGGAAATAGTGACTGAAAATCCCCACTCAACTCTGAGAGAGATAGCCGCCGAACTTTCTGTATCTCACGAGTCGATCCGTACCATTTTAACTAATCATTTGGGTATGAAACATGTTGCTGCTCAGCTAGTCCCAAAAGATCTGAATTTTCTCCAAAAACTCAATCGCATGAAAGTCGCTGAGGACATGCTAGAACGAGTCAGTTCGGACCCAACATTCATGAAACGCATTGTTACTGGTGACGAGACGTGGGTTTACGAGTTTGACATGCAAACTAGTCAACAAGCTTCGGAGTGGCGCCTTCCAACTGAACCGAAACCGAAAAAACCACGCCAAAGTCGATAAAAAGTCAAAGTCATGTTGACTGTTTTCTTTGACTATCGCGGTGTTGTGCACTCTGAATTCTTACCGGAAGGTCTAACGGTAAATAAAGAATATTATTTGAGCGTTATGCGGCGTTTAAGAGAGCAAATTCGACGAAAAAGGCCAGATTTGTGCACCACGACAATGCGCTTTCGCACAAGGGAACGAATTTTTAACCAAACACTCAACAAATACCATCCAGCAACCACCATATTCACCAGATATGGCTCCTGCTGATTTTTTTCTTTTTCCTAAACTCAAATTACCACTTCGTGGCACCCGTTTTCAATCGATAGAAGACATAAAGGAGAATTCGCGGCGAGAACTGAACTCAATTCCGGAAGCAGCGTTTAAAAAATGTTTTGATGAATGGATTATTCGTTGGCGCAAGTGTATCGTTTCTAAAGGAGCATACTTTGAAGGTGATAAAATAAATTTAGATGAATAACAGACACTTTGTGTATTATTGATCTTTTCCCGGTACTTTCTTGACAGAGTAGTATCTCTGATTTTGTTGGCTTGAGATCAAAATTATATTCTATAAAAACATCTGATAAAATAATAAAAAAAGCGAAAGGTGTAAAATCATGTGTAGTAAGAGAGTTAGACATCACGGATTATGAAAATACATTATTTAACGGTGGAGTTATTCGAAGGAAGAATATTATGTTTAAATCAATAAAGCACGAAGTGTTTACTCGGAGCATCAACAAAATTGCCTTGTCTAGGAACGACGATAAACGATCGATAGCTGTCGATCAAATATCAACACGAGCCTGGGGTCACTAATTTATTTTAAAGAATAACGATCATCCTTCCTAACTCGTAAATATGTAGTCTACAAGACAAGCACAGCTGAGCGCAGTGGTTGAGCTATCATCTTCTATGCGCCATGTTTCCATTCTACTGTACAAATTATTTCCACGATTTTCAAAAAGTAGTTTTAGGTATTTGTGATCCTATGTGAATATTTCTGTTGTAAGCGCACCCTGCGATGGTGTATAAAAATACAAAAATTGTATAATCTGATAAGGATTATTATTATATTTATTACATAATGATCTTACTTTAGTTTTAGATTATTGTAAATCTGCTATATGAAAATAAGAATTAAATATATATACTATAACTTTCTCTGTGTTTAATTTATTTGATCATCTTTAATTTTTTTTGTATTTTATATGTTTGCCTACCAATCCCTGCCTACCTCAATGGAAACAGGCGTGATGATATATATTTAACTGTAAAATGCATACCAATAGTTGAGCTTCATAATGCACCTATCTAGAAGACTCGTAAATTAAATTTTATATGCAATATTATAAGGTTCGATTTTAAAAGCTAATGTTCATGTTTATGTAATACGAGCTCAACATTGTCCATGTGTTGTAACATGAACAATGTTACACTTAGTACTTTTATTTATATACATATTATCACGCCTTTATTCTTCGAAGGGTAGGCAGACACAAATCAGTACACTACATTTCGTTAGTCACAAATCCTTTCTTTAGAATATCGAAAATAGGAAAACCTATAATTTAATAATAACTTTGCTTGGCTGGGTATCGAACCTGTGATCTCTTGTTATATGTAGTTTTATTTATTTACCAGGTAAAAACCCTACTGTAAAAGAAATCCTACTGTAAATTACTTTATGGTCTAAATCGGATAAATAATCAAGTATCATGTTGAAACGTGTAGCTCGAATGAAATACGAACATGCTCACGCGCTACTTAGTTCATTGCCCGCAGCAACGTCCCACAAAATGCTTAGTTAATATTTTTAGGTGTGACCTACATTTTATTGCTGAGTGACTAATTAATCACATGCACGATGTACTTGTTCGGAAGGTTTCGATCCGAGTACTTGTACGTGTCACATTGCATCTGAACATGACTTCGGTAAGTATCTAAATAATAATAAATACTTATGACAATGTAAACTGTTTAAGGTGTTCGGTTAGATATCTATCTAATGTTCTGTTTTAATCTTTGTTTCAGTTAACAGAATCAGACATTCCGTTTAGCCAATACGCTCAAGATCCTTACGAAGAATTCAATGAGATGCTTCGATGCGAGCGTGAAAGCAGCAGTCGAGCTAAGAAAAAAAAGAAGTGTATGCCACGACGCAGGGAAAAGTCTAAGAAACTAAATTCAAATCAATCTTTCGTTACGAGTAGACTTCAACAGCGAAGCAATAAACTTATTAAAATTTCAGTCATAGATCTGTGTAATAATAATAATTGTCAAAACAGTGATAGTGACAGTGAAAGCGAGAATGTGATTATCCAAGCGCAATACGTTGTAAAAGATGCGGTTGACTTTATTATGGATGAAACAGAGTCGTTAGTTAAGAAAATATCTAAATCAATATTAGACAGTGATTTTTAAACATTGCTTGTGTAAATATTTATTCGTACTTGTTGTTTTAGTTGCGGTTAGCAGTAGGTATAAGTTATAGTAGTAGTAATATAATATGATATAGATAAGGTTACGAGTTAAGCACTTGCTTGTACTTTATGTTATTTTTATTACTTAAATGTTATTAGGATAGGTATTCATTAACTTTAAATAAAATAAACGCATGATTACAGTATATATTCTATGTTTTATTTTCAAAACATTAAATTAATAAGTGGATTACATACTTATAAAATTCCTATAGAATTAAATATATAATACATTTACACATACATACAATTTAAAGAGTATATTACATTTACAATAAAATAAATATGAATTTAATAACGAGATCACTATACAGATAGAAAGAGATGTTCATTTCATTGTTCCTCTAAATACTTTTTTATACACAATACATTTTTAAGAGCACACTGTTTTTAAATGTTTATTACAGTTTAAGTTAACACTTCCATTACTGTATTTCTGATGCAAAGTAGATAAATTTGGACACAGTTTTTCATCAAGTTCCGACACATTACAATTTGCGCAAAGATCCTTTATCCATTTCACCTTCTCTAAACTTTTGACTATAATATTTTTATTTTGTAGATATGGAACGATCATACGACGAAATTCTCTATAATCAATATATCCTTCATTCCAAATAATGCCCCTGTTTCGTTCTATCCATTTGACTTGTCTCTTTTCATCGCTTGTTAAATATCTAAACAAGTATAGAGGTTTTACCAAAAATGTTTGTGTATAATCATGCGTAGCTAAAGCTAATTCTTTTATAATAAAATTATTGTGTAGGTCCTTAAATCCTTGAACATCTATTATAACAGTATCCCGATTCATGTTATTTTCTTCACAGTGTTGCTGAGTGGCTTGTACTCGATTATGCAATCGTTTAAAATGAGACAGTATGCAGATGTTTGATCTGGAATGTCCAAATCGCTTTCAATTTCTACTCTTACATCTACAACTGGACCGCCCTTCAGATTATCCGCTTGTCTAGAGCAGTCCACCACGAATAGCGGTGCTAAGTCTTTAAATTGTTTCTCACTTAATAACGGTTACCGCGCGACGACCATAATATGACTGTTGAAATCTAGTGTACTGCTCATATAATAAAGCGATTCTGTTATTTGCAAAGTTCACATTCAAGTTTTCATAAGGAAAATAGGTCGAATTAAGATAGACTCTTACATCGCGAATATGACAGTGGTCGAACTGCGACATATTAGAACTTGCATTATTTTTTCTATTTGTCTGGAGACCGATAATGACAAATCGTGGTTTTTCTACTTGAGATGAAGTTTTAATAGACCACGTATGTTTTGTAGTTTTAGGTAACGCAGGATATTCATACAAATCCCAGTTCCTGAATATCATTTGGAGGGGCCGATCTTTTTCTAACAGTTTTAGCAAGCTTATCTTTTCTCTATCTGATACTTTAACGTGTGGTACGCGCCATATTATTTTATTGATAATAACGTCTTCGATAACTTCACCGGTGTTAAGTTTCACAGCGTTCAGATTAGTGTTGCTCCGTAACAATATCAACTCATGTCTACTATTTATTACGACTTTTTTAAAATCTTCTGCGAAACCGAGGATGTTACAAAGCGGTATAGATGCAGAAAATCTGCCTCCGTTAATATTTTTTATGCCGTCGATATTCCAGCCCCAGGCTTTAGACATGTTTGATTCACTCTCATTCATTGAAATTAATGATTTCATCGTAGTGGTAATGCCTGCATTTTTTATTTTATCAATTTCCACTCCGTTTAGCTCATACCTTATATCTTGAAACAGGTAAAGTAGAGCATTATTAGTAAACTGAACGCTACTAGCACTATCTTTTGGATCCTTTTTGCTAACTAAAACAGCTCCTTCCAAATACAAGGTGCTTGCTGACGGTAGTATATACAAATCCTGTTGATTGATGGGTATGCGTATCTCGTCATTTCTGTTGAAACTTGTGACATACGGCTTGTAAGAATGGTACTCGATTCCTTCAATACTGTTGTCGTAGGTTGGTGCGGATAAAACATCTAAGATATTCATTTTAGTAAACCAATCGCTTTAGGGAATGCCTTATTTTCTCTAGTCAATTTTATTTTCTTTTTCGTGTTAGCTCTTATATGCTTGGAGGCTTGGGTTGAACTGATATTTTTTATTTGATGAAGCGCATATTTATTGTAATCAATCATTTTTTTTCTTCGAAGATGCAAATAAAGCTGCACTTCTTCACCGCGTAAATTTATTAAATGATTATTTATATCCAACAACCGTATATGTATGCAGCTTACGTTGTTTTGATTAATCGGAAAGTATATTGCGTTTTTAGGAATTTCTATAATTCTGTATCCTGGTGGTACGTTTAGTGCAAATTCGTGTATAATATGACTGGGCTCTCCGTTAATGTATGAACCACTCACAATATCACATTCAATCCTGATCACGGTTGTAGGCAAAATGTTCACTGGAAACTCGGATACATGCCATTTATTTGCTTTTAAGACCTGTTTATTAAAGCCTAATAAACTTCTAAACGTGTCTTCCTTATTGAAATTTATATTTTTGGTACAGTATATAGTAGTTTTTAATGTGTTATTATTGCACTGTAGTTTAATCGAAGCATTTTTTATTTCGGATTTTAAATAATCGCTAATATCTTGTAATTCGTAGGTACCTTCTGGTATTTCGATAACTTCATCATAGCCATAAAATAACTTATTGTTCCTTTTATCGATGTTTGGTATAGAATTAAACGTTGAGAAGTGCAATAATGCACACTCATACTGACCGTCTAATTGTAGTGTGTTGGGATAGTAGGTAGATAAATCTGACGAGTTGCCAGTTATCGACAAAGTGAGAGACATCTTGAGAATGATGAAAATAAAAGAAAGTAATAAAAGGCCATTGCCCAGAACCAGTATCGCTATAAAAGAAAACAGTATAGCAAGAAAAATATAGTCGTAAATTATGAAATCTTTTTTTAACTTTTCTTACTTATCTTGATCGAAATCGAACGTGGGGTTAATATTTTGTGTCTTAATAGTTACTAATTCGATTTTATTGCATTATTTTCAAAATGGCTTTCTTAAAGTGAAAGCAGTGTTGACAACTTGAAGAACTTCCCCGTAATCGGTTTATACTGATATGTAGAGGCAGACGTTGTTTTAAAAAATATTTCAAATATAAGATATTCCCACGTGATAAATATTTTTATTTGTAATTAATATTATTAAAAAATATTTCTTTCCTAATTAACAATCTTTCATTAGTTAAAAAATCAGTTATGGTCAGGGTGATTTAGATTAACTGTTGGTAACACTACCACGGACAAATAAAAGGTGAACTGTCATCAAAAGTGTCACTGTCAAGTCAAACATAGCATCGTGTCGGCGCGGCAATTTTTGTTTTTCTTGATAAGTTGTTGAGTTTGTTGTGATAACAAATAACTTATTATTACGTCGAGTACGTGTCCAGTAGAGTCTTCAGATTCCTGCACGAACAAGATATCTTTTTGAAGACTATAAATTGTACCGTTTCTGTGCTAGTGGTGTGGATTGTGTAGAACGTTTATTTGCGACTACGGTCCGAGACTGTGCGTGTGCAGAAAATAAAAACAGTTCTATTAAAAATGTCACGCTGTGTAAACTGTGCCCTTTCTCTGGTACATCCTTTACCCCGTCGTCAACTCGGGGAAGCAACGGATGCAATGGTTAGAACTTTACGATCCTGAATTGCACCAGCAACGGTCAGTATAATCTTATTTATTGAGTTATGTTTTATTGTATTTTTACCACTTTTCTTAAGTCTCGCACACTTTTAGTCATACGTGCAAAGCTAAGCAAGTACTATTGATACTATAGATACGAGAAAAAATCCTAGTCATCCCAAGACATGGGGGTCCAAGTCTTTTAGCACTATTTGTATTTTGTTGTGCATTCAACTTTCACAGGTGATACTGGAAACTGTTTCATTATAAATAATTAATAATTGCATCATGATGAGATACCACCACAAAAAAAGAAGTAGTACTTACTTTTCTTAGTTTGATTTGATTTTGTATTTGTTTTGCCTGTTTGTGACAAAAATGTATATTTTTTATTAAGCTAGTACTAAGATCTATATCTAAACAGAATGTTTTATGTATCTTTGATATTTATTTTTAGATGTCAGTGGAGGATGTTGTTTGTCAAGAATGTTATACAATACTTGAAAGAGCATCTCTAAACTTATCGGCTGGATCAACAATTGAACGAGCTTATGGACATCAAAAAGTGTGCTTTGTCTGTGGATCTTCCATATTAAGAGCTAAGACACACAGAGTGTCAATTGATAGCCCCGAAGGAAATGTCATAATGTCGTGCATACCTACTCAGCAGGTACTTGTAAATAATAACACTTCCCTCATTGAAATAATTCTCAGAATGTACAAAAACATCTCATGATATTTTGTATTTGACTTGTATTCCACATATCATAATTGTTTTAGGTGTATAATGTTATGCTTGAAATCCTTGCTAATAAGGTTAAAGCTTTCAATTTTCTTTTTTTAGGTGCACAGACTAGAAAGAGTTTGCTTACGTTGTTGGACGAATGCCTATAGAAGTGTGAGAAGACAGACTCAGCACGATCAAGATAGGCAACCGCAGTTTGTTCGTGAAGAAGCCATTGCAACACAAGAGAACATGGATGTTGCTACATCAAGTCGTGAAGTGGAAAGTGCATCAGAAAGTTCTGTGCCTTCAAGAGATTTCTCAATACCTACCCCACCACCACAACCTATTCAGCATTTGCATCAGGATCATAATGTTGCACACTGCCCTAAAATAATCTCACGTATTTATAAAAGAGCAGCCGCATCATCACGGCATTGTATTTTTGTTGATTGTAGGAATACAGAACGTTTGCTGGTATAGTACCATCTGTTATAAAGGAAATGTTATTGTCAGAGCATAAATTGTATATACCAATTAGTGCCCGAATATGCAGTTATCATCTTAGTATTGGTTCTTGGGATGAATTACAGTTTCATTATAATGATTTTACTGGGGGCCAAATGGATGACATGATGTCAATTATGGATAGAGGTACTCGCAGACAGTACGACTTTTCTAATATTAGAGAAATTAATCCACATCTCTGTCATTATTGGTTAGGGATCAATACTGAACAATTTTATCAGTTGTTACTATTGCAATTGTTTGGTGGGAAATCGAACCGTGGGATGCTGCGCACACATAATGACCATTTTGTGGTATCTTGGTTGGGCTCGATTTAAATCAGTTGAGCCGCCGGCTCCGTTTTTAGACGACATATTTTATGAATATGATGATCATATGGATCAATAAAACTATTTTATTCCTATATTCAAATATTATTATTTTCTACTAGTTGTTCCGTGCAACTTCGTCTGCGTCACAATTTTCATTACTGCTCCGCTTCTATTGGTCTTAGCGTTGTTATATAGCTTATAGCCTTCCTCAGTAAATGGGCTATCTAACATTGAAGGAATTTTTCAAATCGGACCAGTAGTTCCTGAGATTAGCGCGTTCAAGTAAATAAACAAACTCTTCAGCTTTATATATTAGTATTATATTATATTAGTATAGGATATAGATTCCCTATGCTACTAACCTATAAACCCCTATATTTAAGTAGGTGTAACCTACCTACCATTGTAGCTAATATTATTTAGGTACCTACTCAGGATTATTCGCTGGTTTGATGGAACTATTTTCTGGTGTCTTGTGGGAATTCAAATCTGTAACTCTGTATTCAAATGTTGTAAGCACTGCTTTTTTTGGTAGAAGGTTAGCTACAAAACTAACCTCAAAACTTGAACAGAAAATCAAAAAACAATAAAAACCCCAAAAAATAAATAGTTCATTTTTATTTCCTTGGAAAATATGACATCTCCCCTCTTTTATGTCCAATTTATGCTATCACACAACTTATTTTTAAGCGCAACGGCGGCGGTCCATAGAAGGATGGGCAATCTCCTTTATATAATTTTATTTTTCCAAAAGTTCCACAGATACTCTAAACATAAGTGTCCACAATTTACAGCATCGAATTTCTGATATCTTGTATAGTTATAGGAAACATTACAGTTTTTAAAATAACGCATTAATTCTAATGGCGGTTTCAAATCCCCATAACTATCAAAATATTCACAATAATTATTTACTTTGACATAAGCTACCCAATGCGTACCTTCATTTTTCGAGTCGTCTAAGTTAACGATAGCACATTCGATCCGTTTTGGTATTTTTGGTAACTGATCCTTCATGTATACACCTCGGAAGTGAGGTAAGTCGCGGCCATATTTTTGAATATCCAAATTAGTTAAAGGTCGATTAGGTAGCTTATTCAGTTTTTTGATAATTTTATAAATAGGCCTTTACCATTTTTATGAGGCTTGATGTACAAGCCTTTACCTAATGCTAATGCCTCCATAGTCTTATTATGTCGTTCGGTTTCTTGCAAGCTTTTTTGAGCTGCTTTATAATCGTTTACAGTTTTGGCGATACCCGCTGCTCCACCGGCTAAAGTGCCTAATGCCAATAAACCAGCGAATATTGGGATTAAAGGCAAAATTCCTCCAGTCTTTGGTATGGGTATAACTCGAGGTACTCGTACATTTGCAATGCAGGGAAATAATTTTCTTGCAGCTGAGTAAGCAGCATTAATGAGAACCTTACTATCCTTAGATTTCAGTTTCTTAATTTTTGATTTTATTTTTGATACAAAACTGTTAAATGTTTTAATTCCTGCACCAGATTTTAGTTTAGCTTTCATCACTTTGCTCACTAACCACGAGCTTAGTTTTTCTCCCTTGCCTGCGTCTTTTGATGCAAGCCTTTGTTTGGCCATGTTTAGCAGCTGCAAATCTGCTTTATGACGGCTAGACAAATCTGTGTGATTCTGATATGCAATATCGTGATGCATACAAGCTTCATCCAACTTATTTACACCTCTGTCGCCTCGAAGTAATCGTTTCTGAAGTTTTGTGCCCGGTCCGCAATAGTTGTAACCAGGTAAATGAAGTTCAAATGGTAAATTATTAATTACACTGTTAACTAGTCCACCACCTTGCATTGCTTAAAGTTAAATGAAATTGAAATAACAAAATATAATATTTATACTAATTAATTTGTCAATTTACTATTGACGCTTTGTCGATCCAGCTGTTTTCTTCATTGCTTAAACCCAACCATTTTACAAACATTTTATTTCCTTTTCTTTTTAAAATTTTTTCAATCAAATAAACACCGGGGTGTTGAGATTTTTGAAGCTCCTGTTCATAAAAGGTTCCTAATATGGCTTGTTTTCGCTGATCTTCGAGGTGATAAGTTACTGGTAATGTATCGTTAACTTTTTTTATGTTAAATAATTCTGTTGACCAATTAGGGGTATAGCCCTTTTTAAAAATATGTTTGTATTTACTAATACGAACATTGTCACCAACTTTGAACTTAGGTCTGCATCGAACGGGTAAATGTTTATGTGAATTTTTAATATTGTCTTTTATTATTAACTCATTGCGTTTATTAACTTCTATCGGTTTTAATTTAATAGTGCGATGTTTTGTGTTATTATATGTTTTCATAGTATTTTCCAAAACCGTTCCAAACCACTTGTAATTTCCATTTAGACTGAAACATTTATATAACTTACTTTTAATAGTTTTTATCAATCTCTCTACGATTGATGCCTTCTTTGTTGAAAAGGATGAGTAGTGATTAATATTAAACTTCTTCATAAACGTTTGAAAAATTGAGTTATAAAACTCCTTGCCAGCATCAGTTTGCAAATTAACTGGTACGCGATTGTTTACTGTTATGATACGTTGAAAGGCATTAGTAACATCAAATTTATTTTTCGATTTTAGTGGTTCTGCCCAAGCAAACTTCGAAAAACAATCAATTACCAATAAAATATAATTATAACCACTGTTGTATTTCCTCAAAGCTTGCATATCCACGAGATCAGCTTGCCATAAGTCATCGATCCTCTTTAAAATTACAGAACGCCTGAGATAATTTTTTCGTGCCGCTTTATGTATTTCATTCACAATTTGTAGTTTTGACATTATAAAGATTTTTTAGACGATAGTACTTTATCTATATTCGCTTTAGTGTAAAACTTGTCATCTAAATGAGTGAAAGCCTCAGACAACTTTGCTTTTAAAGTACTTTCAGTCTCTATTATAATTTGAGCACGCATTACCCCCATCAGTTTTAATAAATCCTGTTTAATTTTCGATGTTATTTGATCTAAGTATTCCTTGTTTACTGCATCGTCTGGTTCTAGTGGAGATCTGATTCCTCTAAGCCTTGCTGTTTTCAAATCATAATCACCGCTTTCCGATTTTTGCAATGCATTGTCATTGAACTCGAGTAATTCTGATAAACGCAATCTCTTATGAATATAATGCCCGAATTTGTCCACATTCATGTTTAAGGTGTAATATACTGCAATGTCTAAAGTAAAATGAAACGAGGAGACTTGATAACATATTATTTATTAATTAATAATTTTACTTTCACGTAACTCTTCAATTATGGATATTATTTCATTATCCAGTCCGGTGTTACCAGCATCGCGAGATGCAATTAATAATTTTAATCTTTCTACCAGTTCATTGGGATCGTCCCAATATACGAAATCTGTGTTCTTTCTCCACACTTTAGTCAAGGGCAAACCTTTTCCCTTCGATTGGCTACAGCTTGGATTTTGTAGTTTGAAAAGAGGCTTGATAACTTGCAAATATTTTTGACCTTTATTACTTTTAATTGGTTTACTTAGGTCAAAGTCTCGACGATGTGCATTTGTATCAAGTAACATTGACTTATAATGCTGCATGTCATTGTTTGTAACCAAACTTAAATCGATTTCCTTGTTAAGCAACAAATGCTTCAAACCAGGGGTTTTGCGATATTTGCGTCCCCCAACAGTGATATATTCGTCACCGATCGTTATGGCAGCAGAACCTAACATTAATTTTCCACACTCACTCCGAACGCCAAACGGTACCTCAGTTAGCGCTTCTGAAGATAATGACCAAGACGATGTATCGCGTTCTTGATTGTTATCAACCAATGATTGGAATGAAGAGTCACTGGTAATATTAGATTCGTCACTGACATCATAGTTATCTTGCACCAACTCTTCTTTCTGCAATATTTGGTTTGAAACCGGAACATCAGTTTCTTCATTTCCTATGCTATGCAAAGGAGCAGTTTGATTACTGGTGTTGGATAATAAGTTGAGCGATTCCGTCACAGGCTTAAAAACTGATTCCAGTGCTTGCTTATTGTCAATCTCAATATCTCTCATATTGCGTACTTTTTTCTTTACAGCTTCTGCAGCTTCGACAATTTGCCTTTTTAATGATTTATCCATAATGATATGATGGTTCGTTATCGAATAAGGATCGCGCAAAGAATAATAACATCGCAAACACGATCGGTCTTAAATATGGGTGTTCTCAATCAAACACTACAAAAGTGTCAAATTTATTTCTGTAACATCCATTGTTTTTCGGACATTACGTAATTAAAAGGCTCACTCCAAATTTTTGAACTCATTTCACGAAATTCATGCCACGTGATATCTGTGTTGACATGCTCTTCGTAAACATGTTTCAAATTAATTTCATCTTGTTTAAAAAGTATTATTAAATTTGCATTATCTCTTACCAACTGTTTAGGAATTTTACTATAAGTTTGGTTTAGGTAGAAACAATCAATGTATTTGTGTCGACCCATAGCAAAGTAATCTCGCATGTTACTTTGATTTTCACATGCAACGTCGTCGAATATAATCACAGAATTAGGTTTTGAATCCTGAACACTCAAAACGTCCTCACTTCCCTGATATTTCTGAAGTGGAATACTTGGAACCCGCTGTAAAACTCTTTCCAAAAAAACATACTTTGGTTGGTGTAAAGTTTTTGAATAAACATAAACGTTTTGAAACTTTAATCCGTTTTCGTGTATGAGAAGGCCAATGAGTAAATTTGTTTTGCCACAATTTGATGGCCCGCAAATGATGCATCGTATTACGTTAGGTAATAATTCGCTATGACGAGCACGAGACTTAGGCAAGTCATCGCAGATTGTGTTAACGTGCAATGATTGTGGTTGTTTAACAAATTTCATGATCTATGTGCGTTAGGGTTGAACGCGGAATGAGAGAAAGCGTTCACAACATTATCATTTAAACTGGATTTTTCTTACATTTATGGTCTATAAATCAATACTATTCCCAAGCAGCGAAAAAAAATTCCATGGAATTGTAATGCATATAGACAATCATGCACAATAAATAATTTATTTAACAAATTACGTGTGTGGACTGCAATTAATTAATTTGTTGTCATATATTTACGATTGTAACTTGATAAAACGATTGTGTATGAATGGACATTCTAGACCACCTTCGTATCGCGCGGCGAGTTTATTAATTAATCATAACATATTGAGTTTCACTACTCATATTATACTACTACGACAGTCGAGTTGATTAGTGGTTATTGGGCAGTCCGAGCCACTGTCCTGTAGCGAGGCTTACTTGCCGAGCTACTGGAGGACAGTGGCTCAGAATGCCCAATAACTACCTACTATTTTGAAATAAAAAGTCGCTTTCTAAAAAATGTACGGAGCATATCGTGCTTGTCTTGCTTGGCATCCAATCAGCTCTACCCGTGCATCTATCCATTTTACTTTGACGATATCGTCTTTGGGAAACTTAAAAATATTTTTAAAGTTATGTTAAGCGATTTGAATAAAATTTCTAGACGAACTACAAAAAAGTGTTTTTATCGATATCTATCCATCCAGTATCCAACCCGACTACATCACTATTTGAATAGCGAAGAACTTTCGAGAACGAAACAGTAACTGAATCGATGTAAAATAAACTCTAAACTAATGGAATAAGGTGGATTTTAACTAGTCTTTAACTTAAGTTTTTTGTAAAATGAAATTTCCTTAGATTTTATTAGAAAACAAATAAAATCGTAGTTACCGATGGTATGAAACACCTCCATTTTCAAGATTTATTCTCCTACTATCAGTTTTGCACTCCAAAATTGAACTATACGGCATGGTTCAGAAATTATAAATTTATATCGAGAGTGAGCAAGACGATCGGTTCGTCGTGATGTTAGAACACGACTGGGTTGAAGTACGCGTAACTCCGCGCAAAACGCGTGCCACGCCTACTTTACACTTCTACTGTTTTTTCTGTTCTGTGGATCGAGTAGCAACTGTTACTATCCAAACATTGAGTAATAAACCTTATTGCTAAGTAGCTACTTCAGCCGACAACGCATGATACATGGTGGATCATTAATTTTAATTAAAACTTCGATTAAATCTAAAGAAAGAAAAGATATTGTTAAACTGTCGGTTGAACACACCATTGAATTGTCCTGTGTTGAGCTAGATAAGCATGTTGTGGTATGTGAATGTGTCTACAGACCTCCATGTCACCAGAATCTATCTGTGTTTGATACAGTAATGGAAGATGTGTTGAATAAAGTTAGTTCTACTTGTAAATCAGTAATAATATGTGGCGACTTTAATATTAACTTATTAGAAACAAACTCCAATAGTATTAGGTTATTGAGTCTTTTTAAATCATTTAATTTGGGAATGTCTGTAAAAGTCTGTAAATCTATCATTGAAACTATTGCCCCCTACTTAGCTGTTATATTTAATACTAGTGTAGACCAAGGAGTATTTCCCGATCTTATGAAACACAGTAAAGTAGTTCCTTTGTTCAAATCGGGTGATAATCAGGAACCCAATAATTATAGACCTGTGTCAATTTTGCCAGTGCTCAGTAAAGTGTTTGAAAAGTTAATTCTTAATCAGATGTTACTTCACTTTAATAAAAATTCCATCTTTCATGAACAACAGTACAGTTTCACCAAAGGGCGTTGTACAACTGACGCCGGGGTCACCCTCATAAATAACATCTTTAACGCCTGGGAAGAGTCACAAGACGCCATTGGAATATTCTGTGACCTCTCGAAGGCGTTTGATTGCGTTGAACATGAGACACTTTTGTTGAAACTTGAGCACTATGGAATCGGAAATACAGCCCTTGAGTTGCTTAGGTCATACTTGATGGACAGACAGGTTAAAGTTCAGGTAAACGGTGTAAACTCACGAGGGCCTGAAGTGACAATGGGAGTTCCTCAAGGCTCAATATTAGGTCCTTTCCTCTTTCTAGTTTATATAAATGATTTGCTCCAATTACTTCAAAATCACCCAAAGATGGTATTATTTGCGGATGACACTTCATTGATATTTAAAATAGAGTGACGATCACGAAATCTTGACGTCGTCAATAACTCTATTCTTCAAGTCCAAAATTGGTTTACGGCAAACAACTTGGTATTAAATGAAAAAAAAAAACTAAATGTATTAGATTTACTTTGCCTAATGTTAAAAGTACCGAATGTGACATAATATTGAATGGAGAAAAACTGGAGTTCATTGATCAGACAGTTTTCTTGGGAATCACAGTGGACGAGAAGTTGCAATGGGGACCCCATATTACATCTCTAGCGGGGCGGCTAAGCTCAGCTGCTTATGCTGTTAGGAAAATAAGACAGTTAACAGACGTAGAAACCGCACGTTTGGTCTATTTTAGCTACTTTCACAGCATTATGTCATACGGAATTTTGTTGTGGGGTCGGGCTGCTGACAATGAATCCATATTTATTTTACAAAAGAGAGCTGTCAGAGCCCTTTATAATCTGCGCCGCCGCGATTCTCTAAGGGAACTTTTTAAAAAGATTAATATTATGACAGTCCCTTGCCAATTCATTTATGAAAATATAATGTATGTACGGAAAAATCGCCATCTTTTTAGTAAAATTAGTGATAGACATAATTTTAATACTAGAAATAAAGATAAGTTAGATCAACCATTTTATAGATTAGCTAAAGTACACACATCTTTCATGGGGTACTGTATTAAATGTTACAATAAAATACCTTGTGACGTATTAGAACTAAATGAAAGAAAATTTAAAGCATATATCAAAAGCACACTTTGTAAACAAGCTTATTACAAATTAGAAGATTACATTCAAGATAAGAATGCCTGGAAGCATGCTGGTCCTGCTCCATAGGACGGTCAATGTTGTGGACAAAATCAAACTGGTTGCTTTATGTATTAACTTTATAGATGTTCTGTCTCTTTTTGTGTCTGTATTTTTCTGTTAACTCACACACTGTTAATTAGTCATTCCAATATTTGTAAATGTGTGAGTATCATGTACCTACTTATTTAGAAAATTGATAAGTCTACCTCTGCATACCCTAGGTGCATGGTCCTCACATATAAAAAAAAAAAATTGTATACTTACCAAATATTGTAAAAGATTAATTGAAAAGAGTAACTATGGAGTTTCTTGTCCATTCTTCTCCATAAGAATCTACCTTTCCGAATGGACAGTAGAGTCACTTCAGAACTTTTAAATATTTGAAATGTGAATGACGTTCAAAAGTGCCGTTTAATGGCCTAATTGGAATAAACGTTTTGACTTTGACTTTGTTTGAGTTTTATAATTGCAACCATTGAAAATACCGCCATCTATGGTCGAACAGCGGGATTTACTCGTAAATTTAATTTAGAATGAATTCAGAAAACGAAACGACCGTGAATACTTTTTGCCTTAAAGTAAAATAAATCCTACGTGCAAGGACGAAGGTATATTTTCAAGTGTAGGTTCTGTGACTTATGCTTGTTTTGACCAGAATTGAAACGACCAATCAATCATATCCTTAATTTTTGGTGAATTATATGATTATCGGTATAGTTGTGTGAGTGTGGCGACACAGGTTCCGATACAAATTTCGTCGCATAGCATTTTCACCTGTTTTTTCTGTTCCGTGGTGTGCATAGAGCTCTGTACACACATTATCCTGAAGTCTACAATAACACGTAGGGCAGAGTACAACACAATAATATTAATTTAGGGACCCCGAAGCTACGGGCAAGAGATTTTCAAAATAACAAAACACACCGAAAAGTATTATAATCCATTTAGCATAGGCGGCAGTTATTCAGTGTGTCCTAATGATCAGTTAATGTCGTCCGCGGGTCGCAAGTCCGCCGCGTGCCATATGTGCGCGCCGCAGTCCTCAACGCCGCAAGTATTTACGACTACGGCGCAGCCACGCCGTTTGCTTTAGTATCGCCGTCGCCGTAGATATTACTGGGCGGTTGCTAATGGAAATTAAGATTTAATAAGTACCTACTTGAAGTAGATTAAAACCAAATCGCTTTACCTACGTCACCAACATTGCTTGGATCTCATCGCGAAAACTTATGGCTACTTAGTATATACAGGTCGAGCTTGCGTGCGAGTCAGCCTGCCGAGTAGCAGTAGTGCAGTAACTGCCACGTGTGAGTTGGATGTAGCTCGCATCCACATTACATCAACATTTTTTGTTTTTACTGCCTGCACGCCTTACAGTAACTCGCACATGGCAGCAGCTCGGCCATCAGTCGTATCGTTCGGACGCGTTCAGCAGTAGCTCGCCAGTGTCAGCCAGGCTGTTACGGACGGAACCTATTTTGTAGGTGATGTACCTCACAAGAGACAGGGAAAGAAAGAAAGAATAGTATTTTTAGCACATACATGAAACACGCACGGTACATAAAAATAAATAATGGTAAGTACCTAAGCCAAAAACTAAGTGTGTGTCTCACGGCTGCACTAAAAAGGTACAGGGCAGCTACTATCACCGTGTAGACAGCTGAGGCGAGCCCAGCTACGCATACGAGTAGACGATCCGAGTAACTGTCTACTGTCTATTCAGCAGCTCGCACTGTGTAAACTAGCTATTAGGTGAGGTGAGCTTAAAGTCAACTACCATTGGCTAGGTTAACAGCCCACTTCACCTGGGTGCTCAAAGAGAGATTTTCATAGAATACCACTTGGTACAGGTATCTGTCGTCTGAGTAGACAGGCCCGAGAGGGCGCGGCGGTCGCCTGGGCGGCCTTAGAGGGTGAGGGGACATGGAAGGCATGCGTGCAGGGAGCGTGAAGTATAGCGCAAGTCGTCTAGGGCCACGGGTAAAGGTATTTGAAGAACGTCAAGCGGTTTCACTTAGTAGGTAGGTAGCACAGAAATATAAAAAACAGAGGTAGGAAAGAGCCTGACAGATCTTTGTGGCCTCAGGGTGGAGGATCTCATGAGGACTTTCACAACAAAAAAAAGCTCTTAGACACAGATTTGCACGGATGAATCTCCCCAGAGATTTCCAGTGCACCGGTGCATTTTACTGTCATATATGTATAAGATCCTAAAACGACGCAACGCTTGCCAAGGTTGGTCTGTGGATGGGTGACCGTCTTAACATACTGAGTTTCTTCCGTGCCTCGGAGAGCACGTTAAGCCATTTGTCCTGTCATTTGTAGATCTTTGGCAGATGTTACGGGTAGTCAGAAGCCAGTTAATCTGACTCCAGTCTTGCCATGGAGTACCGTTGCCTACCCAGTTAATGGGTTGTGGGGGTCTGGTAGGCAGCCGCTCCGCGTAAAATACTGGTATTCAGCTGAATCCAGTTTGACTGGAAGCCGACCCCAATATAGTTGGGAAAAGGCTAGGCAGATGATGATGATGATATAGGATACTAAAGAAAATTGATACACTTGCTGCTGCAATGCGCGATATGATTCGATTCTGAAAAATAAAGGAAAATGTAACAAATAAAAGTTAACAGTTCGATAACGTACAGGTGAAGTGGAGTGAAGTGTGTTGAATACGACTGCGACTGTTGAATATAAAAGTAATGCGCTTGTCATATTCCACGAAGTTCATAGAAGCGCGAGCGAGAGCCTCGCTGCGACGTAAATACTTTACGCTGTTATTATGTAAAACGTCGCGCACACACACCGACCGACGTTACAGAGAGGAGCCGCGGGACTACCGACAATAAGAACAACTCGACTCAGTTACAAGTAACATTCATCGTGGGGTTAAAATTCTATTACGTGTGCACTATAAACATTCCTCAAAGGTCGGCCCACCTCGCGGGAAATAAAACTTTTACTATTCGAAGCGACCTTAATATCTGGAATTGATCGTGTGCCGCGGGCGTGACCACCCGCCTCCGATATTAAGATGCCATTTTATATTTCACTAGTTCACCCGCGCAACTTCGTCTGCGTCACAATTTTCGTTTCTGCTCCGTTCCTATTGGTTTTAGCGTGATGATATATAGTCTTCCTCGATAAATGGGCTATCTAAAACTGAAATAATTTTTCAAATCCGGCCAGTAGTTCCTGAGATTAGCGCATTCAAGCAAAAAAACAAACAAACTCTTCAGCTTTATAATATATTAGTATAAGAAGTATAAGATATAAGATTGGAAGCGCAATAAAGCTGCTTCGCTGAACATTAGCGCTGCAAGAATTCATAGCGGGGCAGAGACTAGCGGAATAACAGCTCCAATCTACAAGTTAAACGTTTATTCAAGAGATACTTTTATGTCCCGTGGGTTCGCCGGCTTTGAACTCCGCAGATGAATACTTATGAAGCTTGTCGCAGCGTCGTCTGCGGTGCGGAGGTGCCTTGAATATCAAAAACTTCTGATTAGTGTTGTAAACAAAGTACATCTGGAGTTCACAATTTACTGTTACCGATGAGATTAAATTAATTCGGGACGGGATATTGTTTACAATATACTCGCCATCTATTTATATACCGCTTTCATTTATGCTGTGAACTGTGGCTGTGGAGAGTGGAGAGGTAACGGTTCTCAGCAAAAGGTATAAGCTACAACTGTGGGTTTAATTAGCCGTGGGATCTCGACGGAGTTCAACACGACTGCAGTGTTATTGTGGAATCGGTTCGCATCGATTTAAGTCGCCTCGTACTTAAATGGCCTTTGGCTCTGCGGAAGCTCGTAGATATGAATAGGTATGAACCTCCTTACAAGCAGCTACTTTTTGAAACTATAAAAATACCTAACATGGAACTTTGCGAATAAGCACTAACAGGAGTGGAAAAAAAAGAAAATACCTAATAGACATACCGGGATCCTTTATTGTATTTCTTTCAGGCTGTCCGTTTCGATTTTATAAACGAGCTCGACTGTATGCTATCCTACTATAAATGGGCTGAACAAAAACATTAACCCCAAATCAGCAATTTCGTAAGATCTTTGAGTTGTGAAGGGTAGCGACGTGTTGCCGCGTGGTCGGTACACGACAGGAATATCTATCTGCGAGTGATCGCAAGTGAGTGGGATAGCACAGGAGTGTCGATGCAGCAGTCTGTCGGCCGGCCGAACGGGCCGAATCTTTGACGCGATAAAAATTCGACAAATGCTGCGCGACGTAATGAAATTTATTGCTGGGCTTGGGGGCAACGCGTACTGACACTACTCTGGAGGTTAACCTGGAAATATGTGTCTTGCAGTAGAATAGAACAGAAGAATAGAATAAAATTTATTTAGCACATTCTTGACACACGCGTACAAAAAGAAACATAAAGAATAAAAAAGGTAAGCCAAAAAACTAGTGTGTGTCTCACGGCTGCACTAAAAAGGTCCATTTCAGCGATATGTCAGACTGACCAATGATGTCTGACGCTGATTTTCAAATGAACCTTACAAAGTACTTAAAGTTTTGCGGTAGTTTCAGCCTTTACATGGCTAATAACTTATTGATAAAGCTGCAATCGCTGATTGCTGTAAGTATCTTGCAATAATAATCTCAATACCTTTAGAGTGTAACTTAAACGAGGGACCTATTTTAAAGGAGTAAGTAGCCGGTGGCCGGTGGTCATTAATATACAAGTTGATTCCGTAAATGAAAGTTGTCAACAAACAGACAAAAAGTTTCCGTTTTCCTTTGAAGGCCTTCATAATCTTAAATCGGCTGTTTTCTAGATTTTGGTACAAGATGTTAGGTTCTTTTGTGACGATGAAAGAAAAGTTAATTTGTAACGGGTATAATTTAGACGGGCACCAAAATGGATCAACGGTCACCAAATTCTATCCAACTCAACTGTGATTGCCATAAAATGTAGGCTTGGGGTTACAAACTGGATAAAATAGGTTAGGTTAGGTTAGAATTGTGACCAACCGCGCGCGAGCCGAGCGAGCGAAGCGAGCGGTGCCGCGGCAGCGGCCGGCGAGCGCTACTTCTCGAATATTATTTGGTGACCATTTATCCGTTTTGGTAACCGTTTAGAACTTTTTTGGTAGTAAAATAGGTACTTTTTTGGGCGGTGTTTAAATACAAGCCATTTACAACTACGATATAGGTAGGTACCTACTCAATATTATCGAAAATACAACTACCTACCTAAGACCCGCCAGGGTTCTGAAAAAGTTTGAAATAGTTCCCCAACCCAAAATACCTGTATTAAAGCTCGCCAACCTGAAAAATCGTGACGCTCTCGGTGTTGGTATCAGCCGCGCCTTCCTCGACGCTAAGTTTGATTGATGCGGGCCCGTCCCGCGCCGTCCCGCGCCGTCCCGCACTATCTACGCGGCACGCCTGATGACCGCTCCAGACACTTTTTATGATTTACGTTAGTGTAATTTTGGCTGGAGTATTATGGAGCGTGATTTATTGGACTGACGATTGCCTGCGGGTTTACGTAAATTGAATAAGTTGTTGAGAATGAAGAGTTTATTCACTGGGTTCGGACAGTAGGAGTTAGTTTCTGGGCTCGTTGTGTTGTAGGTAAGTAGGTACTCGTTGTGTTGTAATAGACCGGCTATTTCTGAAACTGATAAACTAGCTATAAATGTCTGAAACCGGCTTAAAGGTCAGGTAAACTTACTTGGTAAGTACCCAAATTACAAGATTTTTACGTTAGATAGGTAATTCTCATGAGTAACAAGAATAAGTATCTAAGTCGGTCTTTTAACCGTGTGTGTCTGATACACACCTACCCACACACTTAAGAGTAAATAAGTATAAGCAAGTCGGTACCTAAAAAGCCAACAAAAAGTGAAAAACATAGATGGAAGTAGCAAAGTTCAGGGAACCGTTGTTTTTAAGAAAAATAAACATTTCAGTAATCACTAATGGATATAACGTGTTTGTCCACTTTTTGTATATCCCGTTTATTCCCCATTCTCCTGCCCCGGCAGTCGGGGAGATCGGGGAAATTTGTGATCCACTTGAAACTGTCCATAATTGAATGAGAGAGACTCGTGTAAATAAATAAAAATCATGATTTGGTTTTAGTTGCTGCATGCACCATTCTGTGATAAATTATTCATTGATCGACTAATACACAACTAGTCGAATAAATAACTTAGTATTTACAAACGCAAAAAATATTAAAAAAAAAACATTGGCAGTGCCGGATGCAAATTAAGCAATTGCTTAGGGCATCACGTCGGGGGGGCACCATAAACAGATAAACTTCAGGAATTAGAGGTCATAGGTATCTACTTATTTTGGACAAGACCCAAAAGCCACTCTTAGAGACGTGCACTTACATAAACTGGCCAAGTGCGAGTCGGACTCGCGTGCAAAGGGTTCCGAACCAATTTCACTTTCGTAACATGTTTTTCTTCTTAAAGGTTTTCCTGTAATCTTTGCCAGTTAAGGACTATTATTATCTGCAATTTTCAAAAAAAAAATTTAAACTCAATTTAATTTATTTCAATTTCACGCTCAATTTTGGGGATAAGGGTGAGGGAATTTTTGGTCCAAAACCTAGTCAAAATACAGAGTGCTAAAATGTTCGAGCTTGCTTCGCGTCCCCGCCTGCGTTCGTGACGCCGCTCCTTACGCGGCAGTCTTTTCCTCCTCTTACCCTGGCTTGTAGGAGCTGTTGGACCTGAGGGGTCCCAACAAGAGCAATGGGCTTGTGGATTCGATTTTTTGCCCTTGCCCTTTCCTTTACCCTTACGGGTAGGCACCTGCCAGGCGCTAGCAATTACGTCCTCGGTGTTGCTAACCGCCTCCGTGTGACCGGAGGCGGCTGCGACTTGGGAAGCGGCTTGAGGAGCCACACGAGGAGTGGGAGGGTGTTTGGGAAGGCTACTTCCGGCAGAGGTGTTAGCCGTCTCCGTTATCGCCTTTGTGAGTAAAGGATCGGTACTGGTCCCATGCAGCGCCGTTCTCCTTTACTTGGAGTGGGACTTTTTGGTCTTAGCTGCGGTTTACGCCACAGCCGGACCGGCGACCGCGCCGGCGCCCACGGTGTGAGCCGCAGGACATCCAGGGGCGAGCGAAGCACCAGAGGCACCTCGCTTAGGAGCTTTGCCAGCTTTCGCCGACTCCACTCCTCTCCTGCGGTATTCTTAGTTGGCTTCAATTCGTCCATAATAAAAATGACAAAAAATCATCTTCCTGGCTCCCACCCACCATGGAGCTGGGAACGTCGCACTACTGTGAGTACGAACGTTAGAATTACCAGGAAACAATAGGTGCGCAAGGCTGGTTTACAGCGCGACATCGGGTGCTCGAGCGGGTTGGCAATTAATCAACCCTCACTTACACCGTCATTCTAAGGCTTGTGAACTGTTCCTAGCTGTGCCATGGTGCGTGTTTTGTAAGTTTGTAAAGCTGTCTGTCTATTCATTTATTGCTAATTAGTCAATTCCTCCAGCCTTCGGTAAGAGCATTTATTTTTTCTGTGTGTGGGTACCGCGAAATAACTTAATCGATCGGTATTTATTTGTTTAATTCTTTAATTTCATTCATTCGCGTTCTAATACTTTTATTAATCGTATTCTCCGTCAATGATGATGTCAACAAATGATGACCCACCAGATCGCGGTGGAGAAATATTTCGTAGAAATACTAAAACCCAAAGGTCGCCCGTGGCGACCTCCGCTAATTCGAAACGTTTATTCAGCGAATTGTCTCCATCATACATTTTGCCCGATGATAGGTCCAAACGGCTTCATCAAACATTCGAAACCGTGGAAAAATCCTCGCCGATTTTAAATATCAGTGATGTGAGCAATACCGACTATTGTGACTTAGTTTCCGAGGCGTCGGTATACCTGTCTAAAATTAACGACCTGGTGAATGATCAGGGCTCTCGAATTAATGTTGCAAATAAATCTGCTATCATGGACATATCCATGATAGCAGATTTATTTGCACGCTGTGTCATAACACGTGTCACGGCCATTGTTTCTATGCTGGCCATAAAATCATCATGCAACGAGACGAAGTTAGCCAATACGGAACGCGAATTGGATAAAATCAGGTCGAATAACGCAATCAATCCCGAACCTGTCAATAACAACAACTGTAAAATTTCATATGCGGACTCGTTGAAACTACGTTTGCCAAAAGTAGCTCCAGCAATTATGCAGTCCCGACCACCGTTACCTTGTGTGGTCGCATACCCTACCGCGGACCGGTCAGCTGACTATAACACTTCGTCCGCGACAAAACAAGCGCTCATGAAGGCAATTAAGCCCAGTGACGACGGTTTTCAAATTGTAGGCGTGAAAAAAACCGCGAAATCAGATGTCGTACTAGGCGTTGCTAATGAAAATCAACATAGAAAGTTAAAATATGTGAATGCTATCAAGGCCGCTGGTTTACGACTAGAAAAGCCAAAAGGTAGACGCCCTAGAGTCTTAGTAAAGGATGTTCCATCATCCATTGATGTCCTCAATGGATGATGGCGCTTTTCTGAACGCGCTTTACCGCCAATGGATTGGCATTGAAATAGAACCCGCGGTACGTAAACACTTAGTAACAACCAAGGATAAGTTATTTATTGATTGGGCTACCTGCCATTTTATTGATGATGTAGAAGTAGTTCGGTGCTTGCATTGCCAACAGTTCGGTCACGTTAAGAAACACTGCGCTAGTAAGGAACCGACCTGTGCCAATTGTTCGGAGGCACACGAAACAAATGATTGCCCGCATAAGGAAGACTTAAATTGTAAACCGACTTGCGTGGCGTGCAAACGCTTTAAAAAACCGTGTGATCATCGCTGCGGATCTCAAGAGTGTACTACCTACAAACTGAAACTCGAACAACTAATCCTAAACACTAACTACTAATAATGGATATTTTAACCATAGGACAATTAAATCTCCATAACGATAGGGTGGCGACATCTGAGCTGGATAAATTGATTGTGGATTATAATCTTGACATAGTACTTATTCAGGAACAATACCAAACGCGCGCTTACGTCACAGGGTGGTTCAGTTGGACTGCAGGGCGCGGGCCGGAATTTATGTAGCGCGTTCTTCGGGCTTTGCTGTAACATCTATAAGTAATCTCATGACGCCTCATTGCGCCGTGGCGGAAGTATCATCGCCTACCTTTAAGGTGAATGCTCCAGGTCAGCCCGCGAAATTCAAATATTTTTATGTTTTTTGCAATTTGCCGGTCAGTGTGAAGCTGTATGTGGACCAAATGCGATCTGCGACCGTAACGCGTATTTATCTAAAGAATTATAACCATTTTAATCATCAATATAGCCCTCTAAGTTCATGTAGTTCGAAATAATGATTATTTCTGAATCAATGAACATAATCTCCGTCACGTCTTGCGGTCGCTCGCGGGCTGCAAAGTTATAGTAGGTGCTGATGTAAATGCATCTTCTTCCCTGTGGTATGGCAAAGATCGATCCACTGATTCCGAACGACGATATGCTGTTGAAGATTTTATTGCTGAGATGAATTTATCAATTCATAACACCCCAGACGCACCACCTACTTTTTGTAGCCAAATGGGCGAATCTTGTATTGACGTCACACTTTCTAGTGCAGACATACGCTTGGATTGGTGGGATAGGTGGCGTGTCCTTCCTGACGCGTCTTGTAGTGATCATAGCCTGATCGTGTACGAATTTGTTCCTATGTTTACTCAAGGTTCGTCACACTTAATTGGAAATTTTAGATATAAAAGTAAGGGCGCCAATTGGGAATTCTTCGGCTCACTTTTTTCTGGTCATGTGACACACTTCACTCGCGATAGACTGTCAGCTGAGGAAAGTGCTGAGATAATGTCAGACGCCTTCACTTACTATGCTGACATTGCTATTGGTCGCGCATCCATGACCAATATTCGTAGATGTGATTGGTGGAGTAAAAGCTTTCGTAGAGCTCGTAGACCGCTTAACAAACTAAAAAAAGTAAGGTAACCGGGGACCTCCTTAATCTTGCTTTAAGCACTTTTAGAGTTGCCAAGTCACGCTACAGAGCATCTGTTGAAAAATCTAATGGTAATTTATTGCGGAAAATTGTTGATAAACTTGATAAGGAGGGTCCGTGGTTTCCTTTGTACCACGAGTTCAAAGCTAATAGATCTGTCGATCTTGCGTACGTTCAAAACATTAAAGTAAATAATAAACATACAACCGGCATTGAAGAAACAACTGATGCTCTGCTTGATTCTCTTATACCAGACGATTCATCAGTAAATGATAATGAATACCACCAACAGATCAGAGCGTGGGCCACGGTGCCACCTGAATCACCGGAGTCAGATCTTCCATCCACTGACGAATTCAGAAACGTTGTCAAGAGACTACCTCTCAACAAATCATCCGGTGAAGATAAAATATCTAATAGAATGATTATAGAAGCGTGTAAGACAGCGGGAGACGCGATCTTATCAGTATATAACCGATGCATTGCGGAAGGTTTTTTCCTCGAATATGGTGACAAGACTTTATACGCATTATTCCGAAGAGTGGCGATAAGCCCCCGGATGACCCTAAGCCCTACCGGCCCATAACCCTACTTCCATCTTTGGGAAAACTCTTAGAGCGACTAATCGTTCCGCGCTTACTACCGAATGGACTTTTTCGTAATAATCAATTTGGTTTCACTATTGGTAAATCTACCGTCGACGCGGTGCTCTCTGTCCGTAAAATTATTAACTTATCGGAACATAAATATGTGGTTGGAATCTTTCTCGACATTTCTGGCGCTTTGATAACGCATGGTAGCCGATGCTACTACTTAAAATGAAAAACCGTGGTTGTTACAAAAACATCTATAATCTGATTCTTTCTTACTTTCTAAACGGCTCCGTGAAACTCAAACTTGGACATTATTCCATTACTAAGTCTCTAACTATGGGATGTCCTCAGGGCTCAGTTATCGGTCCATATGTTTAGAATTTTGGCTACGATGATTTTCTCGCGCTTTCGCTCCCATGCGGCTGATCATTAACCGGTAACGCGGACGATGGCTTGCTTCTCATTCAGGCAAGTACTCGGGCTGGCCTCGAGAATTTGGCTGACACATGCCTATGATTAATATCTCAGTTGGGCGATCAAAACCATCTGACCTTTGCACCGCATAAAACCTATCAACTTATTTTAAAAGGAAACCTTAAATCCTGGCCTAGTATTAAATTTAACAACGTACCCGTTAAAAGAAAAGAATCCGTGTGCTATCTCGGTATGCTATTAGAAAATAACTTTTCATTTATTGATCATATAAAAACAGTAGGTGAGAAAGCAAAAAAGAACTTCTACGTCTTGACGAGAATATCCAAAGCTACTTGGGGTCTATTTTTTCAAACCTTAAAAACTATTTACGGTGCTACCTACTTGGGTTGTATGTACTACGGGCACCTGTCTGGGCCGATAGGGCCACCATAGGTGCGGTACGACGTAAATTGCTTCAAAGCCAGCGTTTGGCTTTGATATTCTTATGCAAGGCGTATAGGACGGTTAGTACTGAAGCCTTACCAGCGCTGGCGGGTGTTCTCCCAGTCGATCTAGAAGTGCAGCGGCGTGCTGCAATGTACTACTACGCTAGAAAGATTACGGACCCAGAGTTCTTACCGCAACGCGGCCGTACTAAGATCTCTAGATTACTAAAACCCCAGACTGATGTCTGGGAAGAACTTTTATCCGAGTGGCAATGTAGGTGGGAAAATTCCATCAAAGGCCACCTCCACCAGTTTTTTCCATCTGTTCGTAAGCGGCTGGACAGGACATGGCTGGAGGTGGATCACTGTGTTGCCCAATTTCTCACAGGTCATGGCAACTTTAAGAGTAAATTATTTTCCTTTAAGCTTGTGGCCTCGCCTTTATGTCAATGTTCTACAGCTGACCATGAATACGAACAATCCGCACATCACATCTTATGGGAGTGTAGTCTTTGGCAAACTGAACGCAATATTATGTTAGATAGTATTAAGGTTACATCTGGGGTAGTTTACTATAGGGACCTTGTTGAAACCAGAACAAATTTCCGTGCGTTCAAGCGATTTTGCCATACCTATTACTGGAATCAAAAGTAGCTCACAATTTAGGACCCATTAGTTTAAGTGGTAAGATATAAACCGTGGTGCTTGGCAACTGGGCTTAACCCAGATGTATTTGTCCCTTGGTGCCTATTGGCCTAGTTCTATTCTGACTCCTGCTTGATACGGAGGGAAGTGGAAATTATATTTTTGTTTTTTTTTCCTACTCCTCCGCTGTACTTTTCTGATTAATTTCGTTGCAGGATCCAAGACAGTTGAATCGTTTCTCCGGGACTCGTCGGGTTTCATTGGCTTAGCGTTTTTCTGGTGGTCGCCACTGTTGATTGTGGCTTTCAGGAGTTGCAGTGGTTGGGAATGTGTGGAGGGCTTGTTCCAAAATAAAAATTACACCGTCAGCATGGCCTTTACCTACCGCTTCGGCCGCCCGAAGACGACCTTAGCGGACCCCACGCACTTCGCCTATGGCCCTCTGACGGGACACTTTGGCCATTTCCCTACCCAAACAAATCCAGACCAAACGGGGCGTGTTGCCTCATGGACACATTACCGCCAGTGCCAATCGGCTCAACCCCCCAGGACTCCTTCATCCCCGCTTACGGCGCTCGACTGCGCAGGTCCTAGCCCAGGTGACAAAATTCTCCTACCCGCCGTCAGCTGAGTTTAGTGACGACCGAGCCCACAACCACTTCGTCACAGAAGGGTCACAGTTAGGAGATGAGTTGGGAGGGGTTATAGAGGGAAAAAGGGGTTTAATGGGATTTGGGATGGGACTGAGTGGAAAGCCCGCCACTCTGCAGGTCGCCCGGTGGTTTCAGTTATGTCTATTTCGTAAGGTATATCCACCGGACTTGCCTTGAGGATCTACACAACCTTTGCACTCCCCCTCAAGACCACGCCACCTTCCCGTCTCTAATGGAGACAGCAAGGCAGGCCTGCATCTATACTACCAAGCAAAGCGTGTCGTTGTGCAACCGTAAAAGCATACATACAGACCCCCCTATGATTAATGCATACAATCCACAAATTTTGAAAATGTGGTCGGTTAATATAGATGTCAAACCATGCGGTTCAGCCCTCGGATCGCTTATTATTTATTTAAATATTTATCGAAGTTGGAGTCTACAGAAATCACTAAATCAATAAGAGACATATATTCGACGTATACGAGAGCAAGGTGGTGATATTGGAAAGCAGATCTTTGCAATACAAAATGCTATTTTAACACACCGTGAAGTTTCGTCATGTGAATGTGCCTTTCATTTATGCCATCTCAAATTAAGGGACAGTTCACGAAAATGTATTTTTGTGAATTCTTGTGTTCCAGAGGAGAGATATCGAAGGCTCAGAATTGACAGTGATGCTTTGGAACCGTATTAAAATATTTTTGACAGATATGTTTGCAGGCCTCGTCATCTAGAACATCTTAGTTTAGGGGAGTTTGCCATTTGGTACGACGTGGTGACTTCGCAACGGAATGACATTGATGGTGATGAACAAGATATGGATGCATACGAAGGTGGACCAGACAATAGAGATACTCGTAATCAACAACAGTACGTAACACTACTGGATAATGCAGGTCGAATGAAAAATCGAAAATGTCCAGTCATTTTGTGCACACGTTATTTTACGCTGACATTGAACCCAGCAGCCTATTACTATTCTCTGTTAGTAACTCAGAGTTGAAAATGAATTACTGGAGGGTTTCGATGACGCAAAAAACGCTTTTTATGCAAAACGAAGCCAATTATGACCTCTACAAGAAGGAACTGATGTGGAAACATTTGCTTCTTGGGAGACTGAGATTCAACAGGCAATAAGTTGTGTAGTAGCAGAAAATCTGGCTGCAGAATCAAGCCATCAGAATGAAGACCATAGAACGTGTATTTGGTGAAGACGAGCACATCGTTGATTTCGAAGAGGCACCTTGTGACGTTGTTATGCCAGACCAGCAATATCAAGCCGCTGTAACATCGTTAAACATTCAGCAACGACAATTATTTAATAAAGTCGCAAATAAATTGCTTCACAATGGTACAGTTGAGCTTTTGCATGTATTCGTAACAGGTGGTGCAAGAAGTGGCAAAACGTTCGTATAAAAGTTACTTGTTGAATAAATATGTCGAATAACACACGACACTCACGGAAAAAGTTTTTGTCACTGCACCCACTGATGTTGCCGCTCGACTTATTGGAGGTAGTGCCTTATAGTCTACCGATTTGCCTTTTACTGATAGAAAAGGGTAGAAGGGAAACTCTGCGGCCGATAGTTGGAGAGAGGTTTCGAAGAAAACGTCAAAAGTGGCATCATATTAACTGGGTGATTATCGATGAGATATCGATGGTGCCATATTTAACTCTTTGGAATGTTCACTTGCGACTACAGCAATACAAAGAAAATAACGCAGTTTTCTTTGGAATCAATGTTCTTCTTTTCGGAGATCTGATGCCTCTGAATTACCTCCAGTGTCGAAGGTTACTGGAGGATCTTATTGCTTCCGTCAGCCATACTGACTGTTCAATACATATACTTTTGTAGATATATTGAACAGTCTTCGCGTTGGAGAACTGACAATGCTGCAGTAATCAGTAATATATAGCCGCAGAGTACCATTGACAGGAACATTCGGTGACGGAGAAACTGTTAGAATTTTTCCTACAACACTTAGCTCGTAGAAAATTATAATCGCACTATAACCGAAGACCTAAAATTTTTATAATTAACCTGGCAGATATTTCATTGGACCCGAAAACATACGGCCAAACTCCTAAAGAAGAATATGTATCGGACGATCCCAATAAAACATGTTAATATACAAATATGATAAAACTTGGCATTGGGTCACGAGCTATGTTAAGGCGCAATAAAAATATTAATCATGGACTAGTCAATGGTGCTATGGGAATAATCCGTAATATATAATGGCCTGCTTTACGCCGAAACCAGCTGGAAGAGGGAGAACTGCCTCAAGCTGTATTTCTAGTGTTTATACATTAGTATAATTAATTATACATTATTATAATTGGCAACAGACCCGGCATCGGTGCCCGCATTGAGCCTTGTACTACTGGATTTGATGCTTTACGTGGTAAAGGGAAGATCGAGCGACGTATACTTCCACTAATTTTGAGCTGGGCAGTGACAGTACATTAATTACAGGAAACAACTTTAGACCAGGCGGTTGTTGGTTTAAGCAGTAATCTTTTCGCGAAAGGTCAGGCTTACGTAGCTTTGAGCCTTGTCAGATCACTATCAGGTTTAGCGATTTGTTCGTTAGATCCTAGAAAGTTACTTCATCGAACAGACGACCAAAATTCTTTTGAAGAATTGAACCGCTTACGGAAATTGTAATTTTATTTTCTCTGTTTTATTTGTTATATAATCAACCATATTTACATTTTGTCTGACTTATATAAATAATAAAAGTACACAGTTTTTGTTCATAAAAGTATTTCATTGACAACAAAAAGTCTAAAATAAAATAAATTTGTTTTTTCATTCATTTTCTTTCGGTTTATAATGCGCAAATAGGTGCCGCCGGCTACCAAATTTAATGCGGATTTTATACGTTGGACCTTCAATCCATAATTTTTAGTCTGTTAAATCAAAATAGTTATTTTTGGCTTATTTTAATTTTGTTTTTTATTCTCGCATCTTGTTTCGGTCTTTTTAGTGCTTTGGTTATTTAAGATGACTTTTTGCAGTCGGGTTTTTTTATTTGTTTGTCATAGCGCGCGCGCTGTCCGTAGCCGTCGCCGAGTTTGTCTTACGAGAATGTCTGTAAATAAACTAAACGAGCTTTCATACGAGATCGGCATCATGTAATTGATAATGAAAGCTTGATAAGGATATGTGTAACTGTATTTTCAGAGGAGGAAATAGATGAGGCGAAGAAGTTGTTGTTTATATCCACGAAAACTACAAGTAAACTGGTATCGAGACTCAAGAACAAGAAAGAAAAAGACTTAGAAGATATGATAACTGTGTTTAAAACAATAGACCCTGAACAATTACCAGTGTTTGTAGCGTATGACCTACACAAACTACCACCAGTTGGTTTTGATCACGTCGATGTCACGAGATTTGAAGGATATATTGGTTTTACGGAAAGAAATTGAAGATATAAAGAGCGATTATGTGATCAGTGGCCAATTAGAGGAATTGCAGCAGAATGTGAATTTGGAAAAATCAAGTCCGTTAAGGGGATAGGCGAAAAATAAGGCCGTTTTGAGAATTGTTTTTTCTCGTAAAGTACCCGTAATAAGGATTTGATATTTATATCTATATGATCTACCTAAATTCTAAAGGAATACATGATGCGATGAAAATTCCTTTTACCCATTTTCATTTTTATGACGTAATGCATCACTATCAATTCAGATGGTCCGTGAGCCTTGTCGAGGTGATGCTTATGTCACTTTTTTTTTGCAGGTCAGAGCTGTCAGATTTTCGTATTTTTAACAATATTTTACATAAATCAGCAGCTTAAAGTTGTTATTTGTTAAAATTAGTGATATAAAATTATTTCCACCGTGTGAGTGTCTTTTTTTGTGACCTTGGACAGTATATATTCGTAGTCATTTTGTATTAGAACTAACATTGTAATGATTTATAATAATTTTATGAAATAAAAGACTAAAACTGCCTAAAGCACAATATTTGGGAACATACCTGAACGCAACAAAGGCTTCATATCACAGGAAATTAATAGTGGCTAATAACACCGGCAAATCATGATAAAATCGTCACTTTCACATGTGTGTATAAAACGTCCACAAATATTATTTTTCCCTCACGTAAAGTAATATAGCATTGAGGAGCTCGCGGCTAAATAATAACAGCCGCACGGGTCGCTCCAAGGTTAAGCAACGCTTGCCAAGGTTGGTCTGTGGATGGGTGACCATCTTAACATAACGAGTTTCCTCCGTGCTTCGGAAGGCACGTTAAGCCGTTGGTCCCGGCTGTCATTTGTAGATCTTTGGCAGTCGTTACGGATTGTCAGAAGCCAGTAAATCTGACTCCAGTCTTGCCAAGAAGTGCCGTGTAACCCAGTTAATGGGTTGTGGAGGTCTGGTAGGCAGCCGCTCCGCGTAAAATACTGGTATTCGGCTAAATCCGGTTTGACTGGAAGCCGACCCCGATATAGTTGGGAAATGGCTAGGCAGATGATGATGTAAAGTAATATAGCAATAGCATTTTTTTTAGACTGGTTTTTTATACCTTATTTCTCACATTTTATCTCAAAAAACAGGCTCAAATGAATTTATTTATTTCATGCTTTGATGTACGTCAAACATCAATATGTCAAGTAATTAAACTTGTCAGCTAATGAAAACAAATTAAGTTTAGAAACTGGCTTCTTCCCGCGACTTAATCTGTGTGAATTTCAGAACTAGGTCAAAAGAGAAGTGAGAATAATTAAAAAAATGTATAACCCATAATCATAGAAGGGAAGTGAGGTCAGAGGCCTCAACACCTACTTTAAAAGAAATGAAGAGTAAATAAATAGTTGTCAGCCTCGAAAGTGATTCTGACCTCCTTGTAGTCTGTTGCTCATAATTCTAGCCCCAAACATACTTGTTCGTGATTGACGCCTTTATTTAGATGATTTGATGTGTATTACACTATATGACGTGATGATGCGCGCAAACGGGCTTTAAATGAAGTTCAGGCGCAGATAATTAATTTTTGCATACGCACAAAAAAATTGTGGCGCTATAGTCGTAGACCTCGGCGACAGCGCGTATGTATTTTATACAGAAATCTCTGTATTTTCACCAAACTCCTCAAGAATACTAAAATGGAGTCTGACGAGCGAAAGAAGATTAAGTGATGGTCATTTTAATACAACTTTTAAAACATTGCCCAAAAATAAAAGATGGGAGAAAAATTCAAACTGCTATCGAATGTCGTGTGAGAAACAAGTGAACCATGCAGTGCCCCTCCCCCACACCTTTCTTCTTTGAATGCGCTTATCGCGCGTGTTTTTATTACTTTGTACGCGCGTTTGAATCGATAAAAATGCGGCAATCTGCTTTTTGGTCCTTTCATCGCGTTCGCAAAACATGCTTCGTCGGCGCGGTAAAAATACGCCGTGTCCATAGGCTCTTACATTATTACATACCATCAGCGATGAATATGATTTGGAAGTTCTTCAACTATATTACCAATCGAATCCAAGACCTCTTATACCGCTTCGTTCCTTCCTCTCTGAGCACTACCTTAGTTTGAAACACTGTTATTCTTACTGTTATTATTCGATAATCTAATCAATATACAGGAAGAGCTGGACAACGTCTCAGTAGCCGACTCTGCTACTTGCAACATCGAGGATTGCAACAAAATTGCTAGGACACACAGAAATGCACTTAAGCTTCTATGTCAAAACATAAGAAGTATCAATAAGAACTTTTTTGATTTTACGGCCTTACTTGAAAGAAGCGAAACATCCTGGGATATAATAGTACTCACCGAATGCTGGTTATATAATTCCCCTCTTCTGCCTATACTCAACGAATATACTTCCGCGGCTACTTGCAAACACAGCACACAGAATGAGGGAGTGGTGGTTTACTTTAGGAACTACCACCCGATTTCCGTCACGGAACACTTACTTCAGGATGCAAACTGTCTCGTTTCAAAACTTAATAAAGACACAGTAATCATAGCTATATATCGCCCTCCCGCATACCGAAATGTCTCCGCGTTCATTCAATCTTTAAATGAACTTATTATGTCTGTTTCCTCCTATAGTAATATTATTGTCATGGGTGACATCAATATAAATATTTCTGATAGTAGCAGCGACTCTGGTTCTACTGAGTATCTCACTATGCTTGCATTTCATGGTATGTTGCCGGCACACACGCTCCCCACTCGCAACAATAGCTCGAGCCTTGATCATGTAATATTAAAATCAAAACACCCGGCTTTTTCATATGTTGCTAACACCTCAGTCACTGACCATGATACTGTACTGTTTTCCATTCAACTTTCTAAACCATTTAATACCCTTCCATTAAAAAATAAAACCTCAAAAGTTCTCGACTTCAATAAAATTGAACTAATGCTTGATCAATGCGATTTCAGTCCTCTAAACAGTCTCCATAACGTTAATGAAGCTACATATTTCTTTATCAATACGCTAAATGTAATCATATTACAAAACATGATCCTAAAAGTTGTACCATATGAAAAACGGCTGAAAAAGCCATGGATGACCCCAGTGCTCTTAAGATGTCTCCGAAACCGTGATAACCTGCATCTAAAATTTAAGAAATGTCCGGAAAATTAGGTTTTAAAAATTACATTTAAAAGGTATAGGAATTACTGTTCTATGTTGCTCAAAGCTGCCAAGCGTAACTACGATAGAAATCTTATTAAAAAAACACTAGTAAACAAAAAACACTTGCAACCGATCTTTTGTCGTCATCTGATCCTAAACGTTCTGTTGATGAAGTAAATATTATTATTTCGCGAGTATTGGACGCTCACTTGCTGAAAAAATATCCGTACCACCTACATCCTTACAACAGGATGATATTCAGCATCACAATACCTTTGTCCTCTTACACACAGACAATTTCGAGTTGGAACGTTTAATTAACGCGTTTAGGACTGATTGTGCGGTAGGCTCAGATAACGTGTCGGGTACATTTCTTAAACAATTTAAGCATGTACTTATTCCCCACCTCACATATCACATATAACCAGGCATTCAGCACAGGAGTCTTTTCTGATGCATTAAAGCTGGCAATCGTTCACCCTGTGCACAAATGTGGTGACAGAGATAAATCTCATAATTACAGACCCATATCCATCTTACCAACATTATCTAAACTGCTGGAAAGGCTCATGAATAATAGGCTTGTCAAATACCTTGAGCAAAATCATATTTTGTTGTCTAGCCAGTACGGTTTTCATTTGGGAGTGTCCACCAGTAATGCGGTCTTGGATCTCACGAGTAACATCGTCTCACCTGGATAGTAAAGAATGTGTTACAGGCGTCTTCCTAGATCTAGCAAAGGCCTTTGATACAATCTTAATTCCCGCCCTCATTGCTAAGCTTGAGAAGATTGGTATCAGAGGCGTTCATCTTTCACTCTTCACGAGTTATCTTACGGGAAGACGCCAATGTGTTAAGATAGGTGATTAGATAAGCGACGAACTCCCTATAACTACGGTGTGCCCCAGGGTAGTATCATTGGAGTGACCTTGTTTCTCATCTATATTAATGACCTTTGTGGTCACGAACTTTGTAATGGATCCATTTTTACTTACGCTGATGATACTGCCTTAATATTTCACGGGTATTCCTGGGAGTCCACATTTCAATTCGCACAACTAGGACTCGACATTATTGTTACTAACTGGCTGTCACTAAAGCGATTCACTCTAAATGTAGACAAAACTAAATATCTAACCTTTTCTCTGTCTATAGTCCCAATTTTCGTTGACTGCACATTCTTGTAATGCATCACTACAAACATCTTGCAGCTGTCCTCATTTAAGTCGCATAGATAGAGTAAGGTACTTAAGCGTTCAGATAGATGACTCATTATCTTTTTATAATCATATAGATCTACTTTCATCTCGACTGCGCAAATTTATATTTATTTTTAAGAATTTCCGCCATGTGGCCGCTAAACGGGTGCTTAGACAAGTATATCTAGCTCTCTGTCAGTCTGTTGCGCAGTACTGTGTAGTTGTTTGGGGTGGGGCAACAAAAACACATTTGTTAAAACTGGAACGTGCTGAAAGAGCGATTCTTAAAGTAGGTTGGTCCCTTCCTTATCAATTTCCTACTACCGAACTTTATAAAACTTGTGAGGTCCTCTCTATTCGAAAATTGTTCATTGTAAATCTTATTCTAACAGTCCATTCCCGAAATTCCTTTAATCCCGAAAAGTTTAATGTGACGTAAACATACAGTGTTCGTCCATTTCTGTCCATTCAAAGTCAGCTCAACCAGCTCAATGTTTCTTTTATATCCTTGGTCCATATGTGTACAACAGAGTTAACTTAATCTTACATATGTACTCAATGGTTAAATGGAAATGCAAAATGACAGTAAGGATTTGGTTGCTGGATTTGGACTATGAAGAAACAGAAAATATCATCCAAACCATAAAATGATTTTTGAACAAACTTTCCCCTCTTATTTTCTCATTTTTACTGATAAACACGAAACATTAGACTTACATGCACATACACACCACACCATCACACACTACCAAAACAAAAACAACAACAACAACACAACAACAACACTAACAACATCACTAATAACATCACTCAACATTACAAATACCTTCACCAACCACACTTTTATTACTAGACTTACCTCTCTACCAAAATTGTTTGCTAATAATGTTATGTATAATCTGATTGATGCCGTAAAATTTGTTAAATGTTTAAGCGTGTGAGCCTGGAGATCTGTCATACAGGTGCCGAACCTAGTTCAGACTCCAGCTCTCACAAAGGTTCTTGCGTAAGGCAAAAAAAAAAAGTATGTTATCAGTAAATTACCTAATGTACCTTTATGAGAGAAATATATGTTAAGTTATGTATTAGAACTTTTGAATGAAGTTAATGCAATGATCAATGTCTTGAAAACTTTCGAAAACAAAAGGCCTTAGTTTGGTGGCAAAATAAATTTTAACATCCGATTTGACCACCTTATATATCACGAATGGAACCTCGTGGCTAAAGAATAACAGCCGCACGGGTCGATGTTCAAGGTAAAGCAACGCTTGCCAAGGTTGTTCTGTGGTTGGGTGACCATCTTAACACACCGAGTTTCCTCCATGCCTCGGAAAGCACGTTAAGCAGTTGGTCCCGGCTGTCATTTGTAGATCTTTGGCAGTCAGAAGCCAATAAACTTGACTCCTGGCTTGCCATAAAGTTCCGTGTTACCCAGTCAATGAGTTGTGGACGTGGAGGTCAGGTATTCAGCCTCTCTACGTACAATACGTATTCAGCTTAACTCGGGTTTCAAATTCAAATTCAAATTCAAAGCATTTTATTTCAAATAAACCATTCACAGGCACTTTTGAAACGTCAAGGTCGGTCAGTCAAAAACATGGAAGCTATTTGCACGTTCCAAAGCGTAGATCTCTATGGAGAAGAACGTGCAAGAAACTCCACGGACACTCTTTTAAATCATGTTCTGGTTTTACAAAATTTCAAGTTACATATACTTGTTGCTTCTGCATGTGAGGACAATGCAAAGGAAAAAAAAAGGGCTTATTATAAGAATTTTAAATATAAAGATTAAAATAAGCCAATGGCAGTTAAGAGATGACCAGTCTCAACCGACGGCGCCTGTTCACGAACATGACGCGTGTATCGGCACCCTTCAGCTCAACCATTTCGAAGGGAACCGAATGATCAAACCCACGCGCCGCCATCAGCGAGACATTTGAGTGAGCATGACATGCTCTCAACCACCATGCTCGTTCATGTCCAACAAGTAAAACTATAACTACTCACATAAAATGTAAATGGTTTCATGGTACTCACATTTACAAAATTTGAAAAATATGCTTCTACTTTACACAAAACTATGGTTGTCAATGACCAAATAATGAAAAATAGATTAATAAAGAGAACGATTAAGTTCTTACATCAAAAAGAATAAATAAGTAATTAATTAGTTTGACTGGAGGCCGACCAGAATATAGTTGGGATAGTGCTAGGCAGATGATGATATAACACGAATAACTTTATTATTTGTCCATTTTGAATATTTATTTTATTCTATCTATAAAAAGGTTGTTAATAAGAGTATCGATATATCTTATAAACTAATATAAAAAGCTGGAGAGTTTGTTTGTTTGCTTAAACGCGCTAATCTCGGGAATATCATCACGCTAAGATTAATAGGACCGGAGCAGTAATGCAAATTGTGACGCAGACGAAGTTGCGCGGGGCAACTAGTGTTAATATAAATTACTTGCGAGCAACCCTGAATCATTTGACGGTATGAATTTGTTGACGGGGTGTCGCTATATTCGGTTTTTTAACTTCTGATGAGGGAGAACGAGGAGAGTGTGCGGTGCTCTCGGGGAGAGGGACCTTCCTAAATGGCTAAATCACGCCTTTCGAAGTGTCAGAAATGATTATCCTATGCTCTTAATTAATTCGAATGTAAACATGAAGAAAAGAGGCGGAGGGTTTATGATAAATTGTGATGCGGCCCGTTTGGCCTCCTATCTCACATCGAACCGCGGCCGGTAAACGTCGTCGATGTATAGCGTTCCACTCGTAAGAATGTGAGTCACGATAGTGCAAGCGAAACGCCACCGGCGCCAATATATCGCTCTCTCGTACACACGCGTACCGGAGGTGTTACTCAGACTAAAACTGTCCCTCTTGCACCTGTTAACTCGACTATGCTTGAGAACTATAGCTTAGTGGTTGTTGATGCCGCATGTAAACAACAGACTGGCAGATGTTGTAAAAAAGGCGATTGGAAGGAAAATAAGCATGAAGAATAATGGATATTGGTACAAAGGTCAAAAACGAGAAATTGGAGAAACTTAACATGAAGTCGGAAAGGCAATATGACGCCTTTAAGTTGTTTATACCTAAACACAAATTAAGTACTTTTTTGGATGACCAATTCTGGCCGGAGGGAGTAATGTTCAGACGATTCATTAATATCAAGAAAGAAAAAGTCTCAGATATTGTAAATGATAATCCCATAGTTAATAATGGATAATATTTACTATGGGATTGCATCAAAAAGAATGTAATCTTAATACCTCGGCCATGTGCTTACCGAGCATTTAAAAGACGATGGAGACATTGAAAGGGAGAGGAGAGCGATGGCAGTCCGCTGTAACATGTTGGCACGCAGATTTGCGAGGTGTAGTTTAGATTTAAAAATTACTCTTTTTGAAGCATTTTGCCAAACTCTACACCTGCAATCTATGGGTCAGCTACACTCAGCGGGCCATCAACGCTCTACGAATACAATATCGCGTAATAACGCGTTCAGGGCGCTGGTGGGGCTCCCACGCTATTGTAGTGCGTCTGCGATGTTTGCGCACGCGCACACAGACGGGTTTCACACTGTGTGGTGGCGCCGCGCCGTATTGCTTCGCTGATGTTCCGCACGCGTGGGAGCGCCAACACTATCCTTAACGTGCTCAGTCACAAACTGGACAGCCCCCTTCTGGGGCACTGGGTTCAAGCACAAGTGCGTGTGCCCGGGGCCCCAGAGAGCGGCAAATACTTAATTTATTTTTTTTATGTACCTAACATAGTTTTTAAGTCTTTCTACTAACAATGGTGTACCCTTGTTTCGCAGACAGAAATTTCATAGAATATCGTTTCGCAGAAAATGTTTCACATAATATTTGGATATTGTAATTTTATGTCAAATATTATTATTTCAAAGACTATTTACTTGAATGAAACCTATTTCACAGAAACACTATTCAATGAATTTCATGATCACATTTTTTTAGTAAACAAACTTATCAAACAGTAGAATTATGTTTTAACGAATATTGTTTGTCCGGTGTTTTTTTCCACAGTATTTTATACTTCACTGAAATGTAATTATAATTAAATATTATTGTCCATGGCATACTTTTAAGATAGCAGAATTTTATTCGGAATAATTTAACTACACATATTGACATTTTTATAAAATAGCATTTAACCAAAATAAAACACTATCTTAAAAATCAACACGTGTGCAAAAAAAATTTTTGACAGAAATGAATCGCTGTAAAACCGACTGTTCGGTGTTTTCACCGAACACCTTAGTTAGCAATACCGTCGTGACGCGTTGACCTAATTTTATTTCTTTATTAAACACAATTATTACTTTTAAGTTGACTTAGAGTCAGTGCACTTTGGTCTACCGCGTTAGCCGGGTGTATTCTAACATTCATCAACATTTCATTTAACATTAAGAACAGTTTGAGAGTGATTCAATAAATAGTGTTCAACATAAACATTTGTTTCTCCTCAAAAACACCGACACCTTGCTACGTACCCCGACATAATTTTGGTCCTTCGAGCGGATAACGCGTCGCGTAATTTTGGAAATTCGGAAATATCGGTGTGCGAGGTCTGAACTATCGTAACAAACAGTGTGTGTACGTCGTGCGGCTGTCGGAGCAAACATTGGAGCAGAGCTGTGCAGTAGCAGCAGAGGCTGAGTACTTACAACGGAGAATACAAGTAATAAATTTCCTTATTTATAGTCTGTAAGGGCTACATTTTAACACCCTATAACAATGGCAGAACTCATCGAAACTCAATCAATGATCTATGATAGCATCATAAAACTTGGCATTAATTTAAAGAAGGATAGTGCTGATAGGAAAACAGTAGATTACTTTAAGCGGAAGCTTAACACTTTGGAGAGTTATTGGAATGATTACCAAATTAATCATGAACGAATTGAGGGGGAGGCAAGTCAAACTGATCCTTATTTTATCGGCCGAGAGTACGAGAAAACCAGGACGGTGTATGAGTCAACCAAGACGTTGATCAACCAACAGTACCAGCGGATCTTCAAAACTGGAATTCTTGAAACAAGTGAGCAAACAACAGCTCGAGACAGAACACCATCGGCGTCGACTAGGCGTGCCGAAGGGGAAATAGAAGAGGAGGAGGGACCGAGTTTCTCAAGGCAGCTGAGTGACCCACCAGCTCACAAGGCGGACAGGGAACCAAACAGCAAGGTAGACCATTTGTTGAAAAAACAGTATGGCAATTTTAAAGCCTTTGTGCGTACAACTGCAAACATAGATGTGGACTCTATCTCAGATAAGTGGGAATTCGAGGACGTATTGAGGTCACTACAGGCTAGATGGTCAGCTATCGACCTACTACATTGGGACATCGAGATCGAATTAGAGGGAGAGAACGAACAATACAGCAACATGTACGATAAGTATGAGAAAAAATTCAACAACCTGAAACGGGCTATTAACACGAAAATGTGGTCAGTAGCACACAGGGAAAAATCAACACCCCAACTGGAGATACCGAACTTCTACGGAAACTACAACCAATGGGTATCGTTTAGAGATCTATTTACGGAGGTTATACATAACAACCCCTCATTATCAAGCGGCCAAAAGATGCAGTATTTAAAGGGTAAGGTTCGTGGAGAAGCTGAGAAACTTATTCAACATCTACCGATAAGTACTGATAACTATTTGGTTTGCTGGAATATTCTCACCAACAGGTATGACAACAAAAAACTAATATTCTCGTCTCATATGAATATTTTGCTAGGCCTGCCAAACATACAACAGCAGTCCCTACAGCAAATTAAGCGAATGCATGATACCACGCTGGAATGTCTTAACGCCATTAAAAACTTGGGAGTTGACACCACATCGTGGGATCCAATGATCGTACATGTTCTTGGTCAAAAACTAGATACAGAAACATACACGGACTACATAGAGTCCCTGAAGAACTCGAAAGAGCTACCGGTTCTCGCAGAGTTCTTAGACTTTTTGGAAACAAAATTTACATCCCTGGAAACAGTTCGCCGTAAAGATAGTGTGCCCTCAAAGGCTTCATCTCATCAAAACAATCATTCAATTTCAACATCGAACACTAAGAAAAATAATTACAATAATTCGAACAACAAAAGCAACGGAAATAGAACAGTTGCGAAATCGATGCACGCGTCAAACATAAAATGCCCTCTTTGCGAAAACCAACATGGCATTTATAATTGCAAAATATATTTAAAAATGAGTGACGACCAAAGGCTAAAAACTGCAACCAAATTAAAACTTTGTACAAACTGTTTATTTAGCCATTTCGGAAATCAATGCACATCCAACTTAACATGCCGAAAATGCAAAGATCAACATAACACCATTTTACATGACGCTTTTGCGAAATTAGCAAATGCATCAGCGCTGTCGTCAAGCGGCAACAACATTGAGAAACAAAACGCAAAGCGCAATGAACCCGTGACGGGCACCGCGAATGCTTCTCTAGAAGAAAAGGCGGAGATATTGCTAGCGACTGCTCTGATAAAGGTCAAAAGTGTGAATGGAACCTACCAAACCATGCGCGCTTTGATCGATCAAGGGTCCCAGATATCCTTAATAACTGAGAGAGCCGCTCAAATGTTAGGCATCAAGAGACGACGATGCAAAGGAGTCATCTTTGGAGTAGGGCAAAAAGAAAGCAATTCCAAAGGGATGATAAGCATTGAATGTACTTCAAAGTACAACAACTTTGAATTCGTATCTGATGTGCTTATCATGAACGAACTCATCAAAAGTCTGCCAAACCAAACATTCCCTAAACCAAATTGGACTTACATAAAAAACATTAATTTAGCTGACCCGGAATTCTACAAAAGTCGACCAGTTGATTTGCTTTTCGGGGCGGACATTTATGCTAACATTATGCTAGGCGGAATTATTAAAGGAGAACATGCACAACAGCCGATGGCTCAACAGACACAGCTGGGATGGTTACTGTGTGGTAACGTAAAGACGTACCACTGTAACGTGGTTTTAAACAACATTGAAGAGATTCAGAAATTTTGGGAAGTTGAGGAGATTTCAGAACCTTCAAACCTATCCGTAGAAGATCAGGAATGCATGGACTTCTACACAAAAACTACAAAAAGAAACAGTGAGGGTCGCTATGAAGTCAGGATACCACTGAAAGAAGAATTAAAACAGCATTTGGGGTCTTCCAAACCTATAGCTATTGCTCAGCTAAAGAATTTGGAACGCCGCTTAGAGAAACAACCAACATTAGCCGAAAAATACAAGGACTTCATGAAAGAATATGCTGCGTTGAACCACATGAAACCGGAACAGAAAAACAATAACACAACACTCGAATGCTACTTGCCTCATCACGGCGTGCAGAGAGAAGAATCTTCAACAACAAAGCTTCGTGTGGTCTTCAACGCATCCGCCAAAACATCCACCAAATACAGCTTGAATGACGTCATGCTCAAAGGGCCCAATTTACAAAAAGATCTACAGGCGTTACTACTTCAATGGAGACAATATCCCATTGCCTTCACAGCGGATATCGAGAAGATGTACCGCCAAATCTTAGTTAACCCTATTGATCAACATCTACAAAAAATAGTTTGGCGTGAGTCATCAACAGAATCTATTCAAGTCTATCAACTGAATACGGTAACATACGGGACAAAAGCCGCACCGTTTTTAGCAATCATGACGTTAAAACAGTTGGCGGCGGATGAGCGATGCAAGTTTCCAAAAGCGGCTGCTGTCCTGGAAAACAGTTTTTATATGGATGATCTGTTACACGGCTGCTACAACATAGAACAGGGTAAAAAATCGATAGATGATCTTATTCAGCTCTTGAAATCAGGAGGATTTAATCTTCGAAAGTGGTCATCCAACAGCCAGGAATTATTGGGGAACATACCAACAAGTCAAGAAGGATTCGTTTATAGCTTCAAAAATGATGACATGTTGAAAACCTTAGGTTTGTGCTGGAACCCAATAGGAGATCAATTTACATTCCGCTGCGAGTTTTCCCAAACAACATCGAAACCAACTAAAAGGAGCTTACTATCCGACATATCAAAGTTATATGATCCACTTGGTTGGTTGACACCCCTGTCCACGAAACTAAAATTATTATTTCAAAAGGTATGGAAACAAGACCTACAGTGGGATGATAAAGTGTCAGAGGAAATACATAATGCATGGATCAAATTAACTACGGAAATTGATAACATTAAACATTGTAAGATTCCTCGATGGATATTATGCAACGAGAATGACGTCATCGAATTGCACGGCTATTGCGACTCGTCCATTGACGCCTATGCGTGTGTGGTCTACGCGCGAACCAAACACCAACGAGAAACAGTAATAGTTGCAGCAAAATCAAAACTTGTACCAAGTAAAAAGAGCGTCACATTGCCACGAATGGAGCTCTGCGGTGCTCACCTACTATCTAAGCTCATCAACAAAATCAAACAGAGTATAAGTTGTCCGTCAGAAATTTATGGATGGTGTGACTCTATGGTGGTCATAGGGTGGCTACAAGGTGATTCAGCTCGTTGGAAACCATTCGTTGCTAATAGAGTCAACGCTATAAAACAAATAATGCCGGAAAACTGCTGGCGATATGTGAAATCGGGAGACAACCCGGCTGACTGTGCCAGCCGAGGTTTAACAGCGCCCCAACTACTACAACATCCTTTATGGTGGAAGGGACCAGCATGGCTAGCCTCCTATGACGTAGAAAAAGAACAAAAACAGCCTATTTACCAAACAGACGAAGAGATGAAAAGGATGAAGCTGGTAAACATTGTTCAAGACACTAACAATAATAGCATAATAGATAATTTATTATTACAGCATAATTCGTTTGTAAAAATAACTCGTGTCTTGGCATGGGTACTGAGGGCATTGACGCCAAAGTCGGAACGTAAACATTTACCGAAGTACCTAACATTACTAGACTGCGAAAAGCAAAATCAACTATTATAAAACGAGTGCAAAGTACAGCATTTACGTCAGATATAGAAATGCTAAACAAAAATGGAAATGTTTCATCAAACAGCAAACTATTAAATTTAAACCCTTTCCTCGATAAAAGCGGCTTTCTCCGAGTGGGAGGACGTTTAAGGAACGCGACCATGAGCGACGAGATGAAACATCCGAAAATAATCCCTAACAAAAGTCGATTAGCGGAACTACTCATAGAAGAAGCTCATCAGTTAACATTCCATGGGGGTCCTCGACTGACTTTAACGGTTCTCAGACAACAATACTGGATAACAAGCGGATACAGTACGACCAAAAAACAGTTAAGAAATTGTGTAACTTGCCGGAAGTATGAAGCAAGGAAGCAATATCAATTGATGGGTGACCTTCCCGCAGCTAGAACCAACCCTGCTCCACCATTCTACCATACTGGGGTGGACTACACCGGTTTTGTGAACATTAAGGCAAACAAGGGGAGAGGGGTTAGAACACTGAAAGGCTACGTGGCGGTATTCATATGCATGGTCACGAAAGCCGTTCATTTGGAATTGGTGTCTGAACTTACCAGTTCAGCATTTTTAGCTGCACTTAAGAGAATGGCGGCCAGGAGAGGAACACCACATCACTTGTATAGTGACCAAGGAACTAATTTTATCGGAGCTAATAGGTTGCTGCAAGAGGAGTACACTCAATTAGAACAAGTTTTTGGAGATAGTTGTCAGGCAGAAATCGCTGAAATGAACATACAATGGCATTTCAACGCGCCATCTTGGCCGAGCGCAGGCGGTCTGTGGGAAAGAGCCGTCCGCAGTCTGAAGTTCCACCTGAAAAGAGTGGTTGGTGAACAAAGACTAACGTTCGAAGAGTTCACAACTGTACTAACACAACTAGAAGCGTGTTTGAACTCGAGACCGTTATGTTCGCTCACGGAAAACATTGATGATCTGGATTATTTATCACCGGCACATTTTTTAACGGGAAGATCCGATTTAACAGTGATTGAGACGAAAGAGGATGCTAGAACCAGATGGCATTTAACAACGAACATTTTTAAACAGATTTGGCAAAAATGGAGGAATGAATATTTGAGCCAGTTAACAGCGAGAGAAAAGTGGTGTAAACCTCAGGAAAACTTAAAAATAGGCAACATGGTGGTAGTGCATGAGGATAACATTCCAGCTGGTCGGTGGATTATAGGCCGAGTGATAGAACTACATCCCGGTAACGATGGTTACGTCAGGGTGGTGTCGTTGAAGACGAAAAATGGCATCATAAAACGACCAGTAGTTAAACTTTCTTTATTGCCTGTAGAAGTCAAAACAGATGGCAAACAAAACAGTTCAAATGAAACAGACAGACCATCTGAACAGGGCTCTGAGACCCAGAAGAACAGAAAAGGAACAAGAAAGGCGACACCTGGAACGTTATCGTGTGTCGCCATGGCATTAACCGTTTTTATGTCAATCTGCAGTATGGCAAATTGCAGCTATAACGTAACAACATTAAACGTAAGCCAATCTTTTTACTTTGACCCAATATCCAGAATTAGTCTCGTAAAAGACAGTTGGGTCCTAGTTGTATTCTATAACATGTCTCCGTATTGGGAAGGTATGAAGGCGTTTGAAAAAGTTACATCATATCTGGATAAAACATGCAAAACAACAGGTAGCGAACAGTGTAACATGATCGTCCCTCAACTGATCCATGAGCGTAATGAACTAAAATACTACAATGAACTCCTGATGACGCAACACGTAAGCGGACACTCCAGACGGCGGCGGGGACTTATTAATGCAGTTGGAAACATTGCAAATTCCCTATTCGGCGTATTAGACGAACAATTCGCGGAAAAATACAGCCGAGACATCAACATGATACAACAAAACGAAAAACATTTAGCTAGTTTATGGAAGAATCAGACGTCAATTGTCGAATCCGAGTACAATTTGTTGAAAAGAACAGAAGAAATCATGGCAAAACAACATAAAATAATCAACCTACACCTGATTACGCTAGATAAGATCTCAAACCAATTACAACAAGAGATAAACAACATATCCCTACTTCAAGAATTTACCATGACAGCCTTAACAGCTAGCAACTTACTCCATAACCTTAAAAGAACTCAAGATATTTTACTTGACATTTTAACCAATGTCCACCATGGACAGTTTAACATTCATCTGCTTACCCCTGAACAGCTCCAAAAAGAGCTAAACATTATCTCTGGACATTTATCCGAGGATCTAACATTGCCCATTGAACCGCACGAGATACGAAAACTGTATTCTCTGATAAGCATTAAAGCACGAATAACTGACCAATACTTTCTCTTCCAAATAACATTCCCTCTTATCAGTAGAGACCGATTCAAGTTGTACAGGATCTATCCTATACTACATCAGACGAACAACACTATGTTAGAGCTCATCCCGTCTTCAGAATACGTCGCTACAGATCTCAAAAGAGACTTATACCTAACCATTACGCCGGAAGAACTCGCATCATGCAAACAGGAAGATGATATGTATATGTGCGATTGGAAAAAGCCGATATACCATCTCGGGAATGAAAACAACTTTTGTGATCTCGACCGAGACACAGATACTTGCAAGGTACGGAGGACCAAGTGTGAAAACCAATGGACATCGCTTGCAAATCCGTCACTATTCCTGTACCATTGCTGCAACAAACAGGCCGTCAAAGTAATCTGCGGTGAACAGATAGATAAGATACAATTGAGCAAAGCTGGGGTCATTTATATGGAACCAGGTTGCCTGTTGAAGGGTCAGGACTTCACTCTGAACAGTCATAATCTAAACAAAAATAGATTAGATATGAGCCCGGACCTATTTATACCTGAGATGGATCAATTAAACTTGATTATCAACAGCACTATGCCTCTCCTTAATACGCAAGAACCAGACGTTACGGACTTTGGCAAAATGGAGTACGCCTTCAAAAAATTACACCAACGGATCGATGACATGAAAAACAGCCAAGTGGAGATCGATCAAACATTATCCCCTCATGACATCCATCAGTATGCCGTGAGCTACATCCTGGTCGGCGCGCTGGCGCTGGCGGCGGGAGCGCTGCTGTACAGGTGGCTGCGGAGGCGAGCGCGCCGCGTCCACATCACATCGGACATGGAGCTTCAACCCACCAGAAGTGGTAGTGATGTGAACGTCAACAGTGTTAGTGCTAGTGCGCGGCAAACATAAGTGAACGTAATTTTAGTGCGACACATAGTAAAGTAAACATTACAATGATGGATAGGGCGTGTCCTCGCGACCCTTAGGAACAATAAGCTCTTACTTTTAGTTCAAATATAATTTTTGTTCTATTATCATTTTAATCTTAAGTTGTCTTATTATCACCTTGTAAACATCATTATCATGATCATTCCATTATTTTACTAACATAAAATTGTTTTATCACAGCATCCCTATCTTTCGGGGCCCGGAGTATGTTCGGTGTTTTCACCGAACACCTTAGTTAGCAATACCGTCGTGACGCGTTGACCTAATTTTATTTCTTTATTAAACACAATTATTACTTTTAAGTTGACTTAGAGTCAGTGCACTTTGGTCTACCGCGTTAGCCGGGTGTATTCTAACATTCATCAACATTTCATTTAACATTAAGAACAGTTTGAGAGTGATTCAATAAATAGTGTTCAACATAAACATTTGTTTCTCCTCAAAAACACCGACACCTTGCTACGTACCCCGACACCGACCCCACGTAGTCTTGTCTGCCCTACTCCTAGAGTGTAATTTAAGCCCACGTAGGCGTGGAGGGGCGAGGCGGCCCGCGAGCTGAGGAGCAGGTGTTAAGCTGCGGTGGTGAGCGTTATAACCATCTGCGACGATAAGGTCGCGTGGGATCGCCGGAGCCCCGCAGCGCCGGAGCCGTAGTGACAGAAACCATGCCTGCTGCATGTTGCATGCTTGCCTGCATACTGTGTTGCTTGCTTGCATTCTGCATGTTGCCTGCTCGTTTGCGTGCTGCATGCTGCATGTTGCAAGCCGCATGCTTGCTGCATGTTGCATGCCGCATGCTTGTTGCATGCTGCATGTTGCATGCCGCATGATTGCTGCATGTTGCATGCCGCATGATTACTGCATGCTTGCTGCATTCATGTTGCATGCTCGCCTGCATACTGCATGCTTGCTTGCATTCTGCATATTGTATGGTCGGTTGCATACTGCATGCTTGCTTGCATTATGCATGTTGCATGCTCGTTTATAAGATAAGATAAGATAAATTTAGTTGTCAAAAAACATGTGTAAGTTAACAATCAGTTGGAAAGATTACAAAAAAAAAGTTTCAACATGTTTTGCCTAGAAAGGCGTACAAATATAATAGGTTATATGTGCTGTATGCTTGCTTACTTACATGCTGCATGTCGTTTGCTTGCTGCATGCTTGCTGTATGCTTCCTGCATGCTGCTTGCTGCATTAGGTTTAAAGATATTTATTCTCAAAAAAGACACAAAGTCACTTACATGAGAACAATGGTTGCCTTATGCTAGGTATATTGAGTTCGTCAATAAAATAAATATTGAGTTTGTCACTCATCCAATGCATTCCCTTATGTGCAATTATTTGCTGAAAGGTAATTCGTTATTATTTATTTATTTATTAAGTATTGGGCTAATTGCTTCTTAAATGCATTGAATGAGTGTACATTTTTTATGCATGACGGTATATTGTTATACAACTTTGCTCCTTCAAATGTTAAATTTTTCTTACCGAACTTAGTTCTCATCTTTGGTAAGATAAGTAAACTAGCTCGACGTGTGCTACGTTGGGTTACTTGCTTGACTTTAGTAAACGACAAATTTGTCTGTATACTTTTGTTAAGAGCTTTCCGGATAAAAATACAAGTGTTGTAAATATATAGCTGCCTAATGTTCATTATTTTTGTTTCTTCAAACACTGTGCTTGTTGATGTTAAATATGGGTAGTTAAAAATCATTTTTATTAATTTGTTTTGTGCAACTTGGAGATTATTTAGCTTTGTTTTGGCCACACTGCCCCATACTTCAACCAGATAAAGCAGGTGTGGTTTTACTAGGGCGTTATACATGGTGTGTCGCAATCTATGTGGAATGCATCGAACTATATTTCTAAGGGATCCAAGTAGTGACCAAAGCTTTGTCTTTATATGTTCTAGGTGAGCATTCCACGATAGTGAACTATCCAATCTTAAGCCAAGATATTTTTCACAAGTTTTTTGCTGTAAGGGAATATTGTCAATATTTAATGGTTCATGTGGAGGGATTATTTTATTTTTAGATTTGAATAAGATATAACATGTTTTGGAGATATTTATCGTTAAAAGATTATATTGAAACCACGAAAATAGGGTGTTTAAGTCTTCTTGAACTTGGGAAATTAAATCATGAATGGAAGAACCGAAATAAAATAAACACGTGTCATCCGCATATAAAGTAAGATGGCCATGTAGTTTAAGTTCTTGTATGTTATTTATATATATTAAAAAGAGCAGGGGACCTAGAATGGATACCTGAGGTACTCCACAAGTTATTGGTAAAGTATTACTTTGATAATTATTACCTATTTTTACTACTTGTGATCTGTTTTTAGATAGGATTTGAACATGTTTAAGGCACTGCCAGTGATTTTAATTGTTTCCAGCTTTTTAAGTAGCAATTCATGACTAACAGTGTCAAACACTTTTTTGAGATCAATAAAAATGCCAAGAACTATATTTTTACTATCTACATTTTGCTTAATTTTGGAAACAAGGTCGACTGTAGCAGTAAGTGTGCTACTTTTTGGCCTAAACCCGTATTGTCGATCTGAAAGAAAATTGGGAGAATTTAAATGTTTTTCTAATCGGCTGTGTAAAATTTTTTCTAATACTTTTGACAATACAGGTAACACTGAGATTGGCCGGTAGTGGCCTGGCTCCGTCTTCGATCCTGCTTTGTAAATAGGAGTTACCTTCGCCGTTTTCAGGGTATCGGGAAAATTGCCATCACTCAGCAGTTTGTTGAAGCATTTGCTCAAGTTGTTCGCTACTATATTATTTATGCATTTTATTGCTTTAGTACTGATACCATCTAATCCTGTACTGCAGTTAGGGTATATAGTTTTGTTATAATTTTTGTAATTTCAGAAGCAGAACACGGGTCAAGATTGGAAAGCACTGGAGAATTATCGGGGGGAGTTTTTGGTAAGGCGCGTGAATGATCATCATGAAAAGAAATAGGTATCTTATTAGCTAAAAGGGGAGGGGACTTGGGGGGGGGGTTATTAGGGGGGGAGTACTCGTTAAAAATTTGGCAAATTTCTTTTGGGTCTTTAATATCCTTTGAATCGATCTGTAGCTTTGAATTTTGGTTTTATTTTATTTGCTGCTAAAACGTTAACCAAATTCCACATTTTTTTAGGTTTATTAATACAATCGCTGAATTTTCTGTGGTAATAAGTGTTTTTTGTATCTTGCATGTTTTTAGCCACAAGTTTCCTTTTTGTAATAAAGTCTGCTTCCAGGTTGGTGTTATTTGGTGCCTTCTTAAGTGCTGTCCACAAGGCGAATCTTTGGTTGATTTCCTCAATAATGTTTTTATTTATCTAGTCGTGTTGGGGTAGGTTTAGAATTTTGGTTTTTCTTGTTTTACTTTCGGCTATTGCTGATTTAATTTTGTTTTCCATAAGTATGTAGCTTTCATCTAGTTCTTCGTCGTTCGTTCTTTTTAAAATATTAGATAGTTTGGTAAAATCAATTGCTTCGTATTGTGTCTTTATTTTTTGAGGGGGAATAGTTTTTTTTCAGTTCAACATATATTTGTTTATGGTCCGACATGGAAGAGTCCACTATTGCCATGTAAAAGTGATCGTCCTTCAGGTTAGAACTGACATGATCCAGAATAGACTTTCTAGTTTTCGAATCTCTTGTACAATATTTTTTGTTGATTTTATTTAGAACTGTATGTCCAGTTCCCTTCACGACTTCATAATATTGTTTGTTTTTTTTGTCTTTATTTAACAAATCAATGTTGAAATCTCAGAACACTATTGCCTCCTTCTTTGTTGAAGTTGGGACTCATATACCTCAAGAAAGTCTACGTAGTTAGTATCGCCAGGGTTGTATACAACGCCTACTTCTAGTGCGTATCTCTCTAGTTGTATCCATAAATAATTGTTTCCACCAGTGTATTTAGACTCTGATAAATTATGTTTAAGGTCATTATGGACATATGCTGAAACTCCGCCTCCTCTTGAATCAGTTCTGTAGTTGTAGTAATGTGAGTAATTATTTATTTGCAGTTCCAAGGCTTGTGTTTCAGTTCTGATCCAAGTTTCAGTCAGTAAAATAACATGAATTGTATAAGGTAATGATTGCAGTATGCACGTAAGTTCGTCAAATTTTCCTCTTTTTCTAATGCTTCGAGCATTGAGGTAGAAAAATCTGACGCGTGATTTATTGGTCGTTATATTTTGGTAGGTGTTAGTTACTTGATAGGTATTTCTAGTGATATCCGGAGTGGTTTCGTTAACTGTTTTTAGTTTTTTGCAGGGTTTCTTATTATTGTTGGTGTGCCGTTAATATATTTTATGGTAAGTTCATTCTCTCCATCGTTTTCACGTCGTTTTAGCTCCTCTTTTAGATTTTGAAAATATTTCTGTTGTGCTAGGGTTTGATCTGAAAATATTTTAATATGTTCTGGCAATTTCCCTTTGTTGCGTAGGAGATGCTTAGCAGGCGCTGAGGTCTCGTAGCATACTTTGACTCTGCGGCTTTTTCCTGGTGAGTATTTACCTATTCTAAATATTTTGATTGGTTTTGGGAGGTCTTGGCTCACCGATAAGGTAATTTTCAAAATATCAGATTCGTCTCGGGATATTCTCTCTTCGGCATTGGCGGCAAATTGCTCTGGCAGGCCCACAATAATAATATTCTTCTCTCTATTATTTCGATCTGCTATTTCCTTAATAATGTTTTCGTTCAGACAAAGTTGGTTTTGGAAGTTAGAGGTCGAAGATTCAGAGGTGGGTTTAAACGTGTTAAGTTCTGACTCAAAGGATTTTATTTTGTGTTCGCCCAGTGTTAACTGTTTTTCCAATTGCGATACAGTTTTTTTTAATTCTTTATGTTCGGTAATTATGCCAGAAGTCGATGATTTAATCTCACTGATTTGTTTTGTGTTTTCGCGGATCATGCCTGCTGTTTGTTCGTTGCATGATTTTAATTCGGTGATTTCAGCTTTAACTTCAGCTATACTTTCCTACATTTTAATCATAATTTGCTCATTGGATCCTACGTATTTTTCTAGTAATGAACCAATACGGGATAATTCAGACCGCATTTCTTTAATTTCGGAGGCGCAATCACACCCAAATTTTTTCTTTCGAAAGGTGACTTGCTGGTCTACTGTTAACGAGCTCAGCTTTGATAAATCAGGTTGCGAACCACCGTCTGTGCCGCTAGCACCGCCCGTAGCATGGCGTGGTGGCGATCTTTGTACATTCATAATAAAGCGTCAGTATTCAACGCAAATATCTTCAACTATAAGGGCACGTGCACTTAACAAACAACGTACCGTACGCCGAGTCACTGTGCGAGCGAGCCAAAAAATAGCAACTGTACTACTCACGCGGGGGCGAGGCGCGCTTGCGCGGGCGCGCCTTATCGTGGCCTGTTGTTCTTGCGACGCCTGACACAGAGACGATTAAGGTGGATGCTCCAGGGTAGCCCGCGAAATTCAAATATTTTTATGTTTTTTGTATAATTATTTCTGAAATATTCATTCTTTCGAACTACATGAACTTAGAGGGCTATATTGATGATTAAAATGTTATAATTCTTTAGATAAATACGCGTTACGATCGCGGATCGCATTTAGTCCACATACAGTTTCACACTGACCGGCAAATTGCAAAAAACATAAAAATATTTGAATTTCGCGGGCTACCCTGGAGCATCCACCTTAAGTTCTATGTTTACGTGCGTATTACTTATATTTGAAGAGCACTTATTAAAATATTTGTAGTAAAAATTAATACACGTCTGCTCTAGACGAGTGACGAACGACAAAAAAAAAAAAAAAATGGTAATGCTTGATAGTTTTGTCTTTTATTCCCATCGCCATTTGCCACCATTTCGCTTCGCGGGGTTCCGTCGAGAGGGCCCGAATGAAAAGTTTTACTTGAGTAGAATTTACCCGCATTTTTTTTTGTGACTGCGATGTTGTAATTTTCTAGATGGGTATACATTTTGTCAAACGTTTATAAACTGTCAGTTGATGAAAGTTTTTCTTGGTAACAAGTTTTATGTTAACTACTCATTATGCGGATAAAGAATATTTGATTTGTAATTCTATGATATCACAAATATCGAAACAAAGTTTATTTGTAACAAAAATGTATTATTTAAATTTATTCAAAGAAAGTATTCTGCGTATTGATTATTCTATGCAATGATAATACGAGAAAAATTTTATGTGAAATGAAATTCTATGAAACTATCTTCTATAAAACAACGTACAACCAGTTTGACTATATCTATATGTCTACTTTCGAAAGACATTTTTACGTTTGAAAGTACCGCTAACGGTGCATTGTGCTGGCTTGATCACTGTGTGGTGAGCAGAACGGCACGACATTTAGTTGTAGACGCGTCAGTTCTCTATGGAGTTTTATTTGTCAGATCATATTCCTTTATTAATTGAAACTAATATTGATTTAATAATACCTGAGTTGGTAAACCTAATCTATAATTGCAATAAGGTAACATGGGGTGAAAGAGATATCAATCAGATTAACGAATATTCAAATTATTGTAATGCTAAATTAAAATTATTGGATTTTCCAGATGATTTTTGGTATCGTGCGCATAAAATGTGCTCTAATGCTAATCACGTAGAAGTGTTAGATACAATGTATCGCAGTCTGGTTAGCATTTTAAAGGAAGGTGCGAACGTACTTATTTGTGTAAACAGATGCGTCCTAATAGCAAAAGATACATTCCTGGTTGGAACAAATATGTTCGTGACGCTCACAGAGAGGCTCGACTGTGTTACCAAACATGGTTGTTTTATGGTAAACCGGCTAGGAAAAACCTATAAGACCAATATGAGATATTGTCAAGATAACCAACAGCAGATATTTTAGCTATAGTGTGGCCATTAGTGCTGTGCACTCCCTGAGGTATGCGCGCGGCGAGACGGGGAGGAGAATTGGCTGCTGCGCTCTGTCAGTGCGCCGTCAACGCTCGTGGCGGCAGGTAGTGTTATCTGTATCGGACTGTCTATGTCAGACGCACATGAGATAAATATTCAAAGATGAGTCGTGCGTTATCTCGTGATATGAAGACTGTAATTTTTAAGGTGGCTGAATATATTAAGAAAAGAAAAGCAGACAAAGAAAGCTTTGAATTTAAAAATGATGTGAATATTGCCAAAATCGTTGCGGAGGCTACGGGGTACAGCAAAAGAACCGTGCATAATGTGATTTCTGTGGGTTATTTATCAATTGAAAAATCAAGCCAATTAAAATTTCGATCGCCAAAAAAACCAAAAGTTCTAAAGAAAAAACACGTTGTGGATGATTTTGACCTTGGAGTTATCAGAAGAAAAATTCATCAGTTTTACGAAGTTGAAAAAAAAATACCAAGTGTCCGTAAGTTACTATCAAGTTTGAGACAGGATAGCATATTAAATTGTGGACGGGAATATTTAAGACAGCTTTTACACAAAATGGGCTACCGTTTCAAAAAATGCAAATCAAAGAGACATCTCCTTATAGAGCAGCCTAATATTACAGTATGGCGGTAAAAATATCTTACACAAATCAAAAATTACAGAACGCAAAACCGAAACATATATTTTCTTGATGAAACATACATCAACGCCAGTCACCATGCCAGCAAATATCATCAGAACCCGGAATTCATGCTGATATTGGGAAAGGACGGCGATTGGTAATTATCCACGCTGGGTGTCGAAATGGCTTAGTGGATGATGCATTGACTACATTCAAATCAGATGCTAGAACCGGTGACTATCATGGAGATATGAGCGGACCTACTTTTTATAAGTGGGTAGATGAAAAGTTAAAAGATAAGTTGCTGCCGAATTCTGTGGTTGTAATGGACAACGCGTCTTACCACAGCGTTCAGGTTGAGAAGAAACCAACTATATCAAACCTCAAAAATGGTATGCAGAACTGGTTGGTACGCCATAATGTAGAATTTTCAGGAACCGTGACAAACGCTCAACTGCTACTTCTTATAAAAAATACACAAAAAGAACCTGTGTATAGAATTGACGAACTCCTGAAAGCCAGTGGACACACTGTTCTGCGTTTACCTCCGTACCACCCAGATTTAAATCCAATTGCCATTCCAAGGCAGAGATGCGACGATCATGTCCAGAAAAATGAAAATGATTACTGGAGTTGCGATAGTAGGTTCGATAATGTTATCGATTCATTGATAATAAATTTGCAAAACTCTGATTCAAGTTCCGGTGGCGAAGTGGAAGATGAAGATGATGACGAAATGGAAGATGCAGTTGAAACAGACTCTATGTCAGAATAACGTTCGTTAGAATATATTATTGTATGTAAATATAAAAAAAATGTTCAATGAAATAAGTCCTGCTTTGAATTATAAGTTTAGTTCAAAGTCAAAAGTCAAAAACGTTTATTTCAATTAGGCCATTAAACGGCACTTTTGAACGTCATCATTACATTTAAAATAACATAGTGACTCTACTGTCCATTCGGAAGGGTAGATTCTTATGGAGAAGAACGGACAAGAAACTCCATAGTTACTCTTTTCAAATCAATGTTTTAGATGTGCTGTGGTATACAAAACTTCTGTTAATATATGTGAGGACCATGAACCTAGAGTATGCAGAGGTAGACTTATTATATTTTTAAATAAGTACATGGTACTCACATTTCTACATAAGTACATGGTACTCACATATTTACAAATATTGGAACCATTAATTAGCAGAGTGAGTGAACAGAAAAATAAAAACCCAAAAATGAAAAAGTAGGTACAAAAGTAAATACATAAACCAACCAGTTTGATCTTGTCTCCACCATTGATTGTCCTATGGAGCAGGACCAGCATGTTTCCAAGCATTCTTATCCTGAATGTAATCTTCTAATTTGTAATATGCTTGTTTACAAAGTGTGCTTTTAATGTAGGTTTTAAATTTTCTTTCATTTAGTTCTAATATGTCACAAGGTATTTTATTGTAACATTAAACACAGTACCCCATGAAAGAGGTGTGTACTTTAGCTAATCTATAAAATGGTTGATCTAATGTATCTTTATGTCTAGTATTAATATTATGTCTATCACTAACTTTACAAAAAGATGACGATTTTTCCGTACATACATAATATTTTCATATATGAATTGGCAAGGGACTGTCGTAATATTAATCTTTTTTAAAAGTTCCCTTAGAGAATCGCGACGACGCAGATTATAAAGGGCTCTGACAGCTCTCTTTTGTAAAATAAATATGGATTCAATGTCAGCAGCCCGACCCCACAGCAAAATACCGTACGACATAATGCTGTGGAAGTAGCTAAAATAGACCAAACGTGCGGTTTCTACGTCTGTTAGCTGTCTTATCTTCCTAACAGCATAAGCGGCTGAGCTTAAACGCCCCGCTAGAGATGTTATATGAGGTCCCCATTGTAATTTCTCGTCTAAAGTGATTCCCAGGAAAACCGTGTGATTAATAAACTCCAGTTTTTCTTCATTCAATATGATGTCACATTCGCTACTTCTAACATTTGGTAAAGTAAATCTAATACATTTGGTTTTTTTTTCATTTAATACCTAGTTGTTTGCCGTAAACCAATTTTGGACCTGAAGAATAGAGTTATTGACGACGTCAAGATTTTGTGACCGTCGCTCTATTTTAAATATCAATGATGTGTCATCCGCGAATAACACCATCTTTGGGTGATTTTGAAATAATTGGGGCAAATCATTTATGTAAACTAGAAAAAGGAATGGACCCAATATTGAGCCTTGCGGAACGCCCATTGTCATTTCAGACCCTAGTGAGTTTACACCGTTTACCTGAACTTTAACCTGTCTGTCCGTCAAGTATGACCTAAGTAACTCAAGGGCTGTATTTCTAATCCCATAGTGCTCAAGTTTCAACAAAAGTGTTTCATGGTTAACGCAATCGAACGCCTTCGAAAGGTCACAGAATATTCCAATAGCGTCTTGCAATTCTTCCCAGGCGGTAAAAATATTCTTTATGAGGGTAACACCGGCGTCAGTTGTACAACGCCCTTTGGTGAAACCGTATTGTTATTCATGAAAGATAAAGTTTTTGTTAAAGTGTAGTAACATCTGATTAAGCATTAACTTTTCAAACACCTTACTGAGGACTGGCAGAATTGACACAGGCCTATAATTATTGGGTTCTTGACTATCACCCGATTTGAACAACGGAACTAGTTTACTGTGTTTCATAAGATCCGGCAATACTCCTCGGTCTACACTAGTGTTAAATATGACAGCTAAGTAGGGGGCAATAGTTTCAATAATAGGTCTACAGACTTTGACAGACATTCCCCAAAGATCTTCTGTTGATTTAATTTTAAGATCTTTAAAAGCTTTTATAATGGTTCTTATTTATCACCTGCATATTTTTAATAAAATATGAGTTTATTTGGGTTACATTTTAATCAACTAAGTAAGTATAATATATTACAGATAGATAGCCTCCGACCATCGTCCCGCCACAAGTCTTGCCTTAGAAATGCAAACTGATATCGTAAGATCTGTCCGACATGCATCGATCTCATGTCAACTCATGCACTTTTTTCTTCGCCTCCCACCTCGCCGCGATACCTCAGGGAGTGCACAGCACTAATGGCCACACTATAAACATCACTCTAAAATAATAATAATAATAATAAAAATTGTTTATTTCTCACCACAAGCCAAAAAATACAAACAGAATTTACACACGAGCAAAAGCTAGTAATTTTTGGTTGTGGATCGCTGGTGCCTGAGGTAGGTAACACCTGTAATACAGGTCACCAGGTCCCCACCCGGTCATAGATTAACACATTTGATAGCTTACATCTGATATCACAGCAAATAGCAGTTCCAAGCAATTAGTGAGTTAATAACAGATTATATTCATTTTAGAATTATAGTGAGATTAAATTAAATTTAATTTGAAAAAGAGTTAAAAATAATTAAAAGTACCTATATTTGGGAGGATTTTATGAGTGTAATGTTTGTGAAGGTGTGTGTTTGTGATGATGTGTGTGTGACAGTGTATATTTGTTTTGGTGTGTGTTAGTGCATGAAATAACTAGACTAATACGTCAAAGAGAGCTTCTGTGGCAGTAACGTTCTGTGGCAGGGATCGCTTTACGAGACGCGAGACAAAGCGGACGTGTTTTCTGTAATTGATTATTATGTAATAACAATTACGATAAATAAATATAAATATTGCTCCATCAGTGTAACATTAATGTGTGTCGCATGTGTCAGTAGGTTTTACCGATTAAGCAAGATGAACTAAATAGTTTTTATAAACATTAAATAAAGTGTTTCTGGTAGAATGTCCAACCCAGGATCGAGCCCGTTTGGTCGTAGCCAATTACTACGACGAAGTCCACCGCCGACGCCTACCCAACCAGTACCACCAAGCGTCCCAAACCCACCAACACCCGCGGAAAAAGAATTGCCGACTGAAGTAATCAGTACGTCGGAGATCCAGAAGTGGTTAGGATCTATAGATGGGCTTCTGAAGTTTGCACGATCGTCGGTGATGGGAAAATGAACTCGGATCAGAAGCTTCGAGTTACCACTCTCTGCCGGAAAGTCTCCAGTGGGACTTCGCAGATGGCCGTTTTATACCAATCTTTGAAGTCAAAAACGATCCAGGCTCATACCACAATCCAACACCTTCAGGCTCACCAAAATGTTGTGAACTCTCTTCAGCAGTTCAGAGAGGTTGTAGAGGCTAAATTGAATCCATCCATTAATACTTCTTACGCTAGCATGGTGAAGAAAGGTACCGATAACTTCGTTCGTCCTGCTAATTTGAGATCAGTCGCCATTTATCGGAGCGATAAGACCCAAACAAGTGACGACACCAAGTCACTTGTCCAAAAGATCATCTCCCCAGAACAACTTAAGCTTCATGTCCGTGGCCTGAAAAAGTAAAGAATGGGGGTGTTCTGATTAGCACCGAAAATAAAGGCGATATTGATAAACTCAAGAACTCAGAAAAACTGGTATCATCGGGCCTTACAATAGAAGAACCTTCTAAACGCCGCCCTAGGATAGCTGTCGTTTGTGTCCCCGTTGCCCTTACTGAAAAGGAAGTATTTGACTGTATTTACGAGCAGAACCTATCAGACAAGTTACCGCATATAACTCGTGAGTCCTTCCTTGACTGCATCAAATTAAGCCATAAATCGGGTAAAAAAGATCTTCCCACTTGTAACTACATCTTGGAACTACCCGCTAGCATAAGAAAAGTTTTAATTAATCAGAGCCGAATTTTCATCAATTGGACGTCATGCCCTGTTAGAGATTTCACGATAGTCACCAGGTGCTTCAATTATCAGCAGTTCGGACACGCAGCAAAGTTTTGCCGGGAAACGAATCCTACTTGCAACCACTGTGGAGAGAGTGGACACTCCTTCAAGGACTGCAGCAGCAAAGTTTCTCTCCCTCAATGTGCGACGTGCAAGCGCTTCAAGAGAAAATGTGACCATCCAACTGGTGATGTAGGTTGCCCGGCCCGCAAACATGCAGAAATGAATTATATAAACTCAATAGATTATGAAGGCGCCTAAGAGCGCCACTTAACACTTTATTTATTTAGCAGATAAACAGGTAGCTTGTATTTATTTTCTCTTCTTTTGTAACTATAATGACAAATCATCTAATTTGCGATCTAGATAGTTTTTCTGTGTCGGAGTCTAAAATCTGTAATGTTGAGGACTGTAAACACCTTCTTCCTTCTGGTGACAAAACCTTAACCCTGCTCACGCAGAATATTCGCAGCATAAATCGTAACATGAACGGTTTTGAAGTGTTATTGCAGAACATTGACATAAACTGTGATATTCTTGTCTTATCAGAATGTTGGTTGTCAAAACAGGTGGCCAACTTACCATCTCTTGACGGTTACTATTCCTACAGAACTAACAGGAACATAAACCAGAACGATGGATTAGTAGCTTATGTCAAAAATAATTTAACAACAGTAAGGGAAGAACCTGTTTTCCTCGACAGTAATTGTTTAATAATTAAAATTGATCCCGACACGGTAGTCGTGGCTATTTATAGGCCTCCTTCTCAAAATATGGACAGATTTTTGGACTCACTCGACACTAACTTAAAAAACATTACATCTTTTAAAAACATTATACTTTTGGGTGATATTAACATTAACATTGCTTCCGGGAAGACAGATACTCATGTACATAATTATCTCAATATCTGCTCATTTCACGGACTCCTACCAGCTCATTATCACCCCACGCATCAGAGTGGCTCATGCTTGGATCATATCATTCTAAAATCAAAAAATCCATCCAAAACATTGGTTACTAATTCTACGCTTACTGATCATCAAGCTGTTTTATTATCATTACAAATAAATTCACCTAGAAAAAACTGCATGCGTAGTTACACAAATCTCGAAAAGGACATACACAGTATTAATTTTGACCCAGTTTATAATTCAGACGATGCGAATAGTTGTTTAAAGTATTTCATAGACTCACTACAATCTGCATTAAGGACAAACACGTTCTCTAAAATAATGCCTAGAAAGTATAGTTGTATTAAGCCCTGGATCACACCCGGTCTCGTTCGATGTATAAGGCATAGAGACAAACTGCACCTAAAATTAAAACTCGCTCCTGATGACGAAGTACTCTCTGTAACTTATAAAAGGTATCGGAATTTCTGTAATAATCTTTTGAAAAAACTAAAAAATCAGTATGATAAAAATGAATTACAGAAGGCGGGGAAAAATAGTAAACTTGTATGGAAATTTGTTAAAACTCAGACATTTAGATCAAAAAATGCCGAACCTCCGCTTGATATACTATCAACAGAGATAAACCCATCCGAAGCAATCAATAAAGCAAACCATTTTTTTGTTAACGTTGGGAAAAACTTGGCCGAAAAATCATTAAACTCATGAATTATTTCCCAACAAAACTCGACCACGACATCCTCTACACTAAATTCTTTTGTTTTATTAGATACCGACGTTAATGAAGTAGTCAGAATTTTAAACGGGTTAAAGGAGGTTTGTGCTACTGGGTGGGATGACATACCTAATAATATACTTAAACGATATAAATACTTACTTGCCCCTCCTCTAACCCACATTTTTCAACTATGCTTATCTAAAGGAATATTCCCAAAATTGCTTAAAAAGGCTGTGGTCACACCTGTATTCAAATCTGGAGATAAAAACAACGTGAATAACTACAGACCCATCTCAGTGTTAACAGGCCTCTCAAAAATTTTTGAAAAAATTATAAACAGTAGATTGATAAAATATCTAGAAGATAACAGACTATTATCAGACAGTCAATTTGGTTTTAGGGCCAAAAGATCAACTAGCCAAGCAGTTCACGAATTGACTAACTATGTTACTACCAACCTAGACAGTGGTATGCACACAATTGGGATCTTCCTAGACCTTGCCAAGGCTTTCGACACAATTTCTTGTACTTTACTTTTGCACAAGCTTGAAACACTTGGGATAAGGGGAGAACAACTTCAGCTATTTTCTGATTATCTCAGCGATCGTCATCAGTGTGTAAAGATTGGTCAGCACACAAGCTCTGAACTTAAAAATAGTAGTTTTGGTATACCACAAGGTAGCATTTTGGGCCCTACTTTATTTTTAATCTATATTAATGAGCTATGCAGCCTCTCACTCCAAAATGGTGTGATAATTTCTTATGCGGATGACACCGCTCTATTATTTTCAGCTAAATCAAGAGTTGAGGTCTATGAATACGCCCAAAATGGTTTTAACATTGTGTCTAATTGGCTCCGTAATAATCTCCTAACATTAAATACAGATAAAACCAATTATGTTATATTTACAATGAGAAATACTAACATACCGCTTACTAATCTAAACATTCGCGCACATAATTGTTGCACGTATGCTGACACTGCATGTTCTTGCCCCACTTTAGCTATAGCTGACCATTTAAAATATCTAGGTGTCACCATTGACTCAAATCTAAATTTCCGTAAACATATCGATTTACTGTGTACGAGAGTGCGCAAATTAATATACGTTTTTAAGAATTTACGGAACATAGCCGACTTTAAATTAATTAAACAGGTCTATTTAGCTTTGTGTCAATCCATTCTTACATATTGCATAACTTCTTGGGGTGGTGCGGCAAAAACAATTTTACTCCCGTTAGAGCGTGCTCAAAGAGCAATTCTAAAGGTTGCTACATTTCGCCCTTTTAGATTTCCAACGCACCAGCTTTACGCAGCATGTAAGGTGCTTACAGTACGGCAATTATTTATTTTAAACATAGTACTTCACCAGCACACTGCACTTCCTTTTGATCCTGTGCCATCTGACAAAAGAAGAAAGGACTTGGTTTGCATTAAGTCTCAAACTAGACATGCGTTTGCTAATCGTTTTTATCTGTTCTTGGGACCTTTTCTATATAACAGGCTCAACAAGGTTTTAAGTTTCTACAGTGTAAGGTATAAAAAATGTAGTAAAATGTTGTGTGAATATTTAGAGACTCTACATTACACAGACACAGAACAACTTCTAGAAATCTTGGCATGATGATATTTTTTCCCTCGTAATTGTTAACTTTTGTATAATACATAGGCTTAGTTTTTAGATATTAAGGTACTTACTTATTAAGCTTTTTCTCGTAGTTGTTAAAAGATTCTTTATTTTTATTTAGTTAACCTTTAAATAGTACTGCACCAATGTAGTTAAATTGTAAAGTGATGGCCTAAAACACAGGTTTAAATTAACCTAGATCGGGCTGGTTGCTACATAACATTGCAATTCCGAACCACCAGAACTTGCACCTATAATAATAATATATTAGTTTTAGTTTATTTTCAGGCACTATAATTGTATGGAAATCTTATCACTGTTGGCTAAATGTAAACTCTTTTGTAAACGTTTTATTTGAATAAATTTATTATTATTTTATTTATTCATTTATATATACTTACTTATTACATTTTTAAATATTTCTATAAAAATACAAAAAACATTTAAAAATATAAAAAACAGTAGCCCACCGGTATCGGGAACAGGGTCCAAGCTACCGGTGGTCAGGGCTTCTGAGAGAGGAACCTACTAACGATGCGCGCCGTGTCCAGGAGTACTGCTTTCTGGATCAAGCCCTTGATCCAGCTGCCCAACGAGAGCCTCTTGAGATGTTGGTCGAGGCTCTTGGCAATAATGCCATTGGCCGTCACGATTATCGGCACAATAACTGCTGTGTTCACATCCCACATGTCGACAACCTCGCGAGCCAAGTCAAGATACTTCGTTTGTTTATCTTTCTCTGACTTCACGAGGTTCTCGTCATGAGGGACTGCTATATCAACAATCATTGCGCGACGCTCTAGTCGGTCTATCACCACTATATCAGGCTTATTGGCAACAATAGTCCTGTCAGTGATGATAGACCGATCCCAATACAATGTGCAACTACCATTTTCTAGAACTGGGTCGGGCACATACCTATAGTACGGTACTTCCGATTCCACAAGATTGTATTTAAGAGCAAGTTGCTGGTGGATAATCCTGGCTACAAGGTTGTGCCTGTGCAAATAGTCTCCGTTAGCCAGACTAGAACAACCGGAAATAATGTGGCGGATGGATTCCCCGGGCCGGTGACATGCCCGACATATGTCAACCGTACCGTCCTTCACAATGTATTTCCGGTAGTTATTAGTCATCATAACTTCGTCCATAATTGCACAAACAAAACCTTCGGTTTCCCCGAAGAGGTCACCAAAACGAAGCCAGGCTACGGACGCTAAGAAGTCTACATCGGGCCCATGTAGGACCCGATAAAAGCGTCCGTGAAGCTCCTTGCTCTGCCATACCTTATTATCATTATTATATGTTAGGCCTTGTAGCCAGGCTTGCAAAGTGACTTTAAATTATGTTTGTTCAATGGGTGCAGGGAAAGAATTCGGTTTAATTTGTTGTAAAGATACGGACCAAGGAAAATAAAGAATCTATGACTAAAGGAAGTTTTAAGAGGCGTATTTAGAGCAACTATATGATTACGGCGATTTATTTGCTGGGAATAGTTGGAAATGGCGTGTTGTTTAATGGCTGTGGCCAGAACAAATAATTGCCTAACCGTGAGGACTTGACAATATTCGTAGAGCTTAACGGTGGGATAAAGTCTAGGCTTGGAACAGCATACTTTAAGGACCGCTCTCTGCGCTCGCTCGATCTGGATAAAATTAGATTTGGCTGCACCGCCCCAGGACGAGATGCAATAAACTAAAATTGACTGATACAGTGCCTGGTAAGTCATTTTCATGACACCAGCGTCTGCAGAACTGCGTAATTGTTTAAAGATGTACATTAGTTTGCGCACCCTATTTGATAAGTGTGTTATGTACTCTTTAAATGTCAGGTTGCAGTCAATCACGATGCCAAGATACTTTATCGAGGTGACACGTTCAATGTCACAGCGAACATGGGTGCAAGTGCCGACGCTGCAATCAAAAGACGGTGTCGACTGGGCGGTAACGTTCAGTGATCCTATAGTAGACACATTGGTATTTCGAATCGAAAAAATTATTATTTTCGTTTTCGATACCTTCAGGGTAAGCAAGTTGCTCTTAAGCCATTCGCTGACCGTATCGAAACCCTTCTGAGCAAGGCGATATGCATCTTCCCAGCTGTCCGAGGCAAACACAAGTGCTGTATCGTCTGCATACGAAAATATTGTGCCGCTTTCTAGACTGAGGCTACACAGATCATTCATGTAGATTAAAAATAGACTGGGGCCAAGAATACTGCCCTGTGGCACACCGAAAGCTATATTTAAATCTGAGCTGGAGTAGGATCCAATTTTGGCGCTCTGTGTTCTATTTGTTAAATAGCTCCGAAACAGGGACAGCTGGGCGCCCCGTATTCCCAGGCATTCGAGCTTAGATAGTAAGATGGGAATCGAGACCGTGTCGAATGCCTTCGCGAGGTCCAGGAACAATGCAACACATTTCTTGCCGTTGTCAAGTTCCTGAGCCACATGATTAACCAATTTGTGTACAGCATCAGCAGTGGACAGATTTTTTCGAAAGCCAAATTGGTTAACCGACAAAAGATTGCGTGCCTCTAGGTACGCAACTTATTATTATTTTTATTTTATTTATTATTTTTTCCAGTACCTTGGACATCGCGGGCAGAGCTGATATAGGCCTATAGTTTTCGACACGGTCGCGGTCGCCAGAATTAAAAATAGGGTGAAGAATAGCCTTCTTAAACCAGTCAGGGAAGACACCAGAATCAAGGCACAGATTGCAAACATATGTCAGTGGAGGTACAATAATATTTATATGTTTTTTAAGAAAACTAGAGGAAATACCGTCCCAGCCGACTGCACAATCGCTTTTAAGTGAAAGGATTAAGCGTTCCACCTCTTGTTCATTTGTCCTAAGTAGGACTAGGGATTCCTTCTGGGGGTGGGGTAACAAAATCGATCGAGGATCTCTTTGTATTTTGTCCGCTAGATTTCTCCCTACGTTTGCGAAATAGTCATTAATTTGATTTATAGTGTCCTGCCTATCGTGACTATTCGCTATGAGATCATTGGCTGGAGACTTCTGTTGACCCATGTTTGTGACACTTTTGATAGCACGCCATAGCAGCTTAGAATTTCTACCTGCTTTTTCAAATTGCAGTCTCTCATCATCCCTTTTTGCTTTTCGAAGCAGATTTGTACAAAAATTACGGTACCGTCTGAAGGTCACCACGAGGACTTCATTTGACGGGTCTGTTTTAAGCTTTTTATACAAATTGTCTCTATGGCGCATACATTTGAGTAAGCCTTGGGTAATTCAGGGCTTAATCGGCCTGCGCCTACGTGAACCAGAGAAAGTTTTGGTGTTCCTTTTTAAGGCTAGAAGAAGTGGTTCCATTAAATATTTAGTAGCCAAATTGGGATCTTTCGTTCTATAGACGGCATCAAAACAAATGTTGCGGATGTCATTGGCGAGCTCTTCCTCATTTATTTTTGTGATTTGATGTGAGTCTAGGATTTGATTTTACTTAAAGACAAAGAGAGTAAAACTGAGATGTGATCTGTTAGTGTGGATTCTAGCACCATGACCGTGCTAGAGAGAGAAGTTTTTATGTTGGCGTGATCAAGACATGTGGATCCATGCGTTTCCAACACGTGTCCTGGGAAAAGTCCATGATGAGCCAATAAGTCCAAATAGTCCAGTGCATGAGCATCTTTATTTTTGCGTGAAATGTCAATGTTTATGTCTCCCATAATTATGATGAAAAGACATTTGGTTCATTTTGGAAATTGACAAATAGTTTGAATCCGAAGTTGAATCCTCCGGTGAGCGTGGCGGGCGTAAACTAGCCGACTGATATAGAATAAAAAAAAAATAAAAAAAGCCTCTTTATTTCATGCAAACCTATGAAAAATACATGCATAATTAAGTGAATTATATTCTACTGATTTTTAACATTTCATTAAACATTTCGTTTCTAACAATTTATTAATATATATATTTTCTGTTGATGAATTCAAATAACTTTAAAATAATAAATTTTTGAAAAAATATGTACATAAAATAGAATTAAATTAAATTCTGATAAATAATATAATAGAATGTCATAAATTACATAAAATTATAAAAATATATGAAATAAGCAATATTTAATTCAAAATAATCATTAGAATTATATTAGAAATTAAATTAAGTGTGGTTGCATGAACCCCTCAGTGGGTTAAGGCCTCCTCCAGAGCCTTCCATTTGTCTCTTTCTGCTGCTGTAAGAATCAAATTTACGCCGGCGACCGTTTCTAACTCGTCTTTCCAACGTGCCTTTGGTCTGCCTCTGCGTCTGTAGCCGCTTGGCCCTTTCCATGTTCTGACGGCCTTAGTCCATCTACCATCAGTGTACCTGGCAACATGTCCAGCCCATTTCCACTTCAGGCTTTGAGCAAAGGAAACGGCGTCAATTACCTTAGTATTACTCGTATTTCTTATCGTCGTATGTTTGATTTTGTCTAAGAGTATTATTCTTAGTGCGCTTCTTTCTAAAGCTCTTTGACATGAGTTAAGTTTTCTCTTTGCCACCGTATCAAAAATCCATGTTTGGCGTGCGTATGTAAGGCAGGGCAACAGGCAGGAGTCCATAATTTTCTTTTTCCATTGCATGTGGATTTTCGATTTCATTATCTCTTTATATAACCAGATTTTTTTCCAAGTTGTTGCGATTCGCCTGTCTATTTCATCAATGTTGTTACACTTGCCGAATGATACTAGTTTGCCTTTTTTATTTTTAAGCATGGGAAATCATCAAATGACTCCTTCCGCTCTGGGCGAAAGGCGGAAGGGAGTGTCATACTCTTACTGACTAAAACCCATCCGTGCTCCTACTAATGCCCTTTGCGTTCCAGGGCTGCGGCGTCTCTTTCGAACGGATTCAGCACCCCGGGAGGCACTGGCCCTAGCGGGCCCCGCCTCCCATGCTGACAGCTCCTTGAGGCGCGCGTGGAACATAACGCGCCGCCGACCCGGGCCTGGTTCTGATCGGACGGTGAGCTACCCAATGCTCGCCGTCCGCAGGCCCGCGGCAGAGGAGTCTCGCCCTGGCGTGGCGCCTCCACGCGCCACTCGTAAATAGCGCGAGGGCTCTCGCCTCCAGATCCCATGGCGGCAGTCCAGCAAGGAGGTTCGCCGCCTCGCCAGAGACCGTACGGTATGCCCGGGCCAGCCGGATGGCCATAACCCTCTGGGACCCATTGAGGTAATGGGCTGGTCGCTTCCTCAAAGTAGGCGCCCAAATAGGCGCCCCATAAAGGGCCATGGACCGCACAACACCCGCGTAAAGCCTCCGGTAGGAGGCGTTTGATCCCCCTAGATTGAGCAGAAGCCGCTTGAAGGCAGCCCCGGCCCGCCCCAGTCTGGGAGCCAAAGGTCGGAAATGCTCGACGAAGTTCCACCGATACTAGTTTGCCTAGGTAAATATATTCGTTAACGTACTCCACCGGAGAATTATTCAGTGTAACTGGTATTTTGAAATGGTTAGACATCAATTTAGTTTTTGAAAGATTCATTTCTATGCCAACCACTTACTTGCGTCGTTAAGCTCTACCATCATTGCTTGTAGCTCTTCAGCATCTTCAGAAAAAATAACTATGTCGTCAGCAAAACGTAGGTGAGTCAGGCGTTTCTCGATATTTTTAAACCTTTATTAGACCACGGTAGATCTTTTATAATATTCTACATAGTTTTGGTGATAATGGGTCGCCTTGCCTCAAGCCTCTACCGATTTTGATTTTTTGTCCGGAGCGTTCAAGCTTTATTGTACTCGTACTGTTTCCATACACATTTTTTAGTATGTTTATGTATTTGCTATTTATTCTTTGATTTTGTAGAGCTGACCATATGCTTTTGTGTGAAATGGAATCGAAAGCTTTTGTATAATCGACGAATGCAAGGTAGAGTGGTCTACGGAACTCGACGTACTTTTCAATAATTTGTTCTAGGACTCGAATATGGTCTATAGTACTAAAACCTTTTCTAAATCCGGCTTGTTCAATTGGTTGGTGACTTTCTATGTCATCGTTTATTTTTTCCTGTAAGCAAGAAGCGAAGAGTTTATACAAGTATGGCATCAAGCTTATTGGACGATAATTACCGACATCTGTTGGGTCGCCTTTCTTGTAAAGCAGAATAATTTCTGATTGCGTCCAAGCTAGAGGATCGACTTCTTGTTGAGGACCATGTTGAATCAGTAAGTAATAGGTACCAGTAAAGTAGAACGCGCTGATTTTATTGTTTCATTTGATATTCCATGTGAACCTGGACTTTTGTCAGATTTTAATTTTTCTATTTTATATAAAATTTCGCTTTCATGGAATGGTGAGTAATCGCTGTTGTTCTGGATAGGCCAGGAAGCAGTCAAGTCAGGTGTTACTTCAAAATCCTCGTTAGCAGTATATAATTCTTCGTAAAACTTTGTCGCTGAGTTTATAACTTCTAGGCGAGTTTGAGTATGTGTAGACTTAGAATTGAGTGAGGGAATCTATTGCTTGACATTGTTCAGCTCTTTTATAGCTTTTTTTAAACTTCCAGAAGTTTTGAGTTGATATAACGTCGTGTTTTGCCTATGCTCCTTATAATTTCGTTTAATTTCTTTATTTGTTGCCTTGGACAATTCTTTGAGCTCTACTTTTTCTACTGGAGTTAACTTGCTGCTGTGTTGAAGTAGGCTTCGACGGGTCATGAGTGCCTTAGTTTTGTAGGAAATAATAGATTTTTTATTTCGAGGTTCTTGGTATGGTGGTCTTGATAAGCAATGTTTGATGATTTCCTCTAATTTAGTGTAGTAGGAGAAAACGTTTTCGCTTTCATTGATTATGAGATCGGGTACGTATTGTTTTAGATTAGTAATAAATCGGTTTCTGTCGTTTTTTGATTTCAGTTGGTTTTGTGGCGAACTGAATGACTTTTTGCTTTTCTTTTCTTTAATTAATTTTAATGAACCCCTTATAAATCTGTCTTAAAATGCCTCCTCCCGCTCTGGGTACAGCAGGAGAGAGTGTCAGAATTTTACTGACTAAAACCCATCCGTGATCCTCCTAGTGCCCTTTGCGTTCCAGGGTACGGTACCTCTTTCGAACGAAGTCCGCAGCCCCAGCAGGCACTGGCCCTAGTGGACCCTGTCTTCCATGCTGACATCTCCTTAAGGCGCGTTAGGATCCCCGCCGCCGATCGCCTCGACGAGGACACGGCGCTGCTCCGCCAAAGCAGGGCAAACCTCCACCGTGTGCTCCCCCGTGTCCTTCGGGTTATCCTCGCAGTGTTGACACCCGGGTGCATCCTCCCGCCGTATTCGAAATAGGTACCTCCCGAAACAACCGGGTCCGGTGAGTGCCTACGTCAAGCGGAAGGTAAGGACGCCGTGGCGCCGCTCTAGCCACTCCTCAAAGAGGAGATTTATCGCCGCAATTGTGTCGTGCCCAGTGCTGGGTTGCGACAGTCGTTGTCTCCATACTGCCATGAGATCTTGCCGGAGCTCCGTCCGCCATACTGCAATTTGCCGCGGCAGAGGAGTCTCGCCTCGGCGTAGTGCCTCCACGCGCCATTCGTAAATGAGCGCGAGGGCTCTCGCCTCTAGATCCCATGGCGGTAGTCCAGCAAGGGCCAGCCGGATGGCCGTGACCCTCTGGGACGCGTTGAGGTAACAGGTAGGTCGCTTCCTCAAAGTAGGCGCCCACACCGTCACCCATAAAGGGCCATGGACCGCACGACCCCCACGTAAAGCCTCCGACAAGAAGCGTTTAGACCCCCTAGGTTGGGCAGACGTGATGCAACTCCAGGGGAGGGTGTTGAAGGCATTGGCGATGTCTAGAGACACCGCCAAGAAGACCCCGCCCCGAGAAACCACGACGAACCACGTCGAGAGGGCTCTCACGCGCATGATGGCGTCCACTGTCGAGCGGCCCGTGCGGAAACTGAACTGGTTTTCCGCCAAATTTAGCCCCACCCTCACTAGGTGCTCGACGAGGCGGTTTGCAATTACTTTTTCAAAGAGTTTGCCCACCTCATCTAGCAGCACAATGGGCCGGGTATACGGACGGAGAATCCGCAGGGCGCCCCGGCTTCTTAATGAGTACCAGTTTCTGAACTGGCCCCTCTCCAAGCACGCACTTAGGAACCCTCTTAGTCGAGGCCCGAGAGCCTCCAAAGCCAGGATCCAGGCTTTTCCAGGTAAGCCGTCGGGTCCTGGGGCGGTATTTTTGGCTTTCAGCCTGTTAACCGCCACTCTCAGGTCTGTCAACTGAGAGTGCAATCTTGTGCCTCAAGCAGACTGTTCAATACTACACAGACAAGAAGACGCCTATTTTTGCTGGTTTTCTGGATCTGTCAAAGGCTTTTGATGTAGTATGTTACGATGTTTTGTGGCGTAAACTAGAACGTGAAGCTACGTTACCATCTGAAATAGTGTCAATATTTAAGTACCTACTGGTATAGCAGTCAAAGCAATAGTGTGAAGTAGAATGGTTTGTACTCAGACGTGTATCGGTTGGAGTGCGGGGTGAGGCAAGGGGGGCACAGTTCACCCTGGCACTTCAACCTATACATGAATCAGCTGATTCTTGAGTTCAGCAGCACCAATATCGGATGTCATATTGACGGGGTGTGCATTAACAATATTAGCTATGCTGACGATATGGTGTTGCTGAGCCCATCGATCGGTGCTCTGAGGCGACTGATCGCTATATGCGAAAACTATGCGGTGAATCATGGGTTCAAATATAACGTTACTAAGAGCAAACTGATGGTTTTTAAAGCTGGCAGTGTGACATATTCTTGTATTCCAACTGTAGAACTTTGTGGAGAACCACTGCGAAGAGTGAAAAAATGTAAATATCTGGGCCACTGGGTCACTAAAGATCTGAAGGATAATTGTGACATTGAAAGAGAACGTAGTTCCGTTGTAACATGCTGGCCCGCAGGTTTGCACGTTGTACGAAAGTGACTTTTTTCAAAGCTTACTGTCAGTCTTTCTACACGTGCAGCCTGTGAGTCAACTTGACTCAGCGGACATACAGCGACCTACGCGTTCAAAATAATAATGCACTGAGAGTGCTGCTGCGGCTGCTTGGCAGGGTAATGCGTCAGGGATGTTTGCAGACAATGATATTGATGGTTTTGCCGCCATTATTAAAAAGATGTGCATCCCTGATGACTCGTGTTCGCGGCAGCACCAACAGTATTCTCGTGTATTCGCAGATCGGTGGGATTCCCCAATTTTGCGGAGATGGATGAGGCTCCACGCTGAAGTTGAGTTGTATATTTTTATGTGTCTGTAACCTACTAACACTAGAATTTAAGTGAAATTTTAACTAGCCCTATGGACTCCGGTCTGAAATAAAAACTTTCTATTCTATTCTAATATACTTAAAAAGAAGAAACTTTTTTGACAAATGCACAAAAGTTCAAGATTTCATGTTTGATGTGCTGTATCTCTACACCTTTTTAACCGACTTCAAAAAAGGAGGAGGTTCTGAATGCAGTTGTATTTTTTTTTTATGTTTGTTACCTCATAACAGTGATGGGCGTAACTAGTTATTTATGTAATCTAATTAATAATTGAATTACATAATAATTTGATTTAAATGTAATTTAATTACATATTATTCAATTACATTGTAATTAGGTTAGTTTGGATGTGCTATGAAATTAATTACAATGTATTTAATTACGAAATAATTTGATTACAATGTAACCTAATTACATAGTATTTAATTATATTATAATAAAATAATTGCTTTGAATATGAAAATGTCGCATGCTTGCATCGCACAGTTGCGATATAGGTATACTGCAAGTGCAGCCCGTACGACGTCATCGTGCTCGGGTTATATGCATTGTGCTCATATTAAAGGTTAATTTAAAGTATAAATCAGAAAACGTATTTTTTTTATCAGCCATTTGGTGAAAATTATAACTAATAAAAGATTTAAAACTAAACAATGATTGACAGATGATTACATTTTTCTTTTTGTATAATTATGTGGTTTTATTTTCGTATTTGTCAAAACTGTATTAAATAGGGCATTTTTGTAAGGGGTGTCCCAATACTTATATACATGTGTAATTACATTTTATCAGATTACTTAGTAAACTATTATAATGTAATTAGATTAACTTGCAATTCAATTACTTTGTATTTAATTACAGTATGTACTCATTGCAATTAGTTACTTAAGTAATCTGTTACAAAGTATTTCAATTACCAATTACAATGTCAAAAAAATCAGATGGCGCTGCCATCACGCTCACTTCGTCTCCGTGTTTAAAAATTAATTAAAAATAGTTAATAGATATGTTTTCATAATCTAATAAGCTAAAAGTGTATAACTAAAGTCAGTGCGGCATTACTAGTATAGTCAGTAAAAACTATCAACGAAAACTGCGTTTTTTCAACCAAAACAATAACCCGGTATAAACAAACAACGTTGCAAACAAAACAGTGATTTTATTTCATACATTCAACTAAAGTGTTAAGTGAACAAAATTCACCAATAAGTACATGAATACTTTTTTTTTTTTTTTTTTTTAGGATGGGAAATCATCAAATGACTTCTCCCGCTCTGGGTACAGCAGGAGGGAGTGTCAGACTCTTACTGACTAAAACCCATCCGTGTTTCTCCTAGTGCCCTTTGCATTCCAGGGTACGGTGCCTCTTTCGAACGAAGTCCGCAGCCCCAGCAGGCACTGGCCCTAGTGGGCCCCGTCTTCTGTGCTGACATGTCCTTGAGGCGCGGTGGGATCGCAGCGCGCCGCCGACCCGGGCCTGGTTCTGATCAGACGGCGAGCCACCCAATGCTCGCCGTCCGCAGTCCCACGCCTACGGTGGCCGAGAATCGTCCTGCGACTCCCGACGCCCGAAGTACATGAATACTTACATTACAAATAAATTTAACAGTGTTCTCAAACCAAAACTTTGATAAGAAGTGTAAACAATAGTGCAAGCGTCTAATTTTAAAAATTCTGTGGGCGGGAACAATTGTACCGACTTTTCAAAATTAAAGTGAAAGCATCATAACGAACTTTTGATGTTGTTGTGATTAAACAAACGATTATTTCAAGTTGTCCTATAGGTAGTCAAATGGCTAGTTCTGAAAAGCCGTGGCTTGAGATTAACAGTGCATGAGTTCGCACCGAGCTACAAGTTATTCGTTTTGGAATTTTCAATGCCATTTTATTTTTTCTTTTCTTCTGTTCTAACAATTTAAAAACAATGAAACGAGAAAAAATAGTGAAATTGTTTTTAAACGAATACTATTCAGCGTAACAATCTTAAAACTTTAAAAAAATAACATTAAATTGTTTTGTGAAAGTGATACCTACGTTATCAATATTCGAAACAATAATAACGTACATAGTATAATCTCCTTATGACTTTGTTTTAAGATAAGTAGTTCGTAGGAACATGTGGTGGAGTTGTTGAACAGTCGCCTGGAAACAATCGAGATCCTGAATAAGTATATGGATAAGTGATAAACTTTTTTAAATTACACACCACTTGTGTACCTACTTACTTTTCATTTTATATTTTTTATTTTATTTTTGGCCTAATCCAACATGGGATCACGCAATAATTACAGCCTGAGGAAAAGGCTTCCACAGCGATCCCTTTCGCATTTTTCAAACGAATCTTTGGACAGTCTGACATCGGAATTGAGTGTTAAAAGTATGCTAGACTTATCCACTCACGTAAGAAATGAAAATTATATAGAATTAGAAACTAAAATAGAATGTTTGAAGGATCAACTGATGAGTGCAAATCAAAAAATAGAAACTTTAAATAACGAAAATGAATCACTGAAACAAAGACTTGAAGTAGAGAAACAAAACACAGTGCAATATAAAACTATGTAAATCACATGTTTGAGTACAAGAAGTAATAATATATCTTGCAAAACAAAATCTAAGAAGTCTTATATTAACAGGAGTAATCTTTCAGTAAGGAAATTAGATTTGGATATCGAATCCCAAACGCCTACGGTACCTACTAATATAACACAAAAAAAAGACAATGTAAATGAAAGAACGAATGCAGTTGTTTCAATAGCCGACAACTCATTCTCAAGACTCACAGTCACAGTTGATTCCCATGTACCAAGCAAGATTAGAGATAAAACAAAGAATCATAACACTTTAGATACACCTGTAGTTGAAAACAGAAAGATAATTCTACTGGCCGATAACCAAGGACGAGGAATAGTTCAAAAGCTGATTAACAGGAAACGTGAACTTTTTCATAACGATTACAATATATCTGCTATAAGAAAACCTGATGCAAACTCAGAAGACATACTATCCAGCTGTTATTCATTGTCTGCACAATTGGCAAGAAACGACCACGTTATTATTATGACTGGATGTAATGACTCAAATCCTATCAAAGTATTGTCGGAAATATCATCAGCACTTAAAGTATTAAAAAAATGTAATGTTTATGTAGTAAATGTACTCTATAATGCATATCTAAATGAAAGTAAATTAAATTAAAATCTTAAAATATTTACTCAAAATTTCAAGAATTGTACGTTTATTGAAGGCAATAGCAGCAACGAGATTATTAGTCACATATACAATGAAATTAATAGGAAACAATATAGCTCAACTTACTTCTCTTGTACTCTTAATACCTTTACTAAAAAGTCGACCAACTTGTACAAAAACGCGATGTTAAATATGGAAACAAAACCAAATTATTTTCAATACAGTTCAACTAATAATTCAATGAATGTATCTGGGACTGAAGACTTAGTGTTGTCAATAAAAGTAATATACAACCACAAAAAGGGACAATTCCTTACTATTTTAAGGCTGCCAAAAATTCTAAAAAAATAGTCACACCGATAAATTTAAATGAAGACAGGTTTTTTCTTGAATAAACCGGAATCTAACGAAAGTAATTTTACAATATTTCATCAAAATATAGCCGGAGCGCTTAACAAAATTTCTGACTTAGAATTAGCTTTAAGTGAAATGCAAGAATCGGGCACAAATATTGATGTGATATGTTTAAGTGAACATTTTATAAAAAAGGGTGATGAAAATTACATGGCTATTAATAATTTTCAACTCAGTGCCATTTATTCACGAGCAGAACAAAGTCGAGGTGGCACGTGTATATTAACTAAAAATAATCTTCAATTCACCGAATTAAAAGGGCTACATGAATTAAGCATTGAAAAACAATATGAGATTTGTGCAGTAGAAATAAAAAAAACTACACTTAATAATACTCTGTCTTTACAGGACTCCCAATTCCAACTTAAATATTTTCTTTGAAAACTTTGACAAAACCTTATTCCAACTGCAACATAAAAAAAGTAAAATAGTGATTGCCGGTGACTTTAATATAAATTTTCTTCTGGAAAAAGATCGTAACACTATTAGATTTAATGAAATTATAGCGAATTATGGGATGGAATGTCATATAAAAGTACCTACAAGATTAAATACATGCATTGACAATATTGTGAGTAATATCCCTAATGCCGTTGGAAAAACATATAATTTATGTTTGTCAGACCATAATACTGCTCAAGTCGTAGAATTTAAGCCCCTAAATGTTAATATTACTAGGCACTATTTTATGACAAAAAATGACATGAGTAAAGAGAATATTAAGAAATTTGTTTACTACATAAGCCAACTGACTTTTTCTGAAATTTATAATATTACTGAAGCAAATGAAGCCTTTGATGTTTTTCATGACTTACTTAGATTATTTTACAGATTATGCTTTCCTGTCATTAGAGTGAAATGTTACTATAAAACTAACAAACTTAAATGGATCACAAAAGGGCTTAAAGAAAGTTGTAAAATGAAAAGAAACTTAAGATACAAATATTATAGTAACAAAAACAATGAAAATAAATCTACGTACAAGGCATATTCTAAACTACTAAGAAAATGCATTAATAACTTACAATCGTCATGTAACCTAAAGCACATTGCGTATTCTAAAAATAAATGTAAAGCTACATGGGAGGTTGTTAAACGTAATACAGGCAACCCAACAGTACGTAAATACTACTCTGTCAAGAAAGTACCGGGAAAAGATCAATAATACACAAAATGTCTGTTATTCATCCAAATTTATTTTATCACCTTCAAAGTATGCTCCTTTAGAAACGATACACTTGCGCCAACGAATAATCCATTCATCAAAACATTTTTTAAACGCTGCTTCCGGAATTGAGTTCAGTTCTCGCCGCGAATTCTCCTTTATGTGTTCTATCGATTGAAAACGGGTGCCACGAAGTGGTAATTTGAGTTTAGGAAAAAGAAAAAAGTCAGCAGGAGCCATATCTGGTGAATATGGTGGTTGCTGGATGGTATTTGTTGAGTGTTTGGTTAAAAATTCGTTCACAATGATAGCCTTATGCGAAGGCGCTTTGTCGTGGTGCAAAATCCAATTCAGATCTTTTGGGACTAGCCGAGCAGCAACATGTTTCATACTCAAATGATTAGTTAAAATGGTACGGATCGACTCGTGAGATACAGAAAGTTCGGCGGCTATCTCTCTCAGAGTTGAATGGGGATTTTCAGTCACTATTTCCTTCACTTTTGCGATGTTAACTTCAGTTGCAGACGTTGACGGCCTACCAGAGCGAGGCAAATCTTCAATCACATCTCGACCGCTTTTGAACGCTTTGAACCACTCATAAGCACGAGTTTTTGATAAAGTCGATTCACCGTAAGCCTTCTGTAACATTTTCAGTTACTCCGAACACGAAATTCTATTGGCGATGCAAAATTTAAGACAAACTCTTTGTTCGATATTTTTGTCCATTATGAAATTCGCAATACACACTATATATGATATTACTAAAACCAGCACTGTATTTAATATAAATAACAGATGCAACTCAAACTCCGCGCCAAAATGGAAAACAGTTGTGCCAATCTAACAACTACAAAAAAACAAAAAATTTTATTTGGAACCATAAACAAATCATCCATTCCCGATACTTTTTTGACTGAATGTATATCAACAAGATCACTGACAACAACGTAACAGTAACATCTGGAACTGATATTGCTAATAAATTTAACAAATTCTTCATAGACATAGTTAAAGTAATGTTATCACTAATCACGATGGTTATAATGATAATAATAACCAAGATATTAAGAGAAACAGCCACAGTATTTTTCTAGAGCCTACAAATGCAGCCGAAATCTATTATGTTATGAAATCTATAAATAACACTAAATCATCTGGTTACGACAACATTACTACCGATCTTGTAAAACTTATATCGCAGTTTATAGCAGAGCCCTTAGCTTACATTATGAATTTATCACTAGAACAAGGTTGCTTCCCGGAAAAACTTAAACTCTCTATAATAAAACCCTTGCACAAAAAAGGTTCCCGATCTGACAAAAATAATTATCGACCGATTGCATTAACACCAATCCTATCAAAAGTTTTTGAAAGAGTTATGAAGAAAAGGCTATTAAATTTTCTTAACAAGTATGAGGTACTAGTCGAAGAACAACATGGATTTAGAAAATTTAGATCAACCACATTAGCGACATTTAAGCTAATCAAATCAATATTAAATAAAGTGAATGATAAAATTCTTTCGCCTGCTCTCTTTTTAGATTTAAGTAAAGCGTTCGACTATGTCGACCATTCTATTCTCATCGGCAAATTAGAAAAAGTGGTATAAGAGGAACGGCCCTAAAATTGTTCGAATCATATTTAAGTAACAGAAAACAAATTACAACAATTACCAAATATAACAATAACACAAATAGCATAGAAGACTTTGATTCTGAACCTAAAAATAATAATCTTGGTGTACCACAAGGCAGCATTTTGGGCCCTCTTCTATTCCTCATTTATATAAATGATCTCCCACAAGCAATATGCAAACATGACAGCGTTTTATTTGCAGATGATACAACAATAATTTAAGGCTGCAAAAATAAAAGTTTTCTTAATGCTGAAATAAACAGCACGATAAAAGACATTATGTCATGGTTAAATAAAAATAAGTTAAAAATAAATTTGGGAAAATCAAAAGTAATTCATTTCAAAACGCAAAAAAGTAAACACTTAAATTTAGAAATAACTTTTAATAATCAACCAGTAGAGCAGATTAACAATACTAAATTTTTAGGCATTATAATTGACGAACATCTCACGTGGAAAGAACACATTCATAATATTTGTAAAAAAAATTATAAGTTTGTATTCGCGTTAAAGAAGGTCAAAGAAACCACTTCTCAACGTACCGCATTAATGGTATACCACGCGTATGTATCTTCTATAATACGTTATGGTATAGTCGTATGGGGATACACAGCAGAGTTATCGAAAGTACTAATAGCCCAAAAGAAATGCTTACGTGCAATATTCAACATGCGGTGGACTGATTCTTGCCGACCTGTTTTTAAATCTGCGAACCTTTTAACCGCTCCGAGCATATACATTTTTGAAATAGCTTTTGTTAAGTGCAATATGAAACTCTTTCAACATAAAAATAACTCAAACAAACGCAAAGTTAATCTTTCATATTTAGAATTACCGGTACCCAGAACTGAATTGTTTAGACACAGCTGCTTATATATGGCACCATTAGTTTATAACTCGCTGCCTAAGGGGGCGCAAATTTTGTTTTTACTTAAAAAAATGGCTAATAAAAGAGAATTTTTACAGTGTCAATGAATTTCTAAAAAAGTACTCTTCTGATTCCTACCATTTTAGAAATGTATTATGAGCTGACACTTTTCTTTTTCTACAAATTCGATACATATCGTTGTAATTTTGTTTATTTTATGTTTTTCCTCTAGAATTTTATTACGTAAAAGGTTACTAGGTACTATTATTGATCTGCTTGGTATGAAAATGTATGTCAACGTCATTTCGTAGTTTGTATAATGATAAGATACTGTAGGCAGGTACAATGTTATGTACCTGCCTATAAATATTTCTTTTATTTTATGTTTTGCCTTTAAATTTTCATAAAATTAAGTACTACTATTATTTATTTGTTTTGTTTGATAATTATTGATAATGTATGTTAATATTATTTCGAAATTAGTTTAATGATAAGCATAATGCTACTTATAAAACTAGGTACTATTATTGATCTGCTTGGTATGAAAATGTATGTCAACGTCATTTCGTAGTTTGTATAATGATAAGATACTGTAGGCAGGTACAATGTTATGTACCTGCCTATAAATATTTCTTTTATTTTATGTTTTGCCTTTAAATTTTCATAAAATTAAGTACTACTATTATTTATTTGTTTTGTTTGATAATTATTGATAATGTATGTTAATATTATTTCGAAATTAGTTTAATGATAAGCATAATGCTACTTATAAATATTTGCATGCCATCATAGAATGGCGGAATGTGTCTTGCACCAGAACTAAACATATAATGTACCTAACATCTCTTTACCACATTTTTTGCAAATAAAAAAACTTACTTACTTACTTACTAATGTAACTGTAATTTGTAATTATTAATCTAAATACTTTTTGCCCATCACTGCCTCATAACTCCGTCATTTATGAACCGATTTGAAAAATTTTTGTTTCATCTGAAAGGGTATACTTCTCGATTAGTCCCATTGTCACCATGTCAGAATCTGATCATGGGATCCCACGAAAATTGAGGGTAACCCTTAAATTTTATAGGCATATACAATGTTTTTCATAAATTTTCTAATGCAATTCAGATATTTGTGACTGGTAATTATCATTTCGTATTGCTGAGCTTTCATCAAAGGTATAAATTAGGATCTGATGATGAGATCCCATTAAAAATGTTTGTTCAGCGATACTTTAGCAAATTGTCAGCCGATTTGGATGTTTTTTTTTTTGTTTGATAGAGTATTTTTCTGGACTGGTCCCGTTTCAATTTGGTGAAGATCTGACGATGAACTTCGGAGGTAGGCAACGGAACTCTTCAATAAATGATAGCAAAGGGATCGGGATTGCTGAAATCGCATGTTTTTTTAGTGTTTACACCAGTTCTTAACATAACATTGCGCCGGTACGCTATTAATGGGTACGTAGGTATCTAGATACCACTAAAAAGTGGAAAATAAAAAACTTTTTTACAAAAAATACAACCGACTTCCAAAAACAAAACACTACAAGGTACAAAATAACTTCGGAAGAAAGAAAAAAACTTTAATTTCGGAAGTCGGTGTCAAAAAACGAAAATACATTCAGTCAAAAAAGTATCGGGAATGGATGATTTGTTTATGGTTCCAAATTCAAATTTTTGTTTTTTTGTAGTTGTTAGATTGGCACAACTGTTTTCCATTTTGGCGCGGAGTTTGAGTTGCATCTGTTATTTATATTAAATACAGTGCTGGTTTTAGTAATATCATATATAGTGTGTATTGCGAATTTCATAATGGACAAAAATATCGAACAAAGAGTTTGTCTTAAATTTTGCATCGCCAATGGAATTTCGTGTTCGGAGTCACTGAAAATGTTACAGAAGGCTTACGGTGAATCGACTTTATCAAAAACTCGTGCTTATGAGTGGTTCAATAATAATAATAATTCCTTTATTTGTCAGATCAGTACAATCCAATATTGTTAGTAAGAACATACACAACTTACAAACTAGTGTCAGTAGGTACATTTAATTTTGTCAGACAATAAATAAATTCAAAAACAAACAATAATATGTAATAATTATTTCTATATTCTATTATTAATTAATTATTATTATTACTACTTCTGGGCGCGGTTTGACGGCAACACAATCGTCCTCATCCAATGCTTCCATATAAGGCCTTCCATCCTACTTGATATGGTCATCAAGAGACTGTTGACGCTGCCACGCACCCGCCCCATCAGGGATGCGATACGCTTTCGAATAATAGCATAGAAGTCATCTATACGTGCCTCAGCGAACATCCCCGACGCGCTGCAGTGTCGCGGCAGCCTCAACAGTGCCCTGTATGCGTTATTGTATTGGACTCGCAAGGCGTCATAAGCCCTCTGTGTGTAGTCGACCCAAAGGCTGCAAGTATAACAAGACTGGCAGTATGCCCCAATCAGAGTACCCTTTACATCATTAGAACACTTTGCAAACCTACGGATCAACATATTGCTCCTGACTGACAGAGCCCTACGTTCCCTCTCCATGTCCATGTTATCGGTCTGTGTAACAGTGACCCAGTGCCCTAGATATTTAAAGGACGAAACCCACTCTAGAGCGGTCCCTGCGAGTGTGATAGGTGGTACTGCGTATGTTTTAGTGCCTGCCTTGAACAGCAGACACTCGCTCTTTTTTGCATTATATCTAAGACCCTGGGCCCCCGCATATCGCTCACAAACCAACAACAGTGTCCTGAGCGCGCCGATTGATGGGGCCAGCAGCACCATGTCGTCGGCAAAACTTATATTATTGACAAGTGTTCCGTCAATTGAACAACCTACCATAGCGCTGCTGAGCTCACGAATCAGCCGATCCACATACAGACAGAAGAGTTTCGGTGAAGTCAGACCTCCCTGCCTGACCCCACACTCCAGCCCGTATGGATCGGATAGCGAGCCCGCCCACCTTACCATATTGGATCGATGGCCGTACCAGTATTTAAACAATTCAACTAACTCACCCGGAAGCGTTGTCTCGTCATACAACTTCTTCCACAAAACACCATAGGACACCAGATCGAAGGCTTTTGATAGGTCAAGAAAACATGCATACACAGGGGTTTTCCTGTCCGTATAGTATCGGACAGTGTGCTTGAGACAAAGAACAGCGTGTTCTGTTGACAGACCCGGCCTGAAGCCAAACTGTGCGTCGTGTAGCGACAGATGTTTATTTAACTGTTTGTCCAGCACACTGTCCAACACTTTTGCAATTACCGTAGCCAAAGATATGGGCCTATAGTTGTTTATGTCCGAAGCGTCCCCGGTGCGATTTTTTATAATGGGCACAACCAAGGTCTTCATAAGATCATGCGGTAGGTATGTGTGTGAGAAGCATAAATTAAAAAACAAAGCCAGCACTCTGGGCATATGCACACCCGCATTCAGTAGATGCTCGATGCTCAGAGAATCGTGCCCAGGTGATTTCCCGCGCTTCATACCTCTCAACACTGCCGCTATTTCTTTAGCCGAAACCCTTACCAGTAATCCCATTGCTGGCTCCCTAGCCGGTGAGGCCTCTTCTATTACACCTAGTGGGGACTTCACAGCAAAGTGATTCCTGAACATGTTTGCAATGGATGCAGGCTCATTAACTCCCTCCACACTCGCAGGAAGGCTCGACCTGCCATTCAGTTGGTTGGTGTGCTTCCAAAAATTTACAAAATCCTTCTTTTCGTGGCAGGATGCTATTATATCCATTTTAATTTGCTCCCTGTTCTCCTGACACCACATTAATTTTCTTTTAAAAACTCGTTTTTTCTCTCGAATGTCAGCATACGCAGTACCCACTTTTGGTTCACCACATAGTACCCAATTCTGAAAAGCAAGTCGAGCCTCCATGTGGGCTTGCCGAACATGTTTGTTCCACCCTATTACTGGCTTCCTTTTGTTTTGTTCCGGCCCAGAATAACTAGTACATGACGCGTCACTTAATATGTCAACAATTTCATTATACATTTTGTCAATAATACATCTATGTTCTACCTTTGTACACAATTTGTCACTACAATTTCTAAATTCAGAAGGAAAATCAACTTCTCTTAATCTCGTCGTACATACATTCTTATATAAGTCAGTTTGTTTTAAATCCCTTTCACAAAGCGATTTAAAACAAATTTTTCAAAGCGTTCAAAAGCGGTCGAGATGTGATGGAAGATTTGCCTCGCTCTGGTAGGCCGTCAACGTCTGCAACTGAAGTTAACATCGCAAAAGTGAAGGAAATAGTGACTGAAAATCCCCATTCAACTCTGAGAGAGATAGCCGCCGAACTTTCTGTATCTCACGAGTCGATCGGATCGATCCGTACCATTTTAACTAATCATTTGGGTATGAAACATGTTGCTGCTCGGCTAGTCCCAAAAGATCTGAATTTTCTCCAAAAACTCAATCGCATGAAAGTCGCTGAGGACATATTAGAACGAGTCAGTTCGGACCCAACATTCATGAAACGCATTGTTACTGGTGACGAGACGTGGGTTTACGAGTTTGACATGCAAACTAGTCAACAAGCTTCGGAGTGGCGCCTTCCAACTGAACCGAAACCGAAAAAACCACGCCAAAGTCGATCAAAAGTCAAAGTCATGTTGACTGTTTTCTTTGACTATCGCGGTGTTGTGCAATCTGAATTCTTACCGGAAGGTCTAACGGTAAATTAAGAATATTATTTGAGCGTTATGCGGCGTTTAAGAGAGCAAATTCGACGAAAAAGGCCAGATTTGTGGAAAGAAAATTCTTGGATTTTGCACCACGACAATACGCCTTCGCACAAGGCTATCATTGTGAACGAATTTTTAACCAAACACTCAACAAATACCATCCAGCAACCACCATATTCACCAGATATGGCTCCTGCTGACTTTTTTCTTTTTCCTAAACTCAAATTACCACTTCGTGGCACCCGTTTTCAATCGATAGAAGACATAAAGGAGAATTCGCGGCGAGAACTGAACTCAATTCCGGAAGCAGCGTTTAAAAAATGTTTTGATGAATGGATTATTCGTTGGCGCAAGTGTATCGTTTCTAAAGGAGCATACTTTGAAGGTGATAAAATAAATTTGGATGAATAACAGACATTTTGTGTATTATTGACAGAGTAGTATAACCAAAAACACCGACTTCCGAAACTAAAGTTTTTTTCTTTCTTCCGAAGTTATTGTGTACCTTGTAGTGTTTTGTTTTTGGAAGTCGGTTGTATTTTTTTCTATCCTAACAACATCTCAAAAAATCATGATTGTGCTATCTACCTAAGACCTTTAAAACTTTTAACAAAAAAATAACACTGACTTCCAAAAACATTACAAAGTAAAAAATAACTTTAATTTCGGAATTCGGTGTTCAAAAACGAAATAACCAAAAACACAAAGTTTTTTTGTTAAAAGTTTATTTATTTTTCACTTTTTAGTGGTACGCAGGTACCACTAAAAGGTACGAAATAAATGTCTACCTATAACCAAAATATAAAAAATGCTAAAAAAACAATCGCAAAAACTCTGACAGGCAAAACAGCCATGATATATCATGGCAAACACGCAAAAATGTGTGTGTCAGTGAGTCAATAAAGATAATTTGTGTGTCGCAAAGTGTGTAGGTATATAAGTGAATGCAATTTGTCATGTGTGAACACAACGGAGCGGGTGAATTTGAAAAGGCGAGGGAAAAATTATTCCGGTGCGGAATCTCGGGCGATATATCACTTGGAACGGGACGCTGCAGACGAATTACAAGCCAGCGACTTTGTTAAGAATTATGATATGAGTTCCGTGAGTTATGTTCATCTTTGTCGTTTTAATTTAATGACCGCCGCCATGCGAGAGTGCGAGTGTGCGACATCTGCGCGACCGCTCACCCATTGGTTGTCGACTTGTCGCTGTCTGTAATGTCGACGAAGCGGGGCCTACCTACATATACATATGAGTTTTAAGTTTTCATTAAGTTTAGAGACTTGTTACTTTGTTGAAAGACGATTCGAAAACTCCACCCCTAAGACCACCCGCTGTCCCCTGCCGTCAGAACGCCGGTTAAGTAAAGCCTTCGTGATAAGATCTTAGACAGTCGCCTCACCTATTGATTGAGTTTGCAACTCAAAAAGTTTTCCGCATGATCATCGAGGTCCGAATCGTATTTTTCACGCGCACGCGGTCGTCAACTAAACCTTGTCAGAGGCCCTTGAGGCGGTTTAGGAACTCTGACGCTAGAGTGTGTGGGGTCGTTAGACCTTACTGCACACGATAAGAAGATGATCGTGTTATTGTCGATGCAGCTAAAATGAGTTTCGGACCTACATTAGATTACTACCTACAGTACCTACGTATCTAGAAGACTAACTTATCTGAAGCAAAAGATACGTGTTTGCTAGAAAAATTTTGTTCGATGAGGTTGATACCAACTGAAGAGGTAAATGTACCTGTGTGTGTAGTATGTGTACCTACTATCTATCACTTAAAATATACCGGTAATGCGATATGCAAAACAGATGTTATAATTTACAATTAATTATTTATAATGGAGACATTACACGGCAAAATATATTAACATGAGGTTCACTCGGGTCTTAAGCAAATAGGCCTGTTTCTGAGGCAAATAATTATTATTCCGTCATGAGCGGGATCCCGGGGCGTTCCCGTTGTTTCCAAATCAAATACTTATGTGATGCTTACGTGCTTACTTACTTAAGTATTTACCGGTACATATTAAGCCCAACTCTCGACTAAGCTCAAGGAAATTTACAGTCTCCTCGGAATACAACTCACTGTGCGGAATTGAAATATTATATATTATTAGTTGTGGGTGTGCTCCATGCCTCGCTCCGCAAGAACTTACCATCAAGTCTTATCTGTTGGGTTGAATACCTCCGGGGTTGCAAAGGACATTAGGAGGAACACGGATGGGTTTTAGTCAGTAAGAGTCTGACACTCCCTTCTGCTTCACCCAGAGCAGGAGGAGGAGTCATTTGATGATTTCCCTTCGTTTAAAAAAAAGAGTTGAATACCTACCTAAATACAAGAGACCTTCTCTGTGAGAACCTGGGCGGGAAGTCTGAACCAAATTCGGTACGTAGGACTTAACCACCGAATTCGGTCGGTAGGCGATCGGTTACTAGGTATGCCGAGACTTCCCGCCCAGGGATCGATTAAGTTTCCATGGTAGGACTGAGTTTCTCGATATCCAATTCCTTCGATAATCTTTAAGAAACGAGAAACTCGAATCGTCAAGCTTCAGATCCGATTCCCCCGTCGGTAATGAGTCATAAAACTAAAGAATAATTCTGTGAACTTCTCTCCGATTCCAGGCTTCACAGTAAATCAAGTTACCTGTTGCCATTTCAATAATTTCTTATTCAGAATTCAGTCGTCACTCGTGAATTTATGTAATTGAATTATACAGAGGCCCGCGCCGGGATTTGGAGTTCTTTTAAAAGGTTTCGTTACCTTTTTAAGAACAAAAGAATGTCGTTCATAATTTATTCCATGCGAAGATTATTTTGGTATTCAGAGCTTGCTTGGCTTAGCCGCGATGCGCCGAGCCAGACCCACCGCGGCGCTGACTGGATAACTTTTACTACTTATATAAGCAGATATACCTGTTTGGTAAATGATTAATATAATCATTTACCAAACAGGTATATCTGCTTATGTAAGGACCAGCTTAGAGTCTAACCAACAGATTCCTTGTATGTCTTGCGGCAGAGGCGGCGCAAGGCGTGGGCGACGTGGGCCACCACCTACGGCCTCGCGGTCCGAAGGGCCTCGCAGCTTCGGCTTTTTTCAACTCAGTAAAATCGTAGCATAGCGAACTACCCGTGACTATTTAAAAAAAAAATGAGCTCACTTAGCTGGCTTTTGCTATTTTTTTTTGGTAAAGGTTTACTTCAGTAAGTTTTGACAACATATTAGCCGCGGCAGGATAGACTCTATGATTTACTCGTACAAGCTCACTACGCTCGCTCTTACATTTTAGTTTATTTTAGTTCAGATCTTTCTTGAATTTTCCCACATTCGCCCAATGTTTACTTCTTTGAATAAAAAGTCAAGAGAAAATCAATACTAGGTACTCGTGGCAAGGTACAATTGAGTTTGCCGGATCTCACTCTCAGTCGTAGAACCCAACCTCTGAAAACCTAAAAAGTCACTCTATTCTTTGGTAGGACCTAAAAAATGCTATCTTGCCCACATCAAATTTTAGTCTTGCCCTGCCACTGTCTAGCGGTTGCCTGTTTTGGTGAAACAGGCAGCCGCAGACTGTAACATGGGAACACCATAAACCTTTTTAAAATAATCGTAGACTTTCCGGTAGGGGCGGATCCAGGATTGTCGTTTTGGAGGGGCTTGACCTCGCTGAGGGTGGGTTTTGGCAAAGTAAACCTTAAAAAAGCACATAAAATTTTATTTTGCTTTGCATAACAAGCCTACTAGGATAAATTTTCGTATATTCCTCAATTACTTAGCTATCCCCTCCGATCTGCCATTTTTTATTCCCCATATTTTGCGAATTTAGACGAAAATTGAAAAAAAATTGGCCACTCCCCAAACCACCCAATATCTCCGAAGTTTTCATAGAGATAAATCTGAAATTATTTTATGTGATAGAAGTTTATGTAAAGATTACAAGAAACCTATAACGATGTCTGTAAACAGCACACTTTTTCAGAAATCATCAACAAAAATTACATTAGTTCCACTATTCCACTATCTGTCAAGAGATGATGCCGATCTTAGACTGCAATATACGCCGCAGTGTTAAAATTAAAGTCAAACAACGTTTATTTCAATTAGGCCATTAAACGGCACTTTTGAACGTCTTCATTACATTTAAAATAACATAGTGAGTCTACTGTCTTAAGGAGAAGAACGGACAAGAAACTCCATAGTTACTCTTTTCAAATCAATGTTTTAAATGTGCTGTGGTTTACAAAACTTTTGTTAATTTATGTGAGGACCATGAACCCAGAGTATGGAGAGGTAGACTTATTAATTTTCTAAATAAGTACATGGTACTCACATATTTACAAATATTGGACTTATTGTGATACCGAGACACTTCTTCAACACGTACACTGACACACACATACACACACACACACACCCACACCCTACAAAATGCACCACACTAAACTCACCACACCAATTTTCCCCACCGACACACGCCTAAATCACAACTGAAATAATTTTGGAATCATAGTTATATAAATATTTGACACTTAGTTATAATATTTACTTTTAATAACATTATATAGCATATTCTATATTTTATATTTGCATAAACGGAATATAATTATGTACGTCTTTTTGTGGAAGAGCGGAGTCTCCTGACACAGGCAATTATGCTTTACCAGGAGGCTTCAATCACATATTTTGTAAATAACCAAATCCTGTATTGCAAATAAATTATTATTATTATTATTTCGTTTATTTATTCTTATTTACATACAAAGTATATTTTTAAATATATCTTTAAAAAACCATAAAAAAACACATTTAAAAATATAAAAGTAGTAGTCCGCCGGTGTCGGGAGCAGGGTCCAAGCTACCGGTGGTTAGGGCTCCAGAGAAAGGAACCTCCTCACAATACGAGCCGTATCGAGGAGTACTGCCTTCTGTATCAGGCCCTTTACCCAACCGCGTAACGCCAGCTTCGACAGATGTTCGTCGAAGCTTTTGGCCATCAGGCCATTGGCCGTAATGACTATCGGCACAATGATAGCTGAGTCCACAATCCACATGTCGACAACCTCGTGCGCTAAGTCGAGATACTTGATTTGTTTCTCTTTCTCGGCCTTCACGAGGTTCTCGTCATGCGGGATGGTAACATCAATTATCATTGTGCGGCGCGCTAATCGGTCTATCACCACTATATCAGGCTTATTGGCAACAATAATCCTATCAGTGATGATAGACCGATTCCAGTACAACGTGACATGGTCATTTTCGAGAACTGGGTCGGGCACATACTTGTAATACGGTACCTCAGAATCCACAAGTTTATATTTCAAAGCAAGTTGCTGATGGATAATCCTGGCGACTTGGTTGTGCCTGTGCAAGTACTCGCCGTTAGCCAGACGAGAACAACCAGAGATAATATGTCTGATGGACTCACCCGGACGGTGGCATGCCCGACACACGTCCACCGTCCCATCCTTCATAATATGCCTCCGGTAGTTATTCGTCAAGATACCTTCATCGATAATCGCACAGACAAAACCTTCAGTTTCCCCGAAGTGATCACTGAAACGTAGCCAGGCCACGGACGCTGAAAAATCTACATCAGACCCATGAAGAGCCGGATAGAAGCGCCCGTGAAGCTCCTTGCCTTTCCATACCTCCTTGCGGTCATCCGTGGTAAGTATCACAGGTTTGCGCCAGTTCTCCTTAGCATGCAATGGACAACGGGGTGAGACCCTTATCCACTGCGACCACATCTCGGTGCATACCCACATCAGCTGTGAGGAAATATTCTCTGAGACTGCACATCTCGCGTTTGTGGAGAGTCTTGGCGTTTAAAAAGCCTCGACCTCCAAACTTCCGCGGAATGTACAGTCTCATCACCGACGATCGTGGGTGATGCATCCGGTTTGCGGTCAGCAGGGTCCTATCCAGGGCGTCAAGCTCAGTTTGAGTCCATTTGAGTATGCCAAAAGAGTACATTAATACCGGCATGACCCAACCGTTGAAGGCGCGCACCTTATATCCGCCCGAGAAAAGGCTATTCAAAACCTTTTTCAGGCGGCCAAAGAAGCGTTCCTTCAACGATTGCTTCATGTCAGTAATATTAATGCCTAACGCTTCCGATATACCCAAATACTTATAGGTTTCGGTCGAGCTGAGTGATCTAACCTGTATGGAATCCGAGAGTTGAATTCTCTCAGATTCCATAATCTCCCCTTTCTTTACATGCATGACTGCACATTTGTCCACACCAAATTCCATCCTGATGGTACTACTGAAGGTTTCAGTCAACTTCAGTAGCTCCATCAGTCGCGAATTGTTGGGGGCAAAGAGTTTCAAATCATCCATGTAAAGAAGGTGAGATATGGCCTGACCACCTCTTCTCAACCGATAGCCTAGACCTGAACCCTCCAGCAATGTGCTTAGAGGATTCAGAGCTAAGCAAAACCAAAGCGGACTCAAACTGTCGCCCTGAAATATTATTATTATTTCATTTATTCATATATATACATACTAATTACATTTTTAAATATTAAAAAAAAAATACAAAAAACATTTAAAAAAATAGTAGCCCACCGGTATCGGGAACAGGGTCCAAGCTACCAGTGGTCAAGGCTCCTGAGAGAGGAACCTCCTAACGTTGCGCGCCCTGTCCAGGAGTACTGCTTTCTGGATCAAGCCCTTGATCCAGCTGCCCAACGAGAGCCTCTATTATTATTATTATTTCCTTTATTCGATAAATTACCTACAAATTACATTTTTAAATATTAAAAAAAAAATTATAAAAACATTTAAAAATATAATAAATAGTAGCCTACCGGTATCGGGAACAGGGTCCAAGCTACCGGCGGTCAGGGCTCCAGACAGAGGAACCCCCTGACAATACGAGCCGTGTCCAGAAGTACCGCTTTCTGAATCAAGCCCTTGATCCAGCAGCCTAACGAAAGCCTCTTGAGGTGTTGGTCGAGGCTCGTGGCTATTAAGCCATTGGCTGATACGACTATCGGTACAATGATTGCGGAATCCACATCCCACATGTTGATAACCTCGCGAGCCAAGTCAATATACTTGATTTGTTTATCTTTCTCGGCTTTCACGAGGTTCTCGTCATGTGGGACGGTTATGTCTACAATCATTGCACGCCTCTCGATTCGGTCCAACACCACTATATCAGGCTTATTGGCAACAATAGTCCTGTCAGTGATGATGGACCGATCCCAGTACAATGTGATATTGCCATTATCGAGAACTGGGTCGGGCGCATACCTGTAGTACGGCACCTCCGACTCCACAAGAGAGTATTTCAAAGCAAGTTGCTGATGGATAATCCTGGCTACAAGGTTGTGCCTATGCAAGTATTCTCCGTTAGCTAGACGAGAACAACCAGAGATAATATGGCGAATTGATTCTCACGGACAGTGACATGCCCGACATATGTCAACCGTGCCGTCCTTCACAATAAATTTACGGTAGTTCCTTGTCATGATAACTTCGTCCATAATTGCACAGACAAAACCTTCGGTTTATCCAAAAAGATCACCGAAGCGCAGCCAGGCTACGGACGCTAGTTGATCTACGTCAAGCCCATGTAGGGCCCGGAAAAAGCGTCCGTGAAGCTCCTTGCTCTGCCATACCGCCCTGCGATCGTTGGTGTCAAGTACTGCAGGTTTGCGCCAGTTCTCATTTGCCAAGGAGAGCGGGGTGAGTCCCTTGTCCACCGCCACTACATCTCGATGCATACCCACGTCGACAGCTAGGAAATATTCCCTAAGACTGCATATCTCGCGATTGTGGAGAGTCTTATTGGATATATAGTCTCATTACCGACGATCGTGGGTGATGCATTCGAGACGCAGTAAGCAGTGTACGGACCCGCCTATCCAGGGCGTCAAGTTCCGTTTGAGTCCATTTGAGTACGCCGAAAGAGTACATCAATACCGGCATGACCCAACCGTTGAAGGCGCGCACCTTGTTTCCGCCCGATAGAAAGCTATTGAATACCTTCTTCAGGCGGCCAAAGAAGCGCTCTTTCAACGATTGTTTCATGTCAGTAATATTGATACCTAACGCTTCCGACATACCCAAATACTTGTAAGTTTCAGTTGAACAGAGGGATCTCAGGTTTATAGAATCCGAGAGTTGAGTTCCCACGGATTCCATAATCTCTCCACGCTTTACATGCATGACTGCACATTTTTCCACACCAAACTCCATCCTGATGGCGCTACTGAAAGTTTCTGTTATTATTATTGTTAACGCCGTGTGTCCCATCCCTATGGCGGACGCCGGCCGGCCGCCATGACAGAAGCGAGAGGACGCGCCGCTGACGTGGAACTCTGCCATCAAGCGCACTCGCGATCGGACGTAACGCAATATCTTCATGCTCAATACTTCTCAATAAACCCTTTCTAAAGTACTAGTCTTTTTGAACTTAACTCTCAACTCAATTTGGCGACCGTGACAGGACGATTTCTGTGCGGGAAGCGCAGAAGAATAGAAAACAACGAAGATAGTCAACGGAAGTACGGACCAGTCGAGGTTGGAAGAAGTGGAATCCAGGGCCTGGTAGCAAGCTACATCAGTAATAAGGTGTGCTCGTTCCTTAATCCAACCTACCAGACATCGCCGATTCCAATAACTATTCCTTTGTTTGTGTGAGCACTGTTTTATTGCTTAGAATATCGGTTGCGTGTGTCTAGCTCAACTGGGTGGAGTCACTGTTACAGCTACTTAATGTGTACATATTCGTTCACCCGAACGATTACATAGGCTGTAACCCCGAATACCTAATACATTACTCATTTAATCGTTTATTTCCTTTTTATTTCATTGCCTTTTTAGCATTTCCTGCCTAAAGGGACATAGGTACCTACTTTTAGGTCTCTGGTCAATTTTCTCCGTAACCCTGCACGCTGCTAGCTTCTGCACTGCATTACAGCGCATGTTTATACTCATTTCAGCTCAAGCGCCTACCTAGGGCACCTAGGTATAGGTACATACATAGTGCGCATCGGGACACGAGGAGAGCGACGCCTGTACCGGACGAACCTCCCTCCCCGCGCGCACCTACTTTCTCCCCGTGCCACGTGCACCTACCTTCTCCCCGTGCCACGTGCCGAGTCTACAGCACACCGGTGCACCGGGACCTCAACAAGTGGACTACTGACGCTGGTTTGCAGCTGCTGCATGCAATGGTCGTGAGGTTTGCGTGGAGATCAGGTATTTAGTTCACGTTTTTACTATTTGGTGGGCTTATGCCAGTGTACTTCTAATCTGCATTATGTCTGACACGGAGTTAAAAGACTTGAGACGTCAAAGAGGATCGATAAAAGGAAGGCTAACAAATTTCAAAAAGTATCTAAGTGAATTTAACTGTGAAGATCCGTCTAAACAGCAATTTTTGGAATTAAAACTAAGATTATGTAAAATTGAATCCTTGTTTAGTGACTATGATGAAGTGCAAACTAAAATAGAAATTTTAGATTCCACTGAGGAACTGGACTCAGATAGGGATTCAACGGAAAATATCTTTTATAGCCAAATAAGTTTAGCACAAGAATTAATTTCGAAGTCCAACAATGCTCAAGATACTTTCGAAAGTGTCCATTCACAATATGGTGAGAAAAACATTAACAACATCAAATTGCCCACAATCAAATTACCCAATTTTGATGGGAATTTCAATAAATGGCTTGAGTTCCATGACACATTCAGTTCGTTAATTCACAATAATCCAGATTTAAATGAGATAAACAAGTTCCAATACCTTAAGCTTTCATTAACCGGTCAAGCAGCATCGGTTATAGAATCATTAGAAATTTCCACATGTAACTATGCGGTAGCATGGAAATTGATTTGTGATCGATACAACAATACAAGACAATTAGTGCACAACCATTTAGTTTCACTTATGAATATACCCACTATAAAGAAAGCTGAAACTTCACTAAGAGCATTAGTTGATCATATATCAAAGCACATGCGAGCATTGACTAGTCTAAATGAAAAAACTGAGAATTGGGATACTTTAATTATATTTCTATTCAGCCAAAAATTGGATTTAGTGACCTCCACCAAATGGGAGGAGTATAGAAACAGTTTACCAGAAAAACCCACACTAGATAATTTTTATGAGTTTTTACGAAATAATGCTGATGTATTGGAAATGGTCAATGCAAGCCACGGTGACAAACACACTAACAATGAAAAGCCACAGAAGTCAAATGAGAAAGCATCTCGTTTGGAACGGTCTCATAAGACGTTTGTTGCCGCGGCATGCCAAGACAACCCAAGTAAATCTAAATCTAGATCCTGTCTAATCTGTGGTAAGGAACATTTAATTTACTATTGTGAAAAATTCAATAGTATGTCTATCGATGAAAGAAATGCAGAAGTTTCTAAACATAAGCTCTGTACAAATTGTCTGCGGAGTGGGCATTTTGTCCATCAATGCCCAGCCACTCCATGTAGATTTTGCAAAAGGAAACACAATTCCTTATTACATAAAACTAATGTGTCTAGTTCTAATAATGTAGAAAGAAAGTATAATTCTAATCCTACCACTAGTGTATGTAATCCAATTGCACTATCCGCCTGTATAGAAAACCAGGTACTTCTATCAACAGCTATTGTTATATTATGTAGCAATAAGCAAAGCCATGAGGTCCGATGCCTATTGGACTGCGGCAGTCAGTCATCATTCATATCGGAATCTCTAAAATCTAAACTATGTATTGAGAGCCAATCTATTAACACTGTATCAGTAACTGGCATCAATAACATGACATGTGCAGCTCTAGAATGCTGTAACATTACTATTAATTCTCGTACTAATTCATATTGTAAGAAAATCAAAGCATTTGTTATACCACAGATAACAAATAGCTTACCTAATTCCAAAGTTGATGTATCAACACTAAACCTGCCCAAGAATATCACACTCGCAGATCCTACTTTCTATAACCCTTCACAAATAGATCTGTTGTTGGGAGCTGATGTTTTTTGGGATGTGATTTGTCCTACTAATCAGATCAAATTGGGAAATTCTAATCAACCTGTACTACAAAACTCTCAATTTGGGTGGTTGGTAGTGGGGCCCATCATGTGTCCTAACTATGTACCAAGTAAGGAAATTCATTGTAATTTCAGTCAAGCCATACGGCATCAACTGAAGCAATTCTGGGAGCTGGAGGAGCTGCCGGAGACCTCGAAGCTAACCGTGGAGGAACGTGCCTGTGAGGCCCACTACGTGCAGCACACGCGCCGCCTGAAGGACGGCAGATTTTGTGTCACGTTGCCTTTGCGAGATAAACCAGAACTATTAGGCAATTCTCATGCTCGAGCTAAGCATTGTTTGTATTCACTAGAGAAGAGATTCAAAAGGCAACCTGACATAAAAGAACAGTATGTAAGCTTTATTAACGAATATGCTGGCCTAGGTCATTTATCTGTAGTGGAGCAACCTGACCCGGTGAATCTATTACCACATCATCCAATCCTAAGATCACAGAGCGAAACGACAAAATGTCGAGTAGTATTTAACGCTTCCTCGAAAACCGAATCAGGTCTCTCTTTAAATGATTTGCTTATGGTAGGGCCAACAGTTCAGGATGATATTTTCTCAATATTGATCAGATTTCGGCAACATACGTACGTAGTTACTGGCGATATTGAAAAAATGTATCGTCAAATCCTAGTAGAAGAATCCCAGAGACACCTGCAAGTAATTTTGTGGCGTGAAAACGAGGAGGAGCCTATGAAGTACTTACAGCTTAACACTGTAACCTACGGTACTTCATCGGCCCCTTTTCTAAGTACGCGATGTTTAATCCAGCTGAGTCAGGAATGCAATGACCTGTTGATCAGAGAAATAATGTCGCATGATTTCTATGTAGATGATCTGATTACTGGTTGTAATGACGAGTCCACACTTGCAGAAATATATCAACAGATTATTGCAAAATTAGAATCAGCTTGTTTTAATCTGCGAAAGGTTAAAAGTAATTCAAGTAAATTTATAAATTCAATTTCAAGTACAGGTAACTCTGAACAAGAAAACTTTAAGATTATCTCATCACCAGGCCATGCTCTCGGAATAGAATGGAATCCAAACACTGATAAAATCTTAATGGTATCCTCTAAACTATATGACTGTAACAATGATACTCCATTTACTAAGCGTTCCATTCTGTCCCTTACTTCTAGTCTATTCGACCCTTTGGGTTTACTAAGTTGTTGTACTATTGTATGTAAAATACTTCTACAAATGCTATGGTCTCTGAAACTATCGTGGGATGATGAGATACCTCCTAACATTAATAAAATGTGGAGAAAATTTATTGATAATGTGGATCACTTACAAACTATAGATATACCAAGAAATGTTTGTTGTGCTAATCCTGTAACCATTGAGTTACACTCATTTTCTGATGCCAGTGTAAAGGCTTATGCTGGATGTGTATATGTGAGGTCGACTGATGCTCTCGGCAACTGCACAGTACGTCTTTTGTCCGCTAGAGCTAAGGTGGCGCCACTGAAGACTACAACCATACCCAGGTTAGAACTATGTGGTGCTCTTCTAGTTGCTCGCTTATGCAATAAAGTTTGTAAATCACTACGTTGTGATATTTCTAAGAAAACATATTGGTCAGACTCTAAAATAGTACTGGGTTGGTTGTGCACGCCTTCTCATAAACTGCAAACTTTTGTTGCGAACCGTGTTGTATCTATCAATGAACTGTGTAATGACAGCGAGTGGCTGTATGTCCCTACATCACAAAACCCAGCTGACATAGCCTCTCGGGGTGTTTTTTCAAACGAAGTGAAGTCATTGTCATTGTGGTGGCAGGGACCTACATTCATTCGCGACGGGGATGAGTATTGGCCAAGTCAAGTAGGTAGCTATGCAACACTGCCTGAAATACGAGCAAATGCTGCATGTGTCAATGAGACACAATCTTCTAATTGTGTAATTGATATAAAGAACTATTCTAGTTTCCCTAAGTTAAGACGCATTGTTGCATATCTATTTCGTTTTTATAATAATATTAAGAATGCTAAGAATCAAAATAAGCAAACTTTAACTGTAGAAGAATTAGAATATGCAGAGACTAAGTTAGTATGTATAGCGCAACAAGAAAGTTTTCCAAATTTTGAAAGGCAATGTAAGGTAGCTCCCCTTACTAGTTTAAGTCCATTTATTGATGGTGATGGGTTAGTGAAAGTTGGGGGCAGACTACAAAACTCTCAATTTGAATATAATAAGAAGCACCCCACTATCATTGATTCTAATCATCACTTAGCAAAGTTATTGTTTAACTACTATCATACTTCACACATGCATGCAGGTCCACAACTCCTCCTCTCACTAATTCGCGAAAAGTATTGGCCTATCAGAGGAAGAGCTTTAGCTCGAAAAGTTTTTAGAAGGTGCATTCTATGCACTCGTATGAGAGGAGCAGTTGCCAAACAAATAATGGGTAACTTACCCTCTCCGAGGTTAACTCCAGGCTACCCATTTGAAGTGACAGGTACTGATTTTGCTGGGCCATTCTTATATAGCGATAGGAAAGGTCGCGGTTCTAAACTAATTAAATGTTACTTTTGTGTATTTGTGTGCTTCAAGACTAAAGCTGTACACTTAGAGTTAGTGAGTGGTCTAAGCACAGAAGCTTTTATTCTAGCTTTACGTCGTTTTATAAGTAGAAGGGGTAAACCCCGTGAAATATGGTGTGATAACGGCACGAACTTTGTCGGTGCCAGTCGCGAGTTGGGAACATTCTTAAAATCTAACTCTAACTCTGTGTCAGAGCCTTTTGCAGAAGAAGGCATAAAATTTAAATTTCTACCTGCATACTCCCCAAATTTTGGAGGTCTGCATGAGGCAGCTGTAAAGTCTGCTAAGTACCATTTGAAAAGGGCCTTGGGTGATTTCCATTTTAATTTTGAAGAGCTTACAACTCTGCTCACACAAGTAGAAGCAATTCTGAACTCACGGCCCCTTTCCCCTCTCTCTACCATTCCTCACGATCTGTCCCCTCTTACCCCAGGGCACTTCCTTATCGGAAAAACGATGACTTCGCTGCCAGCGCCCGATCTGCTGGAAGTCAAGAGCAGCAGCCTACAACGATACGCCAAGATCGAGCAAGCCAGGCAGCATTTCTGGCGTCGATGGAGCCGCGAGTACGTCTGCGAGCTCCAGCAGCGCACTAAGTGGCAGAAGCGCCACCCTAACCTGTCACCTGGTCAGCTAGTCCTAGTCAAGCAGGAGACTACTCCACCATTGAATTGGCCTCTGGGAAGGATCGAAGCCGTTTTTCCAGGCTCCGATGGCGCTTGTCGAGTCGCTGACATCAGAACTACCAAGGGCATCGTGCGCAGAGCCGTGAACCGGATATGTCCACTATTTGAAGATAAACTTTGAAACGGGAGGTTTCAAGGCGCGCGAGGATGTTAACGCCGTGTGTCCCATCCCTATGGCGGACGCCGGCCGGCCGCCATGACAGAAGCGAGAGGACGCGCCGCTGACGTGGAACTCTGCCATCAAGCGCACTCGCGATCGGACGTAACGCAATATCTTCATGCTCAATACTTCTCAATAAACCCTTTCTAAAGTACTAGTCTTTTTGAATTTAACTATCAACTCAAACAATTATTATTATGAATAAGCAGAGTGTGAGTGAACAGAAAAATAAAAACCCAAAAATGTAACAGTAGGTACAACTATAAAGTAAATACAGAAACCAACCAGTTTGATCTTGTCTCCACCATTGATTGTCCTATGGAACAGGACCAGCATTTTTCCAATCATTCTTATCCTGAAAGTAATCTTCTAATTTATAATATGCTTGTTTACAAAGTGTGCTTTTAATATAGGTTTTAAATTGTCTTTCATTTAGTTCTAATATGTCACAAGGTATTTTATTGTAACATTTAACACAGTACCCCATGAAAGAGGTGTGTACTTATGCTAATCTATAAAATGGTTGATCTAATGTATCTTTATTTCTAGTATTAATATTATGTCTATCACTAATTTTACTAAAAAGATGACGATAATTCTCGGACGAAGGCCACGCCGATGAAAAATTTAAAATATTTTACGTGTTATATGATGATACCAAACCCTCGGTGTGCGAGTCCCACCCAATTAGTTACCCAATTTAGAGGAGCTCATGGCTAGATAATAACAGCCGCACGGGTCGATCTCCAAGGTTAAGCAACGCTTGCCAAGGTTGGTCTGTGGATGGGTGACCATCCTAACATAGCGAGTTTCCTCCGTGTTTTGGAAAGCACGTTAAGCCGTTGGTCCCGGCTGCCATTTGTAGATCTTTAGCAGTCGTTACGGATAGTCAGAAGCAAGTTAATCTGACTCCAGTCTTGCCATGAAATACCGTGTTACCCAGTTACTGGGTTGAGGAGGTCTGGTAGGCAGCTGCTCCGCGTAAAATACTGGTATTCAGCTAAATCCGGTTTGACTGGAAGCCGACCCCAATATAGTTGGGAAAAGGCTAGGCAGATGATGAATAGTTGCCAGATTTGTACAGCGGTTTATTGGACAATTTTGAGCACTTTTTGTGGGTTCTAGTGCTTATATATCATAAAGGAAAACAGGGACACAGTAATACTTCCTCCTTATTCAGTTTATGAAATATCTTTTAAATCGGCCCAATATTGGAGGAGTTAATATAAGAGAGCCAAAACTCGAATTACGACTTTTTACATCACTGACTCTGAAGATACAGGCATTGCCTAGTTTCAGAGCCAGAGTTCAACTAATGTATTTGCTCTAACTGTAAGTCACATTTTACAATGTTAAATCTACCAGTAATGTGACCCTCATATCCATTGTTTGTCTATGCTTAAGTCTTGTAAATAAACTATCTTCTTTGTGTTAAAGGGTTTAAAATAAATAAATTATTATTATTATATCATTATTACATACAAAGTATCTCCGCCCGCGTTTCCTCCTAATGACTGCTATAATATTATGCTATGCATGACACGCCGGAGGTCTCTCCCCTATCTACGGACCGTTCCCGGCAAGCATAGCTCGTCCAAAAGGTTTTACTGAGTCACGGCATAATAACTACATCTCGGAGTCAAATTTTGATTAGGTACCTGACTGTTCTAGCAGGACGTACACCTATCTACTGGTCACATGGGTATCGTCGCCGGGCACTGGTGTGGTACGCAGCCGCGCCAGGCTCGGTCGTAAAGCAACATTGTTATCAAGAGCTAGCTGCCGTGTCTCGATCATAAAACTAACAATAATTAACTGTACAAAATTACTTTGACATCAAATTATTTTTTTAAGTCCTGAAAACAAAACGAGAGCTAAGATTTGTAGGTGCCCATAGCACTAGAATAATATACTACTTCATAGTGTTGGAGTTATCGATTATGAACATTTCAAATTAGTTATGGCAAATAATTTAAATGTTATTGCTGTTTTGTTATCAGTGAGTAAGTATTATTTTAATGTAAATAGGTACCTTTCATCATCATAGCTTCGCACCTTAAGTACCTTGATACATGATTGTGTGTGATTTACCTACCAGTTGGTATTCATTATTAGTATTCCGTGCCTTTCACAACATTCATGCCTGATAATATCGCACGCCTAGGTCAGAAATTGAGATTTGTGAGTCACACCATCGGATCCTTAGCTCAGTTCCTACTGTTATGGGCAATGCATACCTACCTACGCACAAGCAGTAACAGTGGCTGTCATCGCTACAAAGAAAATTATCTAGAGGCAGTATAGGTGCAAAATCAATAAAATAATAGTACATTAGTGCAGCGCCAGCAAAAGAGGCATTGATGGATGAACGTGTAAATGTGAGCCGCGGCGTAGCCGAATCACACATACGTAAGTCCATCAATGCCTAGTTGTGGCCAAGGCTTGTATAGTACATTTCTCAATAATTCCATTTTTAAATTACATGAAGATATGAGTTCACTATGTAATTTATTTGGTCGCTAAACACGACAGATATGGACTTTCATAATTTTTTTGCCGGCCGCTGCTCTCATGTGTTTGGCCGGTACAGCAATTTCGATTTATCTCGAAGAAGGTTTATAAAATAATGCTCAAATTTCCAAGCGAAGCAAAGTTTTAGAAATAAACTTTTATTTCACTTTTCATACACTCACTCTGACACTAGGGTGTGTAGGGTCGTTAGACCACCCCACCGCTGTATCTCCACGTTGTCGTCGTGGTGGGGCTTGTGTGTCTCAATGATCTTGGAGCTCTGCCGGTAGAGTTACTCATGCCGGAAAGGTCCGAGTGAGAGACCAGACCAAGAGAGATACCGGGAAGTGGTTGCTCCTGATTGATCGATGCTAATCGATCGACAGATGACGTGACCATGCCACTGCGGTGCAGGCGCACCAAAGTGGCGCATCTTTCTCTCCTTGAGGAGAAAATTTTCGGCGGGTTCGCTGAGCTGGGTTGGTCGGACAGCGAACGGAGGCATGTTTAATGCCGCCGCCGGGGGCTTGGCTTGACCGCCTGGCCCAGAGGAAGGCTACCTCTAAGATAAAAAACCACCTAATCCAAAGCTTTGAAGCGCGGTGAGAGGATGAATGGCCGCGAGCGCTTCCCCTGTAGAGCACCTGCCGCACTCTGCAGTATGTAGGCTTACCCAGGTAAATAGGCTCTGCCTGGGTGGACATTTTTTCCTTACCACTCTTGGGATCAATATGAATATTTCTAAAAACCCAAAAAATAGAAAAGATGTTGTGGAGGTACCGCTTGCCGGCGACGGCAACAAGAGCCGAGGAGGCTCCCGATCCTCGATAGAGGATCCAAATATGTCCGACCAGGACTTGCGCGGTCTTGAGCGTCAAGGAGATGCCGGGTCAGACTCGGACTCTGCGTCAGGCGTCGGCTCGGCAAGCTCTGGACGCGAGGGAGTGGGGGCTGCTGCAGGGAACTCCAAGTTCTTTCGAAAGCGGCCCCGGCAGGAGGATGACCGGGCGTCGTCTTCAAACGAGATGGCCTCGGCCCGAAAAATCCCCACCAGTAGGCGGGGTAAGGGCCGAGAAGGAGGTAAAGGGAGGGGGCTCGCCTCCGAGGAGGTGGCCCAGCGAGCCTCAAAATTCGTAGAGGAGGGGCGCCACCCTGGAGTGACCGATCGGAGGGCTCCCTTGGCATCTTCCGGCGATGAGCGTAAGGCTAGGTTTGCGGAGGTCGTGAAGGCCGCGATCCGCGATGTAGCCTTGAAGAGGTCGCAGTCCTCTAAAAACAAGGCCATAAGTGCGACCTCGGCCTCCATTTTGGCGGCAACTGAGGCCAACTGCTGCTGCGGGCCTCCGTCGGGCAAATTGTCCAGGCTGCGGGCGGAGATCGCCCGCTTGGCAGCAGCCACCGAGCTTCTCCAAAAGGAGAATAAGAAGCTCCAAGCAGACCTGGCCGAGCTTCGAGGAGCCGGCTCAAACGAGGCGCTTCAAGGGGGAAGCAAAGGCGGGCAAAGCCACGCCATGCTGGCGGAGCTGGTGCGCCAAGAGCTGGCTACCTTCCAGGAGCTGTTCCAGGCACGATTCTCCACTTTGGAGGGCATCGTATTGCGCCCCCCACTAGCGGCGAGTCAGACGGGCTCGGGCCAGCAGAAGGCGGCCTCGTATGCGGCAACCGTGGCTGCCAAACCGGGGTCATCTGGTCAGGCCAACCGAGGGGCTGGACTGGCAAAGACCAAGCTGAAGAAAGGTGGGGTGGCTGCACAGGCAGCGCGAGCTCCAGGTCCAGCTGTGCAGCAGGCGCCTCCGTTTTCAAACTCTCCTGCGGCCGAAGCTGGATGGCAAATAGCTGGAGAGTTGAAGAAGGCGAGAAAGGCAACCAGGGCGGCCAAGAAACGCGAGAGGAGGCGGCGACAAAAAGAGCGAAGCGTCGCAGCCAGGCTCCGTGCCCCAAAAACCTCAGCTGTAGTGATCACACTACAGCCGGACGCGGAGAAGAAGGGCGTGATGTACAGTCAAGTGCTCGTAAAGGCAAAGGAGGCGGTGAACCTTCAGGAGCTCGGCATTACTGGGGGCCTCCGACACAGGGTGACCATGACTGGGGCCCGGGTGTTGGAGATCCCCGGTGCAGCCAGTGGCCCGACCGCTGACGCTCTGGCTGAAAGGCTTAGAGCGTCCTTAAATGCGGATGAGGTCCGAGTGTCCAGGCCCACCAAGTGTGTTGATATACGCATTATAGGCCTGGACGACTCCATCACGGAGGAGGAGGTGGTGGCCGCCGTCGTCAGGACTGGGGGATGCTCTGCCGAGCAGGTGAAGGCAGGCACCATACGTCCTGACCACACGGGCATGCGAACCGTCGTGGTGAGCTGCCCCGTGACGGTGGGCAAGAAAATTTCGGAGGGCCGAAGACTCCTGGTGGGCTGGGTATCTGCGCAGGTCAAACTGCTGGAACCCAGACCTCTGAGGTGCTTTCGCTGCCAAGTGGGCAACCATGTAGGAGTCTAGTGCACTTCGGAGGTGGACCGCAGCGATCTTTGTTTTCGCTGCGGTCAGCCCGGACACAAGGCCGGCTCGTGTAACGCCAAGCCACACTGCGTTGTATGTGCGGCAGCTGGCAAGCCGGCCGATCACTGGGTTGGGGGCAAAGCCTGCGTCCCACCCGCCAAAGCCGGGGGCAAAAAGAAGCCCTCCACCACCGCCGGCACTGCCACCGAATTCGCTTCGGTTGTCGCGAGTGAGTCACAAGGGACTCAGGAGGAAGCAGAAATGGAGTGCCAATAACGGCTCCATTACGCTACCTTCGGGCGAACATCAGTCACTGCGCCGCCGCTCAAGACCTGTTGGTCCAGAGCATGGCACAGTGGTTGATTAACATCACCGTGGTCGCTGAGCCCTACTTTGTCCCTCCCAGGGATGACTGGGTGGAGGACCTGAACGGCTCAGTGGCCCTAATTTCGTTCGCCGCTGCCGGTACCCCATCCCTCGAAAGCGTCAGGAGAGGACAGGGGTGCGTAGCAGCACGGTTCGGGGAGATTGTCGTGGTAGGAGTGTACTTCTCCCCGAACCGAACTCTCGCTGAGTTCCAAAACTCCCTTACGGAGTTGGGCGTCGTCGTCGCCGGGTGTCGTTCCCTCCCCGTAATCGTTCTCGGGGACTTCAATGCCAAGCACTTGGCTTGGGGTTCCCGTTATACGGATACGCGGGGCAGGATGGTGGAGGACTGGGCTCTGGAGGCAGGCCTGGTCGTCCTAAACCGGAGTTCTGTCCCAACGTGTGTGCGAATGCAGAGGGAGTCTGTGGTGGACATTTCGTTCGCCAGCCCTGCTCTGGCACCGCGTGTCATTGACTGGCGCGTATTAGAGGAGGTGGAGACCTATTCCGATCACCGGTATATCCGGTTTGACGTCTCCACCCAGACCTCAACCGCGCCAGTCCGGCAGGCCCCGAGTGGTCCGCCGTGGGTACTGAAGCAGCTGGACCGGGAGCTCCTCCTGGAAGCTTCGATCGTGCAGACCTGGGTGTCACCTCCGGACAGGCCTGCTGACATCAACGACGAAGCGGAGTGGTTCCGGGAGGCTATGTCCGATATTTGTGATGTGGCAATGCCCCGGGTTAAGAAAGGACGCGCTCGCCGCCAGGTGTACTGGTGGTCGCAAGAGCTGGCGACGCTGCCTCAGGCATGCGTTGCCGCACGGCGCCGGTACGATGACGATGCCCCTGAGGTGACTGAGGTAGACCTGAGAGTGGCGGTTAATAGACTGAAGGCCAAAAATACCGCCCCAGGATCCGACGGCTTACCTGGCAAAGCTTGGGTCCTGGCTTGGAGGCTCTTGGGTCTCGACTAAGAGGGTTCCTAAGCGCATGCTTGGAGAGGGGCCAGTTCCCACTTCGTTGGAAGACGGGGAAACTGGTCCTCATTAAGAAGCCGGGGTGCCCCGCGGACTCTCCATCCGCATACCGGCCCATTGTGCTGCTAGATGAGGTGGGCAAGCTCTTTCAAAGAGTAATTGCAAACCGCCTTGTCGAGCACCTAGTGAGGGTGGGGCCGGATCTGGCGGAAAACCAGTTCGGTTTCCGCACGGGACGCTCGACGGTGGACGCCATCATGCGCGTGAGAGCCCTCTTGACGGGGGACGCGGTTTCCCGGGGCGGGGTCGTCTTGGCTGTCTCTAGACATCGCCAATGCCTTTAACACCCTGCCTTGGAGTTGCATCAGGGGGGCACTTCGGTATCACCGGGTGCCGAACTACCTCCGTCGCGTAGTTGAGGCTTACTTGACGGATAGAGCCGTCATCTACCCCGGTCACCTGGGAGAGTGGAACGGGCGAGAGACGTCGTGCGGTGTTCCACAGGGTTCCGTTCTGGGGCCGCTTCTGTGGGACATTGGCTACGATTGGGTGCTGCGCGCCGACCTCCCTGGCGGCGTCAACGTTGTCTGCTATGCTGACGATACGCTGGTCCTGGCGCAGGGGAGGTCGCACCAGGCGGCGACCGACGCTATGACACGCGGGGTTGCGATAGTCGTTGAGAGGATCCGGCAGTTGGGTCTCGAGGTGGCCTTGCACAAGTCCGAAGCCATGTGCTTCCATGGTTCTCGGAACAGGCCACCATCGGGATCTCAAATAACGGTGGGAGGGGTTCACATCGGCGTCGGGTCGACGATGACGTATCTAGGTCTCGTCCTTGACAGCCGATGGAACTTCGTCGAACACTTCCGACGTTTGGCTCCCAGACTGGGACGAGCCGGGGCTGCCTTCAAGCGGCTTCTGCCCAATCTAGGGGGTCCAAATGCCTCCTGCCGGAAGCTTTACGCGTGGGTCGTGCGGTCCATGGCCCTTTATGGGGCGCCGGTATGGGCGCCTACTTTTAGGAAGCGACCTGCCCGTTACCTCAACGCGTCTCAGAGGGTCATGGCCATCCAGCTGGCCCGGGGATACCGCACGGTCTCTGGCGAGGCGGCGAGCCTCCTTGCCGGACTGCCGCCATGGGATTTGGAGGTGAGAGCCCTCGCGCACATTTACGAGTGGCGCGTGGAGGCGCAACGCCGGGGCGAGACACCTCTGTCGCGGCAAATCGCAGCAAGGCGGACGGAGCTCCGGCAGGATCTCATGGCGGTATGGAGACAGCGACTGTCGCAACCCAGCGCTGGGCACGCAACAATCCAGGCTTATCGCCTGGTCCCCTCTTTGAGGAGTGGCTGGAGCGGCGCCACGGCGTCCTCACCTTCCACCTGACACAGGTACTCACCGGACACGGTTGTTTCGGGAGATACCTGTTTCGGATTCGGCGGGAGGACGCGCCCGGGTGTCATCACTGCGAGGATCGCCGGAGGACACGGTGGAGCATACGGTGGAGGTCTGCCCTGCTTGGGCGGAGCACCACCGGGTCCTCGTCGAGGCGATCGGCGCCGGCGACCTCTCGCGACCGACCTTGGTTCAATCTTAGGTCCGGAGCGAGGAGGCATGGGAAGCGATCACCTCCTTCTGCAAAGCAGTAATGCTAGCAAAAGAGGAGGCCGAACGTGTGAGAGAGAGGGAAACCTCACGTCCCAGTCGCCGCAACAGAAGAAGACGCCCTAGGCGTCGGGAGTCGCAGGACGATTCCCGGCCGCCGTAGGCGCGGGCCTGCAGACGGCGAGCAGTGGGTGGCTCGCCGTCTGATCAGAACTAGGCCCGGGTCGGCGGCGCGCTGCGATCCAAGCGCGCCTCAAACAGATGTCAGCGTGGAAGACGGGGCCCGCTAGGGCAGGTGCCTACTGGGGCTGCGGAATCTGTTCGAAAGAGGTGCCGTAGCCTTGGAACGCAAAGGGCACCTGGAGGAACATGGATGAGTTTTAGTCAGTAAGAGTCTGACACTCCCTCTTGCTTCACCCAGAGCGGGAGTTGTCATTTGATGATTTCCCATCCTTAAAAAACACCACGACCCACACGATAAGAACAAGAAGAAGACTTCAATTTTTAGTGCTGCCTCCTAAATAATTCAACCAATCCGTGTCTATTTAGCTGTTTACATCCGAAGTTCTTCTCCAGATCTTTGGACAATTTCGGAATAAACCTCATTCGAATAAAAGAAGAAGAAGCAGTTGCAAATCCGTCTATATTATGACGGGGTTATGTCCGAACATACATAAAAAAGTTTATAAACATCCGAATTGATAACGTCCTCCTTTTTGAAGTCGGTTAACACAATGTTTTGGGTCGCCCAAGGTTAATTTAAATATATAAATTCAAGTGTTACTTTCTGAAATTTGAATCAGTAGGCGGTTGGCCGCATCTTAATTGTATGGAAACTTGTACAAGCTCTGCTGAACGATTATTAAGCCAATAATCTCCCATGTTTAGTAGGGATGCTGCCTGTGAGTCCCTCAGATATGTGGGCCAGCCTCAGCGTTCAAAAGAAGGGAAGGGTCGTTTGTGAGGGGGGCCAGTGGATCCAAGTGGGAAACCTAAAGATCTGGCAACGAAAAGGATGTATTAAGCGAAGACAGTATGTGTTTAAATTAAAATATTATCTTTACAATAACTTAATAATATCCCATCAAAGACATAAATGTAAAAATTGAAACCAAGTTCAATGATAATATCGACTAAATGTGAATGTCGACTTCTGTGACTAAAGAATTGAAATCAAAATGGGTGCCAAGTTCTGTAGTTTTTAACAGCAAATAAAATTTTTAGAAGAGTAAGATATATTGTTATTTTTAATATAAAAAACGGTTAATTGCGTATAACATAAAGATGATAATTTAAGCTATATGAAATATAAGAAAAATCATGTTTGTGAAGACTAGCCAAGTCGAATCTAGAGTAGAGTAAACAAACAAATCATTACGACTATGGAGCCCTTTACCCTTCATGGTACGACACGCACTTTGCTGATAATTTTGCGTAACTTCCCATGAGCTTTTAATAATTTCAGATTAAAATTTAAACACCGTTAAAGCAGCCATGTCACTGCGAATAACAAATGGTGATAGACAAGTTATCCTTGTCAGCAAGTTTTGATTGCGGAATAGTAAAAATACAATTGTAGTGTCGGTGTACATGTGGGAACTATGGATACTCTGCCTGTGTGCTATATCTGTGTCGAATAAGAACATTGCTGTGATTTCTTGGAGCATTAGCAACATTAGCATCAGCAATCTTTGTGTTCACTTGCAGGGGTGGCCCAACCGACGAGCCAGGTGGTAGCAATGAGCAATTTGGTGGCGAATACCAAAATGGCGGCCCAACCGACGAGCCACCTGGTGAGCAATATTTTGGATCTATTTATGGGACTTACTCACTTACGAGTACATCAGTTGGTATTATCATTCTCTATCAGGCCTGTTTGTTTTTTTTCGCCCCCTAGATCCGCCGATGTTCTCTATTCCTTATCCCAATTATTTGGGTCGGCGCAACACGTTTCATTCCATACTTCTCTCCGTTAGTCTACATCTCCACAGCCGTTCTCTTTCTGGACACTTCATCCTTTACACAATCTGTGAATACAACGTTTCCTTGCTCTTCCTCTGACAATTATCTATATTCACATTCAGTTTTGCTTCGGCTGATTTTCAAGATAGTTTTCTTCTAATTTTGCCACAATTTCTTCAAACTGCGCTGGATCTCAGGTCAACAAGAAGCATGCATCAAGGTGTCTCTTTCAGTATGGCCGATCTAAAAGCACACATAAACAACGTGTTACAGAATAAACGCGATTCCGGGAATAGGGTCATTGTACCACTTTACTATGCAATCAACACTGAAATTGATGTGCGAAAATTTATGAGCCCAAAACTTGACAAAAATTCAGAACAGCTGGTTTTTCATTTCGCGTTTTCGGAATTGCTTCCATAGTAAAAGTTTTTAGGAGTTGCGTTTATTGTGTTAACTGCATGTTATATGAAAAAAACGGTTTGAAAAGTGAAAATCTTGGAGCCGACTGTAAGCTTATAGTAGTCCTACGTAGGTACTAACTAACCTTAAAAACTTACAATATTTACTTAGAGTTTACGAAACCGCAAACCACGATCGACTTTGACTTGATCCTGCCGAGTCTGGAAGCCGGGCCGAACCGCGGCCGGCCCGAGTACGACCCGAGCTACGGCTACGAGCCGTACTGGACGGGAGGCGGCTGGGTGATGGACAAGGACCCGTACACCAAGAATGCTACGCTGTACATGTGTGGCGTTCGGTGCCCCAAGGTCTACACCGAGTCAGTATAGCGACAACAATCTGCATTCCTTTTTTAATTTATTTTTTGAATTTTGTTATCATTGTCTTTGTATAGAAAGTGAAAAATCACTCTCTACTTACCTCTTTGAAATCTATATCGAAAAAGTTCTTTTGTTACTTTGTAGACCTACACATATGTGTACCAAGTGTCATAATGGGTTGATTAATTTTCAAGAACAAGTTATTGAAAGTCTGCATGAGACATCGTTACGAGCTACCGCTCTAAGTAGATGGTATAAATGAGTACCTGGAATGAAAATACGAGGAATAGCTTGTCATATTCTAGCTAGGCGATAGAGAGTAGACTGTGGGGGAATATAGTCGTGAGGAAAGTTTATAACTTTACTTTAGAGTAATACATGTGGCTAAGAGAGGTGGTGGAAAGAACGATAGACTTAGTGGATTGTGTAAACGATGATATAGGCTAAAATGTGCTCTGCTAAAGAGGTACCGCGGCCCTGGACTGCAAAAGGGCTCTAGGAGGAACGCGGATGGGTTTTAGTAAGAGTCTGACACTCCCTCCTGCTTCACCCAGAGCGGGAGGAGTCATTTGATGATTTCACATCCTTAAAAAAAAGGCTAGAATGTGCTAAATATTGGTGAGGACGAGATGAGATGAAAGAAGAACACGTACGACAAAGTGAACAGTTGGGGTAGGACAGGGGGATGATGAGGACAGCGTATGATACTCTACTTTTAGTGTGTCCAAAATGTTCTGCAAAGGGGCTCGAACTTTTTTCTATGCCCCACCGCCATTTAAAGTTTTTTATGTTGCGGCGCACGATCTAACATACATATATATATAAATATATACAAGGTGTTGTTTTGCATCCTCGTCAAATTTCAGGAGGTTGTTATAAAAGACATACGAGTAAATAATCAATTGAAAGTACGGTAGTGGGCAATAACTAATAAGCGCTGCTTTTATTTGTTGTTGAAATTTAACAGTATTTCAGAATTAAACCCTTAATTCAATACAAAGAAAACAGAATCACCGGACTACGCACACAGCGACAATGCAGCTGAGTGCGTGAGTGTCGACGTCTTATCTACAAAATGCTAGCGCGTGCGCGGGCATTGACCGCTACATAATTTTACCTAATTTTATTTCGAAAATCACCTACATTATTGTCATAAATTTCGCTTGATAATTAACTCATTTTTGAGCATCATTGGATTACGGAAATCTTACTAAAGACAGTAATACTAGTGCGCTAAAGAAAAGTTCACTGACCTGGTCTCAGATGATTAATAAAATGTTAGTTTTACTTTATCTATCAACCTAAAGTTTTCGTAGTGATTTTGTTTTACTTGTGGATTAAATTGGTTGATTTGAAATTTTCCTTACTTCTTAACGGGCTTCGGACCGGCAGTAATACCTACCTTAGTTGGTGTACCGATCTACTAAGTCTAAAAATGTTTACTACGTTTGACGGGAATGGGAAGACGTGTTAGTTAAATGTAAGTACGTGGTGATACTTTCGACTCTTAGGTATTTTTGACGTAGTTAAAAATTTGAAATCAAATCATTTACACTAATAAAATTGATTAAGCTAACAGCTATTTAAAAAATGTACAAATAAATAAATTACCTACTTGGTCAGTGGGTCTTAGTTACCCGGAGGTATTGTTCAAAGTTGCCACCATCACATCACACTTTTTGCACAATCGAGCACAACGTAGCTGGTTTTCCTTTAGCTTATGTAACACTAACACATTCGTTTTTAAAGTGTCGAAAGCCACCATGACGCTCTGTGATGGGGTTCCCGAGCGGGAAAGATTTTCGTGAACATCCGGATGGCTCTATGTAGGCTCTCTCCACTGATGGCATCACATGGCGGACCATCTCTACCAACTCGACATTTGAATAATTGTCCGTCATCTTGCACTACGTCCGAGAGCGGAAATCGCACACCGCACGCGCGCTTCGGCGACATCAAACACACTGGTAGTTCTGGGGCCGCGGTGGCGGGGGGGCTAGGAGCTTGCGCGGGAGAGTTCCTGCACTGTGATTGGTTGGGGTAGAATTTATTACCTACGAACTGATTGAATGATCGTTTGCATATGTGTTGTTTGCGTTTGTTTGTGTGTGAAAGCGCGGTTATAGGGCTAGTAACAGACGGGCCGCTTTTAAATACGGCTGGCTCACACTTACCGATTTCCGTAAATAAGAAAAAAATACCTACCCATTTTATTGTTGATTTGGGTCGAGAATCATTAGCATAATTATTTCCTTGAATTTGACTGGGATGCAAATCAACATCTTGTATATATACAACGTTGATACGACAGAGGGGCTTTCCTTTAAACTGCCTATACTAGGTACCATTTTCAAGCTCTGTACCAAAAATAAATTAAATAGGAGCAGTAGTTTAGTCGCAAATGATTTTTAAAGGTTTTGCACCGTTTGAACACGATGTATCTTTTCTAACAGCTGATTATCGTCTAAGCATAGGTCATGCACCTTACAACGATAAATCTACGATGCGTTGTTGCCGCTCTGACGCATGTCGATGGACATTCACTAAAAATTGGCAATGCGCACAAGGAAGCACACATACACACACACTTGCACTTTCACTACGAAAGCGACTAACATAGAGAGAGCGAAAGAAACACAGATAGGTCAGTTTGTTGCATCCTTGTTTTTTGCGATCGGTAAGTGGGGCCTCTATTCGGTGCGCCAACGCTGTCTTTTCGGAACGTACGGTTTGTGGAATTCGCGCGCAAACAATTGTGATTTTATTTTGTTATTGTGATAGGACACTAAATAAGTTTAAGACAGTATTTCTTTCTTTTATTGTGAGAGGACACGTAACTTGGGATTATTATTATTTAATATTAGTACCTCCGGACCTCACTCCCATGGATTTCTTTTTGTGGGGGTACATTAAGGGTGAAGTGTATGCCTCAGAGGTAAATACAATTGATGAGTTAAAAAATAGGATTATTTTAGCATTTCACAAATTAAAGTGCTTAGCGACGGACAGTGACATTTGTGCATCAATGTGAATGGAGGACACATCGAAAATTTAAAAATTTAGTGTGTTTGTTTTTGTGCGCGTACTTCGAAACGTTACCTAACATAAAAGCCAGTGCGAGCGGAGGCCTAAGTCGCTGGCCACTCCCCCGCCCCGGCCCCCGCCGAGCACACGAGATACCGCACATCGCGCTCCGGCGCGCGCGCGACGTTGCCGCTTTGTTACCTAGCGGCCTAGGTATCTAAGGTCAGTGTAATTTTTTTACAAAGGGTGGTTGCGTTTTATTCGGATTTGCAAGCTATTTAGTTTGAAAAAAATATTTTCTCATTTATGGCGCTTTTTGTTTTTGTACCGTATCGAATTAATACTGAACACGTATAGTATACGTAGTTTAATTTAATGCCCCTCTGTCGTATCAACTCTGTATATAGGTAGAGGATACTTAATTTAATTTATTAATTTAATTCGGACAACAGAGGAGCTCATGGCTAAATAATAACAGCCGCACGAGTCGATCTTTAAGGTTAAGCAACGCTTGCCAAGGTTGGTCTGTGGATGGGTGACCATCTTAATATACCGAGTTTCCTCCGTGCCTCGGAAAGCACGTAAAGCCGTTGGTCCCGGCTGTCATTTGTAGATCTTTAGCAGTCGTTACGGATTGTCAGAAGCCAGTAAATCTGTCTCCAGTCTTGCCAAGAAGTACCGTGTAGGCAGCCACTCCTCGTAAAACACTGGTATTCAGATGAATCCTGATCAGCTGAAGCTGAATATAGTTGGGAAAAGGCTAGGCAGATGATGATTTGTGTTCGTAACCTATGTTTGTAAACAAATAATTTATTTATTTATTTGGATCTCCAACAAAAGATACACAGATATAACATTAAGACAGTGATACAATGGTTCATTTAAGTGTGCTCCTTCAGTTACAGGAGACCACAGCATGCACTTATAACTAGGCTCACAGAACAAAATAAAAATAAAATTTTCACAAAATTAAATTAAAAATAAGGATAAGATTAAATTAAACATTAAATTAAAGTAAATTTACATTATTCCAATACAATAAATTAAAATCATTCAAGTAAATTAGACAAAATATTAAAAATTAAATTAAATGGAGATGAAGATGCTGAGGTGGATGAGTGGCGTAACGCGATCCGATCGCATGCGCAACTCTTACATCCGAGGTAGTCTTGGTGTCCGTGACGTGGGGGAAAAACTGCAAGAGTGTCGTCTGCGATGGTATGGCCACATCATGCGCCGCCCTATGGAGTACGTTGGTCGGAGATGCATGAATATGGCTGTTCTTGGGGCTAGGCCCCGTGGTCGCCCTCGCAAGCGCTGGCTGGACGTCGTCAAGTCCGACATGAGAGCCAATGGCCTGACTGAGAAGGATGTTGAAGATCGGGCAAAGTGGAGGAAGCTAAGTAGGAAGGCGGACCCTGGCAATAGCCGGGATTAACGCCAGGTGGAAGAAGATTAAAAATTAAATTAAATGTTTGCGATTTCATAAAATTACATTGTTGAAGTTATGTCAAGTTTAAAATTCAAAATTCAAATAAGACTGAGAAGATTTTAAAGTATTAATGTTATTTTTATAGGTACTTGACCTATAAAAATAACATTAAAATAATAATATATGAAACACGTCATTCATTGTTTTGCAATGGCTAAGTTCCTTTTGTACTTAGAAATTGAGAGGGTTATATCCAAGTTTGAATGTTTTGACATTTCGTTGTGTTGCCTACAGAGTCTAGGGAGAACGGCGAAATGTCCCAGATTCGTTTTAGATCCCGGCACATGAAATAAGTTGTAGCTGCTTTTCCGCGGCAGACGAGATGGCGCATTTACGTTAAGTTTCTCTTGAAGCTCGCTGCAGTCTATGTCCCCACTGAAAATTTTATGCAGAAGTACCTGATCTGCCGTTTTTCGTCTGTCAGCGAGAGGGACCATGCTGTAGTGTTTTAATCTGTCCTTGTAGCTAGTAATTGTTTTCGCTAGTCGATCCTTAAAACAAAGATGGTATAGAAAACGCCTCTGAACACTTTCCATATTGTTACGTCGTAGTGAGGATTCCAAACTGGTCTGCTGTATTCAAGTATTGGACGTACTGTGAATTAAATAATTTTATTATAGTAGAGGCCTTTTTGAAGTCTTTACTATTCCGTAGGATAAATCCAAGGATTTTAAAACCCTTCGATGAGACTTGGAGGATGTGTTTGTCAAATTTTAATTGTTGATCTAATATCACTCCCAAATCACGTATTTGGTCTACTTGTTCTAATTTTTGCTGACCTATCGTGTAAAAGTTAGGTTTGACGAATTTGTTACGGCAGAATTGCATGTAGTAACACTTTGACAAGTTAAGTAGCATATTGTTATTTGTACACCAGTTAGTCAGTCTGTTCAGATCCTCCTGTAGTAAAGCAGAGTCAAATTTAGTTACAATTGGTTTGTTTGAATTTCACAGGCGTTAAGTTCCAACCTACAGAAAGTTGACAGGTTACTATTTGTGTTAAGGTTTGACCGTTGCGGTGACGTTGCATTGTTATAGACATCTGCGAAGTTTTCAGCAAACAAGTTACATACTACTCTGTCAAGAAAGTACCGGGAAAAGATCAATAATACACAAAATGTCTGTTATTCATCCAAATTTATTTTATCACCTTCAAAGTATGCTCCTTTAGAAACGATACACTTGCGCCAACGAATAATCCATTCATCAAAACATTTTTTAAACGCTGCTTCCGGAATTGAGTTCAGTTCTCGCCGCGAATTCTCCTTTATGTTTTCTATCGATTGAAAACGGGTGCCACGAAGTGGTAATTTGAGTTTAGGAAAAAGAAAAAAGTCAGCAGGAGCCATATCTGGTGAATATGGTGGTTGCTGGATGGTATTTGTTGAGTGTTTGGTTAAAAATTCGTTCACAATGATAGCCTTGTGCGAAGGCGCATTGTCGTGGTGCAAATTCCAAGAAATTTCTTTCCACAAATCTGGCCTTTTTCGTCGAGTTTGCTCTCTTAAACGCCGCATAACGCTCAAATAATATTCTTTATTTACCGATAGACCTTCCGGTAAGAATTCAGAGTGCACAACACCGCGATAGTCAAAGAAAACAGTCAACATGACTTTGACTTTTGATCGACTCTGACGTGGTTTTTCGGTTTCGGTTCAGTTGGAAGGCGCCACTCCGAAGCTTGTTGACTAGTTTGCATGTCAAACTCGTAAACCTACGTCTCGTCACTAGTAACAATGCGTTTCATGAATGTTGGGTCCGAACTGACTCGTTCTAGCATGTCCTCAGCGACTTTCATGCGATTGAGTTTTTGAAGAAAATTCAGATCTTTTGGGACTAGCCGAGCAGCAACATGTTTCATACCCAAATGATTAGTTAAAATGGTACGGCTCGACTCGTGAGATACAGAAAGTTCGGCGGCTATCTCTCTCAGAGTTGAATGGGGATTTTCAGTCACTATTTCCTTCACTTTTGCGATGTTAACTTCAGTTGCAGACGTTGACGGCCTACCAGAGCGAGGCAAATCTTCCATCACATCTCGACCGCTTTTGAACTCTTTGAACCACTCATAAGCACGAGTTTTTGATAAAGTCGATTCACCGTAAGCCTTCTGTAACATTTTCAGTGACTCCGAACACGAAATTCCATTGGCGATGCAAAATTTAAGACAAGCTCTTTGTTAGATATTTTTGTCCATTATGAAATTCGCAATACACACTATATATGATATTACTAAAACCAGCACTGTATTTAATATAAATAACAGATGCAACTCAAACTCCGCGCCAAAATGGAAAACAGTTGTGCCAATCTAACAACTACAAAAAAACAAAAATTTGGATTTGGAACCATAAACAAATCATCCATTCCCGATACTTTTTTGACTGAATGTATATCGTGGCCAGTTGACGCGGTTTTGTCTTTGTAACACATAACTGCAGGGTAAGCAGTGCTGGATTTCCTTTTATTTTTTATAAAAGACCAGAAAAATTTAGGATTATCTAAAACTGCGGGTTCTAATCTTTCCATATATTTTCTGTAGCAACATGTTCTCAGCTTGCTACAGTTGGCACGCAGAGTTTCGAAATATACAACGTCAAGGGGGTTATTGTATTTTTTTTATCTTAACGCGGAGTTTATTTTTTTCATTTAAAAGTCTCTTAAGTTTGGGTGTGTACCATGCAGGGTACTCTTTCCTAGATATGGTTTTCAGTGGTACGTGTTTCTTGATAAGTCTTGCAAAATTTCATATAAAATATGAACCATTTCGTCAACTGAAGAACAACCACCCAAGGAAGTTTCCCAGTCGATAGACAGCAGGAAGGTTAGAATTTTGTCGTAGTCTGCTTTAAAAAAATTAGGCTTGGTGGTAGATTTAGTTTTTAGACAGTTTGAGTCGTCGTTTACCTTTAAGGAAAACTCAAAAGGAGGGTGTAGTGAATCTACCTGTGTCAGAGGTATGTGACAATATGTCAGGTTTTGTATCAGGGTGTTACAAAGGACTAGATCCAATGTTCCGGATTTATTATTGATAAGATGATTATACTGGCCTAGGTTATTCATAGAAATATAGTCTAAAAAGAGTTTGGTAATGTCGTTGTTATGGCTAGTACAAGGAGTAGTGTGACTCACAGGCTTTCCTCACTGATTGTCCATTTTATACTACTTAAATTAAAGTCGCCAACAATAAGTGTGCGTTCATCCTTGTCCAGGGCAATTTGAGCCGATTCTAGGAAGGTTTGAGTGGTTTCAAATGTTATTGGGGGAAGTAAGTAGACGCCACAAATGTAGATCTTGTTCTTCCCATTCCCGGGAGAGTCAACAGAGATCCATAGATCCTCGTATTGACTTTCCAGGTGTGGCATTCGACACGAATTTATGTGCCTGGCTACAGCTATTAATACGCCCCCTCCAGTTTTCTTTGCATTGAATATACTAGACTCGCGATCTCGCCTGTAAATTACGTATCTATCGTCAAACAATTCACAGTCGTAGATGCTGCCGTTCAGCCAAGTCTCCGTAAGCACAACAATGTCGTAGTCTTGAAGAGACATATTATGATAAAAAGTGTTTGTTTTAGTTCTTAAACCGCGTACATTTTGATAATATATTCGCAGAGAATTATTACTGAGAGCGAACATAATTATGGTACACGTGAACATGCAAAGTAACAAAATATAAATAATAAAAATGTTTAGGCTAACTGACAGTTTTCAAGACCTCGTGACAGCTGATTACAATACGCTCAGATTCGTCGTTCTTCTTCATAAAAATTCTTCCATTACGTACCCAGACATATTTGTAACCAAGCTCTTTGGCACGAAGTCGTGCCGCTGCGTGCAAGGCTTTATTTTCTGCCGATAGGTGTTCTACCACATAAATTGCTGTTGGGTTGTCTGCCGCGATTCCGAGATGGCTTGTATTCAGCTTGTTTTTTGTGTTGTTTTTGTTAAATTTTATTGCCGCAGCAAGAAAAGAGTCTCGTATGGGCGGGGTATTAAATTTAACAAGCATTGATCTAGGACGAGCAGTCTTGGTATCTTTTTTAGCAATTCTTGTGCAGTAGGCAATGTCCTCTTCCTTAATTTGGCCCTTGGTTATGTTGCTGAGTTGCAGTATAGTACTGACTATGTTTTCCGAGCGGTTTTCTGGAACGTTTTGTATTTCAATATTGGTGGACCTGTTGTGTTGTTCCATAAGACTTATGCGCTTATTAAGGTCTTGTATAGATGACTGCAGCTTGGTATTGTCTTTTTCAAACACTTGTAATTTCGTCGAGTTTTGCTCAAGAGTAACTTTCATTTCCTCGTATTTATCGTTGAAGAAGTCTAATGATGTTCGAAAACCCGAGATCAGATCGCCGATTTGCTTAAACTGAGCCGCCACTGATTCTTTGAGCGCCTTTGCTATTTCCTGACGTATAATCTCTCTGAAGGAGTGCTTTGTTATCTCTAAGACCGTTTCGTCATCCGTTGGACTTAGAGGCGAGCTCTGGAGGCGTTTATTACGGTTTGTGACGTTGGCGTTGGTCGTATCAATCGATATGAACGGGCTTTGTATAGAGTCGTCGGGTGAGTTTGCAGGGCTGTCATTTCGGGTTGATCTTACTGGTGTATCAATATTACTGGTTTTAGGTAACTTGCTTATACAGACTTGGCACTTCCAGATCGCTTTGTCCGCGACCTTCATTGCTTTAAATCGCTTGACGGTAACATTGGAACAAAGTAGATCATATCGCAAATTACAAGAGGAACATTGCAGGTATTCTTTAATTTTTAACGTGCTCATACAACCGGCACAGTTGTTCTTACCAGCCATGTTGATAATTAATGTATTTGAAAATTTTTAAAATACAAAAAGAACACAGCCGCTGGATTCGAACTCGTGACAAGTAGCGCCGACACTGAAGTCGATGCCTGAACCACTACGCCGCTTGGACCTAATTAAATATCGTGAAATTGGCGTTCTGTTGTTACTGCAGATTTATTTTCAAATAACAAAGTCGTTGGAACTGTTGAGTCATTTGACATTCTACAAATTTTTGCACAAATTCTTTACTTGTTTTTGTTAATATTTCCAATATTTTTTGCAGAAAGTTTCTTTGACGGATACTGTTACACTTTTTGATTGTTTTGGAGCACTTTTGGCTGTTGGTTTCACTATAATTATAGCCAATCACTACGGAATAATTTCGTAAAATAAAATAACTTTTACACACATTTAGGGCACTGATGTCTTGGATAACACTTCCACTTATTTATTGTCCTTTTACTTTCACTTATTTGGTAAGAGAATGTACGTTTTTACGTAAATTTATTTTTAATCAATTAATGAATACTGAGTAGTCTTAACATGGGTTTTCACCTAGTGGCGCCATCTGACGAAGTTCTAAATATGACTTTAATTTGACAACAAATATCGCTGTCATTTAAATCTCAGTAATGCATTCCGTTGTTGCAAATGCTAAGGAGAACTTATTTATTTATTTATTTTATTTGGCCCCTCAACAATGAGTACACCACAATATTTACAACAAATAATACTATACTTAAGTTTAAGTGCCTCATCAGTTAAAGAGGAGCACTGCATGCACTATACTGTACGCTTACATAAAAAATTACAACTTAGAACAACAGGTACACAATTACACAGTGACAGTAACATAGTTCACGACAGCTAGGTAACTTATCTTAGGAAACACTTTTTTTGGGGTGGTTTGGGATCTACCTCCTCGCGGTCCACCCCGGGCAACGGCCCCACAGGCTTGCCTGTTACGTGAAGAAATTCGCGTCTGGACGCTGGCTCCAAGCAACCACCAACTTTAACTCGTTGTGACTCTTCGATGCCGGAGATCGCAGTTCATAATAAAGAGGTCTGTAGAGTATTATGCAGTTTAGATGTGAATAAGGCCAGTGGACCTGACGGCATTCCAGCAAGAGTGTTGAGGCAATGTGCACCTGAATTGTCTCTTGTGTTGACATGCCTGTACCGCCTCTCTCTTGTAAAAAGAACGGTGCCGAGATCATGCAAGCTTGCGAATGTGCAACCGGTGCCCAAAAAGGGAGACCGTGCTCACCCTGCGCATAACCGTCCGATCGCCATTACGTCCATCCTATGCAAGGTTATGGAAAGGATTCTGAACAGTAAGCTGCTGACCTACCTTGAAGACAACAATCTCCGCAGTGACCGTCAATGTGGCTTTCGCCGGGGACGGTCAACTGGCGATCTTCTTGTGTATGTCACGCACTGCTGGGGCGAAGCCATTGAGAGACACGGCGAAGCACTTGCCGTGTCGCTTGATATCTTGAAGGCTTTTGACAGGGTCTGGCACGCAGGTCTACTCAGCAAGCTTCCTGCTTATGGTATCCCAGCTGGTTTTTGTAGCTGGATATCAGACTTTTTTATTTTTTATTTGTAATGGGTTTGCTCTTGACTCTAGTCTATGTCAGAGATGACAGAGACAAAGTCTACGATGGAGCGAGCCTACCCAGAAGGAGCCTGTTCACTCTAACTTTGAAGAGATTAGGGTTGTAAGCTTTCGGAAACACAGACGCTGGCAGAGAGTTCCACTCCTTTGCTGTGCGCATTATAAAAGACGTTTGAAAACGCTTAGTGCGAATTGGTGGAATAGCCACAAGGTAGGGATGGTAAGATGCAGTGCGTCTGGATGTCCGATGGTAGAAGGGGGCCGGTGGGATGAGGTCGTGGAGTTCTTGGGCACATTCACCGAAGTACAATCTGTAGAAGACCGACAAACAGGCAACCTTACGGCGATGAGCCAAGCTATGTAGCTTGGCATCCACCAGTTTTACGTCGCCGATGAGCTTCTTAGCTCTGCGTTCCACCGAGTCAAGCGCGGCAAGCTGATACTTAGCTGAGCCATCTCAAAGGTGGCTACAATACTCCATGCAGGATCGGACTTGTCCTTTGTATAGTGTTAAAAGCTGTCCAGGCCTAAAGTATCGCTTCACCCTATTTAGGATGCCCAGCTTTTTGGCCGCAGTTTGGGCTTTGTACTCGATGGTGGCGCCGAAGTTGAGATTGGATGTCAACTCCATGCCTAGGAGCTCGAGCCGATCAGTCACAGGAACAGATGCACCCCGAAAAGTAGGAGCTTGGTCAAAACGACTCCTTTTTGCGGTAAAAAGACACGCCTGTGTTTTGGTGGCGTTAAAAGTGACCAAATTGTCATCACCCCATTGGGAGACAACGCTTAAGGTCAAATTTGTCCGCTCTACCATGGCCTCTCTCAAGGAACAAACTTCAACCCCACTGGTTGTTGCGTTGGACAAGTATCTCTCTGAAACCGTACTGTCATCTGCGTACCCAACAAGACCAGGCTGAAGTAGGTCATTGATGTGCAGCAGGAAAAGAGTTGCAGAGAGAACAGACCCTTGAGGAACTCCGGCATCAATAGCCATGAGGTCAGAGGAGCAGCCGTCAACGACCACTCGGATCGACCGTTCACTCAGGAAGTCTGATATCCAGCTGCAAAAACCAACTGGGATACCATAAGCAGGAAGCTTGCTGAGTAGACCTGCGTGCCAGACCCTGTCAAAAGCCTTCGAGATATCAAGCGACACGGCAAGTGCTTCGCCGTGTCTCTCAATGGCTTCGCCCCAGCAGTGCGTGACATACACAAAAAGATCGCCAGTTGACCGTCCCCGGCGAAAGCCATATTGACGGTCACTGAGGAGATTGTTGTCTTCAAGGTAGGTCAGCAGCTTACTGTTCAGAATCCTTTCCATAACCTTGCATAGGATGGAGGTAATGGCGATCGGACAGTAATGCGCAGGGTCAGCACGGTCTCCCTTTTTGGGCACCGGTTGCACATTCGCAAGCTTCCATGATCTCGGCACCGTTCTTTTTTCAAGAGAGAGGCGGTACAGGCGTGTCAACACAGGAGACAATTCAGGTGCACATTGCCTCAACACTCTTGCTGGAATGCCGTCAGGTCCACTGGCCTTATTCACATCTAAACTGCGTAATACTCTACAGACCTCTTTATTATGAACTTTGATCTCCGGCATCGAAGAGTCACAACGAGGTAAAGTTGGTGGTTGCTTGGAGCCAGCGTCCAGACGCGAATTGCCTGCAAAAAAAGTTGCAAATTAATTTGCTTTCTCTCTTGCAGAGTGAGCCAGCGAACCATCAGGTTTCAGCATTGGAGGCAAAGTGGGTCGACAAAAATTCGTTTCGACCGCTTTCGACAGGGACCAAAACTGCTTACTACCCGGAGGGTGCGATGCTAGTTTGGCCCCGATACGTCCGACATGGTCAAAACGTGCCCTACGAAAAACCCGCTTGCAGAACTTTCACAACAGACTTCCTGAGTGAACGGTCGATCCGAGTGGTCGTTGACGGCTGCTCCTCTGACCTCATGGCTATTGATGCCGGAGTTCCTCAAGGGTCTGTTCTCTCTGCAACTCTTTTCCTGCTGCACATCAATGACCTACTTCAGCCTGGTCTTGTTGGGTACGCAGATGACAGTACGGTTTCAGAGAGATACTTGTCCAACGCAGCAACCAGTGGAGTTGAAGTTTGTTCCTTGAGAGAGGCCATGGTAGAGCGGACAAATTTGACCTTAAGCGTTGTCTCCCAGTGGGGTGATAACAATTTGGTCACTTTTAACGCCACCAAAACACAGGCGTGTCTTTTTACCGCAAAAAGGAGTCGTTTTGACCAAGCTCCTACTTTTCGGGGTGCATCTGTTCCTGTGACTAATCGGCTCGAGCTCCTAGGCATGGAGTTGACACCCAGTCTCAACTTCGGCGCCACCATCGAGTACAAAGCCCAAACTGCGGCCAAAAAGCTGGGCATCCTAAAAAGGGTGAAGCGATACTTTAATAGGCCTGGACAGCTTTTAACACTATACAAAGCACAAGTCCGATCCTGCATGGAGTATTGTAGCCACCTTTGGGATGGCTCAGCTAAGTATCAGCTTGTCGTGCTTGACTCGGTGGAACGCAGAGCTAAGAGGCTCATCGGCGACGTAAAACTGGTGGATGCCAAGCTACATAGCTTGGCTCATCGCCGTAAGGTTGCCTGCTGGTCGGTCTTCTACAGATTGTACTTCGGTGAGTGTGCCCAAGAACTCCACGACCTCATCCCACCGGCCCCCTTCTACCATCGGACATCCAGACGCACTGCATCTTACCATCCCTAACTTGTGGTTATTCCACCAATTCGCACTAAGCGTTTTCAAAGGTCTTTTGTAATGCGCGCAGCAAAGGAGGGAACTCTCTGTCTGCGTCTGTGTTTCCGAGAGCTTGCAACCCTAACCTCTTCAAAGTTAGAGTGAACAGGCTCCTTCTGGGTAGGCTCGCTCCATCCTAGACTTTGTCTCTGTCATCTCTGACATAGACTAGAGTCAAGAGCCATTACAAATAAAAAAAAAATAAAAAAAAATTGAATTATTAAACATAAAAATTCTACGGGGGTTGCCGTAGAGTCAATAAACTTTGTTAATGATTATTTTGCTAACATTGGAAAGATCTTGCTCAAAAAATTAATCCTGAATTAAATAATATTCCTTATAATAATCAAACAAATACATTTAGATCACAACTGAATACCTTCATACTGCTAAATACGAACGACACTGAGGTGGATGGTATTCTGATGAATTTGAAATCTAGCAGTGTGCAGTTGGGATAATGTCTCGACAAATTTTTTAAATACATAAGAAAGGAGGCTCATTGTAACTCATCTTGCTAATATCTGTCTTCGAAAGGGCGTATTCCCGGCTCCACTAAAACAGTCCGTTATAACTCCAGTTTACAAGGGAGGGGACAGTGACGCTATCAGCAACTACATGCCTATATCCGTTTTACCGTCAATTTCAAAAGTGCTTGAAAAAGTTATAAATATCTGACCAATTAATTATTTCAAAAAATTCAATATTTTATCTATTCACAATTTGACTTTAGGCAGGGTGTTTGTACTGAAGATGCAGTATATGCATTAGGTTCTCTTGTTGTTGAGCACCTTGACAAAGGAAACAGATCCTGTCCTTGATCTGATCTGACCTGATCCTTGTGAACAAGCTGGAAAAAGCCAATTTTCTTTTGAATTTTTTTATTTTGTGTATTTTTCCGAAATATTATATTGTGTATTCTTTTCTATGAGCCTAAGTCGCCTGACAATAAAGCATTACTACTATTTCATTTATTATTTATATTCATAAAATTTTCATTTTTAAATATTTCTATAAAAAACAAAAAACATTTAAAAATATAAAAAATAGTAGCCCACTGGCATCGGGAATAGGGTCCGAGCTACCGGTGGTCAGGGCTCTCGAGAGAGGAACCTCCTCACTATTCGCGCCGTGTCCAGGAGAACTGCTTCCTGGATCAAGCCAAGCTCCAGCTGCCCAACTAGAGCGTCTTGAGATGTTGTTCGAGGCAGGCAGCAGTCATCGGCACAATGACTGCTGTGTTCACATCACACATGTCGACAACCGCGCGAGCGCGAGCGTCATGAGGGACTGCTATATCAACAATCATTGCGCGACGCTCTAGTCGGTCTATCACCACTATATCAGGCTTATTGGCAACAATAGTCCTGTCAGTGATGATAGACCGATCCCAATACAATGTGCAACTACCAGTTTCGAGAATTGGTTCGGGCACATACCTATAGTACGGTTCTTCCGATTCCACAAGATTGTATTTAAGAGCAAGTTGCTGGTGGATAATCCTAGCTACAAGGTTGTGCCTGTGCAAATAGTCTCCGTTAGCCAGACTAGAACAACCGGAAATAATGTGGCGGATGGATTCCCCGGGCCGGTGACATGCCCAATATGTCAACCGTACCTTCCTTCACAATATATTTCCGTAGTTGTTCGTCATCATAACTTCGTCCATAATTGCACAGACAAAACCTTCGATTTCGCCGAATAGGTCACCAAATCGCAGCCAGCCTACAGACGCTAAGAAGTCTACATCGGGCCCATGTGGGACCTGATAAAAGCGTCCGTGAAGCTCCTTGCTCTGCCATACCTCCATGCGATCATTAGTATCTATTTATCTAATACCATGCATACCCACGTCGGCCTCTAGGAAGTACTCCTTAAGACTGCATACCTCGCGGTTGTGCAGAGTCTTAGCTTTTAAGAAGCCACGACCCCCGTACTTCCGCGGGATATGTAGCCTCATCACTGATGACCGTGGGTGATGCATCCGATTTGCGGTAAGCAGTGAGCGTACCTTCCTGCCCAGGGCGTCAAGTTTCGTCTGAATCTATTTGAGTATGCCGAAAGAGTACATCAAAACTGGCATGACCCAACCGTTAAATGCGCGCACCTTGTTTCCGCCTGATAAACGACTGTTAAGTACTTTGTTCAGGCGGCCAAAGAAGAGCTCCTTCAACGATTGTTTCATGTCAGTAGCACTGCTGCCTAACGCTTCCGACATACCCAAATACTTGTAAGTTTTGGTAGAGGAGAGGGACCTAAGTTGTATGGAATCCGAGAGTTGGGTTCCCACGGATTCCATAATCTTCCCTCGCTTTACATGCATGACTGCACATTTGTCCAAACCAAATTCCATCCTGATGGCGCTACTGAAGGTTTCTGTTACCTTCAGTAGCTTCATAAGTTGCAAAGAGTTTCAAGTCATCCATGTAAAGGAGGTGCGATATGACCTGACCACTTCTTCTCAACCGGTAGCCTTGGCACGAACCTTCCAACAATGTACTGAGAGGGTTAAGAGCCAGACAAAACCACAGTGGACTCAGACTCTCACCCTGAAATATGCCACGCTCGATTCTTATCGGATCGCTGTTTGCCTGGGTCTGTCGACATCCTGGCTAGTGAAGAACCGTCCTCCACTGCCCCATACACGACATCAGGAAGGTGCGAACTGCATCAACTTTGTACAGCTCCAGCACTCTCATGAGCCCCGTATGTGACACTGAGTCGTAGGCCTTCTTATAGTCTATCCAGCATGTCGACAGATCCTTTCGGGAACGACGAACTTGTTGGCTAATGGTTATATCAATGAGGAACAGCTCCTTAGTAACGCGGGACCCGTTCCTACATCTATTCTGAGAAACAGACATTATTGAATTACTATCAATATGATGGTAAATCTTTCCTCTCAAAATGGATGTAAGAACTTTATAGACCGTCGGTAAACACGTGATCGGTCTATAATTTTTAGGCTCCGCGGTACTACGTGATTTATGGAGTAGGTGGGTTATCCCTGTGGTTAGGAATTGGGGTAGCAACCCTGACTCTAACGCAGCCTGAACGTGTGATTTTTTGAATCATTTAATCCAAAAGTTGTGCAACCCGTCCGGTCCTGGAGATTTCCAGTTAGGCAACGGACGGACTGCACGAGCTACATCTTGGGGGCTGATGGTAATTGCCCTCATTTCTGGTATCGGACCGCATGCGCGCTCGACCTTTTAAGTCCAATCGCCCTCGGTATGACTGACAGGTACCAGAATGAACACATGGCGCTATCATCCGGTAGGCGCGTATCAGTCACACCTTGGTCCGGTCGCTCCCAAGCCCTATAAACTCATCTCTCATTGTTTTGGAATGTGTGATTCTGAGTGTTTCGCTCCACTCGCCGCTTGTACCGACGTATACAGTTTGCCCATGCATAATTTTCTGCTTCAGGAAATCGATACGCTCTGTCATCTGTGACTTGGGTCAGATAATCCCGAGGACTAATATCAGTCCCCGAGAACTCTCGCCTCACAAAGCACATCACTCTACGGCGAGTGTTGCCCTCCCTGAAGCAGATAATTTTGCCGATGAGTGCTCTAGCCTCACCAATACGATGCTCGATCCTGCACTGCCAAGCTGGAACAGCTGGTCGTATAGCTCTGTCATTGTTTGGAAACTTGACATGAGCTACACGACATGCCGCTGCAGCCGCACAATACAAGATCGAGTGGGTATCGGCAAGGTCTTCGCTGCTATCAAAATAACTTGCTAGCTGCAAATCTAGAGCATACACTAGAGCTCTATTTTTATTAGGCATGGGCAAACGAGGTAGCCGAGGCCTAAGCTCTGGCGGTGTGGAGCGATACTCTCGAAAAGCATCCTCCAAAGCGCTCCTCAATCGCTCATTGCATTGGGTGCTCACGAATGTGGCCCCATCATCATCATCTTCACCGACGTAGTCAGGTCGCGGTGAAACACTTGCACTAGGTTGTATTTGCACCGCGACCGGTGGCGAAGCAGGTGAGACGTGGCCGCTTCATGATTCCAGACGCTGTCTATCATCCAACATACGATTACGCTGGATGACGCGCACCTGATCCGACAGTCCTTGGGCCGACACGTTAACAGCTGGCTCAAGTATTATAATTATTTCCTTTATTTATTTTCTTATTTTTAAATTTTTTTATACAATATATATATATTATACTAGCTGACCCGGCAAACGTTATTTTGCCATATAAATAAACACAATTTTTTTATAAAAATCGGTCAAGTTATTTCGGAGGTGTTCAATAACAAACACTGTTATCCGAGATTTTTATACATTAAAAGATTAGAAAAAGATAGACAGCTGTTGCACGCAACTTCCTTTGAGTGTATATCATCTATAGTAAAATGATGTCGCTAGGTAAGATCGCTAAGATATGATATTATATCAGCCGAAAGACCTTCACTGCTGGACAAAGGCCTCCCCCAAGCGTCGCCACAACGACTACGACGGGCTTTTCAGCCCAATCGACCATCTGTTCTGCGAGCAATGTGCCCTGCCCACTGTCACTTTAGTTTGGCGATCCTTCGGGCTATCGGTAACCTTGGTTCTTTACGAATATCATCATTCCTGATTCGATCACGCAGGGAAACTCCTAGCGTTGCCCTCTCCATTGCTATTTGAGTGACTTTAAGTCTTCTGATGAGGCCCTATTATGATCGACCAAAAACCATTGAGAGATAATATGTACGAACAGTCAACTTCTAGCATTGCTTGACCCCTTAAAATGCAAGGCATTGGCTGTATCACCTCTTCTATTCAGAACACCGACCAACTTTAGTAATTTTTCGTTATGAGAAACGTTTTAATGATAAAGCTTTTCTATACACGATGTTGAAGAAAGTTGCTAGGGTTGTTAACACGCTATAGATCTATATAAAGTTGAAATGGGAAACTCTATCCAGAAGAAAAGATGACCCCCGCGACGGGCAGAGTACAGTTGAAATTCCGTTGTCCGCACTTTGATTCCTATTTGCGTCGTTGTGCTTAGGAGTCCTGACTAGGTTACGCGAAGCTACGCACATAGGCTGAGCGCTCTCATCGTTCCGAGGATTTTTGCTCGACGGGTAGCAAAGGCCTCATTTCCAGAATGAAGTCGGCGACTGATTTGTCGGTATCGAAGCAACCTCTGTCTGTGGGCTGTCAATGGCAACTTTCATCATCATAATCATTTCAGCCAATTGCCGTTCACTGCTGATTATATGCCTCCCTAAAAGCGCCAACCATCTCGGTCTTCGGTCTCGGTCCGCATCCATCCGCTGCCAGTCACCTTTTTTAAATCATCAATCCATCGTGCCGCAGTGCCTTTATTGAAAAGATCTTTTTAGTGGGCAGTGACCCGTAATTATACCTATTCCTTCTCATCCTTATTCGAAGGGTATTTCTACTTGGTTTGAGAAGTCGCTTAGTTAGTCGAATGTACAGGTTTGACATTGCCATTTTTGACTACCTGTAATTTGTAGCCCGTGATCATTTGTTGTCCTGAAGTTCAGTTGATGGCAAATTCATGTACGAATCAGTGAGAAAGGTAAGAGGAGAAGTGGGTACAGGTCCAGTAGCACCGTCTCGGAAACTTTCTTCGCGAGTTCATCTCTGCGTCTCTGGCGATCTACAGTTTCCCATGATCCACTGGAGGGTGAAACCCGCAACGGATATTTTTTGGCCCTGAGCTGTTGCTTCACTGGGCATTGTACAGTTTGTAGCCATGCCGGCCGAAATCTTATTTCAGCTACTATGACAGTTTGTTGGATACGTGTGACTTTCAACCGAGTGCCTTTGCAAAGTTTTTAGAAATTAAATATTAAAACAGAAATCATACAATTTAATCGGATAGTATCTAACATTTCTTCCTTTGCGTTTTCATGGAAATACTTTCCTTATTTTTCCCAAAAAATTGTCAATATTATCCGTATTGATGGTCTGCTTGGTCGGTAAGGTCCCCGTTCACAGAAGTAATAAATTAATGAAGAAACAACATTGGCTATCTTCTAAAATAACCTAAACATCTCTTGATTGTTGTGTAATTTTTAATAATTTTTTTTTACGATATTCGTAAAACAATGCGCATTTGAGTGGCGTTCTTATATCATGTTCGCATTTTTCTTCTTCTCCATCGTTCCTTCACTGCTGAGGATCGCGACTACACATGCTGCCTTTAACAGCCTTCTTTATGGCGTTGGGCCCAAAAAAAGGGCATATGTTTGCATATTTTGATCTTTAGTATGCTGATATTATTTTGCGCTATATGAATGGTGCTATTCCTCAAACTACAAAGATAAGAAACTACTTGATGAATCAAGTTAATTTATTTCGAATCAGGAACGCAAATCGCAACAATATAACTTTTTAGAACACAGTTAGACATCCGAATAACCAATCTAATTCAACTCTTTTCGCGACTCCTCTATCATGGGAGTTCGCCAGCTGTTCACTTTTGAGCAACTCAAGTTAAGCATAGCAAATGTAAGCGCACTCGAGATCAAACGCATAACGCCATCTAAAGAATCTGAAGTTTAATTGTCTAAATATTAGTTCGGAGTTTGTTTTATTTTCATTAATAGGAATTCATTCAGAACGATATTTTCAGGGTATTAAAAGAATAACTTTTTTTAAGATGTTTTAAAAGTACCACTAATAACGAAATAAAACTTTTTAACAAAAAAATAAAACTGACTTCCAAAAACAAAACACTACAAATGAAAAAAATAACTTTAATTTCGGAAGACGGTGTTTTTTTGGTTTTTTCGTTTTTGAACAACGACTTCCGAAATTAAAGTTTTGTTAAAAAAAAAAATTATTTTTAGTGGAACGCAGGTACCACTAAAAGTGGCGAAAATATCGCTGAACAAACATTTTTCATGGGATCCCATCATCAGATCCTGACTTATACTTTCCATCATCAGCTCAGCAACATGCGATGATGATTACCAGGCACAAATATCTGAATTGCTTTAGAAAGTTTATGAAAAAAAGTGTATGTGCTTATAAAATTTGAGGTTTCCCTCGATTTTCATGGGATCCCATCATCAGATTCTAACTTGTTGACAATGGGACCACCTCAGGAGTATAGGCTTCCGAATAAAAAAGAATTTTTAAAATCGGTACAGAATTGGCGGATAAATCGGTGAACATACATATAAAAAAAGATACATACAACCGAACATAGAACCGCCACCTTTTTGAAGAAGTCGGTTAAAAATATGTTTTGATGTAATGCTCATGCTGTCTTGAGTACTGTTTGGGTCAATAGATGGCATTACGTGTATCTGCATTACGTTATGTTGTTTTTTTTTAAATACAATAATAACATGTTAGCAATGTATAAAATATTAGTAAAAATAAAAAAGAGAGGAAATGAATAATTTAAAAATATGTACAAAATTCAAAAATAATCATAACTGTTAGGATTCGAATCCACACCAATTCGTTAGAAAGGCAGTCTCTTAACCGGTGGTCTATGAGTACCGATGCTCCTTGAAAGTATAGCGTGATGATAAACATTGCTAAGGTTAGACGCATAAGTATCTGCAAAAAGTTATATTAACTTGTGGTTTTTATAACAAATCCCTACTAAACTGTTTGGCAAAATGTGAAATATAAATTTAAATGTTATTTCAAGTGCAAAAAAACCCATTTTATTATTTTTTGACAATACTTTGGTGTAAAAATAAAGTTAAAAAGATAAAATAAATACAGAAATAATAGTTGTTGCTGGCTGGGGATCGAATCTTGTGCCTGTCGTTAAAACGGACATTTTTGAATATTGCACATCCTCCAAAGCACATAGCGTGATAATATATAGCCTAAAACCTTCTCGTGACCAGAACGCACACAACAAAAAAAGAATGATCGAAATCGGTCCAGCCGTTCAAGCGTGATGCGATGACCAAGGGAAATAGGGATTCATTTTTATATATATGTATAGATTGGGAGGATGCTAGATGGCGCCCTCTAGTAAACATTAGATTTGTTGTGCTTCGTTTAAAATTAGCTAATAAATGGTTTTTTCGTCTATCTGGTTATTCAAATGTGTATTAAAGTGAAACTGAACTCATAAACAAGCTGTGAAAGTGTTATTCAGTATTTTTATTGACTAATTAACAAAATATCTGTGATCTAAAAACTTTTTAACAGTGACTTGATTCGCGTAGTTAAGAAAAATAAGTGAACTGTGTGATGGACGTTATTAACATTTATAAACCATAAATAAACATTGTCACCCATAAAACATTTCAGAACACAGTGAGAGTGCAAAAAATCAAGAAAAAAAATTAACGTTTTCCGTATTATATTGATAAAAGCACCACCTAGTATTGAGTAGCAAAATTAAAAACAAAAGTGTTACAAGACTCATCATAATGTTGCAAGAAATCAATATTATATTTTTCGTTAAATATTACGGACAGCGACATCTGTTATCCATTAATAACAACGTCGATGGCCTTATTGTGATACCAGACTAAATTTAGTGTTGATAGTTTAAAAAAATAGAAAAATATTGGTAGTTTTTTATTTTATTTTGAAGCAATAAAATAAGTACTTTTATTAACATTATTTTGAAAAATTATCTGCCAATATGAGTTTTTTCGATAATATAACATTCCGTCGCAACCGGAGCAGAAGATCGGAATCAAACGATGATGACAGCAATAACACAACCTTGAATTGTACTACGACTAGTATGCCAGAAATGTCGGAGGATGAAGAGAATAACAAAATAAAAAGATTGCAGGAAAAGATTGATGAGTTAACGTCTCAACTAAACAGCGCGCATAAGGAAATTTAGATATTATCTTTGGAAAACAGCAGTTTGAAACAAAGCAATGAAGATTTATCCAAGAAAAATAATTTATATAAACAAATTGCTAGCTCTCCAGTGAAACACAAGTTAACAACACCCAAGACAACCCAGTCAAGACAAGATAAACAAACACAAACAGATGTAAATATTGGGAATGCAGACTTAAATCAAGATGACAAAACTGAAACCAAAGATGTCACTCGTGCTTCTTCTCGTATTAATAGAATTTCGAACAATGTTATCAAACCTCATCTAAAACAGTCACCGGTAAAGCATAAAATATGCATCCTTAGTAGTGAAAATAGCAGTAGAATATGTAAAATAATGCATAGCACTAATTTACCAAATAGTCATGAAATCTGTCACTATCGTAAGCCAAATTGTAATATAGAACTAATACTGGACAATATAGAGGGTTAAGTTCAGAACTTTACTAAATTAGATTTCTGTGTTATCTATATAGGTGAAGAAGATTTTAAAAGAACGCAAAATTACATAGAACTTATTGCACTTATTCGTAAAAAAATATTGCCTCTTAGTCACACTAATTTTATAATATGCTTACCAACTTTTAAATACATGAGTAATGTAAATGTTATGTTTAACAGCAGAGTTGAGACTTTTAATAATCTACTCTTTATGGATGCACAAACAAATAATTATGCATTTATTTTAGATTACAACCTTAATTTACCATACACTTACAATTGATACAGCCCATATTACGGGACACTTAATAAAAGAGGTTTACTAATTATTATTTTAGATTTAATAGACTTGATATCATACTGTATCACTATGGTAACGTCTACTGTTAGCTCCGAGGTTGATTGTTCCCAAAAAACACAAAAAGACTTAGCATGTGTAGACTCCCAAAATAACTCGCAGTTTTTTCTGTAAGTATGTAAATATTCTTCGTCAAAACATAGCGGGATTGATGAACAAATCAGATACACTAACAGTCAAAATGGAAGAGCTTCACAATGCTGGAACTAACATTGATGTGATTTGTATCACAGAACATTTTATCGAGACGGGCTATGAAGATTTGTTGCACATACCTAACTTTTTACAGGCAGCCTTCTTTTCCAGAAAGGTTAAGCGCGGGGGTACGTGTATTCTCGTTAGAGCCGGACTTCAATTTAGAGAAATATCTGACGTAGCAAAACAGTCAGTGTCAGGTGTTTTTGAATCATGTGCCATAGAACTAATACATCATAACATTATTATTATTTGTATATATCGAATACCTAAACACAATTACAATACATTTTATGAAAAATTAGAGGATATATTAAGAAAATACTGTTCACTCACTAATAAAAAAGTAATTCTAGCAGGCGACTTTAACATTGACATCTTAAAAAGAAATAAAATTACTATAGAGTTTGAAAATTTTCTTGCCCAATTTAATCTTTACTTAGCTCTTCATAAACCTACTATGTAGATTAAGCAGCAACTCCTGCATAGATAACTTTGCACATACCTTTAGAAAAGACTGTAAAGCACAAATAGTTAGTTACTTAGTTCTATCAGATCACACATCGCAAATACTAACTGTACCTATTAATAAATCATGTAAACTTAAATGTTGGAAAACTCAGAAGCAGGATATATGCCCAGAAATTTTATCGAAGTTTAAAAATTATTTAAGCAATTTATCTTTCACACGAGTTTTTAGCTCTGACGATGTAAATGATTCGTATGACTGCTTTGCAGATGATTTTCTGATGTTGTATAAACTATGTTTTCCAATAAAATATGTAACGATAAAAACAAACATTAAATCTAAATGGATTTCCCGTGGAATAAAAATCTGTAGTCAAAAACAAAGAAAATTACTTTGGTTTATGACCAAAGTAATTTTCTTTGTTTTTGACTATTCAAACGACGATTAAAACCTAACTATAAAAATAAACATGATTTTAAAAATTATTCTAAAATTTACAAAAAGATTATACGACTAACACAGACAATTCAAAATAACCATTTCATAAACACTTCTCAAAATAAGTTAAAAGCTGCATGGCAAGTAATTAACAAATCCAAATTTCGCCTACCACAACATCTCATACCATCTATATCAAAAGGCGATTCCATTATCACACGTCCCACGGATATCGCAAACGAATTCAATAACTTTTTTGTAGATGTTATTGAAAAAAAACATAAATAGTGACGTCACTTCGAATAGTAATAATACTTTTAACAATCTAACTAAACAATCATTATATATGCAACTAGTTTTACCTGTTGATTTAATAAAAATTATTAATAACCTTAAAAATACAAATACTGTTGGCTATGATGGAGTAAGTACTAAAGTTGTGAAATTTGTCAAAGAAGTTATAGCACCACCACTAACGCACATCATTAATTTATGCATAGCAAATGGTGTTTTCCCTAATAGTCTAAAAAAAGTAATTATTAAGCACATCATCACTTACCATCAGTAGTGGTCAAACGCGTGACTATGGATAGTAAAAAAAAAAAGAGATAAATCAGATGTAAAAAATTATAGACCCATTGCTAAAATTCCATTTTTTTCAAAAATAATCGATAAAGTAATTTATCATTCCATATATAATTATTTTGAAAAGAATAAGTTATTTTTTAACGAACAAAAAGGATTTCGAAAAAACACTAGTATAAATATGGCATTGTTCGACCTCCTTTCTTATATTATGACGTCTGTCGATAAAAGATCTCCGGTATGCGCTTTATAATTATACAGATATGATAAAAGCATTTGATTATGTGAACCATAAGATTTTGCTTAAAAAAACTGTATGGATATGGAATTCGAGGAAATATCCTAAAACTTTTGGAGTCATATCTTGATAATAGATCACAGTGCACTGAAATCTCACAATTATGCCAAAAAAGTAATTTAGTAACAACTCATAAATCTCAGCAAAGAACTATAAATTACGGGGTGCCACAAGGTAGCGTGCTAGGGCCGCTACTTTTCTTAATATATATAAACGATCTCCCAATACTCATAACTCAAAATATGGTTCTCTTTGCTGATGATGGTACAGCCATTGTAAAATGTAATAACCCTAACTATTACGAGAATGATATAAATGATTGCCTCAATAAAATAATTAAGTGGCTTATTAACAATAACCTAGTAATTAATTTAAACAAAACAAGAGTAATGCACTTTCGTCAAAGATGTGAAAAACCTCCAGTATATGTCATATAATGACAAGTGCCAAATAGAAGATACGGACAAGGCAAAATTTTTAGGTATTATGATTGATAGTAAGCTAACATGGAAACCCCATATCGAAGAAATTTGTCTAAAACTAAACAAATCTGCGTATGCCCTGTTCCAGCTATCGAAAAAAGTCAATACACAAACACTTATTAGCGTATCACGGATTGGTTGCATCTGTTCTGAGGTTTGGAATTATTTTTTGGGGGCAATCCTCTGAAAGAGAATCGGTTTTCAAAGCGCAAAAACGATGTATTCGGTCCATGTGTGGCTTAAAAACTACTGAAAACTGTGAACCTCATTTTAAATCATTAAAATTACTGACATTTCCAGCTATGTACATTACGAAACTGCTTTGTTTGTCAAAATCAATTTACATCTGTTTCAAAAACTCTCCGATGTTAAAAAAACTCCAATGCGTTCTCAATATACAAATAAACTGTGCGACAGAAAATGCAGAACCGCTTTGATGAAAAAGAGTTTTTTTGGCATGGCTCCGAAAATTTATAATAAAATACCTGAGAACATTAAAAATTTGCCCTTAACTAAATTTAAAAAGATTCTCTACTCACTATTACTGGAAAAATGTTATTATACTGTAGAAGATTTTATGAATGATAATGTTTTTGATATTTCTTAAGCGATAAATACTTACTTTTATATGTATTCTATGAAATCTTAAAGACTGATTTGGAGATTTAGAAGACTGTTTCTTTATTAAGTTCTTTTAAATTATAAATTTTATAAAGTTATTTAAAAAGTTCCTTTTCTCAGGTAAAAGTCTAATTTTTACCTGATAAACGTTACCTGTTAAACGTTGAAGGAGCGCACCTTGTTTCCGCCTGAAAGTCGGCTATTAAATACCATTTTCAGGCGGCCAAAGAAGCGCTCCTTCAACGATTGCTTCATGTCAGTAACATTGATACCTAACGCCTCCGACATACCCAAATACTTGTAAGTTTCAGTTGGAGAGAGGGATCTCAGGTTTATGGCATCCGAGAGTTGAGTTCCCACGGATTCCATAATCTCTCCACGCTTTACATGCATGACCGCACATTTGTCCACACCAAACTCCATCCTGATGGCGTTACTGAATGTTTCAGTACCCTTTAGTAGCTCCATCAGTGGCATCCTGGATAGCGAAGGACTGTCCTCCATTGCCTCATACACGACAATTCTAGCACCCTCATGAGTCATGTATGAGACACAGAGTCATAGGCCTTCATATAGTCTGTCCAACATGTCGACATAGTTATCCTTTCGGGAACGCCGAACCTGTTGGCTAATGGCCATATCTATGAGGAGCAGCTCCTTAGTACCGCGGGACCCATTCCTACATCCATTCTGAGAGGCAGACAGACATAATCAAGTTGCTGCCTATATGTGTGTTAATTTTGGCTCTCAAAATGGATGTAAGAACCTTATAGACCGTCGGTAGGCACGTGATCGAGCCATAAATTTGGGTTTCGCGTTGCTCCCAGATTTGTGAAGCAGGTGGGTAACTCCTGTTGTATGAAACTCGGGTAGCGAGCCGGTATCCAAGGCAGTCTGGTACAGAAATGCCAACCGAACGTGCGACTTTTGTAGCCACTTAATCCAACAATTGTGCAGTCTGTCCGGTCCTGGAGATTTCCAATTAGGCAAAGGACGAACTGCACGAGCTACATCTTGGGGGCTGATTATCGCTCGTTCGACCTCTCTAGTTTGGACTAGAGAGATCGAACAAGCGTGCGATTGTTCCGAGGCGCGAGGGGAATTTCATGTGTGGTTAGCACACTAGTGCTAGCCACACATGAAAGGCTGCCCCGCCAACTGTCGAAAAATCCCGGAATGCATCACCGTGCTGGTTGGCGACCAGATGACAGGGCCCGATGGACATTCCCGGGGGGGCTCGGGCGTCCTCGCAGTCTCCAGACTAGTCCCCCAAAGATGTCGTCCTGTCAGGGCGTGCCTGTAGGTTATCAGCATGGAACCTCATTTCACTTCCTTCTCCTCAACCTCCATCACTTTTTTTATAAACAAGAATAAAAAGAGAAAAGCTGTACAGCGGCAGCACGCCCTTTTGCATAAAGTGCACCTCTCTAATATACGAGGTCTGCACTCAAATCTCGCCGCAGTACATCACCACCTTGAGACCGAGAAACCAGCGCTCTTGTTCCTGTCGGAGACGCAGATCGGATGTCCGTCGGACGTGTCATACCTGTCTTACCCAGGGTTTACCCTGGAGCACCACTTCAGACCCCGCGCGGGCGTATGCATGTACGCCCGGGACGACATCTGATATCGGCGTCTCCGTTACCTTGAAGACTCCAGGTTCTCAACGCTGTGGGCTATAGTGAACACAGGCCTAGATAAAATTGTCTACGCATGCGTCTCTCGTTCGCACAGCGGTGATTTGGAGACAACTGGGCTTACACAGCACCTGAGTGAGGCGGCGGATGCGGCTCAGCAGCGCGATTGCGTTAAATCTTACCCAGCTAGTCCAGGGGGCAACGAGGGTGCCCGATGTTGATTCACACACTGCCAATTGCTTGGACCTTTTGCTGACAACAGATCCAGAGCGCTATTTGGTGTCGATTTCTTCTCCACTAGGTTAGTTCCGACCACTGTCTGGTGAAGTCTGTGTCCGTCTACTCCCCGCCCGATCCTAGCCCTAGAGGCACTCGGCGGGTATGGCGATATAGGTCAGCAGATTGGGATGGCATGCGATCTTTCTTCGCATGTTCCCCTTGGCAGTCTACTTGCTTTTCTTCCACTGATTCTACGTCGTGCGCAGACGCCGTAACGGATGTGTTGCGGAGGGGAATGGAGTATTACATTTCGTTCTCTGACATAGCAAAATCTAGCGAAGCTCGTCCATGGTTTGGTGCCGAGTACAATCGCGCTGATGCGCTTAAGGACGCGGTGTACCTAGCATGGGTTGACGCTCGTACGCGCAAAGCAAATGACGTGAGTCAGAAGAAGAGAGCCTTCAACAGGGCTGCCAAGTCCTGCAAGAAGATGTTGCGGAGGGCTCGGTTTGACCACATTAGCCGAATAGGGAACAAACTTGCTTCATACCCAGCAGGTAGTAAGGCTTTTTGGTCCCTGGCTAAGTCGGTCGAATCGAACTTCTGCCGCCCCTCACTACCACCACTGCTGAGACCCGACGGGACGCTGGCCCACTCCGCTGAGGAGAAAGCGAACTTGTTTGCTTCTTTGTTCGCAGAATCTTCACGTCTGGATCCTGGTGGTGCGACACCCCCTGCTTCTTCTGGTGGATGCGAGTCGAGTTTGTCGAACATTCGCATTCATCAGAAGGACGTCCGTAGGGTACTGCGTAACCTAGACGTGAACAAGGCTAGTGGTCCCGACGGGATACCGGCAATAGTTCTGAAGACTTGTGCGCCTGAGTTGTCTCCGATCTTGACATTTCACCTTTCGTCTGAGACTGGAAAAGTGCCGAAGGCTTGAAAGCAAGCTAAGTTGCAGTCCGTGCCCAAGAAGGGTAGTCGAGCTGACCCGTCGAATTATAGACCCATCTCGGTAACGTCCATACTCTGTCAGACTATGGAACGCGTGCTGAATCTTAAACTCCTGGCGTACTTAGAAGAGAATGATATCCTTAGTGACCGACAATACGGGTTCCGCCGAAATCGGTCAACTGGGGATCTTCTAGCGTATGCCATTCACATCTGGAGTGAGGCCATAGAGAAGCACGGGGAGGCACTAGCAGTCTCTCTTGACATCTCGAAGGCCTTCGACAGGGTCTGGCACGATAGCCTTATTGGTAAGCTTCCTTCCTTCGGTCTGCCCGCCGGTTTGTGTGATTGGATCGCAGATTGCCTGAGGGATCGGTCTATCCGAGTGGTCATAGATGGCTGCTCGTCTGGACTGCTGGATATTAATGCCGGGGTTTCTCAGGGGTCGGTGCTTTTGGCAACACTGTTCTTGCTGCATATTAATGATCTGCTTAAACCCGGTACCTTTGGGTATGCAGACGACAGCACTGTTGCTGAGAGATACGTATCTGACGCACGAGCTGGTGGGTCGCAGATCCGGTCTCTCCGGGAGGCTATGGTTGAGCGCTTGAACGTGTCCTTACAGGCTGTCTCTGAATGGGGCAATGCCAATCTGGTGAAGTTCAATGCTGCCAAGACCCAAGCGTGTCTATTTTCCGCCAAAAGGAGCCAATCTGGATGCCAATCTGGCCAAGTTCAAGGCTGCTAAGACCCAAGCGTGTCAATTTTCCGCCAAAAGGAGCCAATTACACCAAGCTCCATCTTTCCGCGGTGAAACCGTGTCGATAACCGACCAACTTGAGCTTCTTGGGGTTACATTAACATCTACTCTCAATTTTGGCCCGTACATAGAGGCAAAAGCTCAAGTGGCTGCAAAGAAGTTGGGGATTTTAGCAAAGGTGAGACGGTACTTCACGCCGGAAGAGCAGCTCAAACTCTATAAGTTCGATCGTGTATGGAATACTGCTCTCATTTTTGGGATGGATCTGCCAGATACCAGCTTGATGCCCTTGAGTCAATTGAGAAACGAGCCAAGAGGATCATCGGCAATGAGAGGCACGTCGCGACGAAGCTCCAAAGTTTTGAACATCGAAAACGAGTTGCTAGCCTGTCGGTTTTTTACCGGTTGCATTTTGGGGAATGTGCGACGGAATTGCATAATTTAATTCCGCCAAACCCGTTCCATTATCGGACCACAAGACGAACGGCGATGAGCCACCGGTACAAGGTGGACATACGCACAAAACGTTTTGGGAACACATTTATAATGCGTACAGCTAAGGAGTGGAATTCCCTGTCGGAGTCTGTGTTTTCTGATAGCTACAACCTGAGAGTCTTTAAATCAAGAGTGAATAGGTTATTTCTAGGCAAGCGTGCTCCATCTTATGGGAAATCATCAAATGACTCCTCCTGCTTTGGGTGAAGCAGGAGTGTCAGACTCTTACTGACTAAAACCAATACGTGTTCCTCCTAGTGCCCTTTGCGTTCCAGGGTGTCTCTTTCGAACGAAGTCCGAAACCCCAGCAGACACTGGCCCTAGCGGGCCCCGTCTTTTGTGCTGACAGCTCTTTGATGCACGCGTGGAACACAGCGCGCCGTCGACCCGGGCCTGGTTCTGAACAGACGGCAAGCCACCCAAAGCTCGCCGTCCGCAGGCCCGCGCCTACGGTGGCCGAGAATCGCCTTGCGACTCGCGACGTCCGGGGCGTCTTCTTCTGTTGCGGTGGCTGGGGCGTGAGGTTTCCCTCTCTCTCACACGTTCGGCTTCCTCCTTTGCTAGCATTACTGCTTCGGAGAAGAAGGTGACCGCTTCCCATGTCTCCTCGCTCCGGACCATGGCCTGAACCAGGGCCGGACGCGAGAGATCGCCGCCACCGATCGCCTCGACGAGGACACGGCGGTGCTCCGCTAAACCAGGGCAGACCTCCACCGTATGCTCCACCGTGTCCTCTGGGCGAACCTCGCTGTGTTGACACCCGGGCGTATCCTCCCGCCAAATCCGAAACAGGTACCTCCCGAAACAACCGTGTCCAGTGAGTACCTGCGTCAAGCGGAAGGTAAGAACGCCGTGGCGCCGCTCTAGCTACTCCTCAAAGAGGGGACTTATCGCCGCAATTATGGCGTGCCCAGCACTGGGTTGCGACAGTCGTCTCCATAATGCGATGAGATCCTGTCGGAGCTCCGTTTGCCGTGCTGCGATTTGCCGCGGCAGAGGAGTCTCACCCCAGCGTAGCGCCTCCATGCGCCATTCGTAAATGAGCGCGAGAGCTCTCGCCTCCAGATCCCACGGCGGCAGTCCGGCAAGGAGGCTCGCCGCCTCGCCAGAGACCGTGCGACGGGCCAGCCGGATGGCCATGACCCTCTGGGACGCGTTGAGGTAATAGGCAGGTCGCTTCCTCAAAGGCAGGTCTACCAAGCGTGCTCCATCTACGACCACATCATCGCTTACCATTAGGTGAGACAGTGGTCAAACGCGTGCTTACCAATAGTAAAAAAAAACCCTCAGACATGTTGTTCTAACTAAAATAGAGAGCTGTAATAACCGTACTAGAATACTCTTAAATGAACTATGTATCCCAATCTGGGGAGGTGCAGCAAATACAAAATTTATAGGCATAGAACTGGCGCAGCGTACATACATAAAGATTATGTATTATAAAAATAAAAGATTCTCTACTACAAGCTAAATACGAAATATGTAATTTACTCTCTGTAAGGAAACTGTAACCGAAACCATACTAAAAAACATAAAACCCTATCATTAATTGATAACGAAAAATCTAAAAGGAGAAAACATTTAGTTGTTCAAGTTCCCCAAACTAAAACTAGGATTGCATGCCACAAACGCTCTGCTCAGTTTTATAATAAAAGATACCACGACTGTAAAAAATATGGACTGGATAAAAACACTTACCTATGAGGAAATCGAAGCACTCCTAGAACACGTTGAGTAGCCGAAATAAACGACATATATATTTACCATAAATTATAAAACCACACACCCGCACACCATACCACACCACGCAACTCATCAAACACCACATACCACACCACATTACACCACACCACGCCACACCACATCACACCACACCACACCACACCACACCACTCCACACCACACCACACCACGCAATACGCCACTCATCACACCACATCGCGCGCAACTCCCACCACGTATTACACTCACTACTTACACATCACACTATAGGTACACATCTAATGCACTTACTGTGAGTAGGTTTTTATAACTACTGTGAATAATTTAAAGTGTAATTTTTCTTAAACGTTCATATTTAATTGTATTTTATATTAACTAAAACTAACAAATACACTAAACTAAGAGCAAATTAAATATAGCATAAAAAATTCATCCTCAACGCTGTCAGCTGGTAATGTGCACAAGAGACTGGCGGCATTGCCACGTTGAATGACAATGCTTAATCTCTGCCCAAAGTAAAAGCCAGCTCTTGGGTCACGGGAAGTATTAACCACCCGTTTAAATATTTCTTTGAAAAGGTTGTGAGCACAAGGGCCCCACGGCCCGATATTTAAACCCCAAACGGCTCGAAAATATAATTACCAATAAGGTTACTATATTTCTGCCACTTGAGGTTTTCCGCAGCCGCAGCGGCAGCGACGGCACAACATGATGAACTAGGAAGATGGGATGGCGCAAGAGTATCGACACAGGTTGCGTCCCACACTAAAGGCCTACCCATCTTCCAAGGAAACAAAGACATGACGTCCGGTCTTTTGCCATCGTCACGTGCCAAGCCATTGGGTTCTAAAACGGCTGGAACGTCAACGATGACGTTTATTCAAATTAGGCTGAGAGCCAGCACTTTCTGAACGTCGAGTTTTACGTCACCACTTCCTAGTGTTTTAGCTGTGGAGAAGAAGTGGCCAACAAACTCCCCAGCAACACATTTGTCTAATACGTTTTAAGAACCTGAATTTATACATAAGTATACAACGTAATCAATAATAAGTAAATATTATTGGTCACTTGTTTGCTAAAAGTAATTAACTACTTTAAAAAAATGGATTAACCCACATAGTCAGAAAAATAATAATAATAATAATAAAAAAACAATATTAAAGGAACGCATTTAACCTGTCATAAGCTAATTACTTATAGAGAAAGCACATGATACATATGACATTGTCTTGCGCTTAACCCAGCGACCAACTATTCTTATCGTCTAAATAATCATTGGTAAAACACAGTGAACTGCGCATTCACCTAACACCTGGAATGTATAACTATGTACTGTGTTTCGCAATAAAGTTTAAATTGAAATTGAATAGAATAGTATGCCTTCAAACAGAGTGATAATTAAAACCAACTTTTACTACAACTGAAATATTTTGAAAATATTAACACTTCATTCTTGGGAGTTTGGCTGTCGGCGCCTAAGTGAGCGGACGTGCGCGTCTACCGCTAACTACTTACGTTAAAATTCCACCTCGATAAATTGTTATTGGTCTAAAACCATTATTCAAATTCTCGTTTCTTCCTAAAGCGTTTTTGCGGGTAGGCCACTCCCCGCGAAAGTGACAACAATATTACGCTCGTTGTCCCTAATAAACAAAATGTTGAAGGGCCGCCACGATTGGAAGTTTGCGTCGGGTTTGAACTGCCCACCTCAAGCACGGGAGTCGGTGACATACACCGCCACGCCAAGCTGCGCTGACGCATTAACGAGAAATATTGGACCTCTAACACCTGTGCTACGAGACTGGGCTACGGGCAGAGCGGCGAGTGCTACGCGGCTGACAGCTACGAGTGCTACGCGAACACTGACCTCGCATCAAATCACTGTGCTACGTGCCTGTCGTCGGCTACGAGTATTACGACGCGTTCACTTGTTATTTTATAAACACTCAGCAGTCAGTTGGAGTATTTCGATTACCATGCCTAAAACACTACGTTCCCCGCCAAAAGAAATTCAACATTCGGCTTCAAACCCTGACATTACTAACACCTCTCAAGACATGGAATGTTTAAATATCACCTCTCGTGCAAAAAAACCACGCGTTCATCTTCCTTCCAGCGAGCTGCAAGATTTTAAGGATGAAATTATGGGAATGTTATCATCGTGGAAAAAAGATCAAGAACAAATTCTCCATAAACTTAGTTCGGATGTAGCTGAAGTGAAGTTGCAAAATGAAAAAATCCACAATTGCTACTTGGAAATAGAAAAAAGTATCACGTTTACAAATGCAAAATACGAGGAAATCAAGTCCAGAGTCGAGAATCTTGGTAAGGAACGCATAAATCTACTAAATCATATCGAGGATCTGGAGCGTAAAGTCATGGATATACAGGTTAGCTCCCGTAGCTCAACTATTGAAATAAGAAACCTGTTACCAGCTGAGAAAAATTCACCGCCACTGCCTTCTCTTATTGTTAACACATGCAAGGCTCTAGATATAGATGTTCTTCCTTCCGACGTACGTGATGTCTATAGCATTCCCAATAAGGACGGCGACAAAAGGTCTATCATTGCTGAATTCCAGACCGTCACTCTCAAAAATAATGTCCTCGCAGCAGTCCGAAAATTTAATAAGAACCGAGCTAACTCCGAAAAATTGAATACAGAGCACATTGGTTTCTCTGGAACTCGTACACCGATCTACATTTCGGATCGATTGTCTGGCACCACAAGAAAACTCTTTTTTGAATCCCGAACGTTTGCTAATACAAATGGTTACAAGTTCTGATGGACGGCTAATGGTAAAGTCCTACTACGCAAGGAAGAGGGCCAGAAATCCATCACCATACAATCCAAGCACTGCTTAGAAAAACTTTATGCTCAAAAGTGACTATCCAATAGAAATGATTATTTGGCCATAAGTAAGCATTCATTTTCGTATTCGTTTAACCAATATTTTACCATAAACCTTACAGACCATAAACCTCTTGTCCTTACCATCTCCAGCGCAAGTCCCACTCGTAAAACATGTCAATATTCTACTTCCGTAAATTATGAGGCCATTATGCTAGAGCTAGAAAACCTCGATTTTGCGGCAATTTATAAATTGGACGACCCTAACACAATGATGGATACTTTCATAACTTTGTTAACACCGGTCAATGTTAAACACACCAAGTATGTCAAGATTCCAAGTAAAAAAAGGACCATCAAACCCTGGATAACCCCAGGCTTATTGAGGTGTATCCAAAATCGAGACAAAATGCATATACGATCAAGTAAAGAACCTGACAATCTAATTCTTAAAAAAACGTATACACGCTACCGCAATTTTTGCAATGACCTGCTTAGTAAACTAAAAATTGCCTATGAAAGGAATGAATTTGAGAAAACAAAAAATAACCCCAAAGCCCTTTGGAACACTATAAAAACTATTACAAATACAGCTAAAATAAAAACCAGTCCTGTTGAACTACTGAAAATATGTGACAATCCCAAAGAATCCATAAACGAAGTTGGTAAATTCTTCAGTAGTGTAGGGAAAACCTTAGCGGATAAAATTCTATCACAGAGTCAGTGTCCCGCTGATATGAGCAGTCAGGTTCTGAATATCGGTGATAACATCCCACTATCTCCCGCTAACTCCCTCGTGTTGCTAGACACAGACGAATCTGAGGTGGAGTCTCTTGTTTCGCAGTTACGTAGTGACTGTGCGCTGGGTTGGGATGGTATATCGCCTATAGTGCTGAAAATGAGCCGTCAGACACTAATAAAACCCTTGACGTACATCTTCAATAGCTGTCTCCGCGCGGGTGTTTTTCCGGACGCACTTAAAAAAGCAATTGTGCACCCAATCCACAAGGGTGGGAACAGAAGCTGTGTCAACAACTATCGACCCATTTCGGTTTTGACTGCTCTTTCCAAGGTTTTGGAAAGGATTCTTAGTAACCGACTTAAGAACTTCTTGGAAAGATACAAGATCATAGCAGATAATCAGTATGGTTTCCGTTCCGGTGTCTCGACTGAAGATGCAGTACTTGATTTGACGCAGTTGGTTGCTGGGAATCTCGACAGGAAAGCCAAATGTCTAGGAATATTCCTAGATCTCTCGAAAGCATTCGACACAGTTTCTGTTCCCATACTTGTTACCAAATTAGAGCGACTCGGTGTTAGAGGTATATCATTACAAATATTCAAAGATTATCTGAACAACCGTACTCAAAGAACCAAAATTGAAAATCACTTCAGTGATGATGAAACCTTATTCTACGGAGTGCCCCAAGGTAGCATCTTAGGTCCTATTTTATTTCAAATATATATAAATGACTTATGCAGAATGTCCCTCCCCAACTCAACGATCTTTGTATATGCCGATGACACCGTGGTAATAGTTGATGGGTCAACATGGGATTGTGTTAAAAGTAACGCGGAATTGGCACTACGTGAAATAATAAACTGGCTCAACCTAAATCTGCTTACCCTCAACTGCAACAAGACCTCATATATTCCTTTCGCCATCCGTCGGAACACCTTACCAGACCACACCTTTTCGATAATAGCGCACACTTGCTTAAAACAGTCATCTTCATGCCAATGTCCAACACTCACGCGTACCGATCACGTCAAATACCTGGGTGTTCAAATTGATGCCGGGTTACGCTGGAATCAACACATTGATGTCCTAACCTCGAGAACGCTGAGACTAATACATATCTTTAAGTCACTTAGAGCTTCCGCAAATCCTGATACTCTAAAAATGGTGTTCTATGCTCTGTGTCAGTCAGTTCTTGGGTATTGTATTAGTGTATGGGGGGGTGCAGCTAAAACTACTTTTCTTAGAGTGGAGAGAGCTCAGAGAGCAATATTGAAAGTGATGCTACGAAAACCTTATCGTTATCCAACAACTCAACTCTACTCAGATTGTAAGGTACTAACAGTTCCATTCTCAGAAAACACTCCAGTGTCCCGCCGTCTAATCCCACTAAACGAACCAACATTCCCCCAGGTACACGACACAAAACTGCTTTTGCCAAATACCAATACTTCACTTTAAGCTCACTGATCTACAAAAAAATACATAAAGAATTAAATATACTGGATTGCAATAAGTTTGAATTGAAAGCTAAGCTGATGGAATGGCTACTTCAACAGGACTATACACAAACTGAATCTCTGCTAAAATGCATTGACTGACTCACATATAACACCTCACACTCACTACTCCCATACAAAAACTCACCACACATGCATACATCATAAAGACATACTCACACACATTCACCCATTCACATTTATAAGTCTGAAATTGTTATTTTTATACTATTTTTTCTCTTTCCTTAAATATAATATGTTTATGTTTAAGAGTAATTTGATTGTTAAGTTGTTAACACGTACTATAAGTTGGCACAGTCCGCAGTTGTTTAATCCCTATTTTTAAGTAACCTCACAGCTGAACACTGTCTCTTAAGATACAGGTTATCCTAGTTTGAGAGGCAGGGCTCACAATATCTGTATACAGACTTCTGCAGCGTTAGTGAGCGTCTTGTTAAACAGTGTATACTAATGTATGTTTTCTTGTGACAATAAACTATTATTATTATTATTCTTGCGCTTCCGTTACCAGAATGAATCATTTGAATGAACCAACATGGCCGACATCACTTTTAACTTACTGAAATAATTGGAAGACAACATAATAAATAGTATAATGAATTAACAATAATTAATCGAATCACACAATAATAGAATTGTTGATGTAAAAATATTGAACAGATCATTTGACATGCTTTTCAATATGATTACTTATTCATTTAAATCAAAAACAAGTCAAAATAAGCTTCATTACTTTAATTTACAAATAAAAATAAGTCTAATTAAATATAATAATGTATTTTCTAACAGTCGGCCATCCTGAATTTATTTTTGCCTGACCTCAGGCAATTATTTACTTACTATTACAAAAAAAACGACTTATTTTCTAAAATTTCATAAATAATATGAAAAACTTCTAGCCAACAAAAGATAATAATTGATAATTAATTAGTGATACAATCTCGCAGAGAAAAAATGGAATGAAAATGTACATATATATTTTTTTGTGATAATTATAAACATATATTTTTTTGTGCCTTCGGCCATCCTTCTTATCAATATTGGATGACCCCATTCAATTGCTTAGTGTTTCTAGATTAATCACTTTACTTTTTACACTAACACACACAGATACACACACTCAAACGCTTTTCACGTTTTGTCAGGTACAGATTCTACCGCGTCACAGGGTGCATCGGCCTTGTAGCTGGTGTATATTATGGTGTACACACACAGGGTGTACCTGTCTCGTAGTGATCTACATTACCGCATACACACACAGGGTGTATCGGCCTTGTAGCTGATCTACATTACCACGTACACACACAGGGTGTATCGGCCTTGTAGCTGATCTACATTACCGCGTACACACACAGCGTGTATTGGTCTTGTAGCTGATCTATAATACGGTGTACACACACAGGGTGTTCCCGCCTTAAAGTAATCTACATTACCGCGTACACACACAGGGTGTATCGGCTTTGTAGTTTTTACGCAAGCGTCTCCAACTCATATGAGTGAAGATGCTGCTCTTCGGGAGAGGTTTGTCTACTATAGTAGGTGACAGCCTGAAGAGGAGAGTTTTCATTTTCCCTTTGTAACAAAACTACATTGGACTTGTTTGATGTAACTTGATAAAGAATTAATTCTTTGTCTGATATAAATACTCTCAATGTAGGGTGTTCTGTTAGTGACTGTCCTATCAATATGTCAGTGGGCAAATAAGAAGAAGGAACAACGAATGCTGATAATTGCAATTCCACGAGGTCTATTTTTATGCTGACACGCACTATTTCCAAAACCTCTAAGGGTTGGTAAACTTTGTTTTTACTAAAGACAATGGAAAGACTGTGCGAAAGGGAACTACGTGATGGCGTTTTAAAAACAATACCACTGCATGGTAACCAACACGCATACAGCTCGGGTAAGTCGACAGAGTCCGCTCTTCATCTGGTGGTGAACCAGATTGAGGAAGCGATTCACCAGAAAGGGTCCTGCCTGGGCACATTCATAGACATCGAAGGAGCCTTCGACAAGACAAACTTTTCCAGCATTAGTGCCGCTCTCTCCAAACACGGCGTGGAACAGGTACTACCTGACTGGATAACTAATATGTTAAGCAAACGAGTGGTTCGCCTTGAGGAAGAGCAGCAGTTGGCTCTGATAGCCAGAGGCTGCCCGTAGGGGGGTGTGCTCTCCCCTCTTCTGTGGAATCTGGTAATTAATGACCTGATCACCAAATTCAACGCACATCGTTACTACACAATAGGTTATGCTGACGACCTCGCAATCCTAGTATCAGGGAAAGTGACTGGAACGATCTGCAACCTCACTCAACAAGCACTACGCATCGTGGAAAGATGGTGCGACCGTAAACCCCAGGAAAACTGAATTAGTCATGTTCACTCAAAAACGAGCACTAGGCCACTACCGGCTACCTATGCTCTTCAAAACAGAGCTCCAGCTGTCTAACGAGGTAAAGTATCTAGGCGTCATCCTAGACAGTAAGTTAAGCTGGAGTAATCACCTAGACTACAAACTAAACAGGGCCTGCATTACCTTCTGGCAATGCAGGAAAATGATAGGGAAGAAGTGGGGCCTATCTCCCAAAATAATACTATGGCTGTACAGCGCAGTAATTCGGCCCATGTTAACCTACGGGGCCGTGGTGTGGTGGCCACGCACAAAGCTAGCTACAGCCGTAAACAAGTTACAACACATGCAAAGGCTGGCCTGCATGGCAACGACGGGCTGCATGAGGACTACTCCAACTGCGGCGCTGGAAGCCATGCTGGGACTCCCTCCGCTACACTTGTTTATACAACAGGAAGCGACGATGGCAGCAGTACGCCTTAAAACATTAGGTCTCTGGAGTAAGAGAGATACACGACACACCGCTCTGCTCGAGGAGCTCAACAATGAACTCCCCATAACAAAAGCAATCAATGACCGGGTACCCAAGCAATTTATCTTCGATAAAAAATACAAAATCCAATTGCATGAGGATCATCGGTGCGAGGGGCTCTGCCCCGCCGAGCTGCGGATCTTCACCGATGGATCAAAAACAGGTACAGGTACTGGTGCGGGAATCTTCTCAGAGGATCTCAATATCCACATAGCCACACCATTGGGGGTCCACAACACAGTGTTCCAGGCTGAATGCATGGGCATTTTTCTGGCGGCATCAGCCATCCTAACCAGGGAAGTTAAGGACCACTCAATACGCATACTCTCGGACAGCATGGCCGTCCTGCAAGCTCTGAACAGCCACACAGTGAACTCAGGGTTGATTCTCGAGTGTCACCAACGTCTCAACCAGGTTGGTAGACACAACAAAGTAACCATTCAATGGATCAAGGGACACAGTGAATCTCGAGGCAACGACGCTGCGGATGAACTCGCCCGAAGGGGGTCGAGTTTATCAGCGATGGGACCTGAACCCATCGTGCCGCTGCCTTTCGGGTACTTACGCAATCTGGTAAGGAAACGCACCGGAGATAAACATCACAAGCTATGGGTTGACCATAGTGAGTGTAGGCAGGCCAAAGAGGCACTTCCCTCTATAGATGGCCGATTCACAAAACAAGCCCTAAGACTGATTAAACAACAGTTGCGTTCAGTCACAGCCGTAACAACTGGCCACGGGTCTTTTAATAAACACCTCTATGCTATAGGAGTCACTGACAGCCCGCTCTGCAGAGCCTGCATGGAGGAGAATGAGACAGCAGCACACCTGCTTCTAAGCTGCCCGGTAGTCGCGGATTACAGGGCAAAGTACTTCGGAAACCCAGGTACCCTCTACGAGATAGTTGGTAACACCAAGGCGTTGCTGGCCTTCCTTGGGGAGCTGGGGTGGATCGAATGATGCATTTGTTCCACCTGCACGCAAAATACGCGCTTAGTCGTGGAGTTGCGGAAACCAGCCCGATTTACATACATACATACATACATAAGGGTCGGTAAATTATCAGTATTTAAACTTGATTTTAAAGTTTTGCAAATGTCATCATTTACAAGAGTGCATTCACTCCCAAAATCTACATATCCAGTTACACTATTACCGTTTGCATTTATTTGTTTAAAATACTTTTCATTACTGCCTACAGTCTCATCAATATTCATGACTTGCTTTGAAGTAAGTTTGGAATCATTACCTTTTGTGTTGGTAGCATTTGTATAATTATTATTAGATACGTCACCTAAATAAACCCTACAATTGGATTCTAAATGACCATGACGTTTGCATTTGTTACACTTACGAATCTCATTGGTACAATTTACTACAGTGTGACCTATTTCTCTACAATTGTAGCAGGTAACGGTTTGAGGTATTTTTCTATTCGTTGAGAAATCATTAGAACCTTTAGATTTATTTTCTTGGGTCTCAGGATTTTTTCGTGAATTATCAATGTAATTTCGCTCTCTAATGTTATGTGAAATGTTGCGAAAATAATTCAACACTTGGTCAGGATCATTAAATTGTGCCCCTTGAATATTCATCCTAATACTATTGTCATAAATCCCATGGCTTAAACAGTCCACTGCCTGCTGACCTCTTAGTTGACAGCAATTAATCAACATAATTTTGTCATAAACATATTCTACCAATATTTCATTACGCCGACTTTTCAGATTTAGCATCTCAACTAAGAGGTCGGCGTAGTTCTGATCACTTGGAAATGTTATTAATAGTTTTTGTTGCCACTCACTCCAAGTGAACTTGACAGTAGTAAGACCATCATACCACTTCTTCGCTAACCCGGATAGTTTTGGTAAGACATAAAAGATGGTTTGCTGTTCTGTCCATCCATAAATTTCAGTGGATTCGTTAATTTTAGTGAGCCAATCGTTTATATTTTGGTTCTTTGACGTCGGGTCGAATTCGGTAATAACATTCTGCGAGCCTTGCACATGAGTAGAATTATTGTTACGAATATTAGTTTCACTCTGTAACGCACTTATTAATTGATTAAGGTTGTTTTCTGAGCTTTTTCTGTACGACTAGATCGAGAATGTGTTTCTAGTCGTTTATCTGAAGACTCGCCCGAAACCCGACTTCAATTGTGCCGACGTCGTAGAACAGAACGCGACTTCATATGACGTTGCGGCGACGGTGAGTTTACGCGTGACCTACGGCTCGTATGGCGCAAGTGAAAACGATAACTGCGAACATTGTCACGCACATCGCTTCTAGAAGAATCAGAACGCGAACGACGACGTTTTGGCGGGGGAGAATCTATACGGGATTGGCGACTGGCCTGACTTCGTCGTGAGTAAGACCGACCACGACGGTGTCTCACGGACCGGTGACGGTGACGTTTACGATTTTTAACTACAAGAATGCGAAGAGGAACTATCACTGGTGGAACTATGGTGTTTTTTACGACTCATTCGCGTTGATCTAGTCTGGTTCCTAATCGTATTTTGATTTGTGCAGGGAATAGGGCCCTCTGGCGTGTAACCACGATCTTCCATTATATACTCAAATAACTTACAAATATAAATGTACTTGAATTGAAAATTAAGCCAATATAATGCTAATAATACTGATAATTACTTATTTATCTTTAATACTTATGTAGATTGGAAAGATCTATCTGCAATTAAAAACAAACCGAGAAAATGGAAAAGAAACAATCACAACAATTTCTGAAAAAGAACACAAACTTTTATAGACATCTGTAAAATAATTATTTAGATCTAATTGTTAAAGACAGGCAAGATTTAGTGTCCAGTAGGAGCCTAAACGCTACATATTAATAACAACTTAATAGAAGAGAATAGAAGTAATAAATTCGCCTACCGTTGTACGACAACAATACGTATAATATTTATTGATATCAATGCATGTTTACTGTGATATTCCAACACAGATTTACAGCATTTTAAATAACAGCTAAGGAATATATCAGCATTAAAAAGTATATAAACCGGTTATAGAAAACATTTATCGGCAGTGTACCTGTATTGTAAATAAAAAAATCACTTACCAAATACTGCCTGTTAATTATACATTACCACAAGTAGCCGCAGGTAAATTTCATCCACCACTTCTGAATTTGATAATTAAAACCAACTTTTAACACAACTGACCATTTTTTTAAAACATTAACACTTCACTCTTGCGCTTCCGTTACCAGAATGAATCATTTGAATGAACCAACATGGCCGACATCACTTTTAATTTATCTTAAAAAAAAAAACTAAATACAATAGAACTTACTGAAATAATTGGAAGATAACATAATAAATAGTATAATGAATTAACAATTATTAAACGAATCACATTTCTTTATAATAGAATTGTTGATGTAAAAATATTGAACAGATCATTTGACATACTTTTCAATGTGATTATTTATTCAAAAAATCGAAAACAAGTCAAAATAAGCTTCATTAATTTAATTTACAAATAAAAATAAGTCTAATAATGTATTTTCTAACAAGAGGTTAGATTTAACTTTAGCTTTAAATGAGTTAAAAGGCAGGTCAAGAAAAGATAAAGGAAGTTTATTGTATAAACGGATACTGATGCCCGTTTTCACCAACATCCCCTATACTACCACCTAAGTATGGGGCCCTTTACTTAACAGTACCCCTAAACTAGCCCCTAAATGAAATTTCGTTTCACCATCGTTTTTATCACCTAACTAGAGGACACATAACTATGTGACGTTTTGTTTTCGATAATAGTGAATGATTCGTCTTTAAACTTATCGATACTTTGAAATAATATAGTTTTTTAACAAATTCTCTAAAGTATATACACAAATAGATACAGTTTATAATAAATTATGTTATAATAGCAATAATCAATATTAATTCCTTCATATTTTTAATTTATTTCATATTTTCTTACATATTTACTCTGTGGATACATTACGAAACTCACGTTTAATCTGTGGTCATATTTGAATTTGACTCTTTACTTTCGTTTGTTTTCGTGGATAGTTTGTTGTGATCGCTTCTTATTTTGTTTCGTTAACGTTACGTATTTAGTTACGGTATAATAAAATGGCAGAAAAAAGGAAGCGTTGCTGCAGACACTCCACAGAGTACATAAGACACTCTTTTATTATTCGACTGCAAGTAGCCACACTGATCCCACCCATGTCTCCCACAGCCAACAAATGATTACCAGTAGCATGAAATCTCAATGCTATTAATAACTGATTTATTGGAGATATAGAATTATTCCTGGAATAAAATAAATTTATCATGCAAATCAAATAAACACAAGGAAACATTGTCATATCGTCAACTAAAAAAAAAATACCATGCGCATAGTTTTTTGTTATTTTCTTTTATGGGCTACATTACGTAGTATAAAAAAAATGTGATTAGTTAATATGTACTCACCTATTATCAGGAAATTCTAAAGCGTGTTCAATATTTACCAATAAATACAACACTGAAAATTTACGTAACCTATATCTCCGAAAAGTCAGTTTCATCAAAAAATTCAAAGTAATTTGATCGTTTTCGATATATTTTGGTCTACGGCTATTATTTGCGTCGAAACAGTTTCAATATATTAAAAAAAATCATATAAATCACTATCCATCTTCGTTGTTTAAACGATCACATACGTAGGTGCCGGTTTATGGGGCAAAATTTCGACCACCTAAATTTAGCAGACCTTTTAACGTTTAGTTTACCCCTAAACGTTGGTGAAACAGAAACCATCCTCTAACGGCCCCCTAAATATGTTTAGGGGATCCCGTAAACTTAGGGGATGTTGGTGAAAACGGGCATGAGCCCCACAAATGAGTCATGGACTTTACGAAGTCGGTGTGAAGGAGCATGTTGCTTGTGCTTGTTTCTAGTGTTAAAATTGTGGATGTCGCTCGTTTTACTGTATAAATGTATATTTTGCCCAATATATACTTGAGATGCTACCGTGAGAATTCCAATCTCTTTGAAAATTTATCTTAATGAAACTCTTGAACCTAGCTGATATATTGCTCACACAGCACGTTTTTGTATGACAAATATATTTTGTATATCATGAGCTTTTCCCCACAATAGAATACCGTAGGACATAACGCTATGGAAATAACTAAAATAGAATAACCGAGCTGTGTCAACATCAGTAAATTGTCTTACTTTCCTGACGGCGTATGCGGCAGAGCTAAGCCTTCCCGATAGGCTTGATATATGTGGGCCCCATTGTAGTTTGGAATCAACAGTTATGCCCAAAAATACTGCCGTGTCTACAGTTTCAAGCACCTTGTCCTAAATTTGTAACATTTGGCAAGGCAAATTTTATAAATTTCGTTTTCTTGGCATTTAGAACTAAATTATTTGTCACAAACCAATCCGTAACCAGCTAAACGCAGAGGGAGTCAATATACTTAGCACCTGCGCTGTGTCTGACCTAGCCATCGCGAACACATTCTTTCAGAAGAAGCCCCAGCATCTTATTACGTACCGTAGTGGTGCCTACTCAACCCAAATAGATTACCTGCTGGTGCGACGGTGCCACATTGGCAAGGTTACCAACTGCAAAGTCATCCCAGGCGAAAGCCTAACGGCTCAACACCGCCTCCTTGTCCTGGACTTTGCGGTTGTACCGAAGAAGAGAGTTTCCGAGAAACGCAAACCCCGCACTAAGTGGTGGTTGCTTGATGGTCCTAGGCAGTCGGACTTCATCGCGGAGGTCGAGCATCTCAAGATCAGTGCTCCGCATGAGTCCGCTCAAGAGATCTGGAGTAGGATCCATTCAGCAATCACCGGTGCGGGTAAGCGCGTCCTTGGCACTTCTCGTGGTGGCTGCACCATAGGAAAGGAGACGTGGTGGTGGGATGACGGGGTGCAGGAGGCGACTCGGAAGAAGAAGGTTTTATTTAAACAGTGGCAAGGGTCCAACTCTCCGGATGACAGGGAGGCATATGGAGCGGCTAAGCGCGCTTGCAAAAAAGCTGTAGCCAGAGCCCGCAGCAAAAGTCTGGCGCCCTTATACGACAAGCTGGAAACTGTGGAGGGGCAAAAGCTTATTTTTAAGCTGGCGCGTGGCCGGGAGAAAGCTACACGGGACATTAGCAAATGTCTTTGTGTAAGGGACGCCCAGGGTAAGCTGTTCTACGATGCCCCCTCTGTTAAGGAGAGATGGTGTACTACTCTGTCAAGAAAGTACCGGGAAAAGATCAATAATACACAAAATGTCTGTTATTCATCCAAATTTATTTTATCACCTTCAAAGTATGCTCCTTTAGAAACGATACACTTGCGCCAACGAATAATCCATTCATCAAAACATTTTTTAAACGCTGCTTCCGGAATTGAGTTCAGTTCTCGCCGCGAATTCTCCTTTATGTCTTCTATCGATTGAAAACGGGTGCCACGAAGTGGTAATTTGAGTTTAGGAAAAAGAAAAAAGTCAGCAGGAGCCATATCTGGTGAATATGGTGGTTGCTGGATGGTATTTGTTGAGTGTTTGGTTAAAAATTCGTTCACAATGATAGCCTTGTGCGAAGGCGCATTGTCGTGGTGCAAAATCCAAGAATTTTCTTTCCACAAATCTGGCCTTTTTCGTCGAATTTGCTCTCTTAAACGCCGCATAACGCTCAAATAATATTCTTTATTTACCGTTAGACCTTCCGGTAAGAATTCAGAGTGCACAACACCGCGATAGTCAAAGAAAACAGTCAACATGACTTTGACTTTTGATCGACTTTGGCGTGGTTTTTTCGGTTTCGGTTCAGTTGGAAGGCGCCACTCCGAAGCTTGTTGACTAGTTTGCATGTCAAACTCGTAAACCCACGTCTCGTCACCAGTAACAATGCGTTTCATGAATGTTGGGTCCGAACTGACTCGTTCTAGCATGTCCTCAGCGACTTTCATGCGATTGAGTTTTTGGAGAAAATTCAGATCTTTTGGGACTAGCCGAGCAGCAACATGTTTCATACCCAAATTATTAGTTAAAATGGTACGAATCGACTCGTGAGATACAGAAAGTTCGGTGGCTATCTCTCTCAGAGTTGAATGGGGATTTTCAGTCACTATTTCCTTCACTTTTGCGATGTTAACTTCAGTTGCAGACGTTGACGGCCTACCAGAGCGAGGCAAATCTTCCATCACATCTCGACCGCTTTTGAACGCTTTGAACCACTCATAAGCACGAGTTTTTGATAAAGTCGATTCACCGTAAGCCTTCTGTAATATTTTCAGTGACTCCGAACACGAAATTCCATTGGCGATGCAAAATTTAAGACAAACTCTTTGTTCGATATTTTTGTCCATTATGAAATTCGCAATACACATTATATATGATATTACTAAAACCAGCACTGTATTTAATATAAATAACAGATGCAACTCAAACTCCGCGTCAAAATGGAAAACAGTTGTGCCAATCTAACAACTACAAAAAAACAAAAATTTGAATTTGGAACCATAAACAAATCATCCATTCCCGATACTTTTTTGACTGAATGTATATACTTCGCGGAGCTGTCTAACAAACAGCATCCCCATAACCTTCCTCCCGAACCGCCTCCTAACCTTGGGCTTATTTCCCCTATTTCCCCCGACGAAACCCGCATTGCTCTTCGCCACATGAAGAACCGGAAAGCGGTCGAGCCTGACAATGTGCCAATTGAAGTGTGGAAGGCGATGGGCCCACATGGTGTGGACCTTCTGACGGATCTTTTTAACCGCATCCTGATCACCAAGGAAATGCCGAACCAGTGGCGATTTAGCCTGATTATCCCTGTTTACAAAGGCAAAGGTAGCGTACAGGATTGTGGTAGCTACCGCGGTATCAAGATCATGTGCCACACCATGAAGCTCTTCGAGCGCATCATTGACACACGGCTCCGTAGCGAGTGTACTGTCTCTGAGTGTCAATATGGCTTCTGGGCGGGTAACAGCACCATGAACGCAGTGTTCGCCTTACGGAATCTGGCTGAGGCTTACAGAGAGAGAAGGAGAGCTTTGCATATGGCCTTTTTAGACCGGCAGAAGGCCTTCGACTGTATACCTCGGCAGTCCATCTGGTGGGCACTGCGCTTCAAGGGCGTTCCCGAGGCCTATATTGACATTATCAGAGACATGTACCGCGATTCCGTTTCCTCTGTCCAGACCGCTGTTGGCGAATCGAATGGCTTCCCAATATCTGTTGGCGTTCACCAAGGCTCGGCTCTTAGCCCGTTCTTGTTTAACGTAGTGCTCGATGTAGTTACGGCAAACATCCAAGATCAGTCTCCATGGCTAATGATGTATGCCGATGACATCGCCCTCGTTAATCAGAACAAAGCCCATCTTGAGCGCAAAGTCAACATTTGGAAGGACACGCTTAAAAACGGTGGTCTGAGACTAAATGTGGCGAAGACTGAGTACATGTCCTGTGGCAGCACGGATACAAACACCATCCGAATAGGTTCGGACCTGATCAGAAAGTCCGATACGTTCAGGTACCTTGGATCCGTGCTGCACGAGTCTGGCATCGTGGACGACGATGTCCAAGCACGTATTGGCGCGGCTTGGGCGAAGTGGCGCGAGGTAACGGGCGTTGTATGCGACCGCAAAATGCCTCCGAAGCTCAAGGGGCAGATATATAAATGCATCATTCGGCCTGTCCTACTGTACGGCGGTGAATGTTGGCCAGCACTAAGCAGACACACCCAGGAGCTTCGCGTCACGGAGATGAAGATGCTGAGGTGGATGAGTGGCGTAACGCGATCCGATCGCATACGCAACTCTTACATCCGAGGTAGTCTTGGTGTCCGTGACGTGGGGGAAAAACTGCAAGAGTGTCGTCTGCGATGGTATGGCCACATCATGCGCCGCCCTATGGAGTACGTTGGTCGGAGATGCATGAATATGGCTGTTCTTGGGGCTAGGCCCCGTGGTCGCCCTCGCAAGCGCTGGCTGGACGTCGTCAAGTCCGACATGAGAGCCAATGGCCTGACTGAGAAGGATGTTCAAGATCGAGCAAAGTGGAGGAAGCTAAGTAGGAAGGCGGACCCTGGCAATAGCCGGGATTAACGCCAGGTGGAAGGAAACCAATCCGTAACCATTGAAAGAGCGCTGTTTACGTTACTGAAATCTTCTCTATTCCTATCTACTTTAAAGATAAGAGAGGTATCATCCGCAAACAATACTACGTCACAGATACCCTCTAAGAAAAATGGTAGATTGTTTATGTACACTAGAAACAAGAATGGACCTAGTATTGAGCCTTAAGGCACACCCAAATGCACTGGTAGCCCGGAAGATTTCACACCATTGACATCAACACATTGGAACCTAATATGTAAATATGAATCAATGACGTTAAGAGCTTCGCTTTGGAGACCGTAGTGACGTAGTTTACGCAAAAGCGTGTCATGGTGTACGCAATCAAAGGCTTCGGAGAGATCACAGAAAACTCCAATTGCGTTTTGTGAGTTCTCCCATGCGTTAAATATGTGTGTTAGGAGAGCGACACCCGCATCTGTAGTCGAACGTCCTTTTGTAAAGCCGTACTGTTCATTATGGAGTAGCCTATTTAAATTAAAATGTAGGAACAACTGCTTGAGAATTAACTTTTCAAATATTTTACTAAATGTAGGTAAGATGGAGATAGGCCGGAAGTTGCCTTAGTCATTTTTATTACCTGATTTAAATAAAGGTATAACTTTACTACTCTTCATAAGATCAGGAAATGTTCCTAAATTCACGCATTTATTAAACGTTACAGCAAAGTAGGGAGCTACTATGTCTATTTCCATGAAACTTTTGAGTAATATACTCAAAAGTTTCATGGAAATGCCCCAAAAGTCGCCTGTGTTTTTAGATTTAAGTGCATTGAAAACGTCAACTACATCGCGTGGTGTAACGTGCTCAAAACTAAATAATTGATTACACTTAGGCACCCTACTATGTAAAATGTTTTCAGCTTTAGAAGGGGATGAATTCAAGGAGCGAGTTGTAGTTATAGGATGTTGAAAAAAAAATCATTAAATGCCTGAGCTACGTCTGCAGCATCAGTCACAAATTTGCTGTCGACTATAATCTCTAAATGATTGTCTTGTTTAATCGATTTGCCCGTTTCATTTTTAATGATTGCCAAGTAACTTTTACTTTATTATTAGAATTTTTAATTTTTTCACTTAAGAATTTTGATTTAGCAACAACGCATTTTTTTTTAATAATTTAGAATATTTTTAACGTACTCTAAAAAGGGGTATCATACCTATGTTTTTTAAAACCATATAATCTCGCTCTACTTTTATAAATACCTGCAGTAGCCCATTGGTTGAAACCAACAGAGGTACCTTTAATGTTTATGGTTTTTGTCTTAAAAGTGGATTGACATTCACTACGAAATCGCGGGTAGGTGTTAAATAAGTATAGACGTTCGGTTTTTTCGGAATTTTAATTAAAATATAATAATTGAATAAACTGATTAAGTTCTCTGCAGTACGAAGTCTACAATTGTTATAATATTAGTACTCACGTTTGTGGCACATTTTATGTGATATCTAAGTACTACACAAGCACCACCTGCCAGCTGATCACTTAACTAGTAATTATATTAGTCAGCACATTAATCACACAGAAGAATGTCTCAGTACGCCGAAGTTGTTGCTGCCCAAAAAACCCTGGAGGAGAACTTTTTGAGGAAGATGGGAGAACTTGAGGCCCAAATCCAGTGCGCTGGGCCTGCCAAAGCAAATACAGTTGCTAAGATAGCCGATGAGTTTCGCACTTTCCGGGAGCTAATTTTTTCCATGCTTGGCCTGCTCCGGAACCAGATCAACGAATGCGCCAAACAAATTGATGGTTTAGAAACCAGGAACCGGCGGAAAGCACTGATTTTCCAAGGACTTGCTGAGGTGGAGAACGAGAACAGCACTGCAGTGATCCTGGACGTCTTGAATTCTAGGCTTGCCCTCAAGAATCTGAATGGGTCATCAATAAAAGTCTGTCACTTGTGGCTTGGAGCCCCCAGCAACGAGCATCACAGGCCAATCCTCGTCAGGTTCGCCAGTGTCGACATCAAGGCCTCAGTCTGGAAGGCTAAGACGGGATTGAAGGGCTCCAAAATAGCTGTCAAAGAGTTTTTAACAAGGGCCAGGCAGTCTGTGTTCGGAAAAGCGCGTGAGCACTTTGGAATGCGGTCGTGTTGGAGTCAAGACGGCGTCATCTTTGTAAAGGCATCCGATGGAAGTCGGCACAAAGTCACTACCACTGACGAGCTCCAGCCCTTGATAGCCAAATATCCGAAGACACCAGCTGCCATTCCATCTGCGAGCGGAAGAGTTGCGAACGCTGCGGGGACACTGAAAGGCACAAGTAAATAGCTAAGTTTGTGGTGCCATGTCTATTTTCAATCATGATAATATTTGTTTGAATCCACAACTAACCATTTGTTTTTCCCCGTCTCATAGTAATTTTAACTACCTGTTTTGGTTATTTTATGATTGGAGGTGTATTTGTTACCCATTTCTTGGATATTCGTTACCCTCCTCAACACAGTTTGTAAATAATAGTATTGCTAGGCAAATAATAATTCAACCTTAAATGTCAAATGTCAAAACTGACGTTTGTAATCTTTCTGACACTTGAGTTTTCGTCTAGAAACTTGATAGCCAATTGCATTATAACTTTTTTTTTTTTTGTTGGCCACCGTGCGCAACTCCGCATGTGGATAATATAATTATGCCACTGATTTTGACCAACGTTAATTAAAAGAGAGGTTTTAATTTGTTTTGCTTAATAATATATTTTATTTTTTTCTTTTGTGTGTATGGGAAGAATCATTTTGGTTTATTTCATTGGTTTCAAATAATTGTGTTTTAGTGTGATAGTGCTGAGTTTACGTTTGTCTTTGTTATTTTTATTTTTTGTTCAAGTTATCAGTATTGGCTGGCGGGTGGTGCAGAGTAGCACGAGTTGCCCTATTAGTTCTTTTCATATATGTATTATAAATATTTTATACAGTTATATTATATTAATCTCATCTATTTATGTCAGACAATGAGTCTTATTTTTCTGCTTATGATTCGACTGCCTCTTCAAGCGATCAAAGCTTTTGTTCTTTCGACGACAACCTTGGTGACTTTTTGCTACATAACTTTAATGATCAGTCTAGTCGGTTGCTGAATGTGTGTCACATCAACGCTCAAAGCGTAGCCAGTCATTATAGTGAACTGTACAATGCTTTTAACAACTGTAACGTTCACGCCATCTTGATCTCCGAAACTTGGCTCAAGCCGCACCTTCTGTCAACTACATACCCTCTTACTGGTTTCGTTCTCATTCGTAATGATCGGATCGGTAAGGGTGGTGGCGGTGTGGCCATATATCTTCGCAGTGATTTTCCTTACAAGATACTTGCTTCTTCTTCTTCGAACTATTCTGCCTCTGCCGAGTATATATTCCTTGAAGTTTGCGTCAAAGGTGCCAAAACCGTTATTGGTGTTGTCTACTGTCCCCCCACTGCCGATTATTTCACTGAATTCGAGTCAGTTCTTGAATCTTTGGGTTCTGAGTATGCACATCACATAGTTATGGGTGATTTTAACACAAACCTCCTTAATCCAAATTCCTCTCGATCCCGTAAACTACTTAATCTTATTGAGTCAGCTAGTCTCCACGTGTTACCACTTCAACCCACTCATCACAACACGGTGAGTGATGACACCTGGCTCGACCTTATCCTCACCTCGAATCCTTCCCTCGTGTCCTCCCATGGTCAACATGACGCTCCTGGCTTCTCTCATCATGACATGATTTTCATTTCCTATATCCTTAAACCACCCAAACCACAACCCAGGGTTCTGTACAGGCGTTGTTTCGCGAGGATGGACGTTGAGAAACTCAAGAAGGATGCGTCTGTTGTCGACTGGGGGCTTATGACTGAAGCCACTTCAGTTGATGATAAGGTTGCGATCTTCAATGATATTGTGATCCACCTTTACGACAACCACGCTCCCATCAAAAAAGTAAAACTGAAACGTCCTCCTGCACCCTGGATGACGAGAGGAATACGGATGGCCATGCGTCGCAGGGACCGTGCATTCCGTAAACATAAGAGGGAACGTACTGACGAGAACTGGACATTATATAAGACTACAAGGAATAGATGCAACCAGATGATACGCAACGCTAAACGCCGCTATATTCTCGAAAATATTTCTTCTTCTTCTTCTGCTGATATTTGGAAATTCCTAGGAACTCTTGGTATCGGCAAAACGCGACATTTAGACCTTCCAAATGTTATTGACTTAAACGATCTTAACTGTCATTTCTCTACTGTACCTACTATGGATCGTCTAGCCAAACAACTTACTCTGTCTCTAATCTCTGGTCTAACGCGTCCTCAAATTAATTCTTTTCGTTTCGTTCCAGTTGAGTCGGGAGAGATCAGAAAAATCATTCTGTCCATAAAGTCAAAAGTGGTGGGCTGTGATAATGTCACTCGTGGCATGATCATTACCATTCTAGATCACCTCTTACCTGCCATCACCCACATTGTCAATTTTGTCCCTTTTCTCTGGAGTTTTCCCTTCCTTATGGCGTAAAGCCTACGTTCGTCCTCTACCGAAAGTTTCCAATTCCACTCTTCCAACCCACTTCCGCCCAATTTCTATACTTCCGTTCTTATCCAAAGTGCTCGAGGCCTGTGTACACAAACAGCTCTCGCACTTTGTGCATTGTAACTCCCTAATTAGCCCTCTACAATCTGGGTTCAGGCCCGGGCACAGTACTGTTTCCGCTCTCCTTAAAGTGACTGGCGATATAAGGGCAGGACTGGAAGATACCAAGGTCACTGTACTAGTATTGGTAGATTTCTCAAATGCCTTCAATACCGTCAGTCATGACATCCTTTTAGCCATTCTCTCCTATGTTATGGTCTCTCCCGAAGCACTGGAGTGGTTCACCTCTTATCTTCAGGGACGTCAGCAGTCGGTTCGCGTTGGGGATTCCTCATCTTGCTGGCGTGATTTGGAAACTGGCGTTCCTCAAGGCGGCATTCTTTCTCCGCTTCTGTTTTCTATTTTTATTAATCTAATAATTTCTGAACTTCAATGTGCGTATCATCTATATGCAGATGACCTGCAGTTGTACTGTCAAGTGAGGGTCGATGAACTACCGGACGCTATCAACAAATTAAACCGAGACTTGATAGCCATAAAAACATGGTCAGATAGATTTGGTGTAGCTGTAAACCCTGATAAGTGTCAGGCGATCATCATTGGGAGTTCTCGAAGCATCGCTAAAGTGGATGAAACAGCTTTGCCAAATGTCCTGTTCAACAGTACGATTGTCCCATTTAGCACTGACGTGAAGGATCTAGGTTTGCGTATTGATAGTACCTTAAACTGGCGTAGTCAAGTCGCTAGTGTCAGCCAGAAGGTTACGGGAACGTTGCGGGCCCTGTATCGTTTAAAAAACTTTTTACCCTCAAACACCAAGATAATGCTTGTGCAGACCCTAATTTTTCCTATCATCGATTATGGCGATGTGTGCTACTATGACCTGAATGCAGATCTCCTCAACAAACTTGACCGTCTTCTGAATTACTGCATTCGATTTGTTTTCAATCTGCGTAAATATGATCATGTCTCTGCGTATCGATTGCTTTTGAAGTGGTTGCCTATACGCGAGCGCAGAGAGCTAAGGGCTCTAACTACCTTGTTTTCATTTCTTGTCTCTCCCAACTCTCCCAGTTATCTAGCCCCTCACTTTCAATACATTTGCGCCAACCACAATTTAAATCTACGCTCGTCAAACAACCGTCTCCTTCAATGTCCCTCTCACCGTACTGACTTTATGCACTCTTCTTTCTTCGTTCAGTCTATTTCTCTTTGGAATGCGCTCCCCCAAGAGATCAGGATGGCCACCAACCGATTATCCTTCAAAGTTAAGTTCGTGAACACATTCGTAAGAGGTTGGCAGTTGTATCATCACAGCGCTAATGTTTCCCGTTAACTTATTCGCCTTAATTGTTTTAGTATTTCGTTTGTATATTTCTCTTGTTGATTTGTATATTTATTATATATTTGTATTGTATGTATGGTTTATATTTGTATATTGTTCATTATTGTATTTGAATCACTTTAAATTTTCTTTATTGCACCTACGACTATTCTCTGCATTACCCAAAGGTTGACTGGTAGAGAATGCCTTTGGCATTAAGTCCGCCTCTGTACATTTTTTGTGCTGAAAGTGTTTAAATAAATAAATAAATATTCTTTTTGCACAACATCAAAAAGTGTTCCATAAATTTTATTTGGATCCTCATGTTCTATCAAAGACGGTGTAATTTTATTAACTATATTATTTTTGAACTTACTGCAACGACTAGCTGTATAAGGCCTGCATTCAATTTTATGCGGCTTTTTATTTAGCGGCACAGTGGTCAGACGTTAAGTCACTTAATACTAATTTATTTTCGGCAACACAATTACTAAAGATATTATCTAGACAAGTGGATGAAGATGCCGTGATCCTAGTTGGTTCATAAAACAAGTTAACTAAGATATAAGACCTAAACAGATTCAGAAGTCTGACACTTAATGGAGTAACATCTAAAAAATTTACATTAAAATCTCCACATGCAACTATTCTTTTATTACGTGATTTTAATTTATTGAGTGAATCCTCCATTACCGATTCGAAAGGACCAAAATCAACAGAGGGCGGCCGATAAACGCAAAATTATATATCGCTCGAGTTCAACACAAGACAATTCAATAGTGCGCTCAACAGAAAGATTAACTACATCTAAACGTTGTTTACATTTCAATTTGTTTGAAACAAAGACGAGTGATCCACCACGAATAGCACTTTTTCTTACAAATGCACTTTGTACGGTAAAGTAATCATCATTAATAAAAACTACTTCATGTTCTTTCAACCAATGCTCAGTTACACATATCACCTGAACATCATAGTTCTCTACAAATAAACTTAACTCAAGTTCCTTGCCGGACAAACCCTGCATATTTTGATGCACAATATTCAACATATAAGGCTTCTCCGTTGTCGAGTTTAATAGTTTAAACTCTTCTGTGTATCAAAAGAAATGTTAGTATCATTACTAACAGTACGCATTGGTACACCACATTTACCGGTGTCAGTGACACACTGTATAGGTATTGAATGCTAAAAGATTAGCAATATGTCTCCTACGATGAGGTGGTAGATACATCTCATAATTAGTCAGTTTGTAATCAGTAATAAATTGATAACAATCGATATATAAAATAGCGTCACGATGACGATAGGTCCTATTATAAATAAGCATATTTAAATAAAAAATGTGCCTGTTTTGATCCTCAGATAAAAAAATATTTTAATTATGTCTTCTTTACCTACAGCTAAACTATTCCCAAATAATATTATTACAGTTGAGTTGGGGTTTATCTTTGACAAATTTAATATTTCTAATTAATTGACAAAAACTGGCGCCGGGTAAACAATTATTTATTACATAATCAGTTGAACACTGGTTACATACACTACCAAAACCCTGTCCAAATTTGTCAGAAAATACATATGTTCTGTTAATCAAACTACTTGTATTACTGCTATTATTAACAGTACAGCTACCTACAGGCTGAGCTACCGAGGGTGTGGGTGTAACATGCTGGGGCTGTGGTGCCTGGGAGCAAGCACAGCTGCAAGAGAGATTATTTGTCAGGGACTCATACCTTTCCGCGTTGTACGTTACCAGGTCCACCAGCTCATTAGCCTCCTGCAAGCGTTTACTCAGATCCAGTTGAGAAGCCTCATATTTAAAAAATATTTCCTTAAGAGTTTGTTCCCTAACAAATAGTTCATCCTGAAGGTGCTGTATATCCTTTTCATACCTAAGTTTACATAAATCTAACTCATCACAACTATCTTTTAATTCAAACATTAAATTTATATTTTTTTGCCTTAGTTCTAAATTTGATTTGTTGACTTTTTGTTTTTTTTAATGATTTATGAATTTTCCTAATATATCTATTAATTTTAATATATTTTTTATTTTATTATGGCCTCTAAATAAATTACATTTAGTAACGGTTTCATTAAGTTTATTGTAACCATTGGTTCCACACAAATTGGTCTGGACCCGCTACCAACCAACTCAACATCAAGTCTTCTGGTCTTCGCAGACTCTTCACTGGCCTTAAGACCTTCCAAGTGGGTAATAGAATTGTGGGCTGTGTTTAACTCCAATTCCAGCTTAAATATGCGTCTTAAAGCCAGTTCATGTGTGTCGCTGCAGTGCTGGAAATTTTACACAAGTTGACGGAGCTGTTGATGCTGGTCCAGTATGTCCACATGCTGAATGTGTGGTTCAGCCAATTGGTTTTTTAACTGAGTGTTCTTTTGATTGATGAGTTCAATTTCCACTTCGCTATCATCTCTTTCCTGTAGCAGCTTATTGCACTAATCTTTACAAGATTCTAACTCTTTCAATGTGGTCCTCAGTTTCAATGTAATTTCAATGTTATATCTCAAATTAGAAATTGTTCTTTAAATTTTTTTTTTGAAAAACAGGGAAAACCACAATTTAATTTTGAGGGTACCTACTACCTACTATTTTGTAGTGATTGTTAATCTTTATTTTTTTATATTAAGCTGGAAAAATATGACCATTCAACTAATTATTCAAGACAGGGATAGTAATAACTATTAGGTTACTTGATACTAATTATGTAAACCTCAATCAAAATAAGATGTACAAAAAAAAATCACATTCATGACCAGTGCAATGAACCGGGTTATTTATGAAACTATTTACTCGGGCGAGCTGTGAAAATGAAAGAGCTCACTGTGAGGGTTTTAATTATATTGTTTTCATAATCATTTAAAATAAATACTTTTGGAGCTATTCAAGAAATTAGACCAATAAAAACAAAACACAATGTACAAAATTACCTCGGAAGAAAGAACTTTAATTTCGGAAGTCGGTGTTTTTGGTTACTTTTTCGTTTTTTGACACTGACTTCCGAAATTAAAGTTCTTTTTTTTCTTCCGAGGTTATTTTGTACCTTGTTGTGTTTTGTTTTTGGAAGTCGGTTGTATTTTTTGTAAAAGTATTTTATGTTTACTTTTTAGTGGTACCTTCCTTTTTTGTGGTACCTACCCATTAACAGCGTACCGGCGCAATGTTATGTTAAGACCTGGTGTAAACACTAAAAACATGCAATTTCAGCAATCCCGATCCATTTGCTATCATTATTGAAGAGCTCCGTCCGTTGCCTACCTCGTTCTTCGTCAGATCTTCACCAAATTGAAAATACTCTTCTAACCAAAAAAAGAATCATCCAAATCAGCTGACAATTAATTAAAATATCGCTAAACAAACATATTTCATGGGATCTCATCATGAGATCCTAATTTATACCTTCCATCATCAGCTCAGCACATGAGATGATGATTACCAGGCACAAATATCTGAATTGCGTTAGTAAGTTAATGATAAACATTGTATGTGCCTATAAAATTTGAGGGTTGCCCTCGATTTTCGTGGGATCCCATCATCAGATTCTGACATGGTGACAATGGGACCAATCGAGAAGTATACCCTTTCAAATGAAACAAAAATTTTTCAAATCGATTCATAAATGACGGAGTTATGAGGTAACAAACAAAAAACAACCAAATTGAGAACCTCCTCCTTTTTTTGAAGTCGGTTAAAAAATAACTTGGTTCGGAACCCTTTGCAGGCGAGTCCGAATCGCACTTAACCAGTTTTTAATGATAGTCATAATTATGGCGACTTTACCTCGAAATATCTCGGTACTTTAGAGCACCACGTGCCGGTTTTTTTTGTGTTGAAGTGTCCTCTACCTAGTCATATAAATGCATGTTAGATCATGCGCCGAAACTTTGAAAAAAAAAACAAACAATGATTCTACGCCCTTTTACGTTTCTTTACAAGTGAATAACTTCTATTGTTACAGGTATGGGACGATATGCGCACGAAATAAAGACTACAAATACGAAACGTTTGTGAACTTCTGCCAGCTCAGAAATAATGACTGCAGCAACTTAGAACGTAAATATGTTTCACTAATTGACCCGCAGAACTTTGTCTGCTCCGCTCCTATTGGTCTTAGCGTGATGATATATAGCCTATAGCCTTCATCGATAAATGGGCTATCAAACACTGAAAAAAATTTTCAAATCGGACGCGTTCAACCACACAAACAAACTCTTCAGCTTTATATATTAGTAAATAGCTGCTGCCATTGGTAGATATGTGTAAATTCTTGCGTGGTGGGAGGTCAGAAAGTCTGATGGTTGTCAGACATTCGGTAGTTCGATGTAAAATACTGACAATCAGACAATTAGCTGCATCTCTTAGATTGGAAGTCGATTGCAGCTTTTTGGAAAAAGGCTTTATCTTTTTACTTGATAATAGTGAAGTTTTCTTTTAGAATCCACTATTTTCTATTCTGATCTTTCTACCAGTAAAAACCGACCAAGAGCGAGTCGGTCAAGTACCAGGTCCTTTACACTGAACAGTCTATAAAATAATCACTGTTGTACCGTCATTCATGTATTCCGCTCAATGTATAAACTGCGCTAACTGTTTAACTATCAGATACCTAGTTTCTGAATTGAGAATTAAAAGTAGGTACAGTTGGTATGGAGTTTTAGGAAACAAAGTATGTTAAATGAAAACTTGAAAAACATATGAGAAAGTACTCGCTCACACCCACTGCACCTGCTATGTCATTTCTTCACTTAGTTCACTGGTAGAGAACGTACTCGCTTACACTCACTGCACCTGCTATGTCATCTCTTCACTTAGTTCACTGGTAGAGAACGTACTCGCTTACACCCACTGCACCTGCTATGTCATCTCTTCACTTAGTTCACTGGTAGAGAACGTACTCACTTACACCCACTGCTCCTGCTATGTCATCTCTTCACTTAGTTCACTGGTAGAGAACTTACTCGCTTACACCCACTGCACCTGCTATGTCATCTCTTCACTTAGTTCACTGGTAGAGAACGTACTCGCTTACACTCACTGCACCTGCTATGTCATCTCTTCACTTGGTTCACTGGTAGAGAACGTACTCGCTTACACCCACTGCACCTGCTATGTCATCTCTTCACTTAGTTCACTGGTAGAGAACGTACTCGCTTACACCCACTGCACCTGCTATGTCATCTCTTCACTTAGTTCACTGGTAGAGAACGTACTCGCTTACACCCACTGCACCTGTTATGTCATCTCTTCACTTAGTTCACTGGTAGAGAACGTACTCGCTTACACCCACTGCACCTGCTATGTCATCTCTTCACTTAGTTCACTGGTAGAGAACGTACTCGCTTACACCCACTGCACCTGCTATGTCATCTCTTCATTTAGTTCACGGTAGAGAACGTAGTCGCTTACACCCACTGCACCTGCTATGTCATCTCTTCACTTAGTTCACTGGTAGAGAACGTACTCGCTTACACCCACTGCACCTGCTATGTCATCTCTTCACTTAGTTCACTGGTAGAGAACTTACTTGCTTACACCCACTGCACCTGCTATGTCATCTCTTCACTTAGTTCACTGGTAGAGAACGCCGAAGGCATACTGATTGCCACTGCAAGTTTGGGCCTGAAGTTTTTAATATATAAATGGCGCACATAATAGGGTATTTGACTGGATTTTTAAACCGAGAGGGCAAACAAGGCGCAGTTAAAAAATATTGCTTAAAAATAAAAAAATGCGGTTGTGTCGAGTTAACTCATCGTAACAGTCGTTTACGCTGAGTATGCAGCGACCGTCAACGTGCGTCGTATTGCAACTATGCATTTTACTGGAAATTAGAGTTACTTATTTTTCTTTGCATTATATTCAGTCTAGCCTCAGCCATCAGCTAAATATCCTGTATTTCTTATAATTAAATTAATTTGTAATAAATAAATATTTTTTTAACTAAATCCCGACCGCCGAAACATAACTGGCGCAGTCGGTAGGATCGCGACGTTCTAAGATCGAATCCATCTCTTCATCTTAAGAGCGACGGTTCTCAAATCGTTCCTTCGCGGTCTACAAGAAACCTATCGCGCGGTCGGGCACCTCTACGGTCATCGGGATAAATCTCCGGAGAATTGGAGTAAGCTGTGTTGGACGAGACTCGACTCGACGGGAGATGCAGTGGCTGCTTTGGTAAGTGCTCTTGTTTTACCAAGTGTCCTTGCTCTATTTCCTGCCTTATTTTAATTTGTGTATTTTATGTTAGTCTATGTGTGTCTGCCTATAAGCTAAAATCGCAGTAGGCAACCACAAAAATATAATAAGTACCGTTAAGTATCTCACGAGTAAATTCCGAGTGTTTAATTTGACACCTCTATTGTTTTGCGTCAAGCGCCACTAGGCAGGCAAGCAACAGAAAAACAATGTCGCTCAGGGATTATGATGCTAACTATAAACCTTACAAACTAATCGCAGATTTAATGCCAAGATATGATGGCAATCCTAAGTTACTTAACTATTATATTAGGGAAGTAGAAACCTTAATTCAGTTAACGTCCGAGGCAGATCGTGCGCATCCAGCTTTTATCTGTTTAATTAAAAGTAGGCTCAGTGGTCCAGCCATAGACGCAATAGCGTACGAGGGCTACTTAGACTCGTGGCTGTCAATTAAGAACGCATTAATTAGGCGCCTCGGCGAACCACGAAATGAAATACAAGTTATGCAGGAATTAACGCGAGTGCGTAAGTCTAAAACAGAAGACGCCGAAAACTTCGGCAAACGCCTCCGCGAGCTGTTAGATACGTTGTACTCTGTAGGTGAGCATGGTAATAAATCATATTACGAAAAGATGGTAATTGAACAGTATATAAACCAGTTAGACTTCCATGTCTCGTTGGGCGTTCGAATCGCAAAACCGGACACCTTCGAAGCAGCTATCATAGCGGCTAGACAAGAGGAAGCTAGGCTGTCATACAATAGGGCTAATTACTCGAATAATCCATCAACGTCACAAGCAAAGCCAAAGGAGCAGCTATCCAAACAACCAGGCAATAATAATCCCATCCGTACAGTAAACCCGTTTGTACCTGGCGTCATTATTCCCTCACAAAACTTGATTCCACAACAAAATAATATGACCCCCGAACAGCGTCAACAGTGGCTACAATCCGTATTGCCCTGGAAGGCCAAACCAGCATCAGGTAACTCTAGGCCAAATGGTTCAAATTCATTTTTCACATTCCAAAACCATCGGTTCCCACGCCAGTATCATCGGACGTCACGATGCGTACGGCAGGTAAGTCAGAAAAACCACAGTTCGCACAACAGTTGTTCTACATTCCAATTCAGATGGCCACTCAAGACCAACCAGGACCCAGCGACATGGAGTTCTACAACAGTATTGCAGAAAGTAACAACATCGCGCTCGAGCCAAACGTAATCACGGATGAGCAAGAGGTAAGTGTTAACCAGGATTTTACCTTGGACACCAGCCAAGACAGCCAGACCTAGTTTCAATAAACTTCCAAACCAAGAAATATTTACCCTACATAATACTACCAGAGTTTGACGGTAAGTTTCTATTAGACACAGGGGCCAGTCATTCAACTATAGCAACTGACGTAATCGCAGTCACCATATTTGAGTTCTCTGTAGAAACAGAACCCTTTCAAATTAATACAGCACACAGTTCATCAGTTCATGACAAAGTAGTGTACCTCCCCTTACCTCCCGCGTTTAATAGCGATATAACACATAAGTTTCTGATATTCGACTTCGACCCTAAATATAAAGGTCTTATCGGAATGGACCTTCTACAAAAATTAAAGAGTAACATAGATTTGAATAATAATGTGTTGCTTACATCTACAGCGGAAATACCAATACACTTTAGTTCTCCACCCAAAAGATAAGTATCGAACCTAGGTGTGAAAAGGTTGTCAAAGTAAAAACCAACTACTTAGATGGACAATACCTTCACGATGATGTAATATGGTCTGATGGTTTAATGTCTCCAGCAGCAATAGTTAACGTTACAAACGGTTCATTTAAAACGTCGGTAATTAATCATAGTGATCAAAAGAAATGTATCCCGTTCAACCCGTCAATTGAATTAGAGATAATTTCCAACGTCGATAAAAGTGATAGTCATGATATAAATACCACACAGGTTCAAACTAATATCGACCATATATTAAACGAAAACCTTAAGAAAATCCGTACAGATCATATGAACGAAGAGGAAAAGCGCGAAATAACCCGGTTATGTTATCAATACAGGGACTTGTTCTATGCAGAAGATATACCACTCACTTTTACGCACGCCGTTAAACACGAACTCAGATTAAGCGATAATACACCCGTTTTTGTCCGTAGTTACAGACAAGCTCCCCAACAACGCGAAGAAATTCGTAAACAAGTAGATAAGCTCCTCCAGCAAGGTATCGTGCGAGAGAGCATATCCCCTTGGTCGTGTCCCGTGCATATCGTACCGAAAAAAGCCGATTCCTCAGGCAACGTCAAATGGCGACTTGTAATTGATTACAGACGACTAAATGACCGTATCATTGAAGATAAATACCCTTTGCCCAATATACACGACATATTAGATAGATTAGGTTGTGCGCAATACTTCACAACCTTAGATCTTGCTAGTGGTTTCCACCAAGTGGAAATGCACCCAAATGATATTGAAAAAACTGCATTTACCACTGAACGAGGACACTATGAGTTCCTTAGAATGCCGTTTGGACTCAAAAAATGCACCAAGTACGTTTCAAAGACTAATGGATCATATATTAAGAGGCATTGATAATGTTTACACATACTTAGATGACGTAATAATAATATCTACGTCATTACAAGAACACATACATAAACTAAAACAAGTATTTGATCGATTTAAAACACATAACCTAAGGATCCAGTTAGAAAAATCACAGTTCCTACAAAAACAAGTCGATTTCTTAGGACACGAAATAACAGACGAAGGCTTAAAACCAAACAAAGACAAGATAAAAGCCGTACTTAACTTCCCCCTACCCAAGTCTCAGAAAGAAAGCAAAGCCTTTCTAGGTTTATCCGGATATAACCGAAAGTTTATTAAAGATTTCGCCAAGCTTACTAAACCAATGATCCTTTGCCTTAAGAAAAATAGTAAAGTCATACACTCCCCAGATTTCTTAGAAGCTTTCAATAAGTGCAAACAAATATTAACTAATGCCCCAATACTACAGTACCCGAATTTTGATGAACCCTTCATCCTCACCACCGATGCTTCAGATGTAGCATTAGGCGCGGTGTTATCCCAAGGAATAGTAGGATCCGACAAACCCGTAGCATTTGCATCCCGGACACTATCAGATACCGAATCGCGTTACTCTACAATAGAAAAGGAGCTACTTGCCATAGTATGGGCAATTAAATATTTCAGGCCCTATCTTTACGGTAGAAAGTTTATTATCTACACTGATCACAGGCCTCTGACCTGGTTAATGTCACTAAAAGATCCTAACTCTAAATTAACAAGATGGCGTTTAAAACTCTCAGAATACGATTATAAGATTGTGTACAAGAAAGGTCGCCAAAACACCAACGCAGACGCTCTATCACGTGTTAAAATCTTCCATGGCAGTATCGACTCTTTAGCTGTTAATTTAAACGAAAACGAAGACGATGAGATAATTAATAGGATATTCGAAAACGCACGTAGGGAAGCCGAAAATTAAACAGACAGAGTAGCTCCTAACGAAAATATACAACCACAAAACCCAAGCATTCCCGAATCTCATATAGATACTGATAGCATGAGTATAGTGTCAGCCGAACCTGAATTAGTATCCACAAGACATACACAGCCTGACAATGAAAATAAAGGTATACCCATCATTGCAGACGCTATTGACAGACAACTAAAGCAGTTCCACATTAGGTCAACTCCCGGATCTACATATAGAGTAGATAACAGATCCACTAACTCAAAGGTAGTCATAAAAGATGTATTTAACCCGGTAAATAATACAGAGTCCGAGATAATTAGATTCCTTAAAGAACACACCATCACTGACCGTATATTCCATTGTTACTTTCATAACGAAGAATTATACCATGCCTTTTCTAGAGTTTACACAACAATATTCAATGAGAGAGGCCCTAAGCTACTTAAATGTACAACACGCGTAACTCTAGTAGAAAACAAACAAGAACAACAAGAGTTGATTAAGATATATCATGAAGGTAAAACTGTTCATCGTGGTATTCAAGAGACGTACAAGCAGTTGCACAGAAATTATCATTGGCCAAACATGCTTCTTACCATTCAAAGATTCGTTAATCAATGCGACACCTGTTTGAAATCAAAATACGACCGCAACCCTCTTAAACCACCTTTAGCTATAACCGAAACACCTCGCAAACCTATGGAACATATATTTATGGACCTATACTCAACCGGAGGCTCAACGTTCCTTACAGTCATTGACAACTTCTCTAAATATGCCCAGGCAGTCCCACTAACAGCATGCAGCAGTGTTCATATAGCCGAAGCATTGCTAAATGTTTTCTCAGTGTTAGGTTTGCCGAGTAAAATAACCACTGATTCAGACACTAAGTTTGACAACGATGTCATTAAAGAAATATGTGCACTACATAATATCCAAATACACTTCACGACACCCTACAACCCTAATTCTAATTCCCCTATTGAACGTTTACATTCTACCCTAGCTGAAATAATTAGGATACAAAGAATGACTAACAAAGATGATCCTATACAGCAAATTATGATGTACTCCATAATAGCGTACAACAACGCTATTCATTCGGCAACAGATTATACACCTCATGAGTTATTATTTGGACACACAGCATCCAGAAACCCACTAGAGTTATACTATCCAAAAGAATTTTACCAGGACTATGTTATTAAGCATCGTGCTAATGCAGAGGCAATTCAAGAGTGCATTGCTGCACACATGTCCAAAAATAAGGAGCAGGTGATCGCTAAACGTAACCAAGAAGCAGAAGAAATGAAATTCAAGGTAGGTGAAACTGTTTATAAACGGGTAGCAAAGTCAGCACGCAGCGACAAAACGAAGCCTGTCTTCAAAGGACCATATAAGATCATACATCTTCACCCAAATAACGTGGCTGAAATAATAGGTAACCATCCAAATTCTAAGTCCATTAGGGTTCACTTCAAGCTACTACGGAGTCCTCATCTTGTTGCAGGACTTTCATCGCAGGAGCCGTCGTGCTCAACACAACAGCAACCGTAACCATTACTCATGTAGGTAATGACAATGGTATCCTCCTCCTCAAACAAGGTCAACTCCTTAAACAAGACAACTACTTTAGCCTTGCTTGCGTTTACAACATTAGTAATTTGCATTTTACGGCTATCCAATTGATGTCTTTATATACAAGTGCGAAAAACGCTGAGAATACGGCATCGGGAGAGTTACATAAAACGTATAGGAATCAAATAGAATATAGCCTTAATATTATAGGTAAAAAGATTAAGTTTTTAACGCCGCAAGTTAGAAAGCGACGCGGTCTTATAGATGGATTAGGTACTGTCGTTAAGTCCATTACAGGTAACCTTGATCATGAAGATGCAGTTAAGTTTGAAGAAGAAATCTTAAACATTAAAAACAGAGTTAGAAACGTTCAGGATTCACAAAAGAAATCTCTAGTATTAGCACATAATACAATCGATGAGTTCAGCAAACAGTTAACAAAATTAAATAATAACCAGAAACATTTGGCTAGTTTATTACAAAATATTACTTATAATTCCAACGATCTGTATAACCACTTACATTTCCTAGATATTTACGTACAGATTGATTTTAGTTTACAGATAATTTTAGATAGGTTAATGTTATTAGAAGATGCTATGACTTTTGCTCAGATGGGCACTATGCATCCTAGTATTATAAGTCCTCAGAACTTAGTAGAAGAGTTAAGAAACTTAGAAAATATGTTTATGTTTAAACCAGTAGCTAGTATTAGCATTAGTAACATATACAGGATAGAGAAGTCAATTAGAGTTAAAGCTTACAGCACAGAACACTCAGTTAACTTTATTCTCGAAATCCCCTCAATTACCTCGAAAACCTACGAACTTATCCATCTCTATTCTATCCCAAACAAAAATAACTCTACTATCATCCCCAAATCCAAATACTTAGCACTTGGTAACGATGAGTACGCTTACCTGGAAGAAGATTGTCAGCCACTCACCGACGACACCCAGCTCTGCAAACTCCTCGACACCAGAAGAATCGAAGACACAGATGACTGCATACTATCACTCATTCAGCATCGCCCAGCAAACTGCACTCACGCTAAGATGGACTTAAGAAGAGGGAAAGTTCAGAAGATCGGAGACAACAACTGGCTACTTGTCCTCACAGAAGACGAAGTCACCAAAACACAATGCAACACCAAGACACGAAGCTATCCGGAATTCATCTCGTTACACTAACAGAAGACTGCCAGATGAACGTCATGAACAGGACACTGCGGTCTCACACTAACACAGTCGTCATCAACGAAGTCATTCCATTACCGGAGCAGCATCAAGTCTTGGAGCAATCAATACATTATGAACTCCAATTAGCAGACATCTCACTAGACAGCATCCATGAACTTATCAACAGAGCAGGCGATATCTCCGTGTCAGAAGATGACAATTGGCCAACCATAGCAGCCATACCCAGCTGGAACACAATCATCCTGTACATCCTACTGGTCGCAGCAGCATCCTGGAAGCTGTATCAATGGAAAACAAAGAACATCCTGGAAGACACCAAGAGCAGCGTGACGCAGCCAGAAGCAGCAGGAGTTGCTTCTATCCTATGGAGGGAGGAGTTAACTCATCGTAACAGTCGTTTACGCTGAGTATGCAGCGACCGTCAACGTGCGTCGTATTGCAACTATGCATTTTACTGGAAATTAGAGTTACTTATTTTTCTTTGCATTATATTCAGTCTAGCCTCAGCCATCAGCTAAATATCCTATATTTTTTATAATTAAATTAATTTGTAATAAATAAATATTTTTTTAACTAAATTCCCGACCGCCGAAACATAACTGTCGTCGTGATAAAATTATTAGATACGATGAGTTAGACCACACATTTGGGACAGACCGAGGGTCTGGACGATCAAACGAAAACGATGTTCTTATGATATACAGCAAATGACAAACTACAATACGTAACGTACCTGGTATGCCAGCCGCTGCTGATGTCCATTCGATGATTTCACCACAGTGGAGTTGATATGAGGGTCACGAGCTGCTCAAAGGTATTCCCAAGTAGCATATCGATGTAACGAATTTTGGTTCTTCGCCAAGAGATCGCGAGGTGCGCGGGTGTCGAATATAGCGTGATCAAAGAATAATGACAGTGACCGACTGACAGTAGCACCAATAGGGTAACGAATACTTCACGTATGACAACTGCAATAACAGTTGTGATTGCCACTGCAGAAAATCGATATGAACACCGTGTGTAGCCCGTTAATAAATTTAAACGATATTTAGTCATTTGTATGATGAAGAAACATTCAGTCCATCGATAAGCGGGCTGAAAAATTTACTATCGACCTGCGAGACGTATGCTGAGCTGCACGGCCTTAAATGCAACTCAAAAAAGAGTGAGATGCTGGGGCTATTGCTTAGTACTTAGTGTGGTTGATAGTTTTAAGTACCTGGGTCACATTGTCACTCGTGGCTTACGAGATGACAGCGACATAGAACGCGAGCGCAGGGCTTTGAGGAGGCGGTGAGGAGCAATATGCTGGCCCGTAGGTTTGCTAATGTACGGCAGACGTCAAAGTAACTTTATTTAATGCGTTCTGCCAGTCTTTCTACTCGAGCGGCCTATGGGCCGAAAAACGAGCCGAGTCTACAACGTCCTGCGAATTCAATACAACAACGCTTTCAGGATGATGTTGTGGCTGCCGTGGCGCTGTAGTGCGTCAGGCATGTTCGCTGAAGCTCGCACTGATGGTTTCCACGGCATCATGCGTAAGAAAGCGGCATCCTTACTGCAGAACTTGCGTAACACTCGGAACAGCATCCTGAAAATGATTGTTGACAGACCCGACTGCCCCATCCAAAGACACTGGGTGGAAGTAGCTATAGGGTTATGAAACTAATAAATAAGCTAGTAAGTTAAGTACCTAGTAATAAGACTAATATAGCATATAAACATAATTTATTACTAACTAACCAAAATACCTATGGTATTTTCTAGAAACAAAAAAAAATGTAAACGGAATGTAATAGAAAAGTTAGGAAGAAAACGTTAAACTTAATAGTCATTGAAATGTGTATCTAATCTACCTTACCTACTTCTTCTTCGTGTCGCTGGCACGAAAGGTTTCTTTTTTTTTTAGATTTTGGTGGTCCAAAACGTAGTCACCTCCATGGCATCACAAGTAGCAGCACAAAGGTCTTCTTTGGTGCATGTTTTGGGGCACAGAGGGCAATATAGGAAGTGGCGCATGGTTTGTAACTCAGCTCCACATCCACACCCTGCAGTTGATCCGTCACGGTAGCCCCATTTTGCGAGATTGTAATTATATCTTCTTACTTGCATTCTGAGGCGGTTTAGGGACTTCCAAGTAGACCACGGAAGGTAGGGCCCTGCAGGAAGGTGTTCGCTTGGTGAATAGTTCATGGGCGGGGGAGTAGTATCTAGCCACAATTTGCAACGGGTGTCAGCTAGGTTTCCTGACTGCGGAACTGCCGATTTAAGGAAGCTGTGTCTGCTACTCAGTCTTTGAGTTGGTAGTTGAGCACCAAAGATTGGGTGTCTAGTGTCACACACTTAGTTTGCTTTTGTTTCTGAACTGCAGTAGCCACTTCTCTTCTGACTTGTGGAGGTGCTATCCCGGCAGTGGGGTATAATAAGTTTACCGGGGTTGGCTTGAGGCAGACGGTGATGGTACGGCATGTCTCGTTCAAAGCAACATCCACTTCCTTGGCGTGGGCGGAACGGTGTCACACTGGGCACGCATACTCGCCCGCAGAGAAGCAGAGTGCTAGACCGGTAGTTCGAAGGACGTGAGGTAGAGCCCCCCAGTAGATGTTAGACGCCTGAGTATATTGTTGCGACACCCGACTTTTTTTTTCGTCTTTAAGCAGTGGTCCTTAAATGTAAGTGCTCAATCAAAGGTAAGTAAGAAGGGTTGCCACAGTGTTTAATGGTGACCTTGGCAATTGATTTTCAGAGTGCGTCTGGCTGTTGCGGAACTGTTGCGAAGATGGAACGCGCATGCCTGAGTTTTATTTGGGTTTGGTCTGAGAGTGTTTTCTGTATAGTACTTTCCAAGGACATCTAAATTCAAAATTATTTGTTTGGGTGGCCAGGGTGAAGTCGTCAGCGTAAAGGAATCTCTCGCAGTTCTCAATATTGGCTGGTCGTTTGTGTAGATGTTGAAGAGAATTGGCGCCAGAACGTTTCCCTGGGAGAGGCCATTTTTTGTGATCTCCATCTGCTTTTTTCGGAGTTTAAAAGGACTTGGAACCGTCTATTTTGCAGCATCTCACCTAGAATCCGTATGAAGCCCTGGTCGTCAATCATGCCAGACAGTTTTACTATTAGTCTCTTAACGTTAACAGTGTCATAAGCGGCCGATAAATCGACAAGAACGGCGTCAGTGATCTTCTTAGCCTCATAACCATCCTCAATGTTCTCTTCCCATTGGACCGCGAAAGCGAACAGACGTGAAACCCGTACACAGTTTTTTGAATATTTTATAAATAAAATTAATTTTGGCATAAAATTAAATCGTCATAAAATTCACAAAATACTAGGCGCGCATAAAATAATAGGCGCTGAACTACACCTACGTGTGCTCGCGTCCTCATGACGCCTGATACTTCGAGTGAACCATCCAACATGCCTCTTCAATGCTCTCCCCCGCCTACCGCACTCGCCCCCGCCCCTGAGCTCGGCTCTACGCTCTCTGAGGTATGTGGGCCTGAGATATGTGAATCGGGTACTGCATCTGAGAGAAGCGGTAGCAGAAACGTCAACTTTAGACATGAACGTAGACATGGCGATGATGAAAATAAAGTCATATTTATCTGAAATAAACAAAGTTTGCAATTTATTTCAGATAAAGATGACTTAATTTTCAAAACACTTAAAAGTTTGCAGGAAGATAGAACAAAGGATAAAAAGGCCATTCAGAAATTGGAAGAAAATATTAAAGTTCTGGAGCGTAAAAGTAGGTCAGCTAGCTTAGAGATACGAAATATAGCCATCTGCTTGCGAGATGACAGGAAATTTGAATCGAAGGAAGATGCCAGTTTTATAGTGAAAACCTTGTCTAAAGCTATCGAGGTGGATATCGAAGACGGAACCTGCCCAGCCTTCTATCTATCAGGATTTGGTTTCCGCACTTAGTCCTGATGTTGGACCATTGTGCCTGCCCAGCCTTTTCTATATTGGGGTCGGCTATCAGTCAAGCCAGATTTAGCTGAATACCAGTATTTTACGAGAAGCGGCTGCCTACCAGACCTCCACAACCCATTAACTGGGTAACACGGTACTTCATGGCAAGACTGGAGTCAGATTTACTGGCTTCTGACTAACTAGACCAAGACCAAGACTATGACATAAAATATATATACAGAATCCAAACCCACAAAGAAGGTAGTAAACCCATCATAGTTGAGCTGAACAGTGTCCTTAAAAAGGACAGAATAATGTAGGGGGTCAAGAATTACAACAAGAAGAAACCAAAAGAAAAATTAAATACTGGACACCTCCGTATACCTGGACCTGTCAAACCAGTGTTCATATCAGAAGCCCTAACACCTAACGCGCAGAAGCTATTCTACGTAGCTCGACAGTTTTCAAAGGAAAATAGTTACAAGTACTGCTGGACTTCACGTGGTCCTGGCTAAGTCGGTCGAATCGAACTTCTGCCGCCCTTCACTACCACCACTGCTGAGACCCGACGGGACGCTGGCCCACTCCGCTGAGGAGAAAGCAAACTTGTTTGCTTCTTTGTTCGCGGAATCTTCACGTCTGGATCCTGGTGGTTTGACGCCCCCTGCTTCTCCTGGTGGATGCGAGTTGAGTATGTCGAACATTCGCATTCATCAGAAGGACGTCCGTAGGGTACTGCATAACCTAGACGTGAACAAGGCTAGTGGCCCCGACGGATACCGGCAATTGTTCTGAAGACTTGTGCGCCTGAGTTGTTTCAGATCTTGACACGCCTATTTCACCTTTCGTCTGAGACTGGAAAAGGGCCGAAGGCTTGGAAGCAAGCTAACGTGCAGCCATGAGTGAGGCCATAGAGAAGCACCGGGAGGCACTAGCGGTCTCCTTTGACATCTCGAAGGCCTTCGACAGGGTCTGGCACGATAGCTTTATTGGTAAGCTTCCTTCCTTCGGTCTGCCCGCCGGTTTGTGTGATTGGATCGCAGATTTCCTGAGGGATCGGTCTATCTGAGTGGTCATAGATGGCTGCTCGTCTGGACTGCTGGATATTAATGCCGGGGTCGGTGCTTTCGGCAACACTCTTCTTGCTGCATATTAATGATCTGCTTAAACCCGGTACCTTCGGGTATGCAGACGACAGCACTGTTGCTGAGAGATACGTGTCCGACGCACGAGCTGGTGGGTCGCAGATCCGATCTCTCCGGGAAGTAATGGTTGAGCGTGTCCTTAAAGGCTGTCTCTGAATGGGGCGATGCCAATCTGGTCAAGTTCAATGCTGCTAAGACCCAGGCGTGTCTATTTTCCACCAAATGGAGCCACACTACTGATTTATCGGTGCAATAGTTTATTAATTTCTTCAATTTCTTTTGTAGTTACGGTTGAAATTATGACATTGGTAGTGTCCTCTCTAATACACTTCATAAGTATTAAAATCAGGTATATCTGACTCTTGAGCAACAATACGATCAGCAGTACGCTTTATTACTGCGCCCACTCCATCCATGAGCCCTTTGCCATTGGTTGCTTCACAGAAGTTCCATGTCGCAGTTTTTAAACTGTATCTCTTTGCCAAGTATTGATTATACAGATAGAACATGTATCTGTTTCTGTACTGTGCACTAGGACCGTCGCTTAAAATATGAAATTTCTGAATTGTGCATGACGGTGCAATTAGATCTAGCATCTTTTGAAGGTGAGCACATCTTGCACTAGCATCATGGCGCAAATTCTCAGAAAATGTGCAAAATGAACAACTGTTTATCTGGACATCTATAGTAATAAACACCAGTATGAAGACTGATTTGCTGTCTGGAAGCACCGAAATGGACTGACTGGATCTCGTTCGCATATTTGCAGCAATAATTTTCAGAAAAGTCGATCTGCATAAATATCTCTCCGTTGTTGTTCAACAAGGTTGTTCTTCATTAGGGTGAAATGTTTGTATTGATGACAAATGTTAAATTGGTGTTCTAAGAACATTGTCAAGTCTTCTAAGAACGATTCTACTAGCTCTTTATTCGTAATTTTTTTCTGTCTTTTTACTGTTCTTCTTATTTCTTTTTCTTGACCTTTAATCAATCGCTTTTCTTTTGTGACGCACCAAATTTCATATGTAGTAGTTTCCGAACCATCAAAAAGTTGTATGTCAGGTGATTTATGTAAGCAAACACGACATTTGCGCAACATGCAAGCCTCCTTGTTGATATCACAAACTATGCTTTTGCACAGCTCTGTTAAGTTTGCAGCGTTAAAAATTCCTAAGTGTTTCAAATTATCGAACTTAAGTTGCATATTTTCATGTGCAACACATAAACAGGTATCCTTTTCAGCAACTTGGCGAGAAACGATCCAAAAAGGGAGCATCCGGCAAAACGTTGCAAGACTCAGTTTTTCCTTGTTTTCGATCTGGAACTTGCTATGGAGATTAGCAAGTAAATCACACAAGTAACGTTTCTGTTTTTTAATTTTGTTCTTGGTGATTACATCTTTTTTTCCACGATACTTCTTACTGTTGTCATCACGCTCTAAGAAGGCAATCATTTTTTAATTTAATGGATTCAGCTTTTTTGTTAAAATCTGTTTAGTAGCAACTTTCTTTGGATGGCTAGAAAGTTGCTGAATTTTATGATTGGCCCTAAGTAATTGTACCCGTAATGTATGAACCTTTTTTTCCAGCGTCTGGATTATAGTTGCCTGAGTGTTTATTTTTAAATTGGACTCCTCACGTCGTTTCCGGGCAAGACGAATACCTGATACTTTTGCCTATTCAAATTAGAACTAGAGCTAGAAGGTGTGAGACATTCTTCTCTGGAGAAGGACGATCCAGGATTAACAAACGATGACCTTCTGGAAACCGTAGAAGCAGTTGACGAAGCTAGAAAAAGGCAAGAAACATTTTGTTGAGAATCAGAGCTAGCTACGTTTTGGTCACCAGCAATTGACTCTGGAGTGTTCTCTCTCAAACTTTGTAGTAGCCGCTCATTACGTTTTTTATTCTGTCTACTCCTAGCTTTACGTTCTCGCCATTCACGTAATTTAGCACGTCGCTCTCTTGGAGTCATTTCGGATACTAGTTTTACCTGTTTTTACGTCGTTTTTCTGCATAACGCAGGTTATATTTTCTCTTACTGGCTTCATACAAGTCGGGGTTAGCTTTAATACGAGCTGTTCGTTTTTGTTCGCATTCTCTTTTTTGCTTACGAATCTCTTCCGCTGTCTTTGGTCTATTATTTTTCGCCATCTAAAAAAAAGTAACACATGTATTTTTTATATACAACGTTGATACGACAGAGGGGCTTTCTTTTAAACTGCCTATACTAGGTACCATTTTCAAGCTCCGTACTAAAAATAAATTAATTAGGAGCAGTAGTTTAGTCGCAAATGATTTTTAAAGTTTTTGCACGGTTTGAACACGATGTATCTTTTCTAACAGATGATTATCGTCTAAGCATAGGTCATGCACCTTACAACGATGAATCTACGATGCGTTGTTGCCGCTCTGACGCATGTCGAAGGACATTCACTAAAAATTGGCAATGCAAACAAGGAAGCAATCAATACACACACACTTGCACTTTCACTAGTGCATTTGAAAGAAACAGAAATAGGTCAGTTGGTTGCATCCTTGTTTTTTTGCGATCGGTAAGTGGGGCCTCTATTCAGTGACGCCGACGCTGTCGTTTCGGAACGTACGGTTTGTGGAATTCGTGCGCAAACAATTGTGATTTTATTTTGTTATTGTGAGAGGACACGTAACTTGGGATTATTATTATTTAGTATTAGTATCTCCGGACCTCACTCCCATGGATTTCTTTTTGTGGGGGTACATTAAGGGTGAAGTGTATGCCTCAGAGGTAAATACAATTGATGAGCTAAAAAATAGGATTATTTTAGCATTTCACAAATTAAAGTGCTTAGCGACGGACAGTGATCTAATTAGAAAAATAAATAACAATATTCTCCGTCGGTATAATTTGTGCATCAATGTGAATGGAGGACACATCGAAAATTTAAAAATTGAGTGTGTTTGTTTTTGTGCGCGTACTTCGAAACGTTACCTAACATAAAAGCCAGTGCGAGCGGAGGCCTAAATCGCCGGCCGCCACCCCGGCCCGGCCCCCGCCGAGCACACGAGATACCGCACACCGCGCTCCGGCGCGCGCGCGACGTTTCCGCTTTGTTACCTAGCGGTATCTAAGGTCAGTGTCATTTTTTTACAAAGGGTGGTTGCGTTTTATTCGGATTTGCAAGCTATTTAGTTTGTTTGAAATAAATATTTTCTCATTTATGGCGCTTTTTGTTTTTGTACCGTATCGAATTAATACTGAACACGTATAGTATACGTAGTTTAATTTAATGCCCCTCTGTCGTATCAACTCTGTATATATTATAGTAGTAAAGAAGAATTTGATATAATTATCAAATTTTTCTTCGCTACTATAATCCATTGTAAAAGGACGCTATTAAAATGGAAAATTATCACAAACAGTAAAATCAAACCCCGAAAAATATTTCTCGTAACACGTAATAGACCACAGAGAAGCGAGAGACACTAACTATGCGTTGCTTAAAACAGCTTGCAGGCTACCTTAGCTGTGCGTTCATTCTAAGGGACACATAGTGCTAGCCGCCACTCATGTATTGTCTATGAATAAGTTTAAGGGGCCCTGTGCGCTCGCGCGCACTGTGAGACCTCATAGTAACGTTTGTGAATACGGGTGTTATTGTTTTTTCACGACAAACGTATAACAGCCAGTATGAAATGGACATCTGGTTATGGTTATGACAAGTGACGGCTTGTCAATGCTCACATAAATTCCGATATATGCAGTTTTTTCCTTAGTAAAAAGTTATTGTGACCTATGTCCATGGAAGTGACCAAAATTTGAATCACATATTTTAATTCGATTTTTATCAATTAGATATTAAGCTATAAGCTGATATGGGTCCGTATTTATTAGAGTTTAAGATAATATCGTAATATTTTAGAAATATCATGCTAAAGACTGGTAAAAAAAAATATATATCTATAAATTTGCTTCAGTCACATCCAAGGAAAAAACATTTTCACGATTATTTTTTTGTAAGTATTTAAAAAAAAAGTGATCAATCTTTTTTTATCTCATGTAGTCTACACCAGACATGGTAGCACTACCTTGATAAATATATCAAGTCCACGTGCCCTTTCTTATTAAAGAAAAAAATAATTTCACAGATAATTTTACTGAAAATGAGAAATACCCATTTATGTCCAAAGTATGTTCTTATAAAAGCTGTCTTTATCAGTATTTCACTGTGGTATGGGATGGTTCACCTTGTCATCATCAAACGTAATTTACTTAATTTTTCATATGAAACAAAATTTGTTATAATCACTACGCTACACAATTGCACTTAATATAGCCCTCTAAGTTCATGTAGTTCGAAAGAATGATTAATTCATTCTTTCGAACTACATGAACTTAGAGGGCTATATTGATGAATAAAATGGTTATAATTCTTTAGATAAATACGCGTTACGGTCGCGGATCGCATTTGGTCCACATACAGCTGCAAATTGCAAAAAACATAAAAATATTTGAATTTCGCGGGCTACCCTGGAGCATCCACCTTAAATACTTAAAACATTTACACCAAACATTACCACAAACCCCTTATTATAAATATACTGAACACGCTGAATTCCAAATTTTTCACTAAAGTACCAACATACTCTGCAGCACATACAGAAACTGGTCATTCACTTTTAAAATTATAAATTCGATATGAGCAATGTAAATAAATTTATTGATTCTGTAGAATCATTTAATATCTCACAGTCGTATATGACTTTGCCAGAACAATGTTTGGAGCATATAAACGCTACCCAGACACCTTTGAACATACTGCATGTTAACATCCGCAGCCTAAATCGCAACTTTGATGGTCTCAATGTCTTAATTCATTCCATCAATGTTAAGTGTGATATAGTTATCCTGTCTGAGTGCTGTTTGAGTAAAGTGACAGATATTCCTATAGTAACTGGCTTTACCTCAGCTAGATCCTCATTTAACAACCAAAATGATGGGGTGGTAGTTTATATAAGTTCTGATGTGAGTCATAAGTTAATTGAACCTTTTATCAGGTCTAACTGTCTCATCTTGAGGCTAGGACTACATACAGCTATTGTTGCATTTTACCGTTCACCTTCGGTCAGGAATATAGAAAATTTTCTTAATTCTTTAAATATTATTTAAGAATCCCTGGCGTCAAAAACCACTGTAGTAGTGATTGGAGATTTAAACATAGATAATAATGATCCAAACTCCGAAGAATATTTAAATACAATGGCTTTTCACGGGCTCCTACCTGCCCACGTTTTCCCCACTCGCATTGAAAACTGCCTGGATCATGTATTTTTAAAAACAGATAGACCCTCCACTACCGTGTTTCTAGACTTATATTTTACTGATCATGCACCTATCTTGTTTTGCACTGAACGAAAGCCCCTAAAAGCTTCAAAATCTAAAAGTACAGTACGGCATTTAAACCTTCCAGGAATTATTAGCAGCTTACAAAACTCTGATCTCTCAAGTGTTTTAACTAGCACCGATCCTTATCAAAGTGCGGAACAACTCATCTCCATTATATCTGATGCAATAAATCAAAACAATACGCTAAAAAAGTCTCTAACAGGAAGCAGACTGTTAAACCATGGATGACCGCTGGTCTCCCGAGGTGTGTTCGAAATCGGTATCAACTCCATAAAAAGTAAAGCAAAATCCAAAAGACCTTACTGCTAAACTAATACAGGGTACAAACTTCGCGAAAAGGCTACACCTGATGCCACTAACCAAATTGTGGAAGTCATTAATCTCGCTAATGATCGGTTACAGAAATTGTTATTTTCGCGCAATGTATTGTGAACAACGCGATCCAAACGCGCGAGAGCGTTGTACGGAGTACGTACCTACACTTCTTAAACACACTTCTTCACGAGCTTCGGTAGTTAAATGTACCTACGAATATCGCCTACCTATCGCCGACCACAACATCACATAAAATCTTTTATAATCATTCAGAAATACCTACGGTACCTAATGATGGTAGGAACATGTTTATGCAGAATTCAAGAGAAGAAAAGCATCCATAAGCTTAGTATTTAGTCTCTTAAAATCACGATTCCGATAAGGATTGAAAAGATAACAAAAAAGAAAACTTGTAAGTAGGTACCTACATTGAGATCCGGTCACCAATGAACTATCTAAGTCACTTTGATTGTACCTACCAATATCGCCTATCGCCGACTACAGAAATACCTATCACATAAAATGAATCATTTTATCACTCAGAAATACTAGCCTACTGATGGTAAGAACTTGTTTTTGAAGAAGTCACGATTCAGATAAGGATTGATTTTAAAAAATAAGCTTGAAGTACTTTGAGATCCGGTATCGTAGGAAACTACTGAACCGCCTCACTTACTTAGAAAGTACCTAAGTACCGACGAATAAGAATAACACCCGTTGCCGACAACAACTGACATGTTTACGCAGAAGTTAAGGAGCCATAAACTTAAGCATGTTCTACAATTATGTACTTACTTAATCCAATGTCCAATCCAAGGTGACCTTGGTTGGAGCTTGGTTTCCATTAGCGAATTTTGTACCTACGAATTCACACAAGCAAGGTCACCTTGGATGGGTCTCTGGATTACATCCTTGTGAAACATGCTCTCTTAAAATCACGAACACGATTCTGATAAGGATTGATAACAAAGCCGGCCATGTTCGAGTTGGACTCTCAAACAAAGGGTTATGTACGTACCATAACTCAAAAACACGCTTCTTGTATGCGAGCCCCCGTAGGTATGCGGAATATTAAAAAGAAGATAGTAAGTACATTGAGATCCGATAATGTAAGTACCTACTACTAACTCACCTTAAGTTCGCTCACCCCTGGGTTCGAAGTGGCCGCCGCTTGCACGCTCGCATATCTGAGCACGGCGCAGAGTTTCAGCGTGGATACAGAGCAGAAACTTTGGACCCTGAGCACACTCCTCACGCAACGTCGCAAACACATGCACGACGCGATTCCTCATCTCGGCTGCGGAAGCGCACTCGGACACAAACACCTTGCCCTTGACGTAACCCCAAAGAAACAATCTAATGGGGTCGAGTCTGGTGAGCGAGCTGGCCATGGCTGCGGGCCAAATCTACCAATCCACCGATTTCACAAGTCCAGCAAGTCTATTCTGTAAGTAACCATTTCGATATCGAGCTTTACCTGAGTGAGACACAAAGTGAACAAAAGTATTGCACACAGCATAGAGGTCTTATGTTTATACTCACCTCGGATTCCACTGTCGAGACACGTAAATGTTGTTACAAAACAGGGGTACAGATGACATTTTTAAATCAAACACACAAACACAGAGAGAAAACTAGTTTTTGTATCAAACCAAAACTTATCTTCTCTAACGTTCCGAAAACAGACTTTCACAAGAAGCACACTCGTTCGCGATCAACGTCAACAAGAAACTGGTAAAAATCCATCACGAAATGTTCTTTTCGAACTCTCTTTTGATTTCGCCGACATACATACGCGCAGTACACTGGCGGGACTATCATGGGTTTTATTTATTTATTGAATGTTTTTTTTTTTATATTAAAATACTTAACCATGTAGTTACTTGATCGCTTTAAGAAAGATTAAGATCTAAGAGAACCTGCAAGCTGCAAGAAACCGAACCAATTGAGATAAGCGTAACATTAATTATTTTAACTTAAGCCTTATTATGGTTGTTAAAAAAAATAGTAAAAACTCCGGGAGTGCCGGCAGAAGTGAAAACTTGAATACATGCTTCTCTCCTCCGTCTTACAAATTTGCGATCAAAACCGAGGTCGGCTAACGATAATGAATTGAGGTGAGACCAACCTGATGTATGTAATTTAGCTATTTGTTGGTCCCCGCAAATTTTTGACTTTACGTGCATATTTAAATTAAATAAAATCCTATTAGCAGTACCAATGGAGCAATTCACGTCTCCAAAAATTGAAATCGGGGCTTTACCGATTCCACTTATAGTTGTGGTGGTTAAAATCTTGACAGCTGAGTCAGTAATAAGATTAATCTGACTCCCCGAATCGAAAAGAGCTTGAAAAGACACAAACCCATCATCAGCATCCCGTACTTGCACGAATTAAGAAGCCGGGGCGCCCTGCGGACTCTCCGTCCGCTGCTGCGTCCCATCGTGCTGCTCGATGAGGTGGGTTGTCTCTTTGAAAGAGTAATTGCAAACCGCCTCGTCGAGCACCTAGTGAGGGTGGGGCCGGATTTAGCGGAGAAACAGTTCGGTTTCCGTACGGGCCGCTCGCCAGTGGACGCCATCATGCGCGTGAGAGCTTTCTCGACGGGGGACGCGGTTTCCCGGGGCGGTGTCTCTAGACATTGCTAATGCCTTCAACACCCTGCCCTGGAGTTGCATTAGGGAGGCACTTCGGTATCACCAGGTGCCGACCTACCTTCGTCGCGTAGTCGAGGCTTACTTGACGGACAGAGCCGTCATCTACCCCGGTCACCTGGGAGAGTGGAACCGGCGAGAGATGTCTTGCGGTGTCCCACAGGGTTCCGTTGTGGGACCGCTCCTGTGGGAGATCGGCTACGACTGGGTGCTGCGCGCCGACCTCCCTAGAGGCGTCAGTGTCGTCTGCTATGCTGACGACACGCTGGTTCTGGCGCGGGGGGGTCGCACCAGGCGGCCGCTGATGCTATGACACGCGGTTGCCGGACTGCCGCCATGGGATCTGGAGGCAATGGCGCGTGGAGGCGCAACGCCGGGGCGAGACTCCTCTACCGCGGCAAATCGCAGCAAGGCGGACGAAGCTCCGGCAAGATCTCATGGCGGTATGGAAACAGCGACTGTCGCAACCCAGCGCTGGGCACGCCACAATCCAGATGATTAGTCCCCTCTTTGGGGAGTGGCTGGAGCGGCGCCACGGCGATCTCACCTTCCGCCTAACGCAGGTACTCACCGGACATGGTTGTTTCGGCAGATACCTGTTCCGGATTCAGCGGGAGGACACGCCCGGGTGTCAACATCGGATCGCCTGGAGGACACAGTGGAGCATAGGGTGGAGGTCTGCCCTGCTTGGGCGGAGCAGCGTCGTGTCCTCGTTGAGGCGATCGGCGGCGGCGACCTCTCGCGACCGGCCCTGGTTCAATCTATGGTCCAGAGCGAGCAGGCTTGGGAAGCGGTCACCTCCTTCTGCGAAGCAGTAATACTAGCGAAGGAGGAGGCCGAACGTATGAGAGAGAGGGAAACCTCTCGACCCAGCCACCGCAACAGAAGAAGACGCCCCGGGCATCGGGAGTCGCAGGGCGATTTCCGGCTACTTTAGGCGAGGGCCTGCGGACGGCGAGCGTTGGGTGGCTTGCCGTCCGATCAGAACCAGGCCCGTGTCGACGACGCGCTGTGTTCCACGCGCGCCTCAAGGAGCTGACAGCATGGGAGACGGGGCCTGCTAGGGCCAGTGCCTGCCGGGGTGCGGAAACCGTTCGAAAGAGGCACCGTACCCTGGAACGCAAAGGGCATTAGGAGGAACACGGATGGATTTTAGTCAGTAAGAGTCTGACACTCCCTTCCTCTCCACCCAGAGTGGAAGGAGTCATTTGATGATTTCCCATTCTTAAAAAAAAACTCGTACTTGCACAATGGCAGTCGCTAATAGAACAGTTGAGTTATTGTTATTCGACAATAATGAAGAGGTTGGATTCGACTCGACCGGTTTATTTTTGAGAAGTAAAGTGTTATGTTTCTGATTACACATACGACACGTAAAAATAGAAGTACAACTTTTTAATTGAAGTGAAGCTCGAAGACAATTGAAACACCAATTACTTTTGCCTGCGGTAGATATCTGGAGAAACTTGAATTCGTCGAAAACACGGTTTTCCTGGGGATTACGCTTGACTCAAGGCTACAATGGGGTCCTCATTTAACATCTCTTGCGGGACGGCTAAGTTCAGCAGCATACGCAGTCAGAAAAATCCGTCAATTTACCGATATAGATACCGCGAGGCTGATCTATTTTAGTTACTTTCATAGTATCATGTCTTACGGTATCTTATTATGGGGACGTGCTGCAGACATCAAGTCTATATTTATCCTGCAGAAAAGAGCCATCAGAGCCATTTACAATCTCCGTCGGCGTGATTCTCTAAGAGAACTGTTTAAGGATATCAACATCATGACGGTACCTTGTCAATACATTTACGAAAATATTATGTACATTCAGTCAAAAAAGTATCGGGAATGGATGATTTGTTTATGGTTCCAAATTCAAATTTTTGTGTTTTTGTAGTTGTTAGATTGGCACAACTGTTTTCCATTTTGGCGCGGAGTTTGAGTTGCATCTGTTATTTATATTAAATACAGTGCTGGTTTTAGTAATATCATATATAGTGTGTATTGCGAATTTCATAATGGACAAAAATATCGAACAAAGAGTTTGTCTTAAATTTTGCATCGCCAATGGAATTTCGTGTTCGGAGTCACTGAAAATGTTACAGAAGGCTTACGGTGAATCGACTTTATCAAAAACTCGTGCTTATGAGTGGTTCAAAGCGTTCAAAAGCGGTCGAGATGTGATGGAAGATTTGCCTCGCTCTGGTAGGCCGTCAACGTCTGCAACTGAAGTTAACATCGCAAAAGTGAAGGAAATAGTGACTGAAAATCACCATTCAACTCTGAGAGAGATAGCCGCCGAACTTTCTGTATCTCACGAGTCGATCCGTACCATTTTAACTAATCATTTGTATGAAACATGTTGCTGCTCGGCTAGTCCCAAAAGATCTGAATTTTCTCCAAAAACTCAATCGCATGAAAGTCGCTGAGGACATGCTAGAACGAGTCAGTTCGGACCCAACATTCATGAAACGCATTGTTACTGGTGACGAGACGTGGGTTTACGAGTTTGACATGCAAACTAGTCAACAAGCTTCGGAGTGGCGCCTTCCAACTGAACCGAAACCGAAAAAACCATGACAAAGTCGATCAAAAGTCAAAGTCATGTTGACTGTTTTCTTTGACTATTGCGGTGTTGTGCACTCTGAATTCTTACCGGAAGGTCTAACGGTAAATAAAGAATATTATTTGAGCGTTATGCGGCGTTTAAAAAAGCAAATTCGACGAAAAAGGCCAGATTTGTGGAAAGAAAATTCTTGGATATTGCACCACGACAATGCGCCTTCGCACAAGGCTATCATTGTGAACGAATTTTTAACCAAACACTCAACAAATACCATCCAGCAACCACCATATTCACCAGATATGGCTCCTGCTGACTTTTTTCTTTTTCCTAAACTCAAATTACCACTTCGTGGCACCCGTTTTCAATCGATAGAAGACATAAAGGAGAATTCGCGGCGAGAACTGAACTCAATTCCGGAAGCAGCGTTTAAAAAATGTTTTGATGAATGGATTATTCGTTGGCGCAAGTGTATCGTTTCTAAAGGAGCATACTTTGAAGGTGATAAAATAAATTTGGATGAATAACAGACATTTTGTGTATTATTGATCTTTTCCCGGTACTTTCTTGACAGAGTAGTATGTTCGGAAAAATCTTCACCTCTTTAGCAAGATTAGTGACAGGCATAATTTTAATACTAGAAATAGGAACAAATTAGATCAACCCCGATTCAGATTGGCCAAAGTACACACTTCTTTTATGGGGTACTGTATTAAATTTTATAATAAAATACCAGTTGATATTCTCGAACTGAATGAGAGAAAATTTAAAGCATGCATAAAACGCACACTATGTAGACAAGCGTATTATAAACTGGAAGATTATATCCTCGATAAAAACGCTTGGCTAAATGCTGGTCCTGCTCCACAGTCACAGCTGCTTAGGTCCACTTTTTAGGTTTCTATGTTTTTATATTTGGAAGAGATGCTCGCTCCTTTTAGAGGTTCTTACATTATTTCGTTTATTTATTCTTATATACATACAAATTATATTATTATATTAATTACTTATTTATTCTTTTTGATGTAAGATCTTAATCGTTCTCTTTATTAATTTATTTTTCATTATTTGGTCATTGACAACCATAGTTTTGTGTAAAGTAGAAGCATATTTTTCAAATTTTGTAAATGTGAGTACCATGAAACCATTTACATTTTATGTGAGTAGTTATAGTTTTACTTGTTGGACATGAACGAGCATGGTGGTTGAGAGCATGTCATGCTCACTCAAATGTCTCGCTGATGGCGGCGCGTGGGTTTGATCATTCGGTTCCCTTCGAAATGGTTGAGCTGAAGGGTGCCGATACACGCGTCATGTTCGTGAACAGGCGCCGTCGGTTGAGACTGGTCATCTCTTAACTGCCATTGGCTTATTTTAATCTTTATATTTAAAATTCTTATAATAAGCCCTTTTTTTTTCCTTTGCATTGTCCTCACATGCAGAAGCAACAAGTATATGTAACTTGAAATTTTGTAAAACCAGAACATGATTTAAAAGAGTGTCCGTGGAGTTTCTTGCGCGTTCTTCTCCATAGAGATCTACGCTTTGGAACGTGCAAATAGCTTCCATGTTTTTGACTGACCGACCTTGACGTTTCAAAAGTGCCTGTGAATGGTTTATTTGAAATAAAATGCTTTGAATTTGAATTTATCCGCTCATCTACTGGTTTATCAAGAAATTGTTGACATGACGATATTGAAAATCCTTGCCACAAACCCGCACTTAACTGGTTGTGGCGAAGGAGTTTCAACGCTTGCAGTACCAGCGGCAGCTTGAGGTTTATCTGTACTGCCAACAAGCGCATGAGAAACGTTAGCCCGTTTATTTGTTTGAGATGATTTTACAGATTGTTGTTGTGGCTCACTGGAAGTTTTATTATTAGTTTCACAAACATGAGAATCGCGTAATACCGCTTCACATTTCAAGTGTAAGAATAATTTCAACTGCATATATGGTGGAAACTCAATATCAGGATATTTTTCCTCTAAACCGCAGCGCAAGTTTGAACCTATCCTAGACAAAAGGTGGTAGACTTAAACACAAAATCCATTGCTAATGTACCTATCTCCAATGCCTTATCCAACCGCTTAGTAGCTAAAGAACGCTTTCTACGTAACCGTGATAAATCTTGAACCGTATATTCATCCTCCGTAGATTTGGATTGCGATTTCTTAAAACAACTTTGTTTACGAGACGAATGTTGACTTAACATCGACATGATTAAAGCTACTAATTGCAAGATCGACTACTGATAACAAATAGTCGGCGATACAAGATTCCAAACAAAAATTACCTCTATTACAAAGGCATAACTTATAGTGTATGCTGTGATGTGTTTTTGACCGTACCTACGGATGTTGGCTTCGTAATAACCTATTTGACATACTTTTCTTTTATGTTATAGGAAATAATGTAGCTAAATAGTCTTGCCTTGGTTTTACGGTGATCTAATGAAGAGTACTATTGCACATCCCGAAGGCGGAACGTGTTGGATGCGTATCCGAACGCAATCAAACCATTGACAACATAGACTAACAGCGCGATACGTTACGAGATTCACTCACACCTGCCATCGAATTAAAATATTGTGAAAAAAAAAAGGATTTTTTACGTATGTTTTATGAACGATATTTAGCGATAAAACGATACCGAAAATAGTTCCTTTAAGCCGAAATAGCAATACTAAGCACCGAAAAGTTAGATAGATTGCCTAATATTGAGATCCTACAATAACTATTAAGGTTTAAATGTGTTGAAATAAGTGGTAATGACAGTTCCCGGGTTTCGGCACCATAAAAATGTGTCGTCGTGATAAAATTATTAGATACGATGAGTTAGACCACACATTTGGGACAGACCGAGGGTCTGTACGATCAAACGAAAACGATGTTCTTATGACATACAGTAAATGACAAACTACAATACGTGACATACCTGGTATGCCATCCGCTGCCGATAATCCGCCATGATTGATAATGATTTCACCTCAGTGGAGTTGATATGAGGGTCAAGAGCTGCTCAAAGGTATTTCCAAGCAGCATATAGATGTAACGAATTTTGATTTTTCGCCAAGAGATCGCGAAGTGCGCGCGCGTCGAATATAGCGTGATCGAAAAATAATGACAGTGACTGACTGACAGTAGCACCAATAGGGTAACGAATACGTCACGTAAGACAACTGCAATAACAGTTGTTATTGCCACTGCAGAAAATTGATAGGAACATCGTGTGCTGCCCGTTAAGACATTTAAACGATATTTAGTCATTTGCATGATGACAAAACAGCGGTGGTATCAGCGTTTTGAAGTCTAATAAACAGAGACAGCACTAATTGCATGTAACGTCACTCACAAGTTCCTCCATATTGAATTAAAGCTATCTAGTACAAACGATATTTTGCATTACAAGTTACAAGGACAGAAGAAAAACTTCAAAAGCGTATAAGTTTTTTGTTTTTCCACCGATTTTAATTATTTTTCACCAATCCCACTGTTTTAATACGAGTATCATCATTTATATTTATTATTAAGTATTCATTCATTTATATTTATTATAGTAGTCAAATACGTTATTATTTCAGGTTGGATGGTGTTGTATAAAGGCCCGTGTTTCCGAAATTTGATCAAATATGATCACCACTACGTACAAAAAAAAACAAGAGAAGTTATCAATAGTTTCATGAAGCTATATACTGACCACGAAAAATTCGTCGGCTTCTGCGACCCATGTCCACAAAAGTACACATAGAACAAGAAGTCGACATCGTAGCGGCGGTGTGTGGAGTACGTACCTACTGCGTGTTGACACTACTTTGATGTTCAAATTAAAGCATGTATTTAAATGCCAATGGCCTTGTGCTTACAAACGGAGCTAACCCCTCTACGCGTCACTCCGCTACTCGCATTTTAATTTTTTATATAAAGTAACAATACCAAATAATTTTCGTTTGTATTGCAAAGCAGTAAATATTTCAGTGAGTGTTTGAGTGAACAGGCTCCTTCTGGGTAGGCTCGCTCCATCGTAGACTTTTTCTCTGTCATCTCTGACATAGACTAGAGTCAAGAGCAAACCCATTACAAAAAAAATATATATATATTTTTTGTACTCTTTTGATAAAAAATAATGAGTAAAATGGTTTCATCTCAACGATTTGGAGGTGACTTTTTTTCTTATTATGTGATATAGATAAATTCTAGATAAACGAAATTACGTATCATATCATGTAGATTACTAACTATTTATTTCAGAAGTAATTTCTCTGTTGGAGCCGAGGAAATGCTGCTTCATATGCACGCTGTTTTTAAGCTTTTTTCGAGAGAGCAGCCTTAATATAAGAACATTTGCGTAACGCGCAAATGACACGTTTACTTCATCTAACAACTCTTCATAATTTCCCCACTACGGTGGAGGGTTATGTGGTTGATCTGTATGTATGTTCATCTGTTCCCCGGTTACTTCTAAATCACTTATTGTAATTAGGCAAGTCCAAAATTAATGCAAGATTAATGCCAGTTAATGCAAGTACAAAATTGGTTCACGGCGAATAACTTGGTTCTGAATGAAAAGAAAACGAAATGTATAAGATTTGCCTTACCAAATGTCAAAAGCAGCAATTGTGACATAGTATTGAACAGGGGAAAACTAGAATTTGTCGATAAAACAGTTTTCCTAGGAATTACGCTAGACCCAAGGCTACAATGGGGCCCTTATATAACATCTCTTTCAGGGCGGCTAAGTACAGCAGCTTATGCTGTTAGGAAAATCCGCCAATTAACGGATGTCGATACCGCGAGGCTGGTCTATTAATAGTTACTTTCACAGTATCATGTCTTATGGTATTTTACAATGGGGACGGGCTGCAGACATTGAGTCTATTTTTATTCTGCGGAAAAGAGCCATCAAAGCAATATACTATCTCTGCCGGCGCGATTCTCTAATATATAATAGAATAGATAGAATATGTTTAAGAATATTAACATCATGACGGTACCTTGTCACTATGAAAACATCGTGTATGTCAGAAAGAATTTACATCTTTTTAGTAAAAGAGGCGACAAACATAATTATGTTACTAGAAATGGGTACCAATTAGTTCAACCAGGTTTCAGACTGGCTAAAGTAGCCTCATCTTTCATGGGGTACTGTTTAAAATGTTATAATAAGATACCTCAAATATTAGAACTAAACGAGACAAAATTTGAATCTTGTATTAAACGCACACTATGCAGGCAGGCATATTATAAGTTGGGAGATTATATTGAAGATAAAAATGCTTGGCTGAATGCTGCTCTTGCTCCACAGCGACTAGGGTGCACAATATAATCTGTTAGCATATGGAAACATTGTTGGACCGGCTGAAGATTGTAAGAAACCAATAATTGCATTGTAGAGACTCATTTCCTTTAGGTATAATTTCATCCATTTTAACGGCACATGTGTGAGTACTGTGTACCTTAAACTTAAGCTATTGCTATCAGTTTTAGGTTTGTTTTTGACTTGAATGTACCCTGGCGGTTGGGAGTGTCATGATCATTTGACTCCCTTCAGAATGGTTGAGCCGAATGATGCTAGCGCATGCGTCATGTTCGTGAACGGGCGTCGTCAGTTGGGACTGGTAACTTCTCAGCTGCGATGGTTTATTTGAATTACTTCTTTGAATTGTTCCTTTATTTCCGGAAGCTTTTATCCTGCTCGTCTTTTACATCGTTCTCACATGTATGTACAATTTCAACTTGATGTAAACAAAACTTTGTAACAATTTATTATTTTTAAAAGAGTCCCTGGAGTTTCTTACACGTTCTTCTCCATAGAGATCTACCCTTTGGAACGTGGAAATAGCTTCATCTTGTTTGGGCCGACCGACCTTGACCATTCAAAAGTGCCTGTAAATGGTTTATTAGAAATAAATATTTTTGAGTTTGACTTAGGCAAAAGCCAACCAGCGGACAATCAAGACGCTTCAAATAATTTCTTCATTTATTTATATTAATATAGGCTATGTGAAATCACATTAAAGTGACTGTGGCGCCCTTTGGGGGATGTAAAGTCATGAACTAAAAAATAAATATTTCATAATGAAACCGTGTTAGGTATGAAATGAAAGGACTTTTTCAAATATATATACTTATATATAGTTAGCTATCGTTTGCGGTTTTGCTAGCAAACACACGATAAGTGGAAATTGCTAAACGTCACGCCTTAGATGTGAGCCAAACGTATTTTCTTCTCCCCAAACCTATGCAACAAGTCTACTCTGACCCACTGACCGCCCAACTAGTGGGGCAAAAAAGACCTGCCACATTTTTTTTGTGTTTTTACCCACTGAAATGAATTAGTGGGGCAGAATACACTCGCATTATTTCTATTATTCCTCTCTTTTGTCCAAGCTCTTGCCAAAAGCAGACGGGTAGCCGATTGCTTTTGATAACCATTTATTACCTTCAAGCCGTATCAGTCCATATTCCAAAGTAATTAGTTATTTTTCTCGCGCACAATCTACAACAGCTGGCTACCTGTGTATCGGAGGTGCGCCCGTACACCCGCGACCTGCGAGGAAAAAAATAGTCGCCATATTTGCTGTCTTGCTCCCGCGCAGCTGTTCGAGGCCGTCGCCGCGCGCCGGTACAAGTGCGCTACTTAGCTCGGCTTACTCGTACCAAACGGGTTTCCGTGATCAGCGCTGTGAGTAACTTGCTTTGTTTGTTCATATTGGCGATTTTTCTTCTAAGAAATGAAGCGCACACCACCACCTAAGAGCCCATCTGCGTAGGATACTAATAATAATCCAGATGAAGTGCCACTACTTCCTAATGTCACAGTAAGAAGTGGCAAAAGAGTGCGCCTGGAAGAGGATGTCGTAACGGATTTCGAAAAATTTAAGATTGAGGTTATGGAAATGCTCACAACGATGATATCCCCTCTGAGCTCAAGACTACAGGGTGTGGAAAAAACCTTATCAGACATCCTCTTGCAAAATTCTAAGATAAAGTCGTCAAATACTGAGATAGAAAGGTCGACTGACTTTATAAAACATCAGATCTTTGAATTTTAAAGAAAAATAAGTGGGCTGGAAAAGGAACAAAGTGCTACTAACCTTAAGCTGGCGGAACTATACGAAATGTCGGAAAACCTCGAGCGCATTCTGAGGAAAACATCAGTAGAAATTAGAGGAGTACCAAAAGTAAAGAAGGAAAATAAACAGAATATCCTTAACATAGCCATCAACCTCATGAAAACCATTAGTCTTGAAACATCCTCTTCTGACGTAAGGGATGTATATCGTCTCCCTTCTAAAGAAAGCGCTCTATCGTCGACTGTTGTCGTCGAATTCTCCAATATTTTCATAAAGGAAAGATTTCTAAAAGGCACGAAACTGTACAACTCGGAACATAAAACAGCATCGCTTAACTCTTCACATTTGGGACTGGAAGGCACAAGTCCTCTATATTTTTCTGATCATCTTACAAATAGAACAAAACGACTTCACTTTCTTGCGCGGGATTTTGCTTCGTCTGAAAAATATAGTTTTTGTTGGATTGGGAACGGCAGAATTTTCCTTCGTAAGGAAGAAGGAGAAAAATACATCCTCGTCAAAAATGAGAACACTCTTCTACAGCTGCGCGGAAAATAACCAACTCCTTATATTCTGTTTTTTGTTTCACTTTATTTTACTTTATTTTCTGCTTCATGAAAAATTTCTGACTGTTACAGCGTTAATCAAACTCACACTCATCTACAGGCCGATCTCAGTTGTTATAAACGGTACTTACACTAACACTCACACTCACATAAATCATTTTTACTTTACACAATACAAGTTCAAGCATATTACTTGTTCAACAATTTCACCTTTACTTCTCCTAGCTACTTTACGCCCTGAATACTTTTTAATTGAAGTGCAAAATATTAACAGAACCCTATGTCACCCTTACAGCATAAATGGCTAATCAGATTGACCTTATCGATAAAATTGATAGCACTGAAATATTCTCTAGCATTAAGCACAGTAATCCTGAACAATGCATGATAGACCTCGGTATTGTTAAAAATAAATTTTCCATTATACATCAAAACATTCGAAGCATTCAAAAAAACTTTGATAACTTTACGGTATTTTTAACCAGACTGAATTTCTTGCCTGATATAATAATACTTTCAGAATGCAGACTCAGTGATAATAATCCTAAAGTATATCTACAAAGCTATGTCTGTCATTACTCCTTAAACTACCTTAATCAAAACGATGGTCTTGCAATCCTCCACAAAAATTACTTAAATGTCACAATTACCGAACCACCTTTTAAAGATGCTAACTGCCTATTGATAAGTATAAACACAGAACTTACAATCTGTGCAATATATAGGTTACCTTCTATTTTTAATATTCAACATTTTTGCGATTCTTTGGATACTATTCTCCGAACTTGCACTAAATCAACTGTTGCAGTAATTGGTGACATGAATATTGATATCAAAATTGGAACGGAAGACAAACGCGCTGATGAATACCTTCAAAATCAAAAATCAAAGTCAAAATAATTTATTGTTTGTCACAGGTTTAAAAGTAGTTCTTATCCAAATCATATTATGTAGACCGCTGTAACATACCCATAGGGCGTACAATATCAATAATCTATATATTTTTTTAATTAATTAATATAATTCAAATCAATTTTATCATTCAAAAATACATTGTTATTATAATTACTAAACACAAAATAAAATATGTCAGTCACAGTAATGAAACAATTATAATAATATTAATATGTCAAACTAAATTAAAATAAAAAGTCAATAACAAATTAAATTACAAATTAATAAAAATTAAATAACAAACAAATAAATTAAATTACTAACAAATATAAATTAATTATAAAATAATACATTATAGTCAAATTCAAACCCAATAACATTAATTCAAAATCATTCATAAAACTAGCACTGTATAACAATATAATAAATCGGATGAATCGGAGTAGGCTAGCCGGGCTAGCTCTGGCATGGGCGTATCGGGAGACTAGTCTTGGAGGGTAGCGGGATCCGAGGCACGGTGCACCGCTGGCCGACCGCAGATAGTTGGGGGCCCAAGTAGTGTGCTAGCCACACATGAAAGGCTGCCCCGCCATCTGACGAAAAATCCCGGAATGCACCATCGTGCTGGTTGGCGACCAGATGAAAGGGCCCGATGGACATTCCCGGGGGGGCTCGGGCGTCCCTGCAGTCTCCAGACTAGTCCCCCAAAGATGTCGCCCTGTCAGGGCGTGCCTGAAGGTTAGCAGCTTGGAACCTCATTTCACTTCCTTCTCCTCAACCTCCATCACTCAAGTTTATTAATGAACAGGAATAAAAAGAGAAAAGCTGTACAGCGGCAGCACGTCCTTTCGCATAAAGTGCACCTCTCTAATATACGAGGTCTGCACTCAAATCTCGCCGCAGTCCATCACCATCTTGAGACCGAGAAACCAGCGCTCTTGTTCCTGTCGGAGACGCAGATTGGATGTCCGTCGGACGTGTCATACCTGTCTTACCCTGGGTTTACCCTGGAGCACCACTTTAGACCCCGCGCGGGCGTATGCATGTACGCCCGGGACGACATCTGCTATCGGCGTCTCCGCTACCTTGAAGACTCCAGGTTCTCAACGCTGTGGGCTATGGTGGACACAGGTCTAGACAAAATTGTCTACGCATGCGTCTACCGTTCGCACAGCGGTGATTTGGAGACAACTGAGCTTACACAGCACCTGAGTGAGGCGGCGGATGCGGCTCAGCAGCGGTACCCTTGCCCAATTGGTGTTACTGGGGGACTTCAATGCCCACCATCAGGAGTGGCTCTTCCCATACCAGTGCACAGACCATGCTGGACGAGAGACGCGAAAGCTAGCGCTTGCGTTAAATCTTACCCAGCTGGTCCAGGGGGCAACGAGGGTGCCGGATGTTGATTCGCACACTGCCAATTGCTTGGACCTTCTGCTGACAACAGATCCAGACCGCTATTCGGTGTCGATTTCATCACCACTGGGTAGTTCCGACCACTGTCTGGTGAAGTCTGTGTCTGTCTACTCTCCGCCCGATCCTAGCCCAAGAGGCACCCGGCGGGTATGGCGATACAAGTCAGCGATTGGGATGGCATGCGATCTTTCTTCGCATGTTACCATTGGCAGCCTACTTGCTTTTCTTCCACTGATGCTACGTCGTGCGCGGACGCCGTGACGGATGTGTTGCGGAGGGGAATGGAGTACTACATTCCGTTCTCTAACATAGCAATATCTGGCGAAGCTCGTCCTTGGTTTGGTGCCGAGTGCAATCGCGCCGATGCGCTTAAGCACGCGGCGTACCTAGCATGGGTCGACGCTCGTACGCGCAAAGCAAATGACGTGAGTCAGAAGAAGAGAGCCTTCAACAGGGCTGCTAAGTCCTGCAAGAAGGTGTTGCGAAGGGCTCGGTTTGACCACATTAGCCGAATAGGGAACAAACTTGCTTCATACCCAGCAGGTAGTAAGGCTTTTTGGTCCCTGGCTAAGTCGGTCGATTCGAACTTCTGCCGCCCCTCACTACCACCACTGCTGAGACCCGACGGGACGCTGGCCCACTCCACTGAGGAGAAAGCGAACTTGTTTGATTCTTTGTTTGCGGAATCTTCACGTCTGGACCCTGGTGGCGCGACGCCCTCCGCCTCTCCTGGTGAATGCGAGTCGAGTATGTCGAACATTCGCATTCATCAGAAGGACGTCCGTAGGGTACTGCGTAACCTAGACGTGAACAAGGCTAGTGGTCCCGACGGGATACCGGCAATTGTTCTGAAGACTTGTGCGCCTGAGTTGTCTCCGATCTTGACACGCCTATTTCGCCTTTCGTTTGAGACTGGAAAAGTGCCGAAGGCTTGGAAGCAAGCTAACGTGCAGCCCGTGCCCAAGAAGGGTAGTCGAGCTGACCCGTCGAATTATAGACCCATCTCGGTAACGTCCATACTCTGTAAGACTATGGAACGCGTGCTGAATCATAAGCTCCTGGCGTACCTAGAAGCGAATGATATCCTTAGTGACCGGCAATACGGGTTTCGCCGAAATTGGTCAACTGGGGATCTTCTAGCGTATGCCATTCACATCTGGAGTGAGGCCATAGAGAAGCACGGGGAGGCACTGGCGGTCTCCCTTGACATCTCGAAGGCCTTCGACAGGGTCTGGCACGATGGCCTTATTAGTAAGCTTCCTTCCTTCGGTCTGCCCGCCGGTTTGTGTGATTGGATCGCAGATTTCCTGAGGCATCGGTCTATCCGAGTGGTAATAGATGGCTGCTCGTCTGGACTGCTGGATATTAATGCCGGGGTTCCTCAGGGGTCAGTGCTTTCGGCAACACTGTTCTTGCTGCATATTAATGATCTGCTTAAACCCGGTACCTTTGGGTATGCAGACGACAGCACTGTTGCTGAAAGATACGTGTCCGACGCACGAGCTGGTGGGTCGCAGATCCGGTCTCTCCGGGAGGCAATGGTTGAGCGCTTGAACGTGTCCCTACTGGCGGTCTCTGATTGGGGCGATGCCAATCTGGTCAAGTTCAATGCTGCTAAGACCCAAGCGTGTCTATTTTCCGCAAAAAGGAGCCAATTCCGCCCAGCTCCATCTTTCCGCGGTGAAACCGTGCCGATAACCGACCATCTTGAGCTTCTTGGGGTTACATTAACATCTACTCTCAATTTTGGCCCTTACATAGAGGCAAAAGCTCAAGTGGCTCAAAGAAGTTGGGTATTCTGGCTAAGGTGAGACGGTACTTCACGCCGGAACAGCTGCTCAAACTCTATCAAGCGCAAGTTCGATCGTGTATGGAATACTGCTCTAATCTTTGGGATGGATCTGCCAGATACCAGCTTGATGCCCTTGAGTCAATTGAGAAACGAGCCAAGAGGATCATCGGCAATGAGAGGCTCGTCGCGTCGAAGCTCCAAAGTCTTGAACATCGACGACGAGTTGCTAGCCTGTCGGTTTTTTACCGGTTGCATTTTGGGGAATGTGCGACGGAATTGCATAATTTAATTCCCCCAAGCCCGTTCCATCATCGGACCACAAGACGAACGGCGATGCGCCACCGGTACATGGTGGACATCCCACCAATACGCACAAAACGTTTTGGGAACACATTCATAGTGCGTACAGCTAAGGAGTGGAATTCCCTGCCGGAGTCTGTGTTTCCTGATAGCTACAACCTGGGAGTCTTTAAATCAAGAGTGAATAGGTTATTTCTAGGCAGGCGTGCTCCATCTTCGACCACATCCTCGCTTACCATCAGGTGAGATAGTGGTCAAACGCGTGTCTACCAATAGTAAAAAAAAAAAAAAAAATGTGTTCAGGTAGCTTATTATAGATTTTAGGTGCCATACCAAGAAATTTTTTATTAAAAATAGCTTTTTTATGTGGGATTGTGCTTATTTTATTTTTGTGGCGTAAACTCTTTGGGTGATTGTATAGATGTATGTTTGTCTTAACATAGCTTGCTACTTCGTATATGTAAAGACAGGGAAGTGTAAGTAGCTTAAGCTGTTGGAAATGTTGCTTACAACTGTCTGTGCTTTGAATGCCACATATTACACTTATGCATTTTTTCTGTGCTTTGAACACATATCTTTATCGGGCGAGTTCCCCCAGAATATAAGTCCGTATCGCAATGTAGATGATACATATCCGGGGTACGCCATTAATAATGTTGACTGATTTGCAATTTTCCTTAGGTTATAAAGGGCATATGAACACTGGCTAAGTTTTTTGCATACATGATCAATATGTATTTTCCAATTCATCTTTTTATCGATCCAGATACCTAAGAATTTAGTATTATCAGTCTCCTGAATATATTTGTCACCATATCGGACATCTAGTTTTTTATTTTTTGTTCTTTGTTCAAACGAAATGTAAGTTGTTTTTCCTAGATTTATTTTTAGATTATTTGCAGTGAGCCAGGATATTATGTTATTTAAGTTATTATTTATTTCATTTGCAAGAGTCTCATCATTCTCGCTTCTAAATAATATTGTGCTATCGTCTGCGAATAAGATCATCGGATTAGGAATGGTTTTTGGCATGTCGTTAATATATATGATGAAAAATAATGGTGCTAGGACACCGCCCTGCGGTACGCCAAATGAGGATTTTCGGTATTTGGACGTGTATGTAGTTTCTGTTTTTGTGTAGGGGCAGATTTTTTTTAGACATGTGCATTGTTGACGATTCATTAGGTATGATTTAATAAGTTGGAGGACATTACCTCTGTCTGATGCCACATTTTTCCAATTTATTAAGGAGTATGTTGTGGCTAACGTGGTCAAAGGCCTTAGTCATGTCCATAAATAATGCGACAACAGGAGTTCTATTGTGAACATTAGTGAGTACGTGTTTGACAAGCGCATATATAGCGGAATTTATGCTTTTACTTTGCATAAAACCATATTGTTCGCAGATTAAAGTTTTATTGGTTTCTAAAAAGGAATATATACTTTTATACATTATTTTTTCAAATATTTTAGAGAAGACTGGAATAAGGGCAATGGGCCGGTAGTTACTAGGATCTTGCCTGTCACCTTTTTTAAATATTGGTTTTATTATAGAAATTTTTAGTTTTTCTGGGAATATGCCTTTTTCAATGCAATTATTGATAATGTGACTAAGCATGGGTGCAATAATGAAAGATGTAGCTTTAATCACTTTCGTGGTTATATCGTCATATCCAGCGCTGCTTGTATTTTTTAGGGAATTTATTATTTTTATAATGTCATCTGGTACCGTTGGTATCATAAATATTGAATTAGAAATTGTATCAAATGTCAGCATATTATTATTATAGTTAATGTCACTCTGAGATTGAATTTGACTGATAAAATATTCATTAAATAATTCCGCTATTTGTTCTGGACTGTTAATAACTTTACCGTCAATAAGTATCTGGTCTATTCCTTCTTTCGGATAATTTATTTTCTGTTGATTAATTATACTCCATGTAGGTTTGCTCTTGTTTTCAGAATTTTGTATAGTGTGAGAATTTTGAGCTTTTTGTGTTTGTTTAATTATGTGCTTCAATCGATTTGTGTAGGTTTTAAGTTTGTTTTTGTTTTCTGGGTTAGGTGACTTTCGATATTCCCATAGCATGTCCCTTTTCCGTTTGGAACATTTTTTTAGTCCCTTTGATATCCATTTAGGTTTTTTAATTACCGAAACTTTAATTTTATTAATTGGAAAACATAAGTCATAAAATAGTTTATATATGTCATAGAACTCATTAAATGCGTCGTTGGGATCGGAGCACATATATACATCATGAAAAGTTAAATTTTGAAGACATTCTTTAAACTTTTCGATATTCTCATCGCTATAGTCACGTTTCTGAATAAACCAGTAGGATAGCGTGCACGTTTTCTTGACACGACATTTAAGTAGTTGTGCCGTGTGATCAGATAATGCTAATTCCTTAATCTCACATCTGCTGCCCCTGGTATTATGAATTATGTTGTCGATGCATGTACCACTGCATAGACGTGTTGGTGATCGAGTACCCAAAATTAGATTATGGCCGCGTAATATGTTTTGAAAAGTGAGAGAGGTTTTACTATTCTTGCAAATATCTATATTAAAATCTCCACATAGTATGACTTTATTGCTTAGTTTCAGACAAATTTCTTTTAAGATCGCATCCAAATGATCAAAAAATATAAACAGTTTATCTTTTTTATTATTTGGTGGTCTGTAAATACAAATAATTGTGATAGGGTGAGATAAAAGCTTAATCGCACAACATTCTATAACATTGGGTATGGCCCACTTCCTTACACTAATAGCCTCAAATTTATGTGTGTTTTTGATTAGAATGCATGACCCCCTATTTCTATCATCTCTAGTGTAGGATGCTGATAGTGAGTAATTAGCAATATGTAAATGTTGATGGTCATCCTGTTTCATGTTGTGTTCCGTTATACAAAGGATATCAACTGACTTACCCTCCTCTGAGAGTTCACTAAGATGAATGCCTAATAGATCCGATTTATTTATTAGACCATTTATGTTTTGGTGCATTATAAATATGTGATTATAAACGAAAAAAGTCTTGGTTATTAATACCCTTATCTATATGCTTAGATGTTATTGGTGTTTTGTCCGCCTGTTCAAATAGATGCAAATCGTAAAGTATACCTTGCTGTATATAAGTGTACCTTGCTGTCACAAGCCATCACGGTTTCTACCCGAGTCACCAATTTCCGACAAGTGAACGTAATTGTCTCGATCATGCTATTTTTAAAACAAATAAATTCACTAAAACCGTAATCTGCGAAACTGGTTTGACAGACCATGACACATTCGTAGTTAGTGTATCAATGGAAACACCAAAACTACTGTCTTCTATACGCAAAAGTAAATACAAGACTACGATCGAGTATGCTAGTGTCATATCGGATATTGAAGATGCAGACTGGAGCACAACAATGCATCACTATGATGTGAATGAGGGGACAAATGTGTAAGTTCATTTGTCGCCTCATTCACATCATAGTGAACAAACCTGCAGGAAATCATAACACGACATACAAAAAAAAAATAGTGCCGAACTCTAAGTCGATTAGAAGGCCTTGGATGACAGCAAACCTATTGAAATGTGTAAGGAAAAGAGATGCCCTCCATAGTGAAACAAGGAAAAAAGAAAATGTTGACAACCACACCCTACATCAACAGTACAAAGCATACAGAAACACTTGTAACAATATTATACGGAACTTAAAAATCGTTCATGAAAAACACCTACTGGACAGCTCGAAAGGCAACAGCAAAAATACTTGGGTGGCGTTAAAATCTATTTGTAACCTGAACAATAAGACATTGTCTAATATGGCCCTCCTAAATGCTAATCCTGATCCAGTGGTCGCATTGGACATGGCAAATAATTTATATGCTAATATAGGAAAACAGTTAGCTAAAAACAATTTCCTGCATCTAAAAAAATCGGAAACAGACCTAGCTAAATTAATCAAAGCAACTAGCAACACGGATGCCTAACCAATTAACTCATTTTTCATGAATCATACCGATGAGATGGAAGTGAAAGCAGTTCTGTCAAGCCTAAAAAATTATTCAGCTCCTGGATGGGATGGAATATCAAATCGAATCCTCAAACTCGCCCAGCACTGTCTTGCGGCTCCCATCGCGCACATTTGTAACTTAAGCATGTTTAATGGAAAAGTCCCACCCCAAATGAAGACAGCAAATGTGTGTCCGATTCATAAAAGAGGAGATGCAACTGTAGTGTCAAACTACAGACCAATATCCCTGCTCACGTCGTTGTCGAAAATATTGGAGAAACGGGTGAATAGGAGGCTGTTGACATATCTGGAAGATATGAAGTTGCTTTCCACAAACCAGTACGGCTTTCGCAAGGGCAGACCCACGGAGGACGCTGTCACTAATTTAGTAGACTTTGTTGTTGGCCAACTAGACAAGGGGCTAAGATGTGGAGGCATCTTCCTGGACCTTGCAAAGGCTTTTGATACTGTATCGAAACCGATCCTTTCCTAGAAAATGGAATACATTGCATTGGATTGGTTTATATCGTATTTAACAGAACGCAAACAAAGGATCTGTGTGGGAGATTTTTAGAGTTACCTCGCCAATGTTGGGTATGGAGTGCCTCAGGGCAGTGTCCTAGGCCCTACTTTGTTCCTGCTAAATGTCAACGGTCTCTGCTCATTAGACCTCAACAATGCACAGATCTTTGCGTATGCCGATGATACGGCTGTCGTCTTTTACGGAAAATCTTGGGAAGAAGTCTATGGAGCCGCAGAGTGTGGGATGTCGACTATCTCTAATTGGCTACAGCACAACTTGTTGACACTTAACGTTGCAAAAACAAAAATAGTTAATTTTTCAATCAACAAAAAATCATCTGCCCCTTCAGAACCTTCACTCAAGTTTCATAGCAGTGAATTCTACCCGGGATGTACCTGCAACGGTCCCACATTTGATCAGATCGAACGCATTAAGTATCTTGGTGTTTACATTGATAAACACTTGACTTGGTGTAGGCATATTGACTCCCTGAAAACACGTGTCAGAAAGATTCTTTACATATTCAGGAAACTGAGATCGATAGCAGACCACCACACTCTGAAAACAACCTACTACGCACTATCTCAGGCAATCCTGGGGTATTGTGTAGTAGCTTGGGGCTCTGCTGGCAAAAGCATCCTTATTACTGCTGAACGAGCGCAAAGAGCTATCCTGAAATCATTTTTTAAAAAGCAGTTACGTTACGCTACAGATGCACTGTACCGAGAAACTGGTATGCTAACAGTTCGTCAGCTGTACTTCAGAGCAGTAATCCTTAGGTTCCATTCCACAGCACCAACCACTATGGTACAAGATAAACGTTCGCGTAGACCATCAAAGAAAGAAAAAACGTTTTGTCATCGGGTGTTTGAACATAAAGCGTTCTCTTACATGGGGCCACACTTATACAGCAAAGCAAATAAACATCTGAACTTGTTTTTCATGACCAAGTTTTCATGCAAAAACTAGTAACGGAATGGCTTCAATGTTTAAACTATAATGAAACTGAACATGTGATATCAATCTATTAGCTAACTCAATTCATCTATTATACACATATTAACCTCAGAAACTCATAACCCTTGCACACACACACACCCAACTTCTTACTTACCTTCACCTGCACCATCTTTCATCAACTTACACTCAAACAGACACACACGCACAAACACATACACTCTCAGGATAAGCGCTGTCAACAGCTGTAACTTTTTATTTTATTTTGTTTTTATAGTTTAAATTTTTTCATTTTACTTTTTTGTTTTAAAATGTTCAGAGTCTAGAATCTGTTTAACACACACTGTTTTATAGACGAAAGAGACTGAACCCCACGACACAGGGTATCCTAGTGTGGGGTTCAGTGTCATGTAAATGATTGATATTTACTTTTATGAACAATAAAATTTTATTTATCAATTTTTATTTTATTATTATTAGGACTTAGTATATTTTGCCCCACTGGGGCTGGCACAGTTGGAATCAATAGTTTATTATTAAGTTGAAAATAAAAATGCAGTTTCACAATTTATTAAAAACTATACAATAACAAAATTATCTACAATCTATTGAACTTGAGTTGGTAACAACAAATTAAGGTGAAATTGGAGACGGATAATTTCAAACCTGAATTAACACATAATTTTACTCCAGTCAATGGACCGCCAAAAACTGTGACGGAAGCAGAAGACTGTAACGGGCTGAAATCAAGAGTGGTCAAGAGTCACACGAGAAAACTTGATTGGAATGTATGAGAAGTCACGCCTCTCGTGTGCGTGTTCAGAGTCTCCTACGACGAGAGAATCACGACTCGAATATATGGGAAGTAACGCCTCTCATGTGCGTGATCAGTCTTCCTCTAAGAGAATCTCAACTCGAATTAATGAGAAATCATGCTCCAGAAAACCATGCAGTCGAAAGTCTTTTATTAAAATAATTAGCATTTCGCCCGCGATTTCATCCGCGTGGAGTACTTTCCTTGACAAATTTAAGGTGATTCAATCAGGATAAGGCCGTTTTTCGTTTTAACGTATCTTGTTAGATTCCTGGAATAGGAATGTGAAATTGTGGTACATGTTTTTTGACTATATGATCTAGTATTCAACTGAAGGAATACACGATACGAAGACATTTTTTCGATAGAAAAAAAAATACAAAGTTCGAAATATCTTTTTACACTTTTTTAGCTACAAGACGCAACACTTTAGATTGGTCCTATGAAAATTACTTTAAAATAGATTAAATAACATTATCGAGGTTTCAACTGAACAGATTTTTATTTAATAATACTTTCATTTTATCAAATCCAAAAATGTATTTTTGCATTTACGTTTTTTTATTTCAAGCTAGTCTCTTATTATTGTCATCTCATCTTTTGCCTCGCAAAAGTATTTGCATCTCTCTCGTTTGTTTAGTTCTTCAGATGCTCTGTGGAGCTCTTGTAAGCAGGACCTGCGTCACTTTTTTTCAAATCGGTGCTGTCAGATTTTCGTAATTTAATTTTTTTTTTCAACAGTAAATGGCACAGTTTTAGCAGTTTAAAATTAAATTTAGTGTTAAAAGAGTCTCTGAACCATGTGCAATTATATTTTTATGATCTTGAACAATATACAACGTACTACTTTTCTATCTGCGTATACTTTTGAATTATGTATAAAATTGGTATGAAATAAAAGATCAAAACAAAATAAAGTACAACGTCGTTGGTAGTTCTTACCGGAATGCAACAATGGACGCGTTTTCCAGGAAATTAATAGCTACGGCTTGAAGAAAATAGACGACTCCAAGTTATCTCCGTCATTTGTATACACGTAAAGGATCCTCTAAAGTTTTCATATCACAAAGCAATATTGGATAAACATTTTATTTTCTATAAAATATTTTATATAATAATAATTTTATTTAATATTTTATATAATATGGTGTGTCTGTTTTTACAACGTATATTTCACATTTTATCTCAAGACACACGCTAAAATAAATGTTTTCATTTTAGAATTTATATACGTCAAACATCAATGTGTCAAGAATTTTATAAAATGTCAAAGGTTACAAGCCTAGAAATGAAATGGAGTCGAGTTTGAATTGTGTTAAGTAAAAACTAGCATTTGCCCCCTACTTGTCTGCGTGGGTTTCAGAAGTTCAAGAAATAAATGAAAAATATGTAATCCTACTAATATTATGAATCTAAATCAATATTATGTGGTAATAGTTGTTAGCCCCAATTTTACTTCATCATGATACTAACCTCCTGATATTTGGTAAGTCTTTACCCCTCATTATTCCTGACCAAGGCTCGGCAAAATGCATACTTTTCTATACCGCTAGTATCTCCCCGTGCTTCTCGATGGCCTCACTTCAAACGTGAAGGCTATACGCTAGAATATCCTCAGTTGACCGATATTGGCGGAACCCGTATTGTCGGTCACTAAGGACATTACGCATATAACAACGGCGGCGTGCCGCATATAATAGCAGCGGCGCTCATGTAAAACTCCATCGGAATTTTACTGAAAAGGTCGTTGCATCAAATTTAGGTTCTTGGGTATTGGTTAACTAAGTATTTAACTAACGTTATATGAACAGTGTTAAAATATATTTAAACAAACAATTTTTTGCACTGATAAAAAACCATCTCCGAAAAATGCACGGTTTCTGAGAAAGAGTGTACGTGTTCGAAGGCCAGCGCAAAAAAAACCAAATTAACTACTTATCATTTCATTCGTTTCCATAACATATTTAGTTAAATTATGATACGCTGTTTTTTTTTACAACTGATCTACTCCATGGCTTCAGAGTGCTAAAAATTCTCTAGTGCTATCTCTATCGCACAATTATGGCCATGTGCTTAAAAAATCTAATGAATAAGTAGTTTTCAAAATAATTTGGGGACATATAAAACATGTTATAAAATTACTAACAACTGAAAAAAATAAAACTTAAAATGAATAATTATTTGTCTGCGTTCAATATGATGTTTTGGCGCTAGTTTCGATATTTCAAACTTTCCACGTGGAAGCATGCGGGGTCCACGTGAGGTGCGCGGCGCCCCTCGGCGCTTTCGAGCTACCATAAATTTCAAATATACGCCCTATCAGTGATCTAGTTGTATTTTTCATCAACATCGGGCCCGAGAATCTAAAACTGCATCATTGTATTTTTGGAAAATATCAGGTACGGTTTAGGTTAGGTTAGCTTTGGTAGCGAAGGACGCTGTCCCGCAGGTTTAAGCGTGCTTCTACGGAGGTTAAAAAAAATACTTTAGAACCTTCCGGTAATCATTTTACACCTGTAGCCTGTTGGTATATTTTACGCAAAGATCGTACAGTGCCCTTCGCGTTCAGTATAATAATGCTTTCAGGTTGCTGATGGGGCTGCCTCGCTTCTGTAGCGCATCAGGGATGTTTACGGAAATGCGCCTTGATTGCTTTAGTTCAATATAGTAATAGTTCGTTCTTTTGCTGATAGGCTGGACGTTTGTGTAGTTAATCGCTGCACAAACGTCCAGCCTATCCCAGCTGAGATACTGGATATCTCAGCTGGGATGCTGAAGCAATTATTATTTTGTTGTGTGTGTTATATAATTGTTTCACTAACATAGTTGTAAGTTTATTTATTGTTACTAACACTATATGAGTCTCATTGTTACTCGTAATAATAAAGAATGGAATTGAATTGAATTGTTATACCTACTTTCACAAATAAAGATTGATTGATTGATTATGATGGTACGGAACTCTCGTTGCGCGAGTCCGACTCGCTAATTACTGTTTTTTTTTTTACGCAAAAACCCTGCTCAGGCAGATCTGTAGTGAAGCATGTGCGTGTGGTGTGGTGGCCTTTACAAAATGAACAGTTTCCTATTCAATAAGGCCCGGAACCCTCGGACCACCCCCGACTCGCTCTTTGCCGGCTATTTTGGGTCACAGCCGATCTCTCAGGCTATTGAACCTTTGTATTAATAAAAGGAAGGAAGGTGATTTGACGGATTTAGGTACAATTTTTTTATTTTATTTATTTATAAGTACATGATCAACATGACAGATGCTTACATCCAAAGCGTTGCACGGTGCAAATTATAAAAAAGATTTAATTAAAAGAAAGGTGTACATAAAAAATTAAAAAAAAAACAAGTCTGCAGGAGCTGGAGGTGATGTTGAACAGCCTGAGCGATTTCTCAAGGCGGGTGGGTCTCGGGATGAATCTGGACAAAACTTTATGTACAATGGTTATGTCACCCCGAGACATGTAATCGTAAATGGTACTACTCTCGAGTGTGTACGAATATGTATTCTATCTAGGCCAAATTTATTATATCTAGGCCAAATTATACAACTGGGGCGGCACAACTTTGAGAAGGAGGCTACAAGAAGTAAACGCTTGGCGTGGGCGGCATTCGGGAAGCTGCGTGATATCTTTGAATCGTCGATCCCACAATCCCTTAAGACCAAGGTCTACAATCGGTGCGTCCTACTCATAATGAAGCCTATGGTGAGTGTCCACGTTTTGACCCTTGTGGGGCCGAAACCACCATAGACTTGGGCCACAAATTCAAGGTTGCTCAGCGTGTCTGGTGGACAGCGGCGTGCACACAGTTTTAAGACAGGGTAGGCAGTAAATTGTACTCACCAAAAATACTACACGTTGGTTTTGGTTCGTCGTCTTGTCGATTGATGATGTAGGTAATTGCCAAATGCCAACTCAAATATCCATAGATTGACTGATTTTATAGACATATATATCAATTTACGGATATTCGAAGTGGCCTTTCGGCGCGTTTGTTTGATGTTTTGTAATGTTTGTGTGATTTGCAAAATTTAAATAAAATCATTGAAAAGATGGTGGTGTGAGTATACTAAGTATATAGGATTGTTTTATTTGTATATTAAATCTACACGCCTATCTTTCTGTAAAAATATCTGCAATATGGAATCGTAAAAGTTGGGAAGGCGTTTTATTTCCGTAAGAAGGTTTTTTTCTATTGAAATCGTGGAAAGATCTGTAAGTCGTTGCTGGCCTTGTGTATTTCTTAAGTAGGTGTGTATAAGTTTTAGCGACGAGAATGACCTTTCGGTTGAAGCACTGCTCGCGGGAACTGTAACAATTAATTTTGCCAAACGCAGTACTTCGGGAAAAACTGTATTTATGTTATTTTCGTAAAAATGTTCTATAATTTTGTAAATACTAAGGTTTTTGAATTCGGCAGATTTATAAACACATTTGAGCTCATTGATAAGGCGGTCTAAGTTAAAGTCGTATAATTTAAATTCAACCGGAAAATTGTCATTATATTTATTGAAATTTTCGCATGAAAGTAGTCCAAAAATTTTAACTCTTTCAGATTTTTATATCGGTCGCGACATTCGATGGATATATTGTCTATAATTTCAATAAAAATCCGCTTAAAATTGATTTTCGCGTCCACAACATTACGTTTTTGTTTTGGCGTCCCTGTAATTATTTTTACGCCTTCAAAAATTTATTCAAACCTAGATCTGAATGATTCCAAAAACGATTCAAAGTCCCTAATTTTTTTAATGCAATAAGTCACATCTGATCGTCTCTTTTTGCATAATTTCGTAAAGCACATCAGTTTCTGCGAATATTTCGTTACACACATGAAGTAAAAACTGAAATTGAAAGTCTTTTAAATTGTGTAACAAATACGAAACTTGACTTAATGTCTCACCATCCCAAGAGTCTTCGTTTTCAGCCATATCCTAAAATAAATCAATTAAATGTAAATAAGAATTGAAAATTACATTTACAGTACGCGAATTGTAAGTCCATCAAGTGTCAGCAACGCGAGGCCATATTTTATTTTAATAATACACACACCATCTGAACAACTTTCACAGACAATATTATCCATTTTTCACTCTAATCACAATGTTAAAATCCTAAATATCTGATAGCGTAAGTCACAAACTGTTCCATCACAATACACATCAAACAATATGGCTACTATTGAATATTGAAATTACGTATTAAAAAGGAAAATTAATACGACAAAAAAATTATGGCCATCTAAATATATAAAATTCAATGAAACAATGTTACTTCTTAAAATATTCGCATTGCATAGCAAACTTTCGTCGGAAATGTTCGGCAAGGATCGTAATTTTTCGTGTTAGCTTTATGAATAACTAGAACAAGCCACTGGCTTTTCATGCAGTTGTGTGCGTAATTTTTGTCATTGTGTGTCAGCAAAGCCCACGTAGCTATAGGAACACACACACACATAAAAATACGCATGACCACGAGTTTCCACGGAGCACACATACAAAACATTCAGAGATAAATAGTTTGTGGCTTTGCCGTGGCAAAGGCGAGGTGGCGCTAGTGCAGTAAACTGTATCGATCTTAATGATAACACCGGCACTCGATAGGTGGAGCTGATTTATGATTTTTATATTGTTTTGTTTATTGATAAAATAATATTAGAACTATTATCAGAACTAGGGTAGGCAGTGTCTTTCTGTCTTTATGAAAGGCACGCCGCTGCTGGTGGATATTAGCAACGAAGTCATTCGCCAGAGAACTAAAGTCACCGACATTGCACTAAGAATCAGCATACTGAAGCGGTAGTGGGCCAGCTATGTCTGTAGACGGACAGACGGTCGACGGAGCAGATACGTGTGAGAGTGGATCCCGCGTATGGGCAAACATAGTGTGATCGATGATTTAAAGAAGGTGGCTGGCAGTGGATGGATGCGGACTGCTCCAGACCGGGCCCGATGCTGAGGCCAATGGTTAACGCTCTTTGAGGGAGGCTTACGTTCAGCTGTGGACCGCAATTGGCTGATATGCTAACAATGCAAGAGCCAGATGTTCGTGATTAGCTTTTCCCATGCTCTATTCCACAGTTAAAATCTTTCTTGTGATGGAATCAGTCCTGCAAAGGACGACCTCGCACAAATAAAAAAAATAGCCTCATTATCATGTCGGTTTAGAAATAAGTTATAATTTTATAAACAAAAAATAGAATTCTCTTTATTCGATTTATGCATGACTCAAAAAACCTGCCTGTATAAAATCTTATACAAAAAAAATAACAATATTAGGATAATGTTGGAGCTATCAGCCACCTCACCCCCTGAGCACTAGGAAACGCACCTCGTACGTTTTGTTGCTTAAAACGAGGAAGGAGCACTATAGAAGGGGAAACCCCACCAGCATCTTTCTTAACGCGTTGTTGTACTCAAACAAATTAAAAAAAATATGTGTATCAATGGCTGTACTATGGCAAACACCCCTCCCCGTTTGGGGGAGGCCCATGTCCAGCAGTGGACGACTTTCGGCTGATATGATGATGATGGCTGTACTGGTATAGATCTTGTCTGCTGTGAATATGTACATACCTTAAGATAGGTAATTAAAGTTGTTGGCTCTATGCAACGGCGTGCGATAACGAATGTTTGCTACAGTATTGCACAATCATTTCAGGTTGGTCTATGCTGTATAGAGGCAAGTGTGTTGAAGAATTTGTTCCATATAGTCAAGAACATATTGTAGACAGAGTAAAAATTTTTGCAGAGGAATTCAATCGGAATGATCATTCTACTACCACTGAGGGGATAGAAACTTTGATGCTTCAAAAGTCAACGCTTTGATTTTGAAGTCCTGGCGGACGATCTTACCGGTATATGTAATTAAATGTATCTTACTGGTATATATAAATCAAGTTTTGAACTATTATTTGAATTTAAACTTAATGCACATAAGCATATACCTAATTAGTTCATTTTTAGGGTTCCGTACCCAAAGAGTAACAAACGGAACCTTACCAAGTCTCCGCTGTCCGTCCGTCTGTCAGCGGGCTGTGTCTCAAGAACGGTAATAGCTGACAGTTGAAATTTATATTGCCGATATTTCGAAATTAAAGGGGGCTCCCATACATGAAAAGTGTTTCTTTTTTCGGTTTATGGTACGGACCCTTCGTGTGAGAGTCCAACTCGCACTTGGCCGGTTTTTAATAATTGACATTGTTCTCTCATCATCATCTGCCAGCCTTTTCCCAACTATATTGGGGTCGGCTTTCAGTCAAACCGGATTTAGCTGAATACCAGTATTTTACGCGGAGTGGCTGCCTACCAGACCTCCACAACCTATTAACTGGGTAACACGGTACTTCATGGCAACACTGGAGTCAGATTAACTGGCTTCTGACTATCCGTAACGACTGCCAAAGATCTACACATGACAGCCGGGACCAACGGCTTAACGTGCTTTCCGAGGCACGGAGGAAACTCTGTATGTTAGATGGTCACCCATCCACAGACCAACCTTGGCAAGTGTTGCTTAACCTTGAAAATCAACCCGTGCGGCTGTTATTATGTAGCCACGAGCTCCTCCTGACATTGTTCTCTCATGACGATCTCCAAATATCTCGGCAACATGACACTTTATACCCGAGCAAGGAAAGTCGAATTGCCCTTCACATACGGAGCAAGCTACGCCGTCCCTGGCTTCAATTGCGCAAGGCTTGCAATTGAACATTTTTCAGAAAACTGATTAGGAAGTTTGAGAATCGTTGTCCGTAGACCGGTAGCAGAGTTGCGACAGTTGTTAGCGCGCGAACGGTTAGTATATTAGTATTTATTTTCTGCATTTTATAATACTTAAAATTAAATCTTATTGAAAACATCCCCATACTTGACAGTCTTAGGACTTGTCAGTTTATAATAATAGAAACAGAAAAATAAATATTTGGTACTTATGCCAAGGAAAATCTGGCGCGTTTCAAAGATAAATTTGTGGTTACCTATCATAAGTTCGAAAGCCATTTGAGCGAATTTAATTTCACCTAAAACTTTTCAAACATTGTCGTTTCATTTTTTTTACTTCATTGAAGTCTCGTCTGCCACTGTATCAATTGACCTATTTTCAATTAGATTTTTGTCGTCACTCCGACCTTTCATTTGGTCGAAAAACTGTTTTACCGAAGTTACAGTTAGCCGAAATTACATTCGTTCGAAGTATTATTTCGTTTATTCATTTTATATACATACAACTTACATTTTTAAATATATCTTAAAAAAAAACTTTAAAAAATACATTTAAGAATATAAAAAGTAGTAGTCCACCGGTGTCGGGAACAGGGTCCAAGCTACCGGTGGTTAGGGCTCCAGAGAAAGGAACCTCCTCACAATACGAGCCGTATCGAGGAGTACTGCCTTCTGTATCAGGCCCTTTATCCAACCGCGTAACGCTAGCTTCGACAGATGGTCGTCGAAACTTTTGGCCATCAGGCCATTGGCCGTAACGACTATCGGCACAATGACAGCTGAGTCCACATTCCACATGTCGACAACCTCGTGTGCTCAGTCGAGATACTTGATTTGCTTCTCTTTCTCAGCCTTTACGAGGTTCTCGTCATGCGGGATGGTAACATCAATTATCATTGTGCGGCGCGCTAATCGGTCTATCACCACTATTTCAGGCTTATTGGCAACAATAGTCCTATCAGTGATGATAGACCGATCCCAGTACAACGTGACATGATCATTTTCGAGAACTGGTTCGGGCACATACTTGTAATACGGTACCTCAGAATCCACAAGTTTATATTTCAAAGCAAGTTGCTGATGGATAATAATGGCCACTTGGTTGTGCCTGTGCAAGTACTCGCCGTTAGCCAGATGAGAACAACCAGGGATAATATGTCTGATGGACTCACCCGAACGGTGGCATGCCCGACACACGGCCACCGTCCCATCCTTCATAATATGCCTCCGGTAGTTATTCGTCAAGATAACTTCGTCCATAATCGCACAGACAAAACCTTCAGTTTCCCCGAAGAGATCACTGAAACGTAGCCAGGCCACGGACGCTGAAAAATCTACATCAGACCCATGAAGAGCCCGATAGAAGCGCCCGTGAAGCTCCTTGCCTTTCCATACCTCCTTGCGGTCATCCGTGGTAAGTATCACAGGTTTGCGCCAGTTCTCTTTAGCCATGGACAACGGGGTGAGACCCTTATCCATTGCGACCACATCTCGGTGCATATCCACATCAGCTTTGAGGAAATATTCTCTGACACTGCACATCTTACGGTTGTGGAGAGTCTTGGCGTTTAAAAAGCCTCGACCTCCACATTTCCGCGGGATGTACAGTCTCATCACCGACGATCGTGGGTGATGCATCCGATTTGCGGTCAGCAGTGTACGGACTCTCCTATCCAGGGCGTCAAGCTCAGTTTGAGTCCATTTGAGTATGCCGAAAGAGTACATTAATACCAGCATGACCCAACCGTTGAAGGCGCGTACCTTATTTCCGCCCAACAAAAGGCTATTCAAAACCTTTTTCAGGCGGCCAAAGAAGCGTTCCTTCAACGATTGTTTCATATCAGTAACAGTAATGCCCAACGCTTCCGACATACCCAAATAAGTATTATTCTTTATTCATCATTTTCGCTTATTTCTAAATTTTTAAACATTTTTATACAATATATACATAAAAAAAAACATTTAAAAATATAAAAAAAGTAGCCCACCGATATCGGGAACAGGGTCCAAGCTACCGGTGGTCAGGGCTCCAGAGAAAGGAACCTCCTGACAATGCGAGCCGTGTCCAGAAGTACCGCTTTCTGAATCAAGCCCTTGATCCAGCTGCCCAACGAGAGCCTCCTAAGGTGTTGGTCGAGGCTCGTGGCTATTAAGCCATTGGCCGACACGACTATCGGTACAATGATTGCGGAGTCCACTTCCCACATGTCGACAACCTCGCGAGCCAAGTCAATATACTTGATTTGTTTGTCTTTCTCGGCTTTCACGAGGTTCTCGTCATGCGGGACGGTTATGTCTACAATCATTGCACGCCTCACAATTCGGTCCACCACCACTATATCAGGCTTATTGGCAACAATAGTCCTGTCAGTGATGATGGACCGATCCCAGTACAATGTGATATTGCCATTATCGAGAACTGGGTCGGGCGCATACCTATAGTATGGCACCTCCGACTCCACAAGAGAGTATTTCAGAGCAAGTTGCTGATGGATAATCCTGGCTACAAGGTTGTGCCTATGCAAGTATTCTCCGTTAGCTAGACGAGAACAACCAGAGACAATGTGGCGAATTGATTCTCCCGGACGGTGACATGCCCGACATATGTCGACCGTGCCGTCTTTCACAATAAATCTCCGGTAGTTATTCGTCATGATAACTTCGTCCATAATTGCACAAACAAAACCTTCAGTTTCTCCAAAAAGATCACCGAAACGCCGCCAGGCTACGGACGCTAGTTGGTCTACGTCGGGCCCATGTAGGGCCCGGAAAAAGCGTCCGTGAAGCTCCTTACTCTGCCATACCGCCCTGCGATCGTTAGTGTCAAGCACCGCAGGTTTACGCCAGTTCTCATTTGCCAAGGAGAGCGGGGTGAGTCCCTTGTCCACCGCCACTACATCTCGATGCATACCCACGTCGACAGCTAGGAAATATTCCCTAAGACTGCATATCTCGCGATTGTGGAGAGTCTTAGCATTTAAAAAGCCTCGACCTCCACACTTTCGCGGGATATACAGTCTCATTACCAACGACCGTGGGTGATGCATTCGATACGCAGTAAGCAGTGTACGGACCCGCCTATCCAAGGCGTCAAGTTCCGTTTGAGTCCATTTGAGTACGCCGAAAGAGTACATCAATACTGGCATGACCCAACCGTTGAAGGCGCGCACCTTGTTTCCGCCCGATAGAAAGCTATTGAATACCTTCTTCAGGCGGCCAAAGAAGCGCTCCTTCAACGATTGCTTCATGTCAGTAACATTGATACCTAACGCTTCCGACATACCCAAATACTTGTAAGTTTCAGTTGGAGAGAGGGATTTTATGGAATCCGAGAGTTGAGTTCCCACGGATTCCATAATCTCTCCACGCTTTACATGCATGACCGCACATTTATCCACACCAAACTCCATCCTGATGGCGTTACTGAATGTTTCAGTTACCTTCAGTAGCTCCATCAGTTGCAGATTAGTGGGGGCAAAGAGTTTCAGATCATCCATGTAAAGGAGGTGAGATATAACCTGACCACCTCTCTTCAACCGATAGCCTAGCCCTGAATTCTCCAGCAGTGTGCTAAGAGGATTCAAGGCTAGACAAAACCAAAGTGGACTCAAACTATCGCCCTGAAATATACCCCGCTCGATCCTTACCGGTTCGCTATTCCTCTGGATATTTCGAGATCCTGGATAGCGAAGGACTGTCCTCCATTGCCCCATACACGACATCAGGAAGGTGCGTAGCGTTGCATCAACTTTATACAATTCTAGCACCCTCATGAGCCATTTATGAGGCACCGAGTCATAGGCCTTCTTATAGTCTATCCAGCATGTCGACAGATCCTTTCGGGAACGCCGAACCTGTTGGCTAATGGCCATATCAATAAGGAGTAGCTCCTTAGTACCGCGGGACCCATTCCTACATCCATTTTGAGAGGCAGACATGATGTTGTTGTTGTTAATATGATTATTAATCTTTGCCCTCAAAATGGATGTAAGAACTTTATAGACCGTCGGTAAACACGTGATCGGTCTATAATTTTTAGGTTCCGCAGTACTACCTGATTTATGGAGCAGGTGGGTTATTCCTGTAGTTAAGAACTGGGGTAGCGACCCAGACTCTAAGGCAGACTGGAATTGAGACGCCAAGCAAGCGTGCGATCTCGTAAACCATTTAATCCAGAAATTGTGCAGCCCGTCCGGCCCTGGAGATTTCCAGTTAGGCAACGGGCGGACTGCACAAGCTACATCTTGGGGGCTGATGGAAATTGCCCCCATTTCTGGTAACGGATCGCACACACACTCGACCTCCCGAGTCCAATCACCCTCAGTATGACTGACAGGAACCGACCAGATGCTGCGCCAGAATGAACACATAGCATCATCATCCGGTAAGCGCGTGTCAGTCACACCTTGGTCCGGTCGCTCCCAATCCCTATATACCCACCTTTCGTTACTTCGGAATGTGCGATTCTGGGTGTATCGCTCCACTCGCCGCCTGTACCTACGAATACGGCTTGCCCATGCATACACCTTCTGCTTCAGTAAGTCGATGCGCTCTGTGACACGAGATATATAATCTCGGGGATTGACATCAGTCCCCGAAAACGCCCGTCTCACAAAGCGCATCACTCGAGGGCGTGTGTTGCCCTCCCTGAAGCAGATCAGTTTGCCGATTAGCGCTCTGGCCTCACCAATACGACGCTCGATCCTGCACTGCCAAGCTGGTACGGCTGGTTTTGGTCGTGTAACTCTGTCATTGGTTATTTTTATCTTGACATGAGCTACACGACATGCCGCTACAGCCGCACAGTACATGATCGAATGTGCATCGGTGAGGTTATCACAGTTATCAAAATGGCTTGACAACTGCGAATCCAGAGCAGCCACCAGCGCCCTGTTCTTGTTATGCATGGGCAAACGAGGTAAGCGTGGTCTAAGTTCAGGGGCCATGTAGCGGTATTCCCGAATAGCACACTCCAAAGCACTCCTCAATTCGTCATTGCACTGGGTACTTACGTTTGTAACCCTGTCATTACTCTCCTCGTCAGCAAGGCTGGGCAATTGGGTTGACTGTGCTGGTGCCACAGTCTGCGACGGAGGAGCAATGACATGGCTACACATTTCAGTGCGGAGGCGATCAAGCACACTATCATCCAACATACGGTTACGCTGGATGACGCGCACCTGATCCGACAGTCGTTGGGCCGATACGCTGACAGCTGGTTCAAGTACCTGAAACAGAGAGAGCATCCGACCACGGTACGCAGTCAGGTTAGTTCCCCCCTCTGTAGCCCCAAAGTATGAGCGTATTACATTCTCATTTATGGCTTGAGTCCATTTTATACGCTGCACACTTCCACCGATAGCGGGGACCCTATCAGAGACCGGTGGGCCTCGAGGTCCTAAGCTGGCCGGTGGTCGGCCTCGCCCGCGCCGACGCGCAGGTGGTGGTGTCGTCGGCGGCGAGAAGTATTCGTCGCTCGAGCTCGACGCAACTGCAGCTACCGGAATCTCTGGACTCGCGGCTGGCGCAGGTCCCGGCGGCTGCGAGGCGGAACTGAGCGACGAACCCGAAGATGGTGTTGGTGCTGCTTGTAGTCGTGCCCGGTGACGTGTCAACATTTTATTTCCTTATTTGCAATTTGTTTTTCCATTTAGTGTGTTTTTTTATTTCCATGTGGTGCTATTTTTTTTTTCTTGATGTATTTGTTATTAAATGCATTTTTTCTATGGTTTTTTTTTATTAAAATCAATAAAAATACGGGATGAAAAATTTCTCACGTCAGTTGGCTTGATAGCCGAGCCACAGATTAAGTATTATTATTATTATTCCTTTATTTCAGGCAACGGTGGCCCATGCAAATACAATGCACAACAAAACATAAATAAAAAATCCCGAACATTCATGATGTCACTGTTTTAATTTAAGTGGTGTAATGGTAGTCTGATAGTGGTGGTGGTGGTGATGGTTAACAAAAGTGGTTTTAAGTAGTCCCAGTTAGAAGCATGCAAGCAGGCATGCATCATGCAAGCAGGCATGTGGCAGCATGCAAACAAGCATGCAGCGTGCAAACAAGCATGTTACATGCAAGTAGACATGCAACATGTAGCAAGCAACTCGAAAATGACATTAAGACAGACCCCAAACGTTTATGGAGTTATATTAAAGCCAAACGCGGAGGATCTAGTGCCTACCCGCTAACTATGACTGATGGTCAGGTCGTAACTTCTGATGGCTCTGAAATCTGTGATCTCTTCGCTAACCACTTTTCAAACGTGTACATATCTGACACTGATACAGAAAATAATTATTATTTAAGTTCTCTTCAAGCAATTTATAATAATAGTCAGGGCTTGACTTCCATAGAAATAGAACGGGAATGTCTACTTAAGAAATTGAAAACAGTTGTCATCAGAAAAGGATCTGGTCCCGATGGCATTCCCCCGGTATTTATTCATAATTGTGCGTTAGTTCTGGTGTCCCCTTTATTAATCATCTACAATGCGTCCATGGCCACAGGAACATTTCCGTCAGAATGGAAAAAGGCTAAGGTAGTTCCCGTGCACAAGTCGGATAATAAAGACTCTATTAATAATTACAGACCCATTTCAATACTTTCTACATTCGCTAAGATCTTTGAATCTTTTATTTGCCCTCATTTCCAGCAACATTTTAAAATGTACGTGAGCAACTGTCAGCACGGGTTCGTAGCTTCAAGATCTACAGCTACGAATTTAGTGGCTTTTACTGAGTCCCTAATTCAGACTATTGACGAAGGCAAACAACTAGATGTTGTTTACACAGACTTTAGTAAAGCTTTTGACAAAATGCCCCATTCCATCCTAATAAAAAAGCTTGAGGCATACGGTATAGCTGGACCTTTGTTAAAGTGGTTCAAATCGTATCTTTCTGGGCGCGAGTTCTATGTCGTTGTTAACGGTTATCAATCTACAACACGAATTATCACCTCTGGCGCTCCGCAGGGATCACATTTAGCTCCAATACTTTTTATTGTATTTATAAACGACCTTCCCTTATGTCTTCAATTTTCCGAGCCTTTTATGTACGCCGATGACTTAAAATTGGCACGTAAAATTGAATCATCAAAAGACAGTGAGCTCCTGCAACGCGACATTAACCAAGTTATCGAATGGTGTCGCAATAATAAAATGCAACTGAACTCGAAAAAATGCTATCATACAAAATATACACGGAACATTAACCACATCGAAACTGGGTACTTCATAAACCAAGATAAGGTCCAGCAAGTAGAAGTCATAAGGGACTTGGGAGTACTTTTCGACAGGAAAGTAAGCTTTGTGCCCCATGTTGAAAGTATAATTAAGAGAGCATCCAAAATGGTAGGGTTCATAATTCGTACCACTAAAGGTTTTCGCAAAACTGGCACGAAAATAATGTTATACAACAGTTTCGCGCGAAGTATTTTGGAGTACTGCAGCGTTGTATGGAGGCCTCACTTTGCCACCCATATTCTGAGGATCGAGCGTGTACAGAAGCGTTTTATGTGGCATCTAGCTTTTTATGAAAGGAAACACAAGTCACTACCCTCATACAACTCCCGTCTGCAACATTTCAAAGTGCAACCCTTATCAGCACGCAGAGATGTCGCAGATGTTTTATTTTTATTTAAACTGTTACGTAGCAAAATTGACTGTCCCGATTTACTTAACTTAATTAGATTTCGGGCACCTTCTAGATATCCTAGGAAAAGCATAACGCCTCTGTGCCCACCATATCGAAGGTCTATACTTGGTGCAAACTCTCCAATTCCTAGGTTTTGCAAGATCCTCAATAGCTGTAGTGACTTGTTAGATATTCACCACGACAGTGTAGGTGCAGTTCATAAAGTAGTTTTATTAAACAGTCAAACGACACATTTGTAGGGATATTGCTGTTTACATTTTATTTTATTTTTGTATTCTTAAATTTTAATTTTGTTTTTATTTTTATTTTACACAGTAATTATTTTTAATAGATACTCAAATCTTAATGCTACTGTTAGTTTAATTATAATGAATATTTTATGCCTTGCCAAGTCAGTACTTTTAATTGTTTCTGTTTTAATCTGATAAATAGTCAATTTATTTTATTTTAATTTATAATCTAATTTTTCAATATAATTTAATTTCCCAATTTTAATTCAATTGTATTTTTATGAATTTGTCATAATTTAATAATTAATGTTTTACCAATGTTTTCTGTGCTAGCGGTGTTAACCTGTAATTAGTTGTTGCACCCGCAATTGTATCTTATTATATTATAAGCTGTTTATGTACTGGTGTAAACAGTTGTTGGTTAACCTGAATAAAATAAATAAATAAATAAATAAAAGCATTGTTTCTGTCACGGCTCCAGCGCTGCGGGGTTTGGATGGCCCCACGCGAGCTTATCGTCGCAGATGATTTTAACGCTCACCACCGCAGCTTCTGCTTGCTGGCCGGCTTAGCAAGCCTGCCTCAGCCGCGGCGGTGGGCCTTCGAACCACTTGCTCCTCAGCTCGCGGGCCGCCCCACCCCTCCGCACCTGCGCGGGCTTAAATTACACTCTAGGGGTAGGGCAGATAAGACTGCGTGAAGTCGGTTTTGTCACTAAATTTTGTAGCACAACATATAATTGACTTTTAATGGCACTATTTTAATTTAAAATCGAAAACGCTACCAAGTAACCGGCTCTATATTTGTGATAAATATGCCGCAAAATGTTTTTTCGGTGTAGTGAAAATATGTGAAAAAAGTTCAAAAAAGGCTTCGGCCAATACTTAGCATAAAATTATAAAAATATGTTGAATAATGCATATAGCAAATAAGATGTCAGTCAATAGTTTTCGGTAAAATCAAATACAATAAAAAAAAAAAAACGGAAAAGTGATCAGTTCCCTAAATAATGTATTGTATTGCTAAACATTTTCACAGAATATTGTTTTGATAGGTACTTAGCATGGTTATCACAACGCTTGCACGCTCTGCTTGTGCTAACCACAGTAAAAGTGATACTAATGGTATGGACATTAGGTTTAGAACAAGCGTCAACCTTATGTAAGCTTTAGATAATCAAAGCGGATCAGCAGTTCCGGTATGTCACCGCGCTTGTCTCGAGGCGAGGCAATTTCGTTACGATTCCGATTAGTGAGTGTGCGTTGCAGTAGGGAGTTTCATACAAAAAATACGAACGGCTCGAGTTGATACGGTTACGATCAATTACCTAGTTGATATTGTGACGTTGCAGGTAATCTATACATATAATAAAATCGTAGGCCAACCGTGTCTGTACATTGAATATTTTTGCATTAAAATTACATAGAAAAGTTAGGAAAAAGATACAAAACTCAAAACTGCTAGTTTTGTAATTTTAGTCTATTTATCTGTTTTTCTGTGCGTTTGAGAGAGCATCACGCATAAACTACAGATTATGTTCCAAATCTAGGTACTTAAAACTATTACGTGATAACCAGAGTAACATTTAGCGTTTATTTCATCAAAATCGACCTACAAAATCAAAACAAATTGAATTTTTAAGTTTAGTAAGAAACTTCCTAATGTATTCTAATTAGTCATAGCGCCATCTATTGATAAAGATGAAATCCACGCAAGCATGTATAAAACACTAAAACAAATAGTTGAGTTATAGTGACTTTTAAAAATAAAAGTGAACATTTTTATACCTTATCGGTATTTATCGTAACAACCGATCCACAAAATCAAAATATATTGAATTTTTAAGTTTAGTAACTTCCTATTGCTATTTTTAATAGGCAAAGCGCCATCTACTGAGAAATAGCATGAATATTGCACCAAAACACATTGTATAGAGTTATTTGTGAAACTTTTATACGTAGCAAAATAAAACTGAACATTTTTATAACTTGTCGTTATTAATCGTTACAATCGATCCACAAAATCAAAGTAAGTACATTTATTGAATTTTTATGTTTAGTAAGAAACTTCCTAATGTATTTTGATTAGTCAGAGTGCCTTCGATTGAGAAAAATAAAATGCAGAAAAGTATGAATTTCATATTACACCAAAACACATTGTTGAGTTATTTGTGAAACTTTTATTCGAAGCGAAATAAAATTGAACATTTTAATACCTTATCGTTGTATACGGGCTTTTTATTTAACATCTTCCACTGCTAAACATTTTGTCAGTTTACGACTTTGTCCATAGATGGCGTTGTACTGATGACGCGTTTTTCTGAATTGCGGTGTTAAGATTTTCCTCTCGAGAACCACGCTCACACGTTTTTCAAGAGTTTAGGTTCGGACTCTAAAAGGTTCTCGATTGGTTTCGTTAATTTTGCGTTGAACGACGGTTTGAATAGAGTATTTTACTAAAATGTGGCTTGGTAAATTTGGTATAATTTGGCACAGGACGTCACGCGTGTCTAACTCGCTGTATCCTCTTAATTTTTTGTTAACGTGAAAAAGAAAAAATACGTGTCCATTTTTTTTTCTAAAATACCCTATTGCGGATGAGGCCTGTAAGGTTCCGTACCAAAACGCTGATTAATTTTTTTGGTATGCTTCATGCTTGGTGCAAATAAATGCTTTTTCTTTCTTTCTGACGGGACCCTTCTGCTTAGCCTACGCGGTTGATTCTGTATAGAGCGAAGCAACAAACGGTTCGATTTGCGAAACAAGGCTAATAATAATATAATAGGGTACTGTACCAAAGGTGGTCACGGTGACGGGCGGGACCCTATTAATTAACCTTCGCGTATGATTTTGATTCGAACGAACCAAGCCGATTTTTAGGGTTCCATACCAAGTTTGCTAATGTAACCCTGTTTATTAACAGGCCACCGTTGTCCGTCTTCCTTCAGTTTATTCGTTTTATTTCTGTCTCGCTAATTTAAAAATAACTTCTAGAAAAAGTTCGAATCTTTCAAAATATAGCAGAAATCGTAATATATGTATAAAACAAAGTCGGGTTTGTTCGAATACTTATTATAACTCTAGTACGGCTGGACCGTTTTCATGATTTTTGTGTTTTTAGATTAGTCTTTGTCCGGAATAGCATAATAAGTAGGTATTAAAATATTTAAAAAATATAGTAGGTAGGTAGGGAGGTAGCCAGAAGACGGGAGCGAAGCCGCGCGGGTCAGTTAGTTGATAATAATGCTACAGACAGCGACATCTCTTGGGGATCACGAATGTCATCATTGACGAAATACATTGATCCGCAAGGGGCGCAAGGATTAAGAGATGGCGCTAATGTTGTAACTTACTAACACACCAGTTTATGGGTGATAAATTTCGATAAACACAAAAACAGGAAATATTCCATGACTTTGAGTTGGATATGAGAAAAAGGTTAGAACCGAATTTCAGATTTTTGTCGATTCCGTTACGGACAGAGACTATAGTCTATGGTGAGAAGGCGTATGATTTATGGTAGATAATCGGGGTAGAGATGGATGGCTTGCTTTTGGGATTCGAACGAGCAACCCAGTAGGACGCATTCCATCGCATCAAGCTCGTGAAATAAGCAAGTGGCAAGTGCTTTTGGGGTCTCGCCATAACAAGAGCCCCCCTGCTCGCAACAGGCACACACGAATGGAGTAGCCACTTAATAAACGCAGGCTTGTGCTGGTAAGCAACCACGCGGTTGGATTTTCTTTGTTCTCTAGAAGGTTGAGTCTCGTTCCTAATTAAAGGGGATATAGTTTCAGGTCTTGCTCTTTCAGCTAGCCTACACAGACTCTGCTGCATTAAGTCGAACATACCTCAACTTCGACCCATCGGAGCCGTAACCGGGTACCGACGCCGGTCATTTGATTGCTTCGAACCTGTATCCAGTATCCGTAGGTTTCTCTTCTTGAGGGGTCAATTAAAAATATAGATATATTTGTGTTTTGAAACAGTGGATGGGATAAAAATTTCATCTTTAGGCAGAATCTAGTATCGTACGTTTCCTCCTCCTCCTCCTCTACCTCCACCTTAAAACCATTATATATGCTTATATCTTTGATAAATTGATGTTTATCTGAGGTTTTTGGATCACTTTCTCTTGCTTCAGTGATGGTGACGCAATTTATATGAAACAAATACCATTTCCTGACAGTATCTGGTAGCAATCAATATCTTCTAATGCAGGTGAAAGTAACTCATGAGCTGTATTACTCTCCTGATGGAATAAATCTGCTGATGCTGTCGACATACTGCTCCCAACTAGACTTTGACGAACTAACATCGATTTTTCAGGATCAGCCTGTTTGTTGCTTACTTTAACGAATGTGCGAAGTTTCTCACCAGGTTCGCTTTTGAGTAAGGTACCTGAGGTAAATAAGGCCAAGAGGGTAATAAGGCCCACATTTCAAATTTCGCGGAAAAATATCTATGACACTTGACTGTTTACGCACACGTGCACAATGTCGGTGTGAATGTTTCCGTATTAGTCCGAAGTCGCTAGCGCCGCCATCGTGCCAGTGACGTGCGATGCGTTGATGAAGTGACTGGCTACTGTGCAATTTTATAATTTTATTTTACATACCAAAAAACTGTAAGTATTTTACATTTAATTCAATAAGTGACTAATAACGCTGTATTTACTATCGTAAGTTTGTCTTGTACAATACAATGGATATGGTTTTTCCTAGCCAGAGAAAGATTTTTTAGGTTTATTAGGTTATTTTGTAAAAACGTGGCATGAGGTTAACAAGGCCCATTATAACGGTACTTGGGCCTCTTAATATTTGAGTATCAGATTGTATTTTTTTGTGTACTATGTGAATTTTACTGACAATATATGTGTAAAATTGTTACAGATTTTGTTTAAAATGTCTCCAAAGAGAGCTCAGTGGACAGAAGGCAACGTACGGGCCGCTCGGCAGCAATAGAACGAAGGCAGCTGACGCAACGAGCTGTAGCTGAACGTTACACCATTCCAAGACGAACTCTCCGAAATCACATAAATTCCAAAAGTACTATTAAGCGCTTAGGTCGTAGTTCCATATTGACAATCGACCAAGAAAAAGATCTTGTACAAAGCATTATACGATTTGCTAACATTGGTGTACCTGTTACTCCAAAAGTCATACGGAGACAAGCATTTTTATTTTAACATGTTGTGATTGTACTAAGTAAGTACCTTAGTTAAGACCACTAGTTCCTTGAAACTAAATTGTCTACGATTAATATTAAGAGGGCAATGAGGCCCACGTTTAATAAATAAAGGAAAATGACTAAATAAGTAAAAAACAACAATTTACTTTTATTTTAACCTATTTCTAGGTAAATTAAGGACGATTTACAGTAAAAATAAAGCAAATTTTTATATGGACTTTAATGTACTACCGTAGTATAATAAGGCCCCTGAGAAGTGTGTTTAAAAAGTGTTTTTAAGTGTAAAAATATGCTTTTCTTAATTGTTTTACACCATTTATTACAGCAACATGTACAAGCTATGTAAACAATATGTTTTTGACATCCTATACGCATTCTATTCAGATTTAAAGCAATATTTTTTTAGGTGGGCCTTAATTGCTACCGGTCTTCTGTTTGGGTTATATCATTATCCTGATGTTTTAATTACCTGTGATCAGGACGGGTCGGGGTCAATGTTTGCACTCTGGATATTCTCATTGTCATCAGAGTACTGCTGACCCACTAAAATACTATAATTAACGCACGACTCTTCACCTAAACATTCAAAACTTTCGTAACAAACACGATCAATCGAATTTATCGAACGGTCGAGATCAATGTTTGGCTTACTTTCCAAATAACGATTTTCTACAGAATACGGCTGTTTACCAGAATAAGGACTTTTTGCTTGACAATTTTATTATTCTGTTTATCGGAATTTAAACACTCTATGGGCTTCGCGGAATAATGTTCCGACGATGTTTGTTCGTCGTCATGATGATAATAATATCGCGACTTACAGTCTCGATCGCGGGTGGGTAGAAAACTATTATATAATATGGGACATTACCTGGTTTTAGGTCGAACGAGTTAAAGGATGAACTACTTTTAGTTGGAACCTTTTTATCCACTTGTGTACACTTAGTACACTTCGACCTAATCACGCCTTGTTGCCCGCAACCGTAACAAAATAGGCCCTTAGTGTTATTATTACCGGTTTTACGGTTTTTACCTAAACTTGTAGCGGTGTTCGAACTAGTGGGGGTTTGTTGTGTTGGATTACTACTCGCCATAGTATCCGTAACGTCGCTCTTAGTAAAATGCTTGGGTTTACTCACCGGGTTTTTAGGTACTTGTACCTCTGCCATTGACTCCTCGACATGCCGCAACTTACATATGGTATTGTCGAGCGAATTTAACAATTCCCGCGGCAACCGTTTGCGAATCTTGCGATCCAAGAGACCGTACACAATGTCCACTTTAGCTTCTTCACACAACTCATACGGTAACGTACTCATAAGACAGCGTAATTTACACGCGAACACTTCACTACGTTGGGGAGCCGTATCCTCCTCCGAGAACATTTCGCGAAACACTTTGTACGCGGGTTTGATATTGCCGTACATCGCACGTAGATGGTTGATGGCATCGTCCCAGTCGCATCGGCATACCGCTGCGTCGCCGACGAGCAGGATGGGTAGCCCGCGCAGCGCGTGCTCGTCACTGACGCCGGCGCAGTCCTTAAACACCTTAACCGCGTCTATGAACGCCTCCAACACTTCGACGTCTCTCTTCTCGTCGTCGAAGCGGGCCGTGCACTTGCTGAAGTTGCCTCCTCCACTTGAATTGGCGCCTCCCAAACTCGTCGACGCAAACCCTTCGGCAGTCGTTGGAGTGGACGATCGCGCATTCGCGATTGACGTAGAAAGCAGCGTTTCGATAAGCTTCCTATTGGCTTCCGCCTGAGACCTGGCGAAAGCTTCCATGAGTGATGATAGGTCAGCGATCTGCTGTGAAGGTCCTGCCTCCGGCGATGGTCGCTGTTGCGTCGGCGCCGCTCCAGGCGCTTCGACGCTTGCAATCTCACGGGCTTCGTCGTCCAAGTTGTCCTGCTGCTGGTCGTCGGCAAAACGGCGGCCTGCCGCGCGCCGTGGCACGACTGGCATGATGCAAGAGTAACAAGATCACGTTATTCACAAGCAACCTTCGGTGATCGACGTAGTTAGCGGTCTTTTCTTCGTGAATTCCAAACGTCCAACGAAGATCGTCCTATTGCCAAAAATGGCAGCGGCCACGTCGCGTATGTATCTCGTGGCCACTAGTTGAGCGCCAGTGTAAGGATTGACAGTCAAATAAAACGAACTCGTTCACTATTAACAACGGGTTTGTATTAATACCTTCACAAGATTGGGTCACGGGTTTAACAGCTGTGTAAGTTAACCGAACACAATACGTAACTGCACGAGAGCACTGCGACGCGTGCCGTCTCACGTCATCGATCAACGATCACTCAATACGTCACCCGCGCGCGCTACTATTGCAAGCATCGAGCCGCCCCCCCGTTCCCCGCCGCAAGCGCTCTATTGGCTCTCGGACATCACGCGAGTGGCGTATGCGTGTGTGCGTCGCATGGCCCTCACACAGCTATCGAGCTACGGCACATCGAGGAGTTTTTGGCGCGCTGTTCGAATTTACTGCATATCGTCTTGGGGTGGTGCGCCAAAAACACTGCTTGTAAAAGTGGAGAGAGCCCAAAACGCAATCTTAAAAGTTAGTCATTTAAAAAGATCACGTTCCCGACTACAGACCTTTACAAGTGTTGTCTAGCGTTAATTGCTCAAAAAGGCACACCACATAACATCGGAGAAGAGTTTATTTTGCCAGCAATAAAGGGAGTTATAACTACTGTGCTTTATAAACCGGCCGCAGATATTATCCGAAAAATTCCTTTGAGTAATAATTATGTGCCAAAACGAATTGACGAAATGGCTGAAAACATTGAAAGATCATTGTGCGAACACCTGAGGACAAGTCTATTCTCAATTCAGCTCGATGAGTCCACTTTACCAACATCCGTTGGTATGAAGCCTTTATGGCACCCTGTCATAGCCGGAGTGCCATCCGTAGCAACTGATATAAGATATAATATTAATAGCAACAATGCTTCTAATGAAGCATTGTTGCTGAGAAAATATGTGAAGAACTATTGTTTGCTACAAATTTAGAGATCAATACAAAAGGCGAAAGCAATTCAATACATTGGAAAAGGTTTTGTGATGAGAAAGAGATTCCCTTGAAAAATATTATATCTTATATCAGTTGCTACGGATGGCACTCCGGCTATGACAGGGTGCCATAAAGGCTTCATAGCGTAAGTAAAAAATAATATTCCAGATTTCCTTGTTGTACATTGCGTTATTCATAGACAACATTTGGTTGCTAGAAACTTAAGTGAACGACTATTTCAATCACTGCAATATGTCATTAAAGCAGTCAATAAAATCCGCAACAGCTCTTTGAATGATAGATTATTTCATCAGCTTTGTGTTACTAATGACGAGGATTTAAACCGTTTGTTGTTTCATACCGAAGTTCGTTGGCTATCAAAAGGCAATTGTCTGACTCGATTTTACAAACTGTTTAATTCTGTGATAGAGTTCTTGGAAACTAAAGATACATAATTGCACCACAAGCTCATTACATCAAAGAATGAAATAGCTTACATGACAGACCTGTATAAATTGTTCAATGACATGAATCTAGGCGATGAACTAAATTTAATTAAAACAAAAACGAAGCCAAACTGCTTCTACACGAAAAGAGTATGGGCAGATATGTGTTTCACAATTTCCTGAATTTATCAGTATCCTACAGTAGCGACGATTTGTTTGTCTAGTGCCAAAATTTGGAAAACCTCCACATTGCCTTCACTGAACGATACCAAGACATTTTGAACTTTGGAAACATCAGACTGAGTTTTAGATCCGTTTTCAAATGCCAACACAGCAATGCCATCTCAGCTGGAAGAAGAACTTATAGAATTGACAACAAACGAGGAAATAAAAATCAAGTTCAAAATCGTTTGCATGCTACTGTAAGGGATCGCTTTTAATGGGGTGCGAGAGGTATTCTTCAATAAGTAAAATCAGAGTATTTTCAAGTATAATTATATTTTGCGTGTTTTCAACGTCAAGGCAAACAGTCGAATTCCTTAGAAAAAAAACCAACACTTCTTTATGACATCACATTCGAATTCTAACTTTCTTTTTTCTTAACTCTTTCAAGGCTTATGTCATTGAGGTTGCACCTCCCAAAGAGGATCTCTGCACTACCGAACGTGACGACTTGCGACTGTTCTTGAGTAAATTGGAACCTGATATCAACAAACTTATTAAACATCATCAGATTCATCCTTCACATTAGTTTTATATAGTAATCAATTATGTTTGTTTTATTTTGAATAAAAGATACCCTGTTTGAATACTATAAAGATGCGTTTCAATAATCATTCTCATTGGCAGGAGTAGTCCGTAAGAGTTAACTTGAGACCTGAGCGCCGTTGTGTATTACCTACTGCGCTCAGGTTTCAAATTAATTCTTGCGAGTTATAGTAAGAGTCTCGTTTAGAATTAATGTTTAATCTCCGCTAATATAGCTCACAATAATTGATTAATTTAATTTGAAGTTAAAGTGGTTGTGGGGGATAGTTCCACACTTGTGTTCGGTTGTTTGAGTCAAAAATGAAACAACAATGGAGGTTCAAAATTGGAATTCTTTATTGTCAAAAATCCTAACTTCTATATAAACAAATAAATGGCGGACGTAGTGGTTATTTGGAATCATACTCAAAATTGCTCAACCAATCAAATACAGGGTTCCAGTGGTTCCCAGTCTTCTGGAGTTCGGAGCATGTTCAAAGTGCGCCAACTATAAATACGCACAGCGCCGCCGAGCGGCGAGCAGTCTCTCGTTAGCTTTGGTGCGAGCTTGTTGCTCCACCCACCGACGGCTGCGCGCGCGCCTTCTGTCCGGCTGGCATTCTAACGCCAGTGCGCGCCGCGCTCCCGTGTCGCGCGGTCGTTTGATGCTTGCAGGTTGGCGGTATCGAGTGCGTTGAGTTATGCGTGTCCCACATGGTTTTTAAGTAGGTGAAAAAATGGGGGCGCTAATAATAATTTATTCTCAAAGTGGGCAAATTTGGTCTAGAATATGTATAACATCGGACGAACCTAAGGATATGCAAGCGCAAGTGGTTGCTGTAATGACGCTGAATTTGAGCCCTAGCAATAGCGAAATATTGATGATAAATTAAGTAAAAATGAGGATGACGTTGAAAAGGCGGATCTTAATAAATCTCCTGACTATTAGTCTGGCCAACCAGGGGTTGTGGATATACTAAAAACCGTGCGACTCGGTCGAAATTAGTTTTAGATTGAGAGTCGACGATATGATAACTGATGTTTACGTGAATGTTTTGCTTTTGTAGCTAAAAGAAAGATTATTTACATCAATCTTGATTTCAAGGCACATTTTACGTGAGCCGAATTTGTGCAGAAATTAAATTTGTGTTGTAAAAAGTTAAATATTGAAGAAGTGTGTATGATTAAAAAAAAGATAAGTAATATAGATTTTATTAAAAACGTGTGTGATGAGATACCGAAGTTAGAAAATTGGTCCGGACCGTGAATATGAATTTTACGAGTAGTAACAAGAATAAGTGATGACAAAGAAAAAAATTTAATTTTGAATGACCTTCATTTACTGCCATCCAGTAGTCATGCTGAAGTGTGCAGTATGGTAAAGTAGATTTTACTGGGCGAGTATAGAAAAGGATGTACAAACATTTGTAAAAAAGTGTATGAAGTGACAGAAGTCAAAGTATATACGTTACATAAAAAAACCGATGGTAATTACTACTACAGTTTTTTCGGCTTTCCAAAAGATTTATTTAGATGTAGTGGTACTTTAAATACATAGATGGAACTGATTGACCATTCATAATTCGCATATTTAAATATGTTCAAGCCATACCCTTACAAAATAAAGAAACCGTATCCATAGCTAATGCATTTGTGAGACATTTTATTTTAATATTTGTAATTCCCGAAATAATAGCTACAAACAGAGGAACAAAGTTTATCTCCGCAACGATGGAACAGGTATGTAAACTTCTTGAAAATGAAAAAATATTTTCAACTGCCTACCATCACCAAACGATAGGTGCTCTTGAAAATACCCACAAAGCTTTGTGTGCACTTTTAAGGATCCAATGTGAAAACCAAACAGATACTTGGAGCTATTGGTTACCATATTGGTGTTTCAGCTTCAAGAATATAGTTCATACAGAAACGAATTACACGCCTTACGAACTTGTATTTGGTAAACTATGTCAAATACCTAGTAGTATTTCTGAGTCTGTTTAATTTAAAAAAATATCCATTGCTGTTGAAATATCTTTTACAGTTAGCCCTTGCCGAGGCAAAAAAGAATTTGAGATTTTACAATTTATTTATTTATTTATCACACACATGTTTCCTTTGCCATTACAGATAGTAAATTTAATGCGACAAAGTAACTTAAAATAAATTTTACTTAACCATAGTACGTGACCCTTGTGAACTCACTCAGTGTACAGGTGAATATGTCGATTAAATCCGCCACCGTGTTGAGAGTGCGCAGCACGCGAATCAGCGATGCGCGCCCCAGCAGGTTAGTGCGCACACGCGGCACCACCAGCAGCCGCGCGCCACGTACCCATCCAATATAAAGAATCCCATTACTGATATTCTGCCCCAAATGCATAGTGGAAGGAATGTCGCTTGAATTAGATTATTTATTTATTAGGCTTTCACAAAGGACCAGAAGAGTTTTGGGTTTTGTGCGATATTCTTTTCCGTGTTCATTACGTATATCTTATAGCAGTCTTTGATCATTATACTTGCGCGGTCGCCTAGGATTTTATATTTCACATGTTCCCACTGTAGCGCCTCGGAACGGAGACGAGGATCGTTGCGGGTGGAACACAGTGTTCCACCCGCAGCGATCTTATTTGATTAAGGGTTAGGGACTATGTTGTAATTATTATAAACCTGTGTTTTAACTGTAAGTACCTGCTTAGTGCTTATTCCTAAATAAACTGTTATTGTTTTAAACGGTACCTACTTGTTTGCTTACATTTTTCCCCTAAATTTATATACCCTCTTAATTTACTATACCACGGTTAGGAGTGTGATCGACCACCCACCGGGTTACAATATGTCTGCTGTGTCCTTAAATCGACTAATACAAGTGACAAATGAAAATGAAGCAGCTAGGCGTACAGCTAAGGAGTGGAATTCCCTGCCGGAGTCTGTGTTTCCTGATAGCTACAACTTGGGAGTCTTTAAGTCAAGAGTGAATAGGTTATTTCTAGGCAAGCGTGCTCCATCTTCGACCACATCATCACTTACCATCAGGTGAGTTAGTGGTCAAACGCGTGCCTATCAATAGTAAAAAAAAAAAAACAATCTATTCCTTTTTAAATTTTTAAGCAACATTCGTATTCGCATCTCAGTCGCGATCTGTTAAAACCCTCAAATTCCATACATTTTTGACAGATTGCGACTGAAATTTGAATGCTAACGAAGCAAAAATTATAGAATTGGCACTCAGACTAAAAAATAGTATTCTGGTAACCTTAAAATTTGGTATTTTTAACCGACTTCTTCAAAAAGGAGGAGGTTCTATGTTCCGCTCTATGTAATTTTTTTAAATGTATTTTCACTGATTTCTCCGCCAATATTGGACCGATTTAATTTTTTTATTTTTTATTAGAAAGCCTGTACTCCTGAGGTTGTCCCATTGTCGCCAAGTCAGAATCTGATGATGGGAGCCCATGAAAATCGAGGGAAACTCTCAAATTTTATAAGAACACACAATTGTTTTTCATAAACTTTCTTACGCAATTCAGATATTTGTGCCTGGTAACCATCTCATGTTACAGAGCTGATGATGGTATTAGTCTCAAATGATCTCGTTAGTATTATTTATTTGTATTTTTAAGTGAACAGTGGCAGTCGTTACGGATAGTAGAAGCCAGTAAATCTGACTCCAGTCTTGCCATGAAGTACCGTGATACCCAGTTAATGGGTTGTGGAGGTCTGGTCGGCAGCCACTCCTCGTAAAATACTGGTATTCAGCTAAATCCGGCTTGACTGGAAGCCGACCTCAATACAGGGTGTCCGGGACATCGTAACGCAAACTTCGCGAAAAGGCTACACCTGATGCCACTAATCAAATTGTGGAAGTCATTAATCTCGCTAATGATCGGTTACAGAAATTGTTATTTTCGAGCGCGCAATGTATTGTGAACAACGCGATCCAAACGCGCGAGAGCGTTGTACGGAGTACGTACCTACACTTCTTGAACACACTCAAAGCTGCGACGCCGCGCGAGCTTCTGTCGTTAAATGTACTTACCTAAGAATATCGCCTACCTATCGCCGACCACAATATCACATAAAATCATTTTTAATCACTCAGAAATACCTACGGTATCTAATGATGGTAGTGTTACGAGCTTGGGGTTCGTTACAATAAAAACAGCCGATTAAACCACCAAAAATAACACTTTAATTTAAAACAGTAATTAACACTTCAAACACACTAATTAAAACACAATCGCACTACTGAATACTTCACTTCACTTAATTCGCAGTTGAAGATCGCTTCCGAAGTTATCGCTTGTATCGCTAATTCAATACTGACCCAGTCACACTGGTGGATGTCGCTGCGTCCCCTCACGGGGGCGCGGCAGGCGGTGTCGGGGCGAAGCCCCCTGACCGCGGTGGTCACTCCTCGGCCCGTTACTACGGGCCGGTCCTTGGGCCGGCAACAAAAATGCCATAAAATGTTTGGCGTGCGCCTGCCGCTATTATCTTAGCAAACAGTCGCACGCCTGTGATAGGGTCGCTGAAGTGTTTTACTACAGGCGCGTCGCGACTGTTTGTCGCTTCTTCACGGCACCTTCGGCGGTCAGTCCCCGCCGAGTGAGACCCCCAGTGACCTGGGGGAGGCCCAGCGAGAACGACCAGCGACGAAGGTGTCGACTTTGGTGACGCACCTGCAGCAAGGAGTGAGTGGCTCTCGTCCGCACCGGTTCTCAGATCTAGCCGATTGCGGCCCGGACTGCAGAGCCGAATGTATGTGTGGGCGGCCGTGTATTGTGAGTACTGCCGCCCAGTGCTAATGCACCGAATAAGCCTATATTAACCTAGGAAACATATCCGGTGCGTGAGTACTAGCGCCTGTCTAGTGGTGAGTGTGTGAATTTCGGAACGCAACCTGCCTATATTAACCTAGCACAGGTCGCGCGCCGGGATGCGAGTGCGTGTACAGTGTCACTGTTTGAGTAGGCCGCGTGTAGCGGGAAGCGGCCTACTCAGGCGTCAGTCCGGTGAGGTGAGACGGGGCCGTCGACGTCCCCGACCAGGTCGCGGGGTAGGCGCTTCGCGTCAGACGGGCGCGCGCGCCAGGGCGCAATTTGCTTGACGTGAGGCCAAGCGGATGCGTCGGCGCGCGCGAACATGCCTTTCGCGAGGCGCTGAATGAACTCATCCAGGCTCTCGATCCCGAGGTCCCGCTGGATTACGTCGTTCCTCACTAAGTGAGGGGCGTGCAGAATGGTCCGCAGCGCAAGGTGCTGTTGCGCGCGGAGCTTCACGCGGTTCCCCTCGCACGTGAGGGCGAACCAAGCGGGGGCGGCGTACGTCAGAATCGGGCGTATGTACGTCTTGTACACACCCAACTTGGCGCGCGCCGGCAGCTGGGACGAGAGCACTGGGTAGAGCCGTGCACGGGCGGTCCTCGCCTGTGCGACGACCTGGTGGACGTGCGGCCCCATCGAGAGCCGACGGTCGATGGTCACACCGAGGTACTTCGCCTGGGGGGACCACTCGACGTCGACTCCTTGTAACTTCAAGGGCGGTGGGAGGCGCGCTGAACCTATGGCGATCGCCTGCGTCTTACCCACGTTAACCGACAGTCGCCACTTGGCGAGCCAGGCGGGAAGCTCGTCGAGCGCGCGCTGCATCTTGGACGCCGCGTGGCTGGTGTTGAGCGAGGTTGCTATGTACGCGGCGTCGTCGGCAAACAGCGCGAGCGTAACTAGTGAGGTGGCGGGGATATCGTCGGTGTAACGTGAGTAACACGCTGGCGACACGCAGCTGCCCTGCGGCACACCCGCCCGGACAGGGCGGGGGGTGGACAGCGCGCCGTCGACCACCACTCGGAAGCTCCTGTTGGACAGAAAGGATTGGACCACTTTGACCACGCGACGGGGCGCGGCGGAGGTGGCCAGTTTGTAAATAAGCCCTTCGTGCCAGACTCGGTCGAAGGCCTTCTCCATATCAAGGAATACTGCTACCGCGTATTCTTTCCTGTTTCTTGTTGAAGACAGCAGGTGCAGTACCCTTGATAGCTGAAGCGTCGTGCTGTGCTCCGCCCTAAACCCGAACTGCTCCGGTCTCGGAGCGATATGCGGCTGGAGATGTCGCAGCAGGAGCGACTCGAACACCTTGGAGATGGTGGGCAGCAGAGTGATCGGCCGATAGCTCGCCGGCTTCAGGATATCTTTCCCTGCCTTGGGCAGCATGATGACGCGCCCCTCTTTCCATTGTGTAGGAAAGACCCCCATGCGCAGTATCCCCGTGAACAGGCGCGCCAAGGCCGCGACCATGCGGTGCGGCAGGTGGCGCAGCGCTGTGTTGGAGATACCGTCGGCACCGGGGGCCTTTCTCGGCTTCGTTCGCAGAAGGGCGCGTCTGACTGCGCCCGGCGAGAAAAAGATAGCTTCTTCCTCGGGAGCTATCGGCGTGGCGAAATAGTCCCCAAGGTGTTGCTCGACCGCCGCGACATGTTCGTGTTCGGCGGTCGGGTTCGGGCAGAACTGACGCTCCAGGTGGGCGGCGAAGACCTCCGCCCTCTCCTCCGCTACATACTTGAGCGCCCCGTCGCAATCCAGTAGAGGGCGCACCGGAGCTGGGGTGTTCGTTAGCTGGCGACATAATTTGTGCATGGACGGCCAGTCACCCACTGCGCCGTCAATGCGTTCCTCCCAACTCGCGGCGGCCTGAGCGCGCAACTCGGCCTTTACCCTCTCCGCGAGACGGTTGAGCGTCGACTTCAGAGTTGGGCAGCGTGTTTGCTGCCACTGCTTGCGCAGGCGCCTCTTGGCGGCGACCATGGCTCGTAGTCGAGACGGTAGGGGCGGCTGTAGCCCTCTCCCCTCCGCTGGTAGATGAGTTGTCGCCTCTTCTAAGGCGCATTGCACGCAAGCAGTGACGTCATTTGCGAGCAGCTCAACGTCCGCGGCGGTAGTGATGGGCCGAGTCGGAGCTGTGGCCTCAATCCTTTCTGTGAACTTGTTCCAGTCCAGTAATCGACGTGGCGTTGGCGGCTTGAGTCGGGTCGGCATCCCCGATAAGACGACGAGTACGGGCTGGTGGTCTGATTGTAACTCGTCGTCGATCACTTGCTGCGTGATCTGGCAGTTTAGCCCTCGATGGACAACGATGTCCAGCACGTCGGGCATGTGGAGGTTGTTTCCGGAGTAGTGGGTGGGCGTTTCAGGGCCGGACACCGTCAAGCCGAAGGCTTCGGCGTCGGCGAAAAGCCGTCTCCCCCCGGTATTCGTTGAATTGGAATTCCACGCCGGGTGTTTGGAATTTAGGTCGCCGGCGATCAAAGTGGCGCGAGGCGACTGTGTCATTAGCGCCCGCAACTCTGCCGAATCTAGTTTCGTTGCGGGCGCTCTGTAACAAGCATAGATATCAATGTCATCGCCGGTGACGTGCAGCTGTACACCCAGCGTGTACAGGCTACGTAGCGACAGCAGGGGGAGTTCCTGATGGACGACTCTTCGACGTACCAGTACTGCCAGACCACGGTACGGTTGGTTCAGAGCCGACCGCTCATCTTTCCTATAAGTGAGGAAACCCGGAAACCTAATCCTGTCCTCAGGTCCCAGGTGCGTCTCACTTATGAGCGCCACGTCGATATTCTGATCCCTCAGGAGATGTCGGAGGGAGGTGACCTTAGTCTTAAGGCCGCGGGCGTTCCAATGGAGCACCCTCAACGGCTTACCCATTGTAGAGGGTGAGTAGTTCGGCCAAGCCGTTGAGGATGACCTGCCCTGCGTCTTGTCCCTGCTGGATGGCTTTCAGAAGGCTCATCAGCAGCTTGATGGCGCAGGCAGTAAATTCTTTATTTTGGTTAGCGCCGGTGGGTGTGACGACGCTGTGGCTGGGCTGCGACTTACTGCTCGCAACCTTTTGCAGGCGCTTAGGTTGCGTTGTGCCGACGCTAACTTTCGCTGCAGGTTTTTCCGGATTGGCCTGCGCCTTGCTGCGAGCAGGGACGGCCTGGGGAACGGTGTTGGACCCCTGGGTAGCGGGGGGCTTGGGTTTCCTCCCTTTGCCCCCCCTCTTACCCTTCTTCTTCCTCCCCCCGACGGAGGGAGCTCCGCTTCTGTTGGTGGGCCCGTTGGCTGCCGCCATTAATGACGCGCCGCCTTGGGCCTCTCCCTTAGGGCCATCCACGCTCGTAGGGCGGCGCGGTGCTGAGGTGGAGATGGCGACAGTCCCCGCCCGCCTGTTTCTGGCTTCCTTTTGGAAGACGGGGCAGCTGACGTGACTGGCCGGATGCGCGCCCCCGCAGTTTGCGCAGGTGGCGGGCTCTTCACGCGGCCGAGTGCAGTCTCTGGCTGCGTGCCCCTCTCCGCATCGTACGCAGGCGAGCGGACGGTGGCACTGGTGCGACGAGTGCCGGAACTTCTGGCACCGGTGGCACTGTGCGGGCCCGCGTTTTCCACGCCACGCCTCCACTCTGACACCCCGCATTAGTAATAACACGGAGGTGTCGTAGATGCGGCGCACGTCCGGCGTCCGCTTGAGTAGGGCGTAGAAGACGCAGCCGGGTCTTCCCTGGCGCGCACGTATGTGGCGCACGTACTCCGGCTCGAAACCAAGAGAGCGGAGCTCCTCCTCTATTTCCTGTGGATCAGTGTCCGCAGGCAGCCCCCGGATAGCTACTTTTAGTAGCTTCTCCGCTGGTAGGGAGTAAGCAAACCAGCTGACGCCGGCCTCCTTCTCCAGATTCGTCAGGTACCTCTGGATGAGGCGATATTCTTCCTCGGACTCCGGGGAGAATCGAACCCCGGAGCCATACGGGCGAGCGTTGGGAGGCCGGTGGAGCTGGGCCGCGATCGCCCTAAAATGATGTGCCCAGTTCGGCAGTTTCTCCACTACCAGCGGAGGAAACCGCGGCCTCTTCTTTTCTTTGGTGGCACTAGGGGTCGCGTTGGTCGCGGCCGTGCCCTGAGAGGGGGCTGCCTGGGACGAAGCTATGCGACTAGGACTTACCCTGTCTATAAGTTGAGAAGTGAGGCTCGGCGACTTGTTGCTCGGGCCCCGCGACAGGCGCTCGCTGACGTGCGAGCGCGGCGAGCCGAAGCGATGCCGCTTAGCCTCCTCCTCCTCTTCGTCCGAGCTCCTGCGTCGGCGCTGGGCTCTGACCTCTTGGAACTCCAGGTCCATCCCTTGGTCTTCCAGTGGCGGAGACGCCGGCGCGGAGGGTGCGTCATCTAACGACGCGAGTGACGCGTTTGACCCCGCGCGCGATGAGTGAGCCGAGAAGCTCGCGAAACTCGCGGGCGCGTCGTACGCGGACGAGCGCGGCGGCGCGGGTGAAGCGGGTGTAGATGGGGTTGCGGGCAACGCGGCACCCCTCTGTAGGCGCGGATCGCGCGAGGCGACGCGCGCGGACGGGGTCGCCGCACCCGCCGACACAAAGCGGGGCGCGGCTGCCGTCACGGTGCGCGTAGTAGGGTGCATTGCGGGAGCACTGGCGGGAGCGCTGGGTGCACTTACCTGCAAGGGCGCAGCCCCGCGGGGGGGCGCCGGCGGCGAACATTTTTGCAATGTGCGGGTAGGCGCAAAATTTGTTGAGCCGGTAGGCGACGCGGTTTGCGCGTACGTCTTCGCCTGCGGCGCCCCGGGGCGCGCAACGGGAGCGCGTTGCGATGCGGAGCGAGCGGCGGCGGCGGTCTCGCGAGATACGGGCGCTGCACTGCGATCGGTCGCAGGCGCGCGGTGCGCGACGGACACGGTTGGCGCGCGGGTAGACCGAGCCGCTTTTGACGGCGGCGCGGCTGTCCCCGCGGATGATGGTGGCTTGTAGGCGGCTGAGGCTGCGGTTGTGGCGCGATGCTTCGCTGCAGCTGGCGGTGGGTGTAGATGGGCTCCGGCGGCCGCCGAGCCGGTCAGCGCCCTGCCAATGTTTGGCAATGACGCCACCCGGCCCAGCGTCGGACGGGGCTCCGAAGGCGGCGGGTCCTCTTCGGGGGCGCTGCCGCGGCCTGGAGGGCCACGGGCGCCGGTTGACGACATCAATGCGGGAAGGTCTTGACCGCGACCAAAGGTGAGGGTAGATTTTTTTCACCGGTTTCTAAGTTGCTCGGCCCCGCGGCTGTGCGAACGAACAAAGTCCGGACTCACAGTCGGGGGGTAGGTGAGGAGCGCGGTCCGTGCGGTGCGTGCGGGTAGACGGAAGTTAGAATCGGAAGTGACTGCTGCACGCGAAGACTAGCCGATCCACTGACCCAGTCGCCGGATGTCCGCCCTTTATATATCGGCGACAGTTTTTTCTAGAACCTTCCAGTATAGAAACTTCTGGAAAGTTCGGGTACATACCAGTCCCGATTGACCTGGTGTCGAAACATCGAGAATGTTCTAGCATAGGAAATTCTAGAAACATCTCGACCTCAGTAATTCCGCTATTCGATACTAGATGGCGGTACATGTACGTAAATGTCGTTATGTACCTAGCTTTAATTCTGGCGCGTTACAGTAGGAACATGTTTATGCAGAATTCAAGAGAAGAAAAGCATCGACAAGCTATGTCTTTAGTCTCATAAAATCACGATTCCGATAAGGATTGATAAGATAATAAAAAAGAAAACTTGTAAGTAGGTACCTACATTGAGATCCGTTCACGTAGGTATAAACTAATGAACTATCTAAGTCACTTTGATTGTACCTACCAATATCGCCTTTCGCCGACAACAATAATACCTATCTCATAAAATGAATCATTTTTATCACTCAGAAATACTAACCTTCTGATGGTAAGAACTTGTTTTTGAAGAAATAAGAGAAGGAGCCATACGATTAATCTCTTAAAATAATGATTCAGATAAGGATTGATTATAAAAAATAAGCTTGAAATACCTACATTGAGATCCGGTATCGTAGGTAACTACTGAACCGCCTCACTCACTTAGAAAGTACCTAAGTACCGACGAATAACACCCGTAGCCGACAACAACTGACATGTTTACGCAGAAGTTAAGGAGTCATAAGCTTAAGCATGTTCCACAATGATGTACTTACCGAATCCAATGTCCAATCCAAGGTGACCTTGGTTGGAGCTTGGTTTCCATCCGCGAATTTTGTACCTATGAATTCACCCAAACAAGGTCACCTTGGATGGGTCGCTGGAATACATCCTTGTGGAACATGCTCTCTTAAAATCACGAACGCGATTCTGATAAGAATTGATAACAAAGCCGGCCATGTTCGAGTCGGACTCTCAAACAAAGGGTTCTGTAAGTACCTTAACTCAAAAAACACGCTTCTTGTATGCGAGCCCCCGTAAATTACCTAGTCCTATGGACGGACGGACAGCGGACGAGGCTTAGTAATAGGGTTTCGTTGGTTACGCTTCGGCCTACCTACATTGAGATCCGATAATGTAAGTACCTACTACTAACTCACCTTAAGGTCGCTCACCCCTAGGGTCGAAGTGGCCGCCGCCAGCACGCTCGCATATCTGAGCACGGCCCAGAGTTTCAACGTGGACACGGAGCAGAAACTTTGTGTCCTGAGCACACTCCTCACGCAACATCGCAAACACATGCACGACGCGATTCCTCATCTCGGCTGCGGAAGCGCACTCGGACACAAACACTTTGTCCTTGACGTAACCCCAAAGAAAAAATCGAATGGGGTCGAGTCTGGTGAGTGAGCTGGCAATGGCTCCGGGCCGAATCTACCGATCCACCGATTCCATAAGTCCAGATGACATTTTTAAATCAGACACACAAACACAGAGAAAATAAGTTTTGGGATCAAACTAAAACTTATCTTCTCTAACGTTCCGAAAACAGACTTTCACAAAAAGCACACTCGTTCGCGATCAACGTCAACAAGAAACTGGCAAAAATCCATCACGAAATGTTCTTTTCGAACTCTCTTTTGATTTCGCCGACATACCTACGTGCAGTACAGTGGCGGAACTATCATGGGTGGTTATTTATTTATTAAATGATTTTTTTTTTGTTGAAATACTTAACCATGTTGTTACTTGATCGCCTTAAAAAAAGATTAAGATCTAAGAGAAGCTGCAAGAAACCGAACCAATTGAGATAAGCGTAACATTACTTATTTTAATTTAAGCCTTATTATGATTTGTGAAACGTGTGCCTATTAATAGTAAAAACTCCGGGAGTGCCGGCAGAAGTGAAAACTTGAATACGTGCTTCTCTCCCTCCGTCTTACGAATTTTCGATCAGGTCACCATCTCACGCATTTTCACCAGGGTCACGTGTCTTGACGCGAGCTTAACATTTTTTTACCCATCACAAAAAGAGTGCACAACGTCGCTAAAGAAGCTTTCACTTAAAAAAAAAAATCTTGGTCAGGTGTCACCATCACCACTAAGCGAGACACTGAACCGCCCCTTACACTCTGTTCAACAGAATACCTAGATCGGCTCGATTGTCGGCATGTCAAAGAGCGCGCTACGTATTGCCGCTATAAGAAAATACGATTTGGCGACACACAACAAAATAACCGATTTGCGTCTTTAAGCAATTATTTTAATGTTGGAAATCGCTTACTTTATTTTGTTGTGATACGTATTATTTTCTAATGACGGCAGTCTTTAGACGGTATTTTTGAGCGGTGCCTTTGACATGCTCACTCGCAGGTACCTACTTGGCATGCGTTGACCTTTCGTTTGAACTTTGCACAGCTGATAGCTACCTAATTTGAAGTTTTATTTACATTGCTTTTTTTTTGTGAAAATAGTGAATTAATGACTTTTTAATTAAAAATCTTATTGGGTTAGGTCAGAATTACGATTATGAGCAGTCTAAAGTAAAAAAACTCCTGAAAAAAATGAAAAAATGAGGAAAAAGCCGACGAAAAATTCCAAAGCAGGGGTGTCCAGAATCATGTCCTGGACCCCTGGAAATCGTTTGTGCGTCGATGTCAGATACACGCTGTATAGTTGGGAAAAGGCTAGGCAGATGATGATGATCTTTAAGTGAACAATACCTTTTGCAACGATTCTTAGCTGTAAGCCTTTTTTTTACATTTTCGTAAATACCTTATAGAACGCAAATAAATGAATATGAATATGAAGTCAGGATGTTATGATGGGATCTCATGAAAAATGTTTGTTCAGCTATATTTTTGCCTGATTCTGTTGAAGTTGACAGCGATGATTCTGTTTTTGTTTGGAAGAGTATTTTCTCGGACTGGTCCCATTTAAATATGGTGAAGATCTGATGAAGAACTTCGGAGGTAGGCCATGGAACTCTTCAATAAATGATAGCAAATGGGATTTCTGAAATCGCTTGTCTGTTGATTGTTTACGCCGGTTCATAACAATAACATCACGCCGGCACGCTGTGTTTGTGGTTTCACTTTTTAGTGGTACTTATCTGCGTACCACTTAAAATTAAAAAAAAAAAAATTCAAAAAATAAAACCGACTTCCAAAAACGAAAACAATCGAAAACACCGACTCCCGAAATTAAAGTTATTTTTTATTTTGTAGTGTTTTGTTTTTGGAAACCGGTTTTATTTTTATAATCGCACTTTAGAATGGCTAAAAATAAATATGATTATAATCTAATTGTGTTGGTTCAGTACATGCAAATGACAATAATTATGGAAAATTGTGTTAGTTTAATTTTAAACCCCTGACCAAAAAGACAGATCTTTGTATCTACAGACCTGTATTTAACAGACAGATGTCTGTGGCACCGTAGCTCTTAAACGGGTGAACCGATTTGTATACGGTTCTTTTTTTAAAGATGAAGAGATCGGTTAAAGATCATGAGCCCTTTTTTAGTTGATGAAGGGATGTGAGCATCTTCTATTGGTTAGATCGAGTCGAAAGGTATTCTTTTACTTCAATGATATTTCAAGAATATGGTAACATTGACCTGATGCTGCAGCATGACCTGAGGACTGCAGTATTACCAACTCTTCACTAAGTTACATCAGAGGTGTCGTTTGTGGACTCACTCAGTAACCATAACCTGATGCTGCAGCATTCCTGAAATCGGCAGGATACTCAACTCCTCACTTCCTTACAGAAGACATTTCGTTTTTCTATTTATTTAAATGGTCGCAATGAGTAGGTTTTAAATAGATTGTGATCAAGGTCTGATGATGAAACAGAAAAGAGAAATTATTTAGGTAATTTATTTAATTCTTAATGTATTTTGTGGGCCAAGCGACATCACGTCGGGGGACCGCTAATAATCTTCTTCTTCTACCTGGCGTTAATCCCGGCTATTACCAGGGTCCGCCTTCCTACTTAGCTTCCTCCACTTTGCCCGATCTTGAACATCCTTCTCAGTTAGGCCATTGGGACCGCAAATAATATACTTAGTAAATGCAAAAATTGCGGTCTATTAATTGTTTTATAAAATAAACTATTAGACTGGAGAATTAAAAAGCAAAATAAATATATTATAATCGAAAGAATACCTCAATGAGGACGTAGACTCGTACAGGCTAACGCGAAGCGCAGCAGAGTTGGCTTTCATTTTCTTAAGAGAGCATCTCTTTGCTGAACTACATATAAAATATGTAAAACTTTATTCCATCAGTTACAAATTCGAATTTCAAAATACCGATTTTCATCATTCCGAATGGTTCAAAATTCCTATTAATCAACTCAGAAATTTCAATATACCTAACGTTAAGGCAAACAAAAATTCCGTCTTAACGATAATTCGAAATATCAAAAATAGGAATCCAAATATTAAAATACCGATTAATTAGAATTCCGAAATAAAACGTACCTATCAGAATTCTAATTTTAGCAGTTTATTTAAAATCGGAATGTCATTTTTCGGACCGATTTATCGAACGTTTGAAAATAGACAAATCACATTTACGACTTTCGGTAAAATTGTGATTTGAAATAATAGACTTTATAATTTTTATGTATTCGGAATTATGAAAATCGGAAAAAGTTTCGGATTATTTATTTCGGAGTATTTAGGTGTGTCCTATTACGAGAATAAAGACCAATAAAACTGTTGCGCTCTGGCTTGACTGTATGTCGTAGTAGTAGAGGAAATGCTGGCGGCGAGACTTAGTATGTAAAAATACATAATTCGAGGTTTGGCTCTCGACTGTTTTCTCCTCAAATATTTAAGCGATATAAGAGAAAATATATACACTTAAAATAAGAAAACCTAACTAAAATAAGGCGTCAAAAAGTTCGTCCGCATCGCTGTCCACTGGAAGTGAACCCAAAAGACTGGCGGCATTGCCACGTTGTATGGCAATGCTTATCCTCTGTCCGACGTAAAAGCCAGCTCTTGGGTCACGCGAAGTGTCCACTAAGCGTTTAGAAAGATCTTTTAATAAGGCATGAGCACTCGAACCCCACGGTCCAAGAGTTTTAACCCCCAACGGCTCAAAAATATAATTGCCAACAAGGTTATTATATTTTCGCCGCTTGAGGTTCTCAGCAGCCGCGGCGGCAGTACCAGCACATCACGACGAGCTAGAAAGATGGGATAGCGCAAGAGTATCGACACTAGTAGCGTCCCATACTAAAGGCCTACGCATCTTACACGGAAACAAAGACATACCGTCCGGTCGCTTGCCATCGTCGCGTGCCAGGCCATTGGGTTCTAGTACGGCTGGAACGCCGACGGTGACAAGAGCGCGTCGGATAATGTCGTTGATGTTTGCGTGCCGTGCAAAGCGACCCGCACTACTGCGACTGTATGAGAGGCCGTGGTGCCCGAGGCTGTTGACAGTTTCGCCACAGTGACAGCGGTGAGGAGAACAACACGAGGCACCTAAGCGAAGGGAAGCAGCGAGGCGGAAAGTGTAGATTTAAATTCGGGCTAGCGAGTTTCCAGGCAATCACAGCCTCGGTGAAGCACGGCACATCAAAATCAATCAACAGCAAACAGTGTGGAAGCTAGAATATTCCTGATTAATTTATCAGTGCCATGAACCGAGAATATAAAAGCCGGTAAACTAATACTGGTAATTTTGCGAACGCCGAAGCCTCCCATGCGAATGGGAAGAGTAGCTTGAGCCCAGGCTCGGTCGTCCATGGCCACTTTTAAAATTGAAGAGAGTGTATGTTTGATAATTTTGTCCATTTTTTCAAAAAGGTGAGGATGCTTCGATAAATGGGAAGCACGAAGAAAATATGTCAATATAGGATCGAAACAGCAGTAACGAATTATAGTGATGGCCAAATGCATGTTAAATTTTTAATAATCTTTCCGAAACGTCATTGAAATTTTGAATTTTTTCTTCGACAAAATTGGGAAAGGAATTCTCAAAGTTTGGCGACCCAAGGAGGCGAAGAGAGCTTTTGTCCATAATTTTGATTGTGTGATTTGTCGCTCAGTACCGTCAGACAAAAATAATTCACATTTACAAAAGTTCAGATCAAGTCCAATGGAATGAAGTCGATTTTTTTTTAATTGTAGATCATTTAATACCAAATTTACATCAACTTCAATGGTACCATCATCCAGATTCCAAACATTAAATTTATAATTTCGCTGTCGAATACTTGGGTGAATAGCTAAAGGACCAGTGATTTTTAATCATTGGTCCGAGGGTCACCTTGTTGACAGCCAACAGCAGATTTCAAAAGTTTGTCCCGATATAGTAATTTGTATGGTTATCTATTAATAACATTGCCAGAGAAAACTGAAAATTTTAGGTATTTCTTTTTTAGATTCTGCCAACAAGGTGACCCTTTTTACCGAATTAAATGCATTTTTGATGTCAACCTTCAAGATGACCTCTCCTTTGCCAGAATTTGCGTAGGTCGACAATACGTGTACGGCAGCCTCACAGCCCCCTTTGGAGCCGTTTGGAACGAAATTTTTCCGAAACTACCTCATTATAAAATTTACAACAATTCTTGGCTACCATACGACAGTAAGTAGTTCCCACGGCAATGGGAGGAATCCCGCCATCTCTCTTGCGTAGGGCACATAAGTTGGCCCCATACAAGACGTCGATGACGGCTTCGTTTACCTTGCCGGAGAGCATGAGGTTAATCAGAGCCGTGAGCTCCTTCAAAAGCAACTCACCAGCTTCCCCGGCACCTGAACAGATAAGATTCTTTAAGTGTTGCGGACTAAGGGCGTCGAGGCCGCCAGCAGAACCACTCCGGAAGTAGCAAACGGCTGTGATCATCTCTCGACCTGTAATGGTGAGGGTGTGAATATCCGGATCAGGAGGGTCGGGAAAAGAAAGACCATCCGCTTGGGGAGGATGTTTGCTCTCCAGAGCTGCGAGAGTAACTGAAGAACACGGAGCCACCATATCACTACTGAAATGAATCCTGGCTGCTCCGCGAATGTCACCTTCCCCTAATTTAGATTCCACCAGATGGGAAATAACTCTTAAGGAGATAAATAAACCTCTCAAATTAGATTCCAAATTTAGAGCCGAATCGTTACAGTTTTCTTTAATTTGTGCTGTTAGTCTTTTTGGTTGCCAAATTCTCCTTCTTTCTTTTATTATTTTATAAGAGATATTTCACAAACTGAATAAGAAGGATGTATACTGGGTCTCTATGTTTTCCTTTTTAGATTAATAGTTGACAAATTTGTACACTAGGGCTCTGTTTATAACGATTTATCGAACAATTTTGAACATTTTGTGAGAGTTATAGTGCATATGATTAATAAATCTTTTCTGCATGATTAAAATTTATAATGAAATGATTGTATTTCTCTGATTTTTAATCGATTTCAAAAAAAGGCTGTTATATCAAAGGTAACTAAGTTTTATTGCAATTCACTTCTGTTATGACGTCGTTTGGATTAGTTTTGGAGATTACACTTGTGTTCTGTACGTATTTTTCCTCTTTAATATTTGTTTTTTGATTATTCAATATTTATTTATTTAAACTTCATGTACAATAGTGGTACATAGGCGGTTTATCGTTGAGTGTTCAGTATTAAACTAAGTATGCTACAGTTACTGAATTGATTGCTTGGATTTAAGAAAATGTCAAACCCTACGTTAATGTCATGACAGGTTTGACATGCACTTAAACTCGAATTCATAATAATCCTACTAATATTAAATAAATAAATAAAATAAATTTAACTAATATTAAATTTATTTATTATACGGTTTATTATAAATACACCAAAATAAAAACAAAGGGACGAGAGTGGGAAAGGCGGAAGGGTGGAACGAGGAAAGAGGATTATACACTAGCTTCTGCTCGCGACTTCAACTGCGTAAACTTTACAGCGGCTCCAGAGAGAAATTAAAAATGTATAATCGTACTGATCATACTGGAATCTCTGCAACTCGCTAGGACCACACTGTTGCAACCACACAGTGAGCTTGATACTGTCGTCGATTATCCGCCTCCTCCCGCTGTGGGCGGAGCAGAAAGGAGTGTCAGACTCTTACTGACTAGAACCCATCCGTGTTCCTCCTAGTGCCCTTTGCGTTCCAGGGCTGTGGTGACTCTATCGAACAAATTCCGCAACAATGGCAGGTCAATTATCCACCTGCTCCTACATTTCAGTAACTCTCAAGCTGGCCGGCACTTAGCTTGTCCTTTTTGGTACTTGTAAATATTGACATCTTACAATTCCAGCCACAAAAATACTTCGACGTGTTTCTGGTCTCCCGGTACTTTTGAATGTTAACCGCTCACAATAGGGGAACATGCAATGTTTCTATTTTTGCTTTCATTTTAAAGAACTCCGTTTAGAATAGACCGCCACATAAATAAAAAATAAAAGGCTTTAATTTGTTGCTAAAATAGCGTTTTTAGTATACAAATAATTTATAAATATAAGATAAAATAAATTATAAGTATGCTATTGCTATAAACTGAACGACCAAGGTGCAAATCCTGTAACTCTGCACCTCCCCCCAGCTAACACGAACACTGAAAGCAATGGTATTTTAAATAAACACGGCAGCACTAATCATACAAAAAACAACATAATTACTGAACAAAATCATTTTCTACGAAAGCAAAAGTCTGATAAGAAAACCGTAGTTCCCCTTACAAGCACAGAAAAGAAAAAAAAAATCTAAAACATGCCTCATTCAACTGCAGAATAACATAATAATTATAACATAAATTATAGCATCAAGCAAAAGATTTCTTTTTTTTTTCTTATAATAAATACTAAGTCCATAGAATCTACTTAGAAGTTTCTGAACGTAGACTTAAATGTCAAATCAACTCCATTTCTTACGTCAATTTGACAAGGTAGCGGAATAGACAATGAAGTATAAATATTGTTGACGGCATTGAAAGAGCAAAAATAATTTAAAATACATGACTCATGTCTGTCACTGGTCAAGAACTGTCATAATTCAAAGTCATAGAGCAAGATCCCAGTGCTTTTAGAACTTACTTATTTTCTCAGTAACAAAATGTGAGGAATCAAAGAAGTCGAAGGAAACCTCAGAGACAGAACCAATGCAACCATCGAAATCTTAACAAGAAGTCAACAAAGAGGCTATAAACACTCTTCATGTTGGTATCGGAGCATCTGGAAAAGCATTATTAGCAACTGCGCTAGTCAAAGCAAAGGAAAAAGATGGACAAGCGACACTGTTACGGTTTCTTGTTGATCAAGGCTCACAAGCAAGCTTCATAAGTGAAAAGACAACTCAATTATTGAAGGTACAAAGAAAATCAATTGATGGCACAGTAACAGGTGTGAGTTCTATGCAAGCACCAATTAATCACGTGGTTCAGCTAAACATATTATCAAGAAGAAAACCAGATATCAATATGCACGTCGAAGCTTACGTCATGTCCAAGCAACTGCAAACGAGAATACCGCATCACACATTGACTGTTCACAACTGGAAGCACCTGGTGGGTCTCAATCTTGCAGATCCAGAGTACAACAACTCAGGCCCGATAGATCTGCTGCTTGGTGTCAAGGAGTATGCACGAATAGTCGAACAAGATTTAATCAAGGGTCCACCAGGGTCTCGATGTGCTCCGAAAACAACCCTAGGCTGGATTTCATTTAGAGAAGTAAACACAACACAAAAAGAACATTCATTTCTTGTCATGCATCACCAAGCAGATGTCAATAACATGTTAAAGACACTCTGGGAGATAAACACAACTACGAGGCGAAAGAATACAAAAGAAGAACAGTTATGTGAAGAAATTTATCACAAAACATACTCAAGAAATAAATAAGGAAGAATTATGGTGAAAATACCGTTTAAAACAAACCTACAATGAAAAGAGTACTTGCTTATTGCCGAAGATTACTAAGCAATAAAAACAAAGAGAAGTATTGTGAGGAGCTCGTGGCTAGATAATAACAGCCGAACGGGTCGATCTTCAAGGTTAAGCAACGCTTGCCAAGGTTGGTCTGTGGATGGGTGACCATTTTAACATACCGAGTTTCCTCCATACCTCGGAAAGCACGTTAAGCCGTTGGTCCCAGCTGTCATTTGTAGATCTTTGGCAGTCGTTACGGATAGTCAGAAGCCAGTTAATCTGACTACAGTCTTGCCATGAAGTACCGTGTTACCCAGTTAATGGGTTGTGAAGGTCTGGTAGGCAGCCGCTCTTCGTAAAATAGTGGTATTCAGGTAAATCCGGCTTGACTGTAAGCAACCAGTAGTCAAATACTTCTCTTTGTTTTGAATCATCATCACCTGCCTAGGCAGATGATGATGATGAAAAACAAAGAGAAGTATTTGACTACTGGTTAAATGAATTTAATTTTGAAAAACTGCATAAATTACTATCAGCAGACAGTATGAGCGAGAAATAGAATACATCAAGAAAAATGGAAAAGTAAGAAAATCAAGTTCACTAATTAGCTTGACACCATTTTTAGATAAAAACAATCTGCTGAGAGTAGGAGGTCGGTTACAAAACGCTAATTTACGAGAGACAACCAAATATCCAAAAATAATAATACCGAGCAATCAACAAACTTTACACGGTTGTATACAAGTGAAGATAACATACCTAAGAAGTAGAATTATTGGATAATTAACTTAAAAACTGCAGTGAGAAAATACATAAGAAGTTGTAACGTTTGCATTATCAATAAAGGCAAGATAAACAACCAGTTAATGAGTGAATTACCAGTTGTCAGGTTAACTCCACAGCAGGCCTTTTTGAAAAGTGGAGTCGACTATGCAGGTCCAGTATTGTTAAGAACATCAAAAAGAAGAGAGCATCATGCTACTATAGGATACATCTGTCTATTTGTGTGTATGGCGACCCGTGCCATACACTTAAAAGCCGTGACTGACTTAACTTCTCAAACATTTCTGGCTGCATTTCGGCGATTTGTCGCACGTCGAGGTCGATATACTCTTTTTTTTTTTTTTTTTTTTTTTTTTTACTATTGATAGGCACGCGTTTGACCACTATCTCACCTGATGGTAAGCGAGGATGTGGTCGAAGATGGAGCACGCTTGCCTAGAAATAACCTATTCACTCTTGATTTAAAGACTCCCAGGTTGTAGCTATCAGGAAACACAGACTCCGGCAGGGAATTCCACTCCTTAGCTGTACGCACTATGAATGTGTTCCCAAAACGTTTTGTGCGTATGGGTGGGATGTCCACCATGTACCGGTGGCGCATCGCCGTTCGTCTTGTGGTCCGATGATGGAACGGGCTTGGCGGAATTAAATTATGCAATTCCGTCGCACATTCCCCAAAATGCAACCGGTAAAAAACCGACAGGCTAGCAACTCGTCGTCGATGTTCAAGACTTTGGAGCTTCGACGCGACGAGCCTCTCATTGCCGATGATCCTCTTGGCTCGTCTCTCAATTGACTCAAGGGCATCAAGCTGGTATCTGGCAGATCCATCCCAAAGATGAGAGCAGTATTCCATACACGATCGAACTTGCGCTTGATAGAGTTTGAGCAGCTGTTCCGGCGTGAAGTACCGTCTCACCTTAGCCAGAATCCCCAACTTCTTTGCAGCCACTTGAGCTTTTGCCTCTATGTAAGGGCCAAAATTGAGAGTAGATGTTAATGTAACCCCAAGAAGCTCAAGATGGTCGGTTATCGGCACGGTTTCACCGCGGAAAGATGGAGCTGGGCGGAATTGGCTCCTTTTGGCGGAAAATAGACACGCTTGGGTCTTAGCAGCATTGAACTTGACCAGATTGGCATCGCCCCAATCAGAGACCGCCTGTAGGGACACGTTCAAGCGCTCAACCATTGCCTCCCGGAGAGACCGGATCTGCGACCCACCAGCTCGTGCGTCGGACACGTATCTTTCAGCAACAGTGCTGTCGTCTGCATACCCAAAGGTACCGGGTTTAAGCAGATCATTAATATGCAGCAAGAACAGTGTTGCCGAAAGCACCGACCCCTGAGGAACCCCGGCATTAATATCCAGCAGTCCAGACGAGCAGCCATCTATGACCACTCGGATAGACCGATCCCTCAGGAAATCTGCGATCCAATCACACAAACCGGCGGGCAGACCGAAGGAAGGAAGCTTACTAATAAGGCCATTGTGCCAGACCCTGTCGAAGGCCTTCGAGATGTCAAGGGAGACCGCCAGTGCCTCCCCGTGCTTCTCTATGGCCTCACTCCAGATGTGAATGGCATACGCTAGAAGATCCCCAGTTGACCGATTTCGGCGAAACCCGTATTGCCGGTCACTAAGGATATCATTCGCTTCTAGGTACGCCAGGAGCTTATGATTCAGCACGCGTTCCATAGTCTTACAGAGTATGGACGTTACCGAGATGGGTCTATAATTCGACGGGTCAGCTCGACTACCCTTCTTGGGCACGGGCTGCACGTTAGCTTGCTTCCAAGCCTTCGGCAATTTTCCAGTCTCAAACGAAAGGCGAAATAGGCGTGTCAAGATCGGAGACAACTCTGGCGCACAAGTCTTCAGAACAATTGCCGGTATCCCGTCGGGACCAGTAGCCTTGTTCACGTCTAGGTTACGCAGTACCCTACGGACGTCCTTCTGATGAATGCGAATGTTCGACATACTCGACTCGCATTCACCAGGAGAGGCGGAGGGCGTCGTGCCACCAGGATACAGACGTGAAGATTCCGCAAACAAAGAAGCAAACAAGTTCGCTTTCTCCTCAGCGGAGTGGGCCAGCGTCCCGTCGGGTCTCAGCAGTGGTGGTAGTGAGGGGCGGCAGAAGTTCAATTCGACCTACTTAGCCAGGGACCAAAAAGCCTTACTACCTGCTGGGTATGAAGCAAGTTTGTTCCCTATTCGGCTAATGTGGTCAAACCGAGCCCTCCGCAACACCTTCTTGCAGGACTTAGCAGCCCTGTTGAAGGCTCTCTTCTTCTGACTCACGTCATTTGCTTTGCGCGTACGAGCGTCGACCCATGCTAGGTACGCCGCGTGCTTAAGCGCATCGGCGCGATTGCACTCGGTACCAAACCAAGGACGAGCTTCGCCAGATATTGCTATGTTAGAGAACGGAATGTAGTACTCCATTCCCCTCCGCAACACATCCGTCACGGCGTCCGCGCACGACGTAGCTTCAGTAGAAGAAAAGCAAGTAGGCTGCCAAGGGTAACATGCGAAGAAAGATCGCATGCCATCCCAATCTGCTGACTTGTATCGCCATACCCGCCGGGTGTCTCTTGGGCTAGGATCGGGCGGAGAGTAGACAGACACAGACTTCACCAGACAGTGGTCGGAACTACCCAGTGGCGATGAAATCGACACCGAATAGCGGTCTGGATCTGTTGTCAGCAGAAGGTCCAAGCAATTGGCAGTGTGCGAATCAACATCCGGCACCCTCGTTGCCCCCTGGACCAGCTGGGTAAGATTTAACGCAAGCGCTAGCTTTCGCGTCTCTCGTCCAGCATGGTCTGTGCACTGGTATGGGAAGAGCCACTCCTGATGGTGGGCATTGAAGTCCCCCAGTAACACCAATTGGGCAGAAGGGTACCGCTGCTGAGCCGCATCCGCCGCCTCACTCAGGTGCTGTGTAAGCCCAGTTGTCTACTCATTTTGTTGGGGCTGCAAAAGAGATTAAAGACCTTTTCAAAGTAGGTGAATGTAGCATTGCTAATGAAATTTCCGAACACTTGGCAACCGATGGAACTACGTGGCATTTTGTTCCGCCGCGAATGCCAAAATGTGAGGATCTCTGGGATGCCGGAGTACAAGCTGCAATGAGACATCTAGCAAGAGTCAGCAAAGACGCAAAACTTACCTATGAAGAGATTGCGACATTACTAACACAAACAGAAGCCTGCCTTAACTCCCGTCCATTATGCCAGTTAGTTAACACTGTTGAGACGATGTCACCACTCACACCTTGATACTTTTTGAATGGTGAGCCATTACTCAGTGTTCCTGATGATGATTATGAAATATCCAACATCAATCTGTTAACTAGATGGCAATTAGTGCAGCGAATGACACAAGACTTCTGGCGAAGGTGGCATTCAGAATACCTGAATACTCTGCAACATCGGACGAAGTGGCAATTAGCTACCGTAGGAGATATTGTATGCATCAAAGAGGATAACTTGTCACCCACAAGATGACAAATATAAACGTTGCACCCTGGAAAAGACAATTTAGTTCGAGGGGTTACAGTGCAGTGTAAAGGAAAAAGTGAATTAAAAATAACTTTATCTAAGTTAGTTTTCCTACCTAAAGATGCTTAATCAATAAAATGGTGTGCTATTAGTATTTAAAACGAAGTTTGTTAACTTACCTATTTAGTCTGTTGCTATAACTGTTTACTATTGCATGTATATTTCCATAGTTACAAACAGTCCACTAGTAAGGTTGTTATAATATTTGATTAGTTTTAAGATGTAGTAAGCAATAAGTCAATTGTTAAGATTAATTAAACTGTAAACAGAAGTAGCAGTAGCAGTTTTTGTAAAAGGACAAAGGGTCCTTTTGGTGGGCGGTATGTCCGATCGTTTTGCATGTCATGATGTTAGTAGCCTCAATACAGAGCTAGCAAACAGTCGTGTTATTTTATTTAGCAAAAATCCCTAAAGTATCTACAACTCACAGTCAACCTAACGGCGTCAACAGTATGTTTGGACATTTATCCGCCAATCACACAAAAATGGCTGAAGGTATTTGGATGAAATTTTGCACACATTTAGTTCACATCCTGAAATAACACATAGGCTACTTTTTATCCCGGTAAATGGCTTGGACTATGGAGACTGAGGAGGAAGTGGAAACCCAGAGCCGCTGCTGCCTTAGTCCTGAAGATTCATAAGTACCAGGAGACCAGAAACATGTCAAAGTAGGTAGGTTACTTCTAGGCAAGCGTGCTCCATCTTGGACCACATCATCGCTTACCATCTTGTGAGATGGTGTCAAGCGCGTGCCTATCAATAGTATAAAAAAGTAATTCTGTGGCAGAATATTATGAAAATGTATGTAATGTAATACATTTTCATTCTCATGAATATGAGACAAAAGTTGCGCGCCAACTTTAATGTCTATGCAGACAAAGACGCGAGTAGAAGCTAGTTCAGAATAGTTCAAATTCGTAGTTAAACAATGGAAACTCAATAAAACATACACTTAATCAGATTTCCGATATAATCGAATTGAATCGAGATTTCACCGTCCTGCTCCTGACTACCGACTTGATAAATCATACTTATTAAAATGTGCAAAAGATAGTTTGGCTGGAGCGTGTTCGTTGGGATCAAATATAATCACTATTTAGTTATTTTCTTATCATCATGTCAGCCAAAAAACGTCGTCAACGTCCACTGCTGGACATAGGCCTCCCCCAAGTGTCGTCACAACAACCGGTACTATGCGTCTCGCATTCATCGGCTACCCTCGACCTTCACCAGGAGGCCGCGCCAACGTTGCGTCTTCCGGTATGCGGTCGCCACTCCAGATCTTTTCGGCCCTAACGACCATCTCTTCTGCGAACAATGCCCCTGCCCATTGCCACTTCAGTTTGGAGATCCTTCGGGCTATGTCGGTAACCGTAGTTCTCTTGCGGATATCATCATTCCTGATTCGCTCACGCAAGAAAACTCCAAGCATTACCTTTTGAGTGACGTTAAGCCTTCTGATGAGACCCATTGTAAGCGACCACGTTTCAGTTCCATAAATCATCTCTAGCAACGTGCACTGGTCATAGACTTTTGTCTTGAGACACTGTAGTATGTGAGACGAGAAGAAAACACGTCACTTTCCGAACGCTACCCATCTGAGTCAGATTAGACGGTTGACCTCTTTCACGAAGTTAGCTCTACCTTACTGGACCGTTTGTCCCAGGTACTCGTCTTCAACTTCGAATGTAGAGTCTCCGATCTTAATAGGAGTTCTGTCCATGTTTATTTTGAGACCCACTCTATTGGTGGATCTACTGAGGTGGTCATCGAGCATTGTACTGAGGTCCTCCGTAGTCTCAACCATGACAACTATACTGTCGGAAAATCGAAGGTGGGTTATGTACTCGCCATTGACATTAATGTCTAGCCTTCTCCAGTCTAAAACCTTGAAAACATCCTTCACTGCGGCCGTAAACAGTTTCGAAGAAATGACATCTCCCTGGTTCACACCCCGCTGCAGCAAGATAGGTTTCGAGGTTTGATCCTGAAGTTGGACTGACATAGTGGTGTTTTGGTAGTACAAACATTTCAACACCTTCATGTACCGATAGTTGATCTGGCACCGTTTGAGAAACTGCAGCATAGCCCAAGTCTCGATCGAATCGAAGGCTTTCTCGTAGTCTACAACCGCTTAGCAGACGGGCAGATTATACTGCTTTGTTTAAATTAGAAAAATATGGAGTAAGGGGCAATGTATTAAAATATAATCGTGTGTAATTGTCCATAATATGTGTCGATCTCTCTCAGGAGCTTCGATTTGGTGGATGTGGTTCTGCCATCGGCGGTCTTCAGTTTCGTGAGCTGGCTCTACCCAATAGATATATCTCTAGCAAAGACCCTGGAGCCCTTATTCCACTCTATTGAATCTTTAATCTTTCTGTATTAAAGCGGCGGCGCAGCGGTCGCTTTTCAAGGACTTGGAGATCGGTCGATTGAGTCTTGAAGAACTTAGACTCGAATGTATGGACAGTTTCCACGAACCCATCGTTGTATTCGTCCACGGAACTACCTAGACACTCGAAACGATTTTGAAGTTCGAGCTGAATTCTTTCGGAGTTTTGGATCCGAATCTATGCAGGACGGAGCGTAGATTTCATCAGTCGAGACCTTTTTAGCTTAATATTTATATTCAATGTGCCTCTTACCATGTGTTGATCGCTTCCGGTTTTTACCGTGGACAGAGACATCCTTGAATATCTGCTTCATTGTCAACATGATGAAGTTAATCTCTAAATGTTGCACCTTCGGGGCTCTGTCAGGTCCAGTTCCTGTACTCACGCTTTCTGAGAAGAAGTTCATCATATAGAGGCTCTCCTTCTCCATTAAACTGGCCTCGCCGTGACAAGGTCACCGCTACTGGAGTCAAGGGAAGACGGGCTGTCGGGCACTAGGGGCCAATTTTTTGGTGTAATTACCATTTGGGGGGGTTTGCCATAATCGCCACGCTTGGCTGTAAGAGCTATACTGCGATCGCCAAACCGTTTGACTTGGCGATCGCAGTATAGCTGAGAATGCTTCTGGCCATTTTCTGGTGAGACTTTTAGTCGCCTCTTACGACACCCACGAGAAGCGAAGGGATGGTGTTATTCTTTTATGTTCGACACCATACGCAACTATTACTAATATTTTCTTACGTTTCAGTACAATGGTGCACCATCCTGTGGAACGCTCAGTACGTCAATCATAACGGCCTGCGTACACTGCCAGACGGGACGGCAGAGGATTTTATTAATCAATTGAATTTATATTATTTTATTATTATTTGTTTATTTCCATAGTTCTTAATCTACAGTTACACTTGATTTTTGCAATGCAACGTAAACCTCACAGGGTTTATCTGTGTACTGGCGAGCCGTTTTTTTTACGACAGTGATTTTATAAATGAAATAATTGGGTACATGATATAACTTAGACAGTATAAGTTTGTGTAAAGAACTCGTTTTATAAAACGTTTGCTAGTATTCTGGAAGTATATTAAGAAAGTAGGGTATTAAATATTCTGTAACCCTCATCCCATACACATTGTTGGCTTTTGGTAGAATGATTTATTTTTAGGTGGATCTCAAAAAGTCAGGTCTTGTTTTTTAGGAAAGCAGATCGGGCCTTTTTACTTCCGAAAGAGTGAAAAATTCAACCTTATCGAACACATTCATAACATTACAGTATCTAAACTGATCATCGTCACTCTTTTTGAGTTAATTTTTGAAATGTTTAGGTGTAATGATTTTTAATATCCTTAATTGTAGCTTATAAATATCTGACAAGTAAGGCCGTAGTTGATAACCGAGTATGCCAAGACCAGGTTTCACATTCTGAGCGTTTTGTAAGGCAATTTATACTTTAAAATGCTCAGTTTACCTTTAATAAACCTCAGTTTATTGCAAACGTATTCTATGTACGGACCCCAACAGAATCGGTTATCGACTATTAGACCGATAAACATGTGTTTTTCGACTACTTCTAGTGATGGGCAATTGCAATTCTTTGGCGGTCTATGCAAGCAAGAATGTTCATGTGACTGTGTACAGTGGAACATTGATTATGTGATAATCGTACGTGAACAATTTTTGTTTTAGACGTATTTATCACTAATCCGACGTCATGAGCCCGTTTACACATTTGGTCGAAATTACTTTAAGTATAGGCTTTTTCGAGCCTCAGAGATATTTTTATTGGCGACCAAGATGCAAGTGTCATGTGCAAACTGATGATGGCGTTACTCATATAATTGAAATATAAAAAGAACTCTGTAGGTCTTATTATTGAACCCTGGGCTGTTTCTTGCTTGGCTGAAACTTTTGAGCTAAATGCATTTGCTATTTTAACTGTGGTGAATATTTTGAATAATTCTAATAGGGGCCCTTGTATTCCATTTCGTGATAACTTGTCATAAAGTATATCACAACAAAGCGAAGTGTCAATACATGTATTTTTTCATTTAAGTGTGTATTAACTTCATCGGTAATTTCGCGCAATCATCGTGTAGTACTATTTTTCTGAATTCCATTGTTTATTATTGATTAAACCGTGTATCTGTTAAAAATATTTATCTCATTACCAATATAACGTTCTATGATCTTATCTATACAAGACAATATGGTGATTGGACGATAGTTATTGACGTCATCTCGTGAACCCTTTTTGTGCATTGGACGTATTACCCCTATCTTTAAAAGATTGGGATATGTACCAGTCTGCAATCAACAGTTAATTAAATGTGTAATAACCGAAAATAATTTATCTTAAGTATACTTGATGTCTATAGATCGTATCCCGGGCTTTTTCTATCGTTAATTTGTTTGATAATTCGTTCAGATATATCTTGCCGCGCTGGTTTGTTTTTGAAATTTTGAGAAACTTCTATCATTGTTTGTTTATTTTTTATGTATTGTTTGTATTTGTTGGTTTTATTTCTATATTTATAATATAACGATCTTTTTTGTGGATTATTTTCATTTTTGAGCCAAATTTTATATAGTAAATCACGCTTCATACACATCTTTTTAAGTCTTACATTGACCCACGTACATGTGTTACGTTTACTGGAACTAATTTTACTAACGATGAATTTACATTTATCATATTATATTAATAAATTTAGTATGTATGAACTTGACAATTTCATTTGGACAACTGTATTGAAGGGGCATACTCCAGTCAATTTTATTCAATTAGTTGTACACTCGGCGATTATCTATCTTTGTCATTAATTGACTAGAAGAATGTGAGTCATTATTGTTCTCATACTCGTTATCGCGCAACCAGTTTTGCAGTGGTCGGCCGGCGAAGTATTAACAAATGTTATGTGAACTGCGAATAAACATATGATCTATACATGACTTTGTTATTCTGTCACCATATTTTTCTATACGTGTATAAAAATTAACACCACCCAGGGTACCCAACGAATATAAATGTTGTTTGACTATGGGATTACATAATTTTAGATCTATATTCATATCTCCCATTATTACACAATCCTGTTTTATAGGACAGTTCGTTACTCATCTGCCTAGCCTTTTTCCAACTACATTGAGGTCGGCTTCCAGTCAAACCGGATTCAGCTGAATGCCAGTGTTTATAGCTGGATCGCATGAATGACAGTTCGCTACTATGGATGATAATTCTTTTATAAATCGAAATTTGGATATGTCGGGCGGTCTATACATAACACATAGGCCGACTTTAAGACTATTTATACTAAGTTCGCCGGCTACACATTCAAACTCTTGTGTACACAAGTTACTATATCTCATAAAGCATACAGACTTTTGTATAGACAATAAACAAAATATGTTTACATGAAGAAAGTATAAATAATTTTGAGGTGCCGGTATGTGAGAAGTAAAACCATCCCATGTTTGACAGTTGTTTTCAACTACATTGTGTTCTGGTGTATCCAGAGTAAAAGTAAGTTAGTTATGTATGTATGATGGTATTAAAGAGAAAAAAGAAAAGTGTAACTCACCTATCCCTTATCATGCGATGATTTTACCTTTTCAATATCGGCGATCGAGCGAATTGTGTTTTTTTTACTTGTTGACTTTTACGCACTAATTAATATATTTCTGTGTTTGCACCAAATATAGCTAAAAAATCCTTTTAGTTCGTCTTTTGTTTTCCATAACAAATAAGCCGTAGACGGTGTCAGACACTCCCGAAGATAAATCTTCACAGCTCCGTCTTGACCCATGCTGGTAGCAGATATCGTCGTGTTTTTGGCAGCACCTATCCATAGATCTCGGTTTCCATCTGGAAGTATCATAGTTATAGTAGGCTGGTCCTTCTTTTTCACCACATTTGATGGGTTTCTCTTTTACCAGTAGGCTTTTACGACGTCATCTGGGTTTTGCGTTATGCCTATGGACACTTTCTTGGCGATTTCTTCAGGATTGTCTTTCTCTTATGGATTGATGCTACTTATTTGGAGTTGATTGCCTAATTGTGCTTGCTCCATGTGATATATTTCATATTTGAAGTTTGTGTTTTTGGCACGGTTTTGTAAATCTGTGCACCGGTTTTCCAATTCCTTCATGGACTTCTCATATTTTTGGATCTTGTTCTCATACTCATCAATTTTGTCAGAGTAGAATTTGAGAGTACGATGTACCTAGTTATTCTTGAATAACTTACCTTACTTCCTTTCGTAGGTCTCGTAGTAATTATTGCATTGTACTGTCAGCGTACACACTACGGGTATGAGTGGTAGCAGACTCTGTATCTGTATATTCATCTCCATCGGTATCGGGCATAATGCATGATAGTCAGTAGTGCAGGTTTTGCATTTCCAGTCCACTGAATCTGTATCGTGCAATACACTAAGTTGGTCCGGTGTTATTGACGCACAGGAGGCATGAAGCCATTAACTGCACTTGCTGCACTGTAATCCAGGAGTCCTTTTGGTTAATAGTTTTACACACTTTGCACATTTTACCATTATTATTTAGTTTGTAGTCAAAGTTAGTAATCGCTGCGTATGTGACTGCTCTTAATCGGTGCTGGTGAGCGACTGTCAATATAGACTAACAACAAATAACGAATAACTATTAAATTCAATTGATGAATAAAATCCGCTGCCATCCCGTCCGCCAGTCTACGCACGCCATAATGTTATTTATTACATTACTCTCGACAGCTCGTCATCAGCGCTGGCCTCGACCTCGGCTCTGTCCCGTAGTTTGGGTTAGCTGTATCCTCGTGTATCAATAAACGACGTTTTTTCTGCTCACTTAAGAAGAAACAATTAATATTTGTGAGAGATGGCTCTAGGTTTTTTCTGTACCACTTGGAGGATATGTGTTGGATATGAATTAATTTGACCCAGTGTCACTTGCAAATATTAGTATTCTACAAACTACAGTACTGCGTTGCTTATGAATCTTGTCCGTAGTCTGTGGAGGTATATACACTCACTTACATTCACTATTTAACTCTTCAAGAGCCGACAACCCGACAGCGCCAACAAAGGGGACAAAGGCCCCTAAGACCACTAGGGGATTGTATGAACTTCTCAAGCACAAGAAATCGAAATCGTTGGTCTTTGAATATTACCCCAACTACGGCTTCGAACCGTACTGGGCCGACGGCGAGTGGATTCTCAGCACCACGCCCCAACCCAACGTGTCGATTCTTGAGACCACAACGAGAGGGCCCCAAGTGTGCGGCGAGGAGTGTCACTATCTATTCCAAAGGTACGTTACCTACCAAAATCTTTTCCATCGTCTCTGTACCATCTGCTACATCAGCTGCCCATATTTTAACTCAAAGGTTAACGGTATCACTGTGTACTAACGACGATAGTACGAGTATAATAACAAATGTTAAAACAACCAATTGTCTAACGTGCGTTTAGTATATTTTTATTTAAGGGGAAAAGCAAATAATATGGCTGTTTTCAGAATTGTTTTTTCTCGTAAAATAGCTGTTAATGATTTGATATTTTGATTTGTGTTTCTTGACTATATGATCTACCTAAATTTTAAAGGAATACACGATGCAAAGAAATTTTCTAGATGGAAAAAATTACAAAGTTCGATCTGTCTTTTGGCCATTTTCATTTTCATGACGTAATGCACTAGATTGATGTTATGAAAACTGCTTTTAAACATATAAAATAACCTTATACCCATATAAAATAGCTATATTCACAACCAGTTTCGATTTCATAATACTTTTATGTAATAAAATCCAAAATTTGCTATCGGCACTTATTTTTTTTTTATTTTTTTTACTATTGATAGGCACGCGTTTGACCACTATCTCACCTGATGGTAAGCGAGGATGTGGTCAAAGATGGAGCACGCTTGCCTAGAAATAACCTATTCACTCTTGATTTAAAGACTCCCAGGTTGTAGCTATCAGGAAACACAGACTCCGGCAGGGAATTCCACTCCTTAGCTGTACGCACTATGAATGTGTTCCCAAAACGTTTTGTGCGTATGGGTGGGATGTCCACCATGTACCGGTGGCGCATCGCCGTTTGTCTTGTGGTCCGATGATGGAAGGGGCTTGGCGGAATTAAATTATGCAATTCCGTCACACATTCCCCAAAATGCAACCGGTAAAAAACCGACAGGCTAGCAACTCGTCGTCGATGTTCAAGACTTTGGAGCTTCGACGCAACGAGCCTCTCATTGCCGATGATCCTCTTGGCTCGTTTCTCAATTGACTCAAGGGCATCAAGCTGGTATCCGGCAGATCCGTCCCAAAGATGAGAGCAGTATTCCATACACGATCAAACTTGCGCTTGATAGAGTTTGAGCAGCTGTTCCGGCATGAAGTACCGTCTCACCTTAGCCAGAATCCCCAACTTCTTTGCAGCCACTTGAGCTTTTGCCTCTATGTAAGGGCCAAAATTGAGAGTAGATGTTAATGTAACCCCAAGAAGCTCAAGATGGTCGGTTATCGGCACGGTTTCACCGCGGAAAGATGGAGCTGGGCGGAATTGGCTCTTTTTGGCGGAAAAAAGACACGCTTGGGTCTTAGCAGCATTGAACTTGACCAAATTGGCACCGCCCCATTCAGAGACAGCCTGTAAGGACACGTTCAAGCGCTCAACCATTGCCTCCCGGAGAGACCGGATCTGCGACCCACCAGCTCGTGCGTGGGACACGTATCTCTCAGCAACAGTGCTGTCGTCTGCATACCCAAAGGTACCGGGTTTAAGCAGATCATTAATATGCAGCAAGAATAGTGTTGCCGAAAGCACCGACCCCTGAGGAACCCCGGCATTAATATCCAGCAGTCCAGACGAGCAGCCATCTATGACCACTCGGATAGACCGATCCCTCAGGAAATCTGCGATCCAATCACACAAACCGGCGGGCAGACCGAAGGAAGGAAGCTTACTAATAAGGCTTTCGTGCCAGACCCTGTCGAAGGCCTTCGAGATGTCAAGGGAGACCGCCAGTGCCTCCCCGTGCTTCTCTATGGCCTCACTCCAGATGTGAATGGCATACGCTAGAAGATCCCCAGTTGACCGATTTCGGCGAAACCCGTATTGCCGGTCACTAAGGATATCATTCGCTTCTAGGTACGCCAGAAGCTTATGATTCAGTACGCGTTCCATAGTCTTACAGAGTATGGACGTTACCGAGATGGGTCTATAATTCGACGGGTCAGCTCGACTACCCTTCTTGGGCACGGGCTGCACGTTAGCTTGCTTCCAAGCCTTCGGCACTTTTCCAGTCTTGAACGAAAGGCGAAATAGGCGTGTCAAGATCGGAGACAGCTATTTATTCCGAGCCGCCCTCATTCTATCGCCATCCTTTCTTTTGCCTTTTAAAAGTATTTGCTTCACTGTCTATTTATATCAATTCAGATGGTCCGTGGGCCTTGTCGAGTAAATACCTATGACACTTTTTTGCAGATCAGAGCTGTCAGATTGTAGTAATAATTTTTTTTACAATTTTTACATAGATTAGCAGCTTAATATCTCAATCAATGTTTATATGATTAAGTTGTTATTTGTTAAAATTAGTGTTATAAAATTATTTCCACCGCGTGAGTGTGTATTTTGTGTAGTCATTTTATATTGGTACCAACATTGAAATTATTTATAACAATGTTATGAAATAAAATACCAAAGTTCCTGAAGCACAAAGGATTCATATCACAGGAAATTAGTAGTGGCTAAGAACACCGGCAAATAATGATAAAATCATAACTTTCACTTCTTTGTATGGAACATCCACAAACATTATAACATAGGTAAAAGGAGTCCGGTCAAATTAGACCAAAAAATAAGAGTGAAGTTACAATAATTATCGAGACTGTAGCGCCATACTCAGCTTTATTATTTAATTTATGTGTGGATCAAGGAGTATTCCGGACCTAATGAAATTCAGTAAGGTGATACTACTTTTTAAAACTGCGGAGGGTAAAGACACAGATAATTATAGACCAGTATCTGTGTTGCCAGTGTTTAGTAAGGTATTTGAAAAAGTGATGCAATCAAATGCTTAATCATTTTAACACGAATAACATCATCAGATGATAAATGAAAAAAGATATAAGAGATGAAAAAAGAAAAGGCTAGGCAGATGCCTAGCCTTTTCCCAACTATATTGGGGTCGGCTTCCAGTCAAGCCGGATTTAGCTGAATACCAGTATTTTACGATGAGCGGCTGCCTACTAGACCTCCACAACCCATTAACAATTAACGGTAACACGGTACTTTTTGGCAAGACTGGAGTCAGATTTACGGGCTTCTGATAATCCGTAACGACTGCCAAAGATCTACAAATGACAGCCGGGACCAACGGCTTAACGTGCTTTCCGAGACACGGAAGAAACTCGGTATGTTGAAATGGTCACCCATTCACAGACCAACCTTGGCAAGCGTCGCTGAACCTTAAAGACCCGTGCGGCTGTTATTATTTAGCTACTAATTCCTCATTATTTAACACGAATAACATCTTTCATGATAAACAGTATGGTTTTACCAGAGGACGTTGTCCAACTGACGCTGGTATTACCCTACTAAAGCACATCTTTAATGCGTGGGAGGACGCACAGGATGCCATAGGTGTCTTTTGTGATCTCACAAAGGCGTTTCTCACGATACATTACTCATGAAGCTTGAGCATTACGGTCTAGGCAAAACAGCGTTAAACTTTGTCAAATATTATTTGAATGACAGACAACAATTATTTAATAGGGTATAGGATAATGGTCTATCATTGAATTGTAGATTTTGACAAGTTTGGTAATCTACTAATTTAAAAGCGTTATTATGACTTTCCAATGGTCAACCACTGACACTCCATTAAAAGAAATGACATAGAATGGTAATCTCGTACATAGTGACAAATGAATGTAAAAATATATATAAAAGAAATCTGGCATAACTTAATGTTCAAAATTAGTAGTAGTTTTTCGAAAATCATTTCTACTTACGGGTTTTATAATAATGGTAATACTATAATGTCTTTCTACCACGATTCTATTACGAGACCATCATGAATAAGCAGCTTACGAACTTTTAGCCAAATAACTAACTTTAAACTAACTTTTAGCGTTTTTCCTGGGCTTGTTATGAGGTGTACAATAAAGTATAATAAATAAATGACTATGGGATCGTGTTGGAATGACGAATTTATAAAATATAGCACTTGGGGCCCAGATACTTAAACTGCGCCCCTCTTTTGAGAGCACTGCCGTACAATGTGACCTGATATACGGTATCATAGCTCTTCGTACCGGATTTGAACACCATCATCTCACCCTTGGCCGTGTTATACCTGAGCCCATGGGCCTCCGCATAGCACTCACATACCTCAGCAGCACCATATCGTCAGCGTAACCTATATTGTTAACAAAAACTCCATCAATCGAACAACCTACCTGAGTACTGCTGAGCTCACGGACCAGCCGATTTCATCATCATCTGCCTAGCTTTTTCGCAACAATATTGGGGTCGGCTTCCAGTTAAGTCGGATTTAGCTAAATACCAGTATTTTACGATCAGCAGCTGCCTACCAGACTTCCACAACCCATTAACTGGGTAACACGGTACTTCATGGCAAGACTGTAGTCAGATTTACGGGCTTCTGACTATCTGTAACGACTGCCAAAGATCTACAAATGACAGCCGGGACCAACAGCTTATCGTGCTTTCCGAGGTATGGAAGAAACTTGGTATGTTAACCCATCCACAGATTAACCTTGGCAAGCGTTGCTTAACCTTGAAGATCGACCCGTGCGGCTGTTATTATCTAGCTACGAGCTCCTCGGACCAGACCACCCTGTCTTACGCCATACTCCAACCTACGCATCCGATAATGATCTCGCCCATCTGATATTGTTACGCTGATTGCCATACCAATATTTAAGGAGCGATGTGACTCCGTCAGGAAGTTCAGAAGTTCACTCGTCAACTTCTGCCATAGCTTATACACAACCAGGTCGAACGCCCTGGAAAGGTCTAAAAAACAGGCAAATCTGCGTAATCCTGCTGGTGTAATACTGGATAGTATGTTTGAGACTAAGTAGGTATAGCTGTTTCAGTACGCAAAATATTTGAAATAACAAATCTGGACTCACCATACACAAAACCACTATTTACTTTATTATTACGGCATCTGCTTGATATCCGTATGTCGCTACTGGGATCCAGCAGAATACCAGCGTCAGGTATATTTGCCTGGCACATGCTGAGTTGGACTACCATTTGGTGCAGCTAAGAGACACACACACCGCACATTGGAGTATCTATGTAATTTTTTTTTTATTTAGGTAGGTAATCTGGTAAATTTCTTGGTTTAGTCATTGCCATATTCTGCCTATTTGTTTTTTTTTTAAGTTTTCATTTTATTTATTTTCTAGAGTTATGTGCTTTTGTGTGTTGTGTTTCTTGTCTTGTTCCTAATAAATGTTTTATCTATCTATCTATCTATCAGTAGACAGCCCAGCTTGAAATGCGAACTGAGCGTCATGTAACTTAAGATGTTTATCTAAATATTTCTCAAAAACACTATCTAGTACCTTAGCAATCACAGTTGCGAGCGAGATAGGCCTGTAATTACTCAAACACTCAAACTAAGAGTCCCCTGTCTTGTTCTTAATAATAGGGATAACCACGTTTCTTATCAGTGCATCTGGTAGATATGAGTGCCCCACGCAGAAGGTGAAAAGCATGGCCAGCACCCTTGGCCGCCCGCATATTGCAAGTGTTCTATGCTCAATGACTCATGGCCAGGGGATTTTCCTCGCTTCATGTATTTCACCGCCCGCGCGACATCCCCACCCGTAATCTGTACGCTCATGTCCTCACGTCGTGCTTCATGTGACTCAGTCTCTTTATTCCCGGTTGCCAAAGGCGAACTGACCTTAAAATGCTCCGTAAACAGGTTAGCAATCTGGTCAGACTCACTACTACCCTCGACGCTCACTGGAACGCCCGACCTTGGACTCAGTTTACCGGTTTCATTCCAAAATTGACTGAAATTCTTAGCAGCCTGTTGTGTTGCTAAAATATCCATTTTTATGTGTGTCTGGTTGTTTTGACACTGAAGGAAATAGTGTTGAATAGTGTTGACTCGGGCCTCTTCCTGTAGTTTACCGCACGGGTGTTGATTTTTTAAATTAAAGTAGAAGGCCTAATTAAACCTTTTTATTTACAACTTTAAATTGCAGTACAAAAAACTATACTTAATAATTAAATAACAATGCGAAGCAGCTAGTAATAATAAAGCGAAGCGTAAGCAAGTTCAAAGCAAGGCAGAAAGAATCTATACAATACTAGAAAGCGGTATTTATATTATTGAGATCCAACGCGATGTAAACAAAAAATCGGGACCGCTCGGCTGGAAGTGGGCGACGCTTGCCCGAAGATGTGTTCGTAGCTTTACAAACATATTGTCACATACAAACTATATATTATATATATTTCACTAATTAAACGAGGATGAGCAGTTGATTCATGGAGGTACACATCACGTCGTTTACTTAACCCGTCCTTACCCCCACATCGCATGGCGTCCCTTCCAGTCAGCTCGACAGCGTTTTAGTTGCCGACCGGGGGCTAGTCAGAATCGCAATTTGGTCAGCTTCACTTCACTTCGAGCAGGCCATGGGGAGCACAACATCTAAGGAAGAAGTGATTTTCGCTCAGACAGCATCGGGTGGTTTGAATGCCGCAACGGTTACGCAGAAGCAGCTAACTGCAATTAACACGGTGCTGATGTTCATCGCTGTGTGTTTGGCGGTTGTCATCATTGGTGTGGCGATTATATAGAAGGTGTTACCAGAATCGGATCGTGGAGAAGATTAATCAGCGGGAGGTTCGGAAAGCTGTGCAGATGGGCTAACCAGGAGCGGACGAAGCGACGGGGGAAGTAAGTGTTTCTAATGTGGATTTAAGTGTTGTGGCGAGTGTTTGCGATCACCGATCAATTTAAAGACTATAATTTTAAATGAAAGTGGAATTAACGTCACTGTTTGTACAACTAAAATTGTTAAGGGAAGCTATTGTTAAGTAAAGTACTAGTAAGTGGAAAGGCAAAAATGTTGATGGGAAGATAAGCGAGGTGAAAGCCTTTGGGTAAATTTAAGTGTACATAGTTGCGAAGTCGAGTAAATTTTCAGAAGAGTGAGCGCAATTAGTAAGTAAAATAGAAAATTTTTACATGGCGACTATAAAGTTTGAGGATAGGAGCAGAACCGAACAAGAGATGGCGGCGGAAAGGTTTTCATGAGAGCAGCTGCACGCACAAAAATGTCGGCGTATGGCATAGCAGTGGAATGTGCGGTCGCAGCAATAATGCTCATCGTGGACGCCAGACTCAGCAAAGTCGGAGGCGTGTGGCGTGTTTTGAACATGCGTAGGGCGATAGGGCGAGTATAGATACGGAATGGTTAGTAGATACGGGTGCGTCGATATCGGCCGTCAAGAGCATGTTCTTGAGGGATAACGCTTTGAGCTGTAAAGTAGTTAAGGAGGAGGAGGGAGGATTAATGGTGTAGGAGGTAGTTTGCGAGCTATAGGTTATGTATATTTAAAGTTGGAATAGGATCGGAGATCGTTCATGCATAAGTTTTATATCTTTGGTGATTTGCCATGTAGGTCAGTTGGCATATTGGTAGGATTTCTTGCAGAAGTATGGTGGTATTATAGATTTTTCGGCGAACAGGTTGTCTCTTAGGGATCATGAGTGGCAGACGGTTTCGATGCCGCTTAAGTCCTATGATTACTTGTCAAAAAAGTTATTAAAGCTATCTGCGACCATGAATAGGTTACGTAAGAGGGATTTTGTATTTAGTTGGACCGATGAGTGTAAGAGGTCGTTTTTGTTGCTTAAGGAAGCATTAATGAATCCACCGGTGTTGGATTATTCAGATTTTTCTGATAACAATACTTTTATCTTTAATGAGCTGGGAATGCTCACTCTTTCCAAAGGCAAAATTATAACCTTCGCTGACGATACTGCCCTTCTCTTCAGCGCTAGCACATGGCATGATGTATACAAGCAAGCTCAGTCGGGTTTCGAAATCGTGAAGGAGTGGTTGAGTAACAATTTTCTGACCCTAAACGCGGAAAAAACCGTATACCTACAAACCTTTCTTTCTGAAAAATAATGCGTCAGCCACTCACATGAACTCGTCATATTTTATAGTAGCCCACACATGTACCCAACAAAATAAATATGATTGCACCTGCACTACTCGCATTCAGAAAACAGATAGTGTAAAGTACCTAGTAATAATAGATAGCAACCTAAACTTCAAGAAGCATATCAGTACTCTTAGCAGTAGGTTACGCAAACTTATATATGTCTTCAAGACCCTAAGACACGTGGCAGACGAGAAGCTAAGAAAATTGGTTTACTTGGCTCTCGCCCAGTCCATAATAACCTATTGCATAACGTCCTGGGGTGGTGCTACAAAAAACACTATGTTAGAACTAGAACGAGCGCAGAGACCCATTCTGAAGGTAGGTATCTCTATTCTGACCTTTCCGATACCCAACGGTTTTGCTATATACGGAAGCAAAGGTGTTAACTGTTCGTCAGCTGTTCATATTGCAAACGGTTATAAAACAGCATGGCCTCACTACCTTCAACCACTCACTCTCCCACAGAAGCAGACGATTCGATCCCATAGTCCGCCATCACATCCGGCTCTCGACAACTTCCTCCCATCGATTCTTTTGCTACCTGGGTTGCTTTCTTTATAATAAAATAAATAAGATACTCCCAATTTATAACCTCGCCAAAATCAAATGCAAAATTAAGCTAGGTAGCTGGCTCCAGGAACAAAATTACGAAGAAACAGAAAAACTACTTTTTGTTCCAAAATAGCCATTTGGGGATGTGCGGAACAGAGAGTAAAGTCCCACACACCTCATTTGAAAAGGAGGATCCTCCAACCAGGCGGCTGTTGTGCCTGGCGGGCTACTGCCCGATAGTTGATATTCGGGCTGATGTATATGTTCAAATCGCACGGTAAACTCTGCTTGCGCGATGCAGGAATTCAACGTTGTAGTTCGCTGCTAGTCGGATAGATGGCGTCGCGGTTCTTTTTGTTGCGATGTAGATTTGCTCCGTAGGTTTTTTTCTTGTGGCGGCCTTGATGCCGCTACATCACTCCCCTCCGGAGACCGGAGGTCGATAGTGGATGAGTCGTCCATGCAACTTGAGATGCTTGCCAAGCCAGTTGAAGATTGATTCCAGTGAGTCGGAACCGGAAGTCGCAGAGTTCTCGGTGAGTCGGAACTATATGCGGTGCCCCAGTGAGTCGGGGTGATGAGATCCCAGTGAGTCGGGATGATGCTGCAGGCTCCAGTGAGTCGGAGTGGTGCTGCTGCTGGCTCCAGTGAGTCGGAACCGGTAGTCGCAGAGTTCACAGTGAGTCGGAACTGTATGCGATGCCCCAGTGAGTCGGGGTGAAGATAGAGGCTGAGGATGCTGAACAGGAATGCGCGGCTGCTGCTTGCTGGTGGTCAGGATATCCGTAGAAGCCGTGGGTACTGGCTGGCTGTATGACTCGCTGCTCGAGAGCTTGAGGTCACGATGAGGAGAAGTGATGATGACGTCACGCTGAAGTAGTTGCACGAAGGCTGCGCTGACGTTCAATGTCGAGGGTCACCAGTTTGGAGGTATGCGGAACAGAGAGTAAAGTCCCGCATACCTCATTTGAAATGGAGGATCCTCCAACCAGGCGGCTGTTGTGCCTGGCGGGCTACTGCCCCATAGTTGATATTCGGGCTGATGTATATGTTCAAATCGCACGGTAAACTCTGCTTGCGCGATGCAGGAATTCAACGTTGTAGTTCGCTGCTAGTCGGATAGATGGCGTCGCGGTTCTTTTTGTTGCGATGTAGATTTGCTCCGTAGGTTTTTTTCTTGTGGCGGCCTTGATGCCGCTACAGCCAATTTAGCACATTCTTTTTTTCCCCCACCACTTACACACACACTACTCCCACATATACACCCACACACACACCTAACTCACTCACAGATACACAATCTTACTTAATAACACTAATTAATTCTAGTTTCCTTTTTTTATCTTTTATTATTAATCATATAAGCTTGTGTTATTTTTTATATAAATTCTGACTGCACTTTTTATTGTACTGTACAAAACAGAAATGAATTTTCCCAAGGGGTGGAGACCTGGTGTCCTGAAATACAGACCCTAAGTCTTCGTGTTAGTGTCGACAGATCTCTTCGGGAACGTCGAACCTGTTGGCTAATGGCTATGTTAATGAGGAGCAGCTCCTTAGTACCGCGGGACCCGTTCCTACATCCATTCTGAAAAGAAGACATTATTGATAGTAACAATATGATGAATAATCTTTCCTCTCAAAATGGATGTAAGGACTTTATAGACCGTCGGTAAACACGTTATTATTATTTCGTTTATTCATTTTATATACATACATTTTACATTTTAAATATATCCTAATAAAAAACTTTACAAAATACATTTAAAAATATAAAAAGTAGTAGTCCGCCGGTGTCGGGAACAGGGTCCAAGCTACCGGTGGTTAGGGCTCCAGAGAAAGGAACCTCCTCACAATACGAGCCGTATCGAGGAGTACTATTATTATTATTTCGTTTATTCACTCTTATTTACATACAAAGTATATTTTTAAATATATCTCTAAAAAAACATAAAAAATACATTTAAAAATATAAAAAGTAGTAGCCCGCCGGTGTCGGGAGCATTATTATTATTTTTTTTTTTTTTATCTTGCAGACAGGTAGTTCGGGATATGCAATAGGAAGTGTGTTGTCTAATGGGAACGGGAAATCCATTGTATACGATAGTAGGTCTTTAGGAAAGAGTGAGTTAAATTATCCTATTATAGAGAAAGAGTTATTGGCAAGTTTGGTCAGTTAGATATTTTAGACCGTATTTGTACGGGTGGGGGATTGTTGTAAAAACGGATCACCGGCCGCTACTGTATTTGTTGAACATGACAGATCCATCGAGTAGATTAAATAAGTTACGTTTGTGTTTAGAAGAGTACGATTTTGAGGTCGAGTATATAAAGGGGAAATAAAATGTGCTGGCTGATGCATTTTCCAGGATAGTAATTTCCAGTGAGGATTTAAAAACCATGCGTGAAAAGACTATATCCATGATGGGAGAGCCAAGTGTTTGTGATTCGAGCTCCATGGTGTCTGGGACTAATCACCCTAGGATCGTGGAAGTTCTTAAGAAGTAAGGAAATCTTGAGATATGTTTAAATGAATGGGAGAAGATGTTACGTAACACTAATTGTACAAATATATTTTCAAAGTCGCGCAATTTAATGTAAATGCCAGAAAACTACTAACTATGAATCTCTATCGGCATCATCGCGAGACGAGTTGTCGAAAGCCATAGTCACTTTTTGTATTGAAAAAGGCATAAAAGAAGTTATTATGTTGTTTGTTTTTGTTGTTGTTGTTTGTTGTTGTTGTTGTTCGGTTGTTGTTGTTCGTTGTTACGTTGATTTTATTACAAGAATGGCAAAATTTTTGAAGGAAAATTGTAGTTCCATGTGTGGAGATTTTAATAATAATAATCTGTAGTCCGGCTGTCAAGTTGGCTGACAGCATAAATTTTCATCCCGAATTTTTAATATTAATTTTCATAAATACCAAGCTCCAAAATGTTCAAAATCCAGGACACATCCAGGAAAAAATAAATATAAACAATATACCAGTTCAATTGCAATGTCAATACACATACTACACCTACTTGTAAGAAAATGCTGACAAGACGCCGGGCACAATTATTACTAGCCGCACAAGAAACATCTTCGGGTTCGTCGCTCAGTTCCGATTCGCAGCCGCCGGGACCTGCGCCAGCTGCGAGTCCAGAGTTTCCGGTAGCTGCAACTGCGTCGAGCTCGAGCGACGAGTATTTCTCGCCGCCGACGACACCACCACCTGCTCAGCTGCAGCTTGGGATCTCGAGGCCCACCGGCCTCTGACAGGGTCCCCGCTATCGGTGGAAGTGTGCAGCGTATAAAATGGACGCAATCCATAAACGAAAATGTTATACGCTCATACTTTGGGGCTACAGAGGGGGGAACTAACCTGACTGCGTACCGTGGTCGGATGCTCTCTCTGTTTCAGGTACTTGAGCCAGCTGTCAACGTTTCAGCCCAACGATTGTCGGATCAGGTGCGGGTCATCCAGCGTAACCGTATGTTGGATGACGCCGTACTTGATAGACTTTTTTTTTTTTTTTTTTTACTAATAATAGGCACGCGCTTGACCACCATCTCAACTGATGGTAAGCGATGATGTGGTCGAAGATGGAGCACGCCTGCCTAGAAGCAACCTATTCACTCTTGACTTAAAGACTCCCAGGTTGTAGCTATCGGGAAACACAGACTCCGGCAGGGAATTCCACTCCTTAGCTGTACGCATTGTGAATGTGTTCCCAAAACGTTTTGTGCGTGTGGGTGGGATGTCCACCATGTACCGGTGGCGCATCGCCGTTCGTCTTGTGGTCCGATGATGGAACGGGCTTGGCGGAATTAAATTATGCAATTCCGTCGCGCATTCTCCAAAATGCAACCGGTAGAAAACCGACAGGCTAGCAACTCGTCGTCGATGCTCAAGACTTTGGAGCTTCGTCGCGACGAGCCTCTCATTGCCAATGATCCTCTTGGCTCGTTTCTCAATTGACTCAAGGGCATCAAGCTGGTATCTCGCAGATCCGTCCCAAAGATGAGAGCAGTATTCCACACACGATCGAACTTGCGCTTGATAGAGTTTGAGCAGCTGTTCCGGCGTGAAGTACCGTCTCACCTTTGATAGGATCCCCAACTTCTTTGCTGCCACTTGAGCTTTTGCCTCTATGTAAGGGCCAAAATTGAGAGTAGATGTTAATGTAACCCCAAGAAGCTCAAGTTGGTCGGTTATCGGCACGGTTGCACCTCGGAAAGATGGAGCTGGGTGGAATTGGCTCCTTTTGGCGGAAAATAGACACGCTTGGGTCTTAGCAGCATTGAACTTGACCAGATTGGCATCGCCCCATTCAGAGACAGCCTGTAAGGACACATTCAAGCGCTCAACCATAGCCTCCCGAAGAGACCGGATCTGCGACCCACCAGCTCGTGCGTCGGACACGTATCTCTCAGCAACAGTGCTGTCGTCTGCATACCCAAAGGTACCGGGTTTAAGAAGATCATTAATATGCAGCAAGAACAGTGTTGCCGAAAGCACCGACCCCTGAGGAACCCCGGCATTAATATCCACCAGTCCAGACGAGCAGCCATCTATGACCACTCGGATAGACCGATCCCTCAGGAAATCTGCAATCCAATCACACAAACCGGCGGGCAGACCGAAGGAAGGAAGCTTACTAATAAGGCTATCGTGCCAGACCCTGTCGAAAGCCTTCGAGATGTCAAGGGAGACCGCTAGTGCCTCCCCGTGCTTTTCTATGGCTTCACTCCAGATGTGAATGGCATACGCTAGAAGATCCCCAGTTGACCGATTTTGGCGGAACCCGTATTGTCGGTCACTAAGGATATCATTTCCTTCTAGGTACGCCAGGAGCTTATGATTCAGCACGCGTTCCATAGTCTTACAGAGTATGGACGTTACCGAGATGGGTCTATAATTCGACGAGTCAGCTCGACTACCCTTCTTGGGCACGGGTTGCACGTTAGCTTGCTTCCAAGCCTTCGGCACCTTTCCAGTCTCAAACGAAAGGCGAAATAGGCGTGTCAAGATCGGAGACAACTCAGGCGCACAAGTTTTCAGAACAATTGCCGGTATCCCGTCGGGGCCACTAGCCTTGTTCACGTCTAGGTTACGCAGCACCCTACGGACGTCCTTCTGATGAATGCGAATGTTCGACATGCTCGACTCGCATCCACCAGGAGAAGCAGGGAGCCTCGCGCCACCGGGATCCAGACGCGAAGATTGCGCAAACAAGGAAGCAAACAAGTTCGCTTTCTCCTCAGCGGAGTGGGCCAGCGTCCCGTCGGGTCTCAGCAGTGGTGGTAGTGAGGGGCGGCAGAAGTTCGATTCGACCGACTTAGCCAGGGACCAAAAAGCCTTACTACCTGCTGGGTATGAAGCAATTTGTTCCCTATTCGGCTGATGTGGTCAAACCGTGCCCTCCGCAACACCTTCTTGCAGGACTTGGCAGCCCTGTTGAAGGCTCTCTTCTTCCGAGTTACGTCGCTTGCTTTGCACGTGCGAGCGTCGACCCATGCCAGATAAGCCGCGTGCTTAAGCGCATCAGCGCGATTGCACTCGGCACTAAACCATGGACGAGCTTCGCCAGACATAGTTATGTCAGAGAACGGAATGTAGTACTCCATTCCCCTCCGCAACACATCCGTTACGGCGTCTGCGCACGACGAAGCATCAGTCGAAGAAAAGCAAGTAGGCTGCCAAGGATAACATGCGAAGAATGATCGCATGCCATCCCAATCTGCTGACCTGTACCGCCATACCCGCCGTGTGCCTCTTGGGCTAGGATCGGGCGGGGAGTAAACGGACACAGACTTCACCAGACAGTGGTCGGAACTACCCAGTGGTGAAGAAATCGACACCGAATAGCGGTCTGGATCCGTTGTCAGCAAAAGGTCCAAGCAATTGGCAGTGTGCGAATCAACATCCGGCACCCTCGTTGCCTCCTGGACCAGCTGGGTAAGATTCAGCGCTAGGGCTAGCTTTCTCGTTTCTCGTCCAGCATGGTCTGTACACTGGTATGGGAATAGCCACTCCTGATGGTGGGCGTTGAAGTCCCCCAGTAACACCAATTGGGCAGAAGGGTACCGTTGCTGAGCCGCATCCGCCGCCTCACTCAGGTGCTGTTCACACAGCACCTGAGTGAGGCGGCGGATGCGGCTTGCGGTGTGCGATTTCCGCTCTCGGACGTAGGCACAAAGTGCAAGATGACGGACAATTATTCAAATGTCGAGTTGGTAGAGATGGTCCACCATGTGATGCCATCAGTGGAGAGAGCCTACGTGGAGCCATCCGGATGTTCACGAAAATCTTTCCCGCTCGGGAACCCCATCACAGAGCGTCATGGTGGCTTTCGACACTTTAAAAACGAATGTGTTAGTGTTACGCAAGCTAAAGGAAAACCAGCTACGTTGTGCTCGATTGTGCGAAAAGTGTGATGTAATGGTGGCAACTTTCAACAATACCTCCGGGTAATGCTGCTTGCAAGGGCCTTCGTGCTGGACCTTGACGGATGAAGACGTTGGTTGTGGTGCCAGTTTGCTCATGTGGGCCCGAAGTCTGCTGACCAGGTTGCTTGGTTCCACCATTTCGTCAGGGTGTGAAGAATTGCCCAGGTAGCTGAAGTAGCTCGCCGTAGACAACTTCTGCCGTGGAAGTTCTTAGGTTGCTCTTCCAGGCGCTGCGGATGCCCAGCAGCACCCACGGCAGAACTTCTGTTCATTTGGAGTTGGAGTGGCATAAGATGGCTGCTTTCAATTGAAAGTTGTAGCCTTACAACGAGACCGTTTGTGCAAGATGGTACAAAGTGGTGGTGTGGTGGGTAGCAACCACCAGCTTGGTGACAACTGGTGTGCGACTCGAACTGTCGCCCGCGATCAGTCGTGATGTGCTCGGGGCAGCCATACCGAGCAATCCACCCGGATTCGCGCATTTCGGCAGTCGCGCAGGTCTCGGCTGTGATGTCCTGCAGTGGCAGCGCCTCAGGCCACCGGGTGAAGCGGTCGACAATTGTGAGACAGTACCTGTTACCAGAAGATAAAGTTAGTGGACCTATTATGTCCAAATTAATATGTCGAAAACGGGCAGATGGTGCCGAATATGCCATTTTAGATGCTGACATCTTGATATTTTGCAACGTTGTCCTTGCTCCTGAGCCCATTTTGGACAGTCTTTTCTAATACCTGACCACACAAATCTATCTGTAACTAAGCGTACAGTAGTCTTTACCCCAGGATGGCTTAAATTATGCAGTGCATTAAATACCAGTCGGCAGTGTGCGGGGTTGACATACGGTCGCACACTTTCTGTGGAGACATCGCAGTATACCTGTGTGGTTCTCTCAGGTAACCTCCTCTTTTCCAGCTTCAAGGAAGTTTCGCTCATCAGTAGACTCTTGAGCTCCTCATTAGAGTCTTGAGCGAGCGCTAAAAACTGGTAATCTAAGGGCAAAGAAAGTTCATTAATGCGTGATAGAGTGTCTGCTACGATATCACTGCCAGAAATTGAAGGTCGGTTGTAAATTGGCTAATGTAATCCAAATATCGAAATTGGCGTGGCGAGCAAATGTCCCTGTTATTAGAAAAGGCAAAGGTTTAGCGGCTTGTGGTCTGTAAATATACTGAATGTTGTCGTCTCCACCATATGCCGGAAGTAACGTATTTGCTTCGTATATAGCAATCAGTTCACGATCATATGGGCTATATTTCTTTTGTGCTGGGGACAATTTCTTGGAAAAAACGCGAGCGGTTGCCATACCTTTCCTTTTCGTTGTTGCAGAACTGCGCCAATTGCTACATCGCTTGCATTGGTTTGGATCGTCAGCTCTGCATTAGGATCTGAATGCACCAACAGCGTAGCCTGTGAAAGACTTTTTTTACTATTGTTAAATGCGTCCAATATTGCTGTGTTCATGTTATTGGCATTCCTCTTTTTGTTTTGGGACCAAAATCCTGGTCTATACCTCCTAAAATAGGTATGAAATGTCATGCCATGTTTCTGGTAACGCCATTATATCAGCTGTTCGACATAACGACCTAAAACAGTCAATTTTATTGATCTTATTATTGACCGACAATTCAAACTGACAAAAGTCGTCTTATTTGTTTTCTATTCTGATTTGTCTACCATTACTATTTTTATAGTCCACAAACCTAAAACACACGCTTTCCGGCCATAAACTACTTTCTAAGAAAAGTGTAATTTTTGACCTTTGAACACAAATTTTGTACGCATTATATTCTCGCTGTATCTTTGCGTTGATTTTTTGCTAAGATACGTTTACCTGCATTTTATTCGCTATGTAAGCCAATATATCACTTTCCGAGGTACTTTTATCTACATTGTTTAAAAACAAAGGTATTCTAATATCCGCTGCCTTAAATTTCTCGTTAGGATTATAATAGTATGTTGATTCCTCAAACCATTCTTCCGACTGCTTCTTATCCTTCCATTGACCATCTTTAGCGACAATATGCGCTAATGTTTTTTGATTTACCGGCGTAGATGCTATTTGATGATTCATAGACGCTTCCGTGTCCACAGTGAGGCTCGCTTGCAGTTTAGGTGAAGGCGGGCTTTCGCTATTCGAAACCGCGATGTCATAACGTGTCTTCATATACTGCGCCTCGTTTGTGCAACGCACCTGTGTGAGCGGGACAGCGCCACACACGATCCGTGCGCGCGACGTAGAGTTGCCCTCAAACAGGTTACGTCCTGTATTTTGCTCTCAGCTGAGTCATGAGTCATGCTATGTTCTTCAATTTGAGGTAGGCCCAACGGTCCGCTGTCCATAAAGCAGCTGTTAGACAAACCGCCATCGCCACGATTTTTATTTATATTTATGCACTCATACTTGTTTACCAAAGATGCTTGTTAAGGATTTATTAGGTCTTGTTTTACCTCGTGCAGTTGATCTGATGATACATCGTGTCCTTTAATAATCTCAGATCTTTCTGCATCACAAGTATATCTTTTAACAATCTTGTGGCATCTATGTGATCGAATGTAACAGGTGGTAATTTCTGCAATTCTCTGGTTACAAATATTGGAGTTTCCTAAGGATCTGTCTCCTTAAAAACCAAAATAAATCGTAACGATCACGTTCCGGTCTTCCATCCCTCTTCCGTGTTACTTTGCGTTTCTTAGAAGTCACTGATTCATACAGCAAACCCTTAGCATTGTTTATGTCCTCCGCGGTGAACGAAGTTGAACATATCCGCAAAAATAACTATGTTGCTGTCACTGCACTTCACTTTACTAGATATCATCGCGCTTGGATTCGGATGCGTCATTCTCGATACGTTCACTCGCTCGCGCTCGCGATACCAGAATCGCAATTAAGCGCACGCTATGCAGGCAAGCATATTATAAGTTGGGGGATTATATTGAAGATAAAAATTCTTGGCTGAATGCTGGTCCTGCTCCACAGCCACTAGGGCGCACAAAATAATCTGTTAGCATTTGGAAACATTGTTGGACCGGCTGAAGATTGTAAGAAACCAATATTTGCTTTGTAAGACTCAATTTATTTAGTATTGTATAATATCATCTATTTTAACGGCACGTGTGTAAGTACTGTGTACCTTAATCTTAAGCTATAGCTATCAGTTTTAGGTTTGTTTTTGACTGAATGTACTCTAGCGGTTGGAAGTGTCATGCTCACTCAAAAGTCTAACTGATGGTGGCATATGCGTTGGATCATTTAGCTTCCTTCAAAATGGTTGAGCTGAATGGTGCTAGCGCAATCGTCATATTTGTGAACGGGCGCCGTCAGTTGGAACTGGTCATTTCTCAGTTGCCATGGTTTATTTTAATTATTTCTTTGAATTGTTCCTTCATTTTTGGACGCTTTTATTCTGCGCGTCGTTTACATCGTTCTCACATGTATGTATAATTTCAAATTGATGTAAACAAAACTTTGTAACAATTTACTATTTTTAAAAGAGTGTCCGTGGAGTTCCTTGCACGTTCTTTTTCATAGAGATCTATGCTTTGGAACGTGCAAATAGCTTTATATTTTTGGACCGACCGACCTTGACAATTCAAAAGTGCCTGTAAATGGTTTATTTGAAAAAATATTTTGAGTTTGAGTTTCGAGTTTGAGAAGTTCTTCAATTGTATTAGAAATTTCAAATGAAGTTTTAATGCAATGATCAATGTCTTGAAAAATCTCCAAAACATAATGGCTTTTGAACTGCAGTCGTTGGCCTTAGCTTGGTGGCAAAATAAAGTGGAACATCCGATTTGACTATCTTATATGACACAAACGGAGGAGCTCGTGGCTAAAGAATAACAGCCACACGGGTCGATCTTCAACGCTTGCCAAGGTTGGTCTGTGGTTGGGTGACCATCTTAACACACCGAGTTTCCTCCATGCCTCGGGAAGCACGTTAAGTCTTTGGTCCCGGCTGTCATTTTTAGATCTTGCCGGAGTAAAAAATTAATAAATTGAAAGAACAGAACCCTCCAAATAAACCCAGAACACCAACCCCACAACACAGAACCCTTAAAATGAAGCACTGAAAATCGAAAAATGTTTTCCTACCAGAGTACAATATTCTTATGTGATTCATTGATAGTGAGATGAATATTTGTTATTCATTTAATTTAATAATAAACTGTTGAGTTACCAAATAAATAAATTCACTTTTAGCCTGTTTCCTTGTATTAATTTGTTACAGGATAATGCACGTGTGTGCTCGATTATCAGACGATGGTTTGCCGGACCCTTATGGCTGCCCGAGCGTCAGCTCGGGATACTATGCGAACTCGATGTGCACTGGCAAACCGGGCGAAAACTATGACCAAGGCTACAAAACATTCGACACCTACTGCAAGTTCCTCGACGCTCAGTGCAGGACCAAGTTTCATCAACCGAATCGTAAGATCATTTTAAATTTTGGTAATTGACAATTCGCGGGACCCACGTGCTGGCTTTTATTACAATGAACAGAAGGTAAACATTGCCAGGCACAGTACCTGTCGGCAGCGATTCTGAGGAATTTCAGATGACATATTTTAAGGTTTACTTAGTTAGGAGTTGTATTTTTAGTCATCATCATCTGCCTAGCCTTTTCCCAAGTATATTGGGGTCGGCTTCCAGTCAAACCGAATTTAGCTGAATACCAGTATTTTACGCGGAGCGGCTGCCTACCAGACCTCCACAACCCAGTATCTGAGTAACACGGTACTTTATGGCAAGACTGGATTCAAATTAACTAGCTTCTGTCAATCCGTAACGACTGCCAAAGATTTACAAATGAGTTTTGTTTTTAGTATTATGGCTAAATTACTTTAAAAAAGAACTTAAAGTGAAAAAAGAGATTATTTATCTACATAGTTCTTTGATGAACTTGGCTGAGTGGATAATATACCCACCGAGCCCAAGGTTGAAACCGTTTCAGCAATGAAAAGCGTGGATTCATAGGAAGCGTATAATGCGAAGACATTCGTCAAAGCACACACAGATAACATAAATATGCGGTTAACAAAATATATGTTATAACTCTAACACCCTAAATATTACATATAATTAAAACATAAATATTTAAAACTAGTAAAAAAAAGCTAAATTACCCACATACAATGTATTAATGTAACACCACATAATTAAACAAAATAGTGCCTGAACTCATTGGCTAACCTACTTAGAAATAGGTACCTTTTTAACGATTACCATATTTTGGTGGACTCTTTTTTTTATTGTTCTTTTTACAGTACCTAAGCACTGCATTTTCCGGGGCCCCATTGATGCTGGGCAGTAAGGGGCAGAAAAAACATGTTCCACGCGATGATTAGTTAGGAAACCTGACAACTCTTTACTCGTAAATGTGGGGCATTATCCGAAACTATTTGCCGAGGTAAACCCCTTCTAGAAAAAACTTCTGTAAGTTTTTCAATAGTAAAAATAGCCGCGGCACTGGATACGGGTTACGTTTCATTTAGTCCTTGCGTCAACCATAACTAAATATCATTTACGCAATATAGGACCTAAAAAATCTGGATGTACCCTCGCCCAGGGTTTAGACGGCCAGGGCCACGGCATTTCAGCGTGTTGCTGAGGCGCGTCTGCCAACCCCGCGCACACCGCGCACTCCCGCCACGTCGCCTCTACCTTGTCGTCGATGCCCGGCCACCAAAAATAGCCCCTAGCTGATGCTTTCGTCTTTACAATGCCCATATGTGGTTCATGTAACTCTCGTTATACCCCAGCTCGACCAATTTCTGGAATCACTACACTGTGGGCCCACACGCCAACCTAACTCCTGGTACAGTTCCTTACGATGATTAAAATACGGTTGCAATTCTCGTATTTCATTATGCATAGGCTACATGTCCCGAATATAACTGCAACTCTGCTTAACACGGGATCTTTCAAGGTCTGTTGGTTAATTATACTATGGTCCAGTAACAATGCATTTTGAGCGAAATGTAAATAAGTTTGCTCGGTAAGGGCCTGTAATTCAATTAAATTCAATTCAAATCAATTTATTTAATAGTCGACTTACCATGACTAAAACAACTATATTCACAATGATTACCCACAAACACACACACACAATAACAACTAATATATACAATAAAAACATACACAATACAACATAAATAACACAACATACACAGCGGCAGTGAACTGCCCGACACTTCACTGCAGCTGAGATATGGTGCAACAGCGATTCGCATACGGACAGTCCAGCCTGCTGAAAATCAAAGACAGGATACTGTTGTTGCTGCCCCACACCCCACGGACCAGGGACACAGCGTTTGCGCATTGTCGCAAAGAAACAATCCACACGTGCGTCCGCGAACATCCCTGATGCGCTGCAGTAGCGGGGCAGCCTCAACAGTACCCTGAACGCGTTAGTGTATTGCACGCGGAGGGGAATTGTACGATTTCTGAGTATATCTAACCCACAGGCTGCACATGTAAAACGCAGTGCAGTACGCTCTGAAAAAAGTAATTCTTCAGCTACAAGCACACGTATTTATTCCAGCCTACCACTTTCCTTCTCGACAAAGGCCGACTTGTTTTTCTGCCAACAACCGCAGCCTCTCACAAGGCTTGAACAATATCACAATTCAATTTATGTATAACTTTACTATGGCTACCAATATTACAGGTGTTATCACAACAAATATGTAATTCTAATAGAAAATCAATTAATTTTAGTCTTTCATTACATTCTTTCATGTACACACGCATCTGTTCGGAATTCCTCTAACCCCATACGACTTTGACGTCGGACGACGTAATTTTGTCCCCGGCTTCAGACCCGGGAGGGGACGGTTTCGACGAGGGCGACCTGTTTGCCGGGCTGCGACTTGAGGGCGACGAGGAGGGTCTCGCCGGCGATGGCGTCCCTTTTGTCGGTCTGTAAAGTCGTGCAGGCTAACCTCCACCACAGCCAGACCGCGACGGCTCAACTCCGCAAGTGGCTGGAGGTTCAACACACGGCCATTGCTCTGATCCAAGAGCCGTGTATTAGGGGCGGCCACATACGAGAACTCTCCAATCTTGGTGGTAAGCTCCTTGTTACTGCGGTCCATAATCACCCTAGATCGTGCATCTATGTGACAGGTAACCTTAAAGCACAGCTATTAAACGACTTCTGTTGCAGAGATGTCTCTGCAGCTAGGCTGAACATACAGCGGGGAGCCACAAAGTTGGCGATCGTCTTCGCCTCGGTATATATGCCTCAGGCGGAGGAACCGCCCCCACACGACCTGGTCCGCCTCATTGCACACTGTGAAAGTAGCAGGGATGAGATTGTCATTGGGACCGACGCAAACGCACACCATCCACTGTGGGGGATGGAGACGCAAAACGCAAGGGGTATGGCATTAGTTGATTATCTGTTCACAACTAACCTATCCCTACTAAACACGGGTTCGGTACCAACCTTCGGAACCAACCTTCGTAACCAGACGCAGTCGTACAATCATAGACTTGACTTTGGCTACGGAGGGAGCAGCGGAACTAGTTACTGGGTGGCAAGTCTCGAATGAGGCTTCCTGCTCAGACCACAGGTGGGTCCGCTTCGACATCCAGGTATGTATACCACCCAAACAACATAGGCGTATTCCTCGCAACACGGATAAAATTATCGGTGTACACACGCAACCTTACCTCAAGGCTTCTACCATCATACGATTCGGAGTTGCTTGCGGACACGGCACAGATCGATGCGCAAGTAACACTACTCACTGAATCGCTGATAAACAGCTACCGAATCGCCTGCCCAGGAACGATTCCGCGCGACACACCGGATAAACAACCCTGGTGGGGTGCAGACCTAGAGCGCAAATGCGGTAAGGTAAGAAAGGCTCTTAACAGAGCCATGAACACATGTAGTGATGAGGACTGGGACGCTTATTACGCGGCCAAATCCAGCTACAAGAAATGCATCAGATTCAGAAGAACTACAGGGTGGCGCAAATTCTGTGGTAACATTGAATTATGCCAACAAGCAAACAGGGTAAGGAAAATACTGGCGCAACAAAACACACCTGAGATCGCCACACTCCGGAAACCCGATAACACGTTGACCACGACACCTGAAGAAGCGCAACGTCTCCTAGTAGAAACTCACTTCCCAGGCAGCGTATTCGCGCAGGTAAATGAATGGCTTGACGTTATCCAAACACCATAAGAAGATGACTGGCTTTATGCAGAAAAGATAATTACGCTGGAAAAACTTCAGTGGGCCATCAAAAGCTTCCAACCTTTCAAGGCACCAGGTCCCGATGGTGTGTTTCATGCCTTACTACAGTGGGGAGGTACCGCTGTTGCAACAAAACTGGTGCTCCTAATGCGAGCGTGCCTGGCCTTTAGATACGTTCCTAAAGGATGGAGGGAAGTAAAAGTCATATTCATTCCGAAGCCAGGTAAAAGTGACTACACAAACGCTAAATCCTATCGACCTATTAGTCTGACCTCGTTTTTACTGAAGACAATGGAAAGACTGTGTGAAAGGGAACTACAAGATGGCGTTTTAAAAACAATATCACTGCATGTTAACCAACACGCATACAGCTCGGGTAAGTCGACAGAGTCCGCTCTTCATCTGGTGGTGAACCAGATTGAGGAAGCGATTCACCAGAAAGGGTCCTGCCTGGGCACATTCATAGACATCGAAGGAGCCTTCAACAAGACAAACTTTTCCAGCATTAGTGCCGCTCTCTCTAAACACGGTGTGGAACAGGTACTAACTGACTGGATAACGAGTGGTTCGCCTTGAGGAAGAGCAGCAGTTGGCTCTGATAGCCAGAGGCAGCCCGGAGGGAGGTGTGCTCTCCCCTTTTCTGTGGAATCTGGTAATTAATGACCTGATCACCAAACTCAACGCACATCGTTACTACACAATAGGTGTCAGGGAAAGTGACTGGAACAATCTGCAACCTCACTCAACAAGCACTACGCATCGTGGAAAGATGGTGCGACCGTAAACCCCACGAAAACTGAATTAGTCATGTTCACTCAAAAACGAGCACTAGGCCACTACCGGCTACCTATGCTCTTCATCACAGAGTTCCAGCTGTCTTACGAGGTAAAGTATCTAGGCGTCATCCTAGACAGTAAGTTAAGCTGGAGTAATCACCTAGACTACAAACTAAACTAATTAGGTCTCTGGAGTTAGAGAGTTACACGACACACCGCTCTGCTCGTGGAGCTCAACAATGAACTCCCCATAGCAAAAGCAATCAATGACCGGGTACCCAAGCAATTTGTCTTCGATAAGAAATACAAAATCCAATTGCATGAGGATCATCGGTGCGAGGGGCTCTGCTCCGCCGAGCTGCGGATCTTCACCGATGGATCAAAAACAGGTACAGGTAGAGGATCGCAATATCCACATAGCCACACCATTGGGAGTCCACAACACAGTGTTCCAGGCTGAATGCATGGGAATTTCTGTAGCGGCATCAGCCATTCTAACCAGGGAAGTTAAGGACCACTCAATACGCATACTCTCGGACAGCATGACCGTCCTGCAAGCTCTGAACAGCCACACAGTGAACTCTGGGTTGATTCTCGAGTGTCACCAACGTCTCAACCAGGTTGGTAGACATAACAAAGTAACCATTCAATGGATCAAGGGACACAGTGAATCTCGAGGCAACGACGCTGTGGATGAACTCGCCCGATGGTCAGCGATGGGACCTGAACCCATCGTGCCGCTGCCTTTCAGGTACTTACGCAATCTGGTAAGGAAACGCACCGAAAATAAACATCACAAGCTATGGGTTGACCATAGTGAGTGTAGGCAGGCCAAAGAGGCACTTCCCTCTATAGATGGCTGATTCACAAAACAAGCCCTAAGACTGACTAAACAACAGTTGCGTTCAGTCACAGCCGTAACAACTGGCCACGAGTCTTTTAATAAACACCTCTATGCTATAGGAGTCACTGACAGCCCGCTATGCAAAGCCTGCATGGAGGAGAATGAAACAGCAGCACACCTGCTTCTAAGCTGCCCGGTAGTCGCGGATTACAGAGCAAAGTACTTCGGAAACCCAGGTACCCTCTGCGAGATAGTCGGTAACACCAAGGCGTTGCTGGCCTTCCTTGGGGAGCAGGAGTGGATCGAATGACGCATTTGTCCAACCTGCACGCAAAATACGCGCTTAGTCGTGGAATTGCGGAAAAAAGAAACGAGCAGCTCGTCAGTCGCAACCGAGTTTACTAATGCACTGACCAAACTATATTTCCTAGAAGCGGTAAAAAAATACAACCAGTCAAAACCGCAACAAAATCAATTGAACTCAAATGATATGGGCATTCAAACGTCAAAACAACAGATATACATCTCGTAATTACTCACTCACACACACGAGATTTCACAAAAACAGCTGGCTGTAAGTTTGTGTGGCCCTCAAACGGACTAATATATCTTCGCAAAGTTGAAGGGAAACCTTATATCCGTGTTAAAAACGAAGCTATGAAAATTAGCAATGAAATTTGACTAATCCTAATGTTTACTGCTGTTTGCTACTTATATTGTCTTGCATTTCTGGTCTTATTTATACTGTTTTATAAAAATAATGCATACCTAGTTTTAATAATTAATTAATATTTTTGTACTACACTTAAATCTTACAATTATATGGTACATCAAACACAAATTAAACATACTATACACCACTATTACTGCTCACCCTATAACAATCCATTTGACCATACTATTCTACTCACCTCATATAATAAACACAACACCACTAAATGATAAAAGTAACAATTAATTGTGTAATGCACTTAACTGTCTTCACCTCACTTTACTCGCGCACTGTAACTTACATAATAACACTGCTTTTGACAGTCCTAATAATTAACACTTCTCTTACATTTTCTACTATGATACAAGAATTAAAAATCACTGTTTTCTAAATAACATTCGTGCAACATGGTCTCATCTTAAATCATACCATAAATGTGCGTGTGATGGGCAGTGTTGGAGTATGTAGTGTGGTAACGACATAATCAGGTACTGCATATCCGCTCAACTCCCAATTTTATAAACGATATCATGTATCTATACATTTGCTGTGCGCATTCTCTTAATGACTTAATCGTAAACAGGCTTAAACTCAAACCTTTGAGCGTAATTTGATTGTACTTTTTTAAGCGTCCACCTGGTTTCTGTTATTTTGTTAACTTTTTTTATTTCAAATGGCTAACACCGACGTGCAACTTGATGATTTAACCGTATCTGAGTCTGCGGTCTGTAATGTTGCTGATTGTTGTAACCATATCTCACACTGTAAAACAAATATTAAAATAATTACTCAGAATATACGACGTATTTCTCGTAACTTTAATGAACTTGTGGTTCTCTTGCCCATTTTAAAGATGGAATGTGATATTATTATACTCACTTAATACTGGCTATCATGCAATCTCACTACTCCAAACCTACCTGGATATAAGTCTCATACAACACAGAACTATAAAAATCAGAACGATGGAATAACAATCTACTTTAAAGAATCGCTTAATGTGGAAATCATTGAACCATCAGTTTCAGAAAGCAACTGTCTCATTCTTAAAATTAATCATAAAACGGCTATAATGGCTTTATATCGATCACCATAATACAATAACTTAACTTCTTTTGTAGCATCCCTCAATTCAACTTTATCCAACTTAAAAAACATCGAATCTGCAGCTATTATTGGCGATATACCCAGTGTCACTCTCACAGTAAATACAAATCTAACGACAGCTCTCAAGTTAAAATCCATCGAGCCGTTTAGGCTCAAGGGCGTGCCAAAGAAATATACATACATACATATACTCGAAAAACATAACCCTCCTTCTTTCGCAGTCGAGTAAACATAGTAATTACAATAAAAATCTTTGGGAAGTTATTAAGGATATAACAAGTACAAATAAAACAAAATCAGGTGGCCCTACTTTGCGATTCTCCGCAAACGTCGGTGAATCTGGCAAATGATTATTTTGTTATGTTGAACGTTCTCTAGCAAATAGACTTCTAAACTTTCCAAAAATAGCTCAAACTCCTGTAGATCTCCCTGTTTCAAATCACCCTACTAGCAACTCATTCGTATTACTGGACACTGATGAGAGCAAAATTCTGTCACTCATAAACGGCTTGAAATGTCGGACACGATAAAATATCTAAGGCAGGCGATAAGCACCGTAACTGTAACTATAGGTCGATTGCGGTGCCACCAGCAATCTGTAAGGTTTTGGAAATAATAATTAACTGTAGACTAGTCAAGTTTCTTGAAAGAAATAGTTTAATTTCCTCTTGTCAATTTGGTTTCCGTTCTGGGAAGTCAACCACGGATGCGGTGCATAAACTTACTGACCATATTATAAGGCATCTTGATGATGGCGTCAAAGCTCTTGCCATCTTCCTTGACCTTGCTAAGGAATTTGATACGGTGTCTGTTCTGCTTCTTCTGGTTAAATTGGAACGACTGGGTATAAGAGGCGTGCAGCTGAAATTGCTTTAAGACTATATGAGCGGTCGTAAACAATGCCTGAAAGTGGATTATTACATTAGCACTGATCTATCTGTCTTTTTTGGTATCTCACAAGGCTTGGTGCTAGTGCTACACTCTTCTTAGTGTATCTTAATGACCTCTGTGAGTTGAAACTGGAACACGGTATTACAATTTCCTATGCTGATGATACGGTTTTGTTCTTTTCTTCTACAACATGGGAGAATACCTTCTTGCTGGCACGGAATGGCTTCAACAAGGTGTCCGACTGGCTGAAACAAAATATTCTTACCCTGAACTCAGAAAAAATTATGTTTATGCCCTTTAATTCACGAAATTCAAATAAACCCCCTCCTAGCCTCTCCATAAAATCACATTCTTGTCATGTCCACCCCGCAAATGCTTCTACATATAACTGACCCTGTCTGGTTAGGAGATCTAAAGTAAAATATTTGGGCGTCATACTAGACTCATCACTGAACTTCAATCATCGATCAACAATACAGAACTAGATACACAATCAACGGAAAAAATGTCTTCACCGAATGAACACCTACTGGAATATTTTGGTGCGCTTTAATTTAGTAGCATTCGAACGCTCCGAGTAAACATGCCTCAGAGCTCGTTTAAAAATTGCGAAAATAACACATCTAGGACGTTAAAAAAAGGATGGATTGGTGTTTCATATTTTTAGTAAGTATTAATATTATAATTATTTAATTGTTATCACTGTATTGTAAATGCTGATATTTTGTCAATAAATCATGTAACATTTTTTTTTTAATTTAGTTGTTTTAAACAACAGGAGTTATAAGGCATCTCAATTGTAAAGAATCTTACTAAACGCATAAATCATACTTTCGCATGCCCACTTAAATTGTTCGAGTTATGTCAGCTGCGTGCATTACACCCGCAGAATATATTTACGAAAGCTCACACATTCCAATGCTTCCAGATGGAGCAAACTACACGGCACACTTACCGAGTGGAACCTCCGGCAAAAGAGGAAAGCTTCTTTAATAATATTGTAAACCTCTTGGATATCTAGACAAATGGAGGCCCTCTTCGGGGAGGCAATCTCCTCAGATACAGAATGCAGGCTTACGCTTTACAATTCCAACAGTCAGACTTGCAAAGGCCCACAGCCCAGAAAGTACACTTAGTGAGTGACGTTATAAAAAGATAAAAAGAATATTAATAACTTGGCCATTGGGTCGCGCATTAATTTATACTCTTTTAGCAATAATGGCAAAAATAAATCTGGTTCAAGCTTACAACCAGTTTCCGGAGACAATTAACATGATTAAAGCTGAGCTCCTTTCAAGACACGAGGCATCTGAGATGCCTCCATTTCAGATAGCTCACAGGCCTCTAAAAGAAGCCACAGTCCGGATGCGCCTGCTAATACAGCTAAAGAACCAAGGATGAGTGATTTCATGGCACAACAAAACCTTATACTAGAAAAACTTTGCACATTAGCTCATAACGCGAATGAAAATCAAGAAAATCAAGTCCATTCCCTGGGTTCATCTCAGGACCCACGATCCCCAAGTCTGCACTGCAATTATAGCGAGGACGAAGAACCCTCAGCGCCAGAAAATAACTGGGATGCGCCATCCATTATCATCGATCCATTAGCAAGTGCTGAGGCCGTCAAACTGGACATTACTGAGGAACCTCGGCAAGATTTCACCCCGGGAACAAAAGAAACCGAAGCCAAGATTACAAAGCTGACGAAAAGTTCGTGAAACCAGGGATTGACTGTCAAAGATTCAATTCAGAAAGTTGGCAAAATATTCGGTATGCTGAAGTCCAAAAGACGTTTCAGACATCTCCAGCTTTCACAGCACTGAAAGACAACAGCAACCTTGCTATAGTGACACCACCTTGGCAGCTGGTTTCAGTACTCGAAAAAATGGATATATGTCTTGGCGCGATAACGCATGGCCTGTTACAACAATGTCGAACGTTTCAGATACATATCAAGATGCACCTACCTCAGTTAAGGCATATATAAGCAAGAAATTCATAGAGCCAGACTCACTAACTGACTAACTCTTAGAGTCGGACTAATTTCGTCCATAATATCTATTTTGCACTGCAGAAAGAATAGTAGCTCGTTGATTACCAGGTTATTGCGTTGATTCGACATTGCTAGCGTAAAAGCACGTTAAAGCGAGTAAAGCGATGCCAGTAAGACACGGCCCATGCGCTGCAGTGTAGTTGCGTTTAGTCATGCAAAGCTGCGTAAAGCTCTTGACAGCGCTTTCCGCGTGCCGTTGCGATTTGAAAATTGGAACAGTCGAATGTTATTTTACTGTTTACACTAAATTCACAGTTTGCTTTCACAAACAAATTGTACAGTTGGTTTGTTTACTCCACTATGAATAAATGATGTATGTAACACCAATAACAGTTCACTTTTGACTACTTTTTGCTAATTTATTGACGGGATGAGAACGGACGCGATGTCGCTCCTAGTGCTAGTAGACCATCGTCAGTAGACGAAGAACCAGTGTCAGATCCAATTTCAAGGAACCCAGGTAGGCTATTGAGGAACACTCCCAGGGTGGATTACAAACCTTTTTTGTAATCTCGTATGGTGCATAATTTGTAACATATTGTTTTAATAAGGGAAGGAAATATTATATATGTATGTGTTACCTACAATGTTGTATGTGTGCGTGGGCTGCGTCCCCGCCTGCTCTAACACAGTAAATCTGGTCACTTTTAACGCCACCAAAACACAGGCGTGTCTTTTTACCGCAAAAAGGAGTCGTTTTGACCAAGCTCCTACTTTTCGGGGTGCATCTGTTCCTGTGACTGATCGGCTCGAGCTCTTAGGCATGGAGTTGACATTCAGTCTCAACTACGGCACCACCATCGAGTACAAAGCCCGAACTGCGGCCAAGAAGCTGGGCATCCTAGATAGGGTGAAGCAGCTTTTAACCCTATACAAAGCACAAGTCTGATCCTGCATGGAGTATTGTAGCCACCTTTGGGATGGCTCAGCTAAGTATCAGCTTGCCGCGCTTGACTTGGTGGAACGCCGAGCTAAGAGGCTCATCGGCGACGTAAAACTGGTGGATGCCAAGCTACATAGCTTGGCTCATCGCCGTAAGGTTGCCTGCTTGTCGGTTTCCTACAGATTGTACTTCGGTGAGTGTGCCCAAGAACTCCACGACCTCATCCCACCGGCCCCCTTCTACCATCGGACATCCAGATGTACTGGATCTTACCATCCCTACCTTGTAGCTATTCCACCAATTCGCACTAAGCGTTTACAAACGTCTTTTATAATGCGCACAGCATATGAGTGGAACTCTCTGCCTGCGTCTGGGTTTCCAAAACTTATAATCCTAATCTCTTCAAAGTTAGAGTGAACAGGCTCCTTCTGGGTGGGCTCGCTCCATCGTAGACTTTGTCTCTGTCATCTCTGACATAGACTAGAGTCAAGAGCAAACCCATTACAAATAATAAAAAAAATAACAGTGTGCTATTAGCTGTCAGTGGTTTCACTTGTGTCTTATCTTACCTAGCTACGTACACACCGTGTCAAGTACGGGCACGGCTAAAGAAGTTAGTACCCAAAAGGAATTTCCGCTTTGCCACCTGGAACAATGGTTCCCTAACCGGACGTTGCAGAGAACTCGCGGACGTACTTGCGAAGCGTCGGGTCCAGTGCGCCTTCCTTCAGGAGACACGCTGGAAGGGAAATAAGTCACGTGACATCGGGCAGGGGTACCGGCTAGTATACACCGGATCACCAACGGGCAGGGGCGGAGTGGACGTGGTGCTGTCAAGGGACCTTCAGGATGGACACGCTTGAAAACGGTGGTCTGAGACTAAATGTGGCGAAGACTGAGTACATGTCCTGTGGCAGCACGGATTCAAACAATTCAATTCACCATCCGAATAGCTTCGGACCTGATCAGAAAGTCCGATACGTTCAAGTACTTTGGATCCGTGCTGCACGAGTCTGTCAACGTGGACGACGATGTCCAAGAACGTATAGGCGCGGCTTGGGAGAAGTGGCGCGAAGTAACGGGCGTTGTATGCGACCGCAAAATGCCTCCGAAGCTCAAGGGCAGATATATAAATGTATACGGCCTGTCCTACCGTACGGCGGCGAGTATTGGCCAGCACTAAGCAGACACACCCAGGAGCTTCCCGTCACGGAGATGAAGATGCTGAGGTGGATGAGCGGCGTAACGCGATCCGATCGCATACTCGTAACTCTTTCATCCGAAGTAGTCTTGGTGTCCGTGACGTGGGGGAAAAACTGCTAGAGTGTCGTCTGCGATGATATGGCCACATCATGCGCCGCCTTATGGAGCACGTTGGTCGGAGATGCATGAATATGGCTGTCCTTGGGGCTAGGTCCCGTGGTCGCCCTCATAAGCGCTGGCTGGACGTCGTCAAGTCCGACATGAGAGCCAATGGCCTGACTGAGAAGGACGTTCAAGATCGGGCAAAGTGGAGGAAGCTCAGCAAGAAGGTGGACCTTTGCAATGGCCGGGATTAACGCCAGGTGGAAGAAGAAGAATGATGCCATACCGAATAATAAAAAGTAAGACAGTTAATTTTAGCATACTAAAAAAATATTTTAGTTTAGTTAACTCTTTGTGTTATGTGGGGAAGATTTAGAGTTAAAATTAACATGTAATTTTACAACAAAAAATTAAGAAAACGAAGAAAAACCAATTTGAGAAAGACTTTCTAACCTTACTAGAATGAAAGAATGAAAGAAAGAAAGAAAGAAAGGTGTATGGTTTCCAACCATAAAAACAAAGAGAAGTATTGTGAGGAGCTCGCGGCTCGATAATAACAGCCACACGGGTCGATCTTCAAGGTTAAGCAACGCTTGCCATTGTTGGTCTGTGGATGGGTGACCATCTTAACATACCGAGTTTCCTCCATGTCTTGAAAAGCACGTTAAGCCCAATGGCTTAAAGTGCTTTCCAAGACATGGAGGAAACTCCAACGTCCGCCAGCCGGGACCAACGTCCCGGCTGCCGATTTTAGATCTTTGGCAGTCGTCACGGATAGTCAGTAGCCAGTAAATCTGACTCCAGCCTTGCCATGAAGTACCGTGTAACCCAGTTAATGGGTTGTGGAGGTCTGGTAGGCAGCCGCTCCTCGTAAAATATTGGTATTCAGCTAAATCTGGCTTGACTGGAAGCCGACCCCAATATAATTGGGAAGCTAGGCATATGATGAGTTAACTTTTTGTGTTACTTAACTAACTCTTGGTACAGCTGTATTGTATGGAAAAAGTAACTAAGTAATATAAGTGATGCATCCCCGGTAATTGAGAAAACGTTACTAAATTACGCAAATAACGTTAGTTAATTTTCATCGACTGACTTTATGCAGTAACAAGCAGTTATGTACTTCCGAGACATTCTAGTTTTATTTGAAACTAGCTTCTGCCAGCGGCTTCGCCCGCGTGATCCCTAGGGAACATATTCCCGGGATAAAAAGTAGCCTATGTCCTTTCTCAGGCTCTAGACTGTCTGAGTACCAAATTTCATTTAAATCGGTTCAGTAGTTTTGGCGTGAAAGCGCGACAGACAGACAGAGTTACTTTCGCATTTAAAATATTAGTAAAGATATTAAGAAAAGTAGCAGATAAAACTCTCTATTTCAGAATGGCACATAGTTATAATCCTAAACATAAAATTCCTAATTAGGAAAATTAGAAATTTCGTACATAACGAATATATAATGATCATGAGAAATATAAGATGAAAAAATATAGACTTTATTATTATGTTCTTTATTTATTTTCTTCACTAATTTCTAAATTTTTAAATATGTTTACACAATATATTTATTTATTTATTTAAGGAAAAACAAACAGTAGCACAATAAAAAACAGTCACTATCTCTTAAAAATTACAATTTAAACAACTATGCTACCCACTACGGTCTCCACAGATTACAATTTGAACCATTTAAAACTAGCCAGAGACACCGATACAATTAAATACGACAACGGTGATTGTCCCAGAGCTCATATCTTGATTTTCATAAATATTTAAAAGAAAAAGTAAATGTGTGCTTACATTATTAACAAATATTTATTTAACACATCTTGTTCTTAAAAATAATTAAAAAATAAAAACATTTAAGAATATAAAAATAGTAGCCCAACGATACCGGGAACAGGGTCCAAACTACCGGCGGTCAGGGCTCCAGAGAGAGGAACCTCCTGACAATGCGCGTCCAGAAGTGCTGCTTTCTGAATCAAGCTCTTGATCCAGCTGCCCAACGAGAGCCTCCTAAGGTGTTGGTCGAGGCTCGTGGCTATTTAGCCATTGGCCGACACGACTATCGCGAGCCAAGTCAATATACTTGATTTGTTTATCTTTCTCGGCTTTCACGAGGTTCTCGTCATGCTACAGCTACACATCGATCGCTAGGAAATATTTCCTGAGACTGCATATCTCGCGATTTTGGAGTTTTAGCATTTAAATAGCCTCGATCTCCACACTTTCGCGGAATATACAGTCTCATTACCGATGACCGTGGGTGATGCATTCGATATGCACTAAGCAGTGTGCGGTCTCGCCTATCCAGGGCGTCAAGTTCCGTTTGAGTCCATTTCAGTACGCCTAAAGAGTACATCAATACCGGCATGACCCAACCGTTGAAGTCACGCACCTTATTTCCGCCTGATAGAAGGCTATTAAATACCTTCTTCAGGCGGCCAAAGAAGTGCTCCTTCAATGATTGCTTCATGTCAGTAACATTGATACCTAACGCTTCCGACATACCCAAATACTTGTAAGTTTCAGTTGAAGAGAGGAATCTCAGGTTTATGGAATCCAAGAGTTGAGTTCCCACAGATTCCATAGTCTCTCCACGCTTTACATGCATGACCGCACGTTAGTCCACACCAAACTCCATCCTGATGGCGTTACTGAATGTTTCAGTTACCTTCAGTAGCTCCATCAGCTGCAGATTAGTGGGGGCAAAGAGTTTCAGATCATCTATGTAAAGGAGGTGAGGTATAACCTGACCACCTCTCTTCAACCGATAGCCTAGCCCTAAATTCTCTAGCAGTGTGCAAAGAGGATTCAAGGCTAGGCACAACCATAGCGGACCTAAACTATCGCCGTGAAATATACCAAGCTCGATCCTTACCAGTTCGCTATTCCTCTGGATATTTCGACATCCTGGATAGCGAAGGACTATCCTTCATTGCCCCATACACGACATCACAAAGGTGCGTAGCGTTGCATCAACTTTATACAAATCTAGCACCCTCATGAGCCATGTATGAGGCACCGACTCATAGGCTTTCTTATAGTCTATCCAGCATGTCGAAAGATCCTTTCGGGAACGCCGAACCTGTTGACTAATGGCCTGACTAATATCAATAAAAAGTAGCTCCTTAGTACCGCGGGAACCATTCCTACATCCATTTTGAGAGGCAGACATGATGTTGTTGTTGTTAATATGACTACTAATCTTTGGCTTCAAAATAGATGTAAGAACTTTATAGACCGTCGGTTTACACGTGATCGGTCTATAATTTTTAGGTACCACAGTACTACCTGATTTATGGAGCTTATTATGTTTTTAGTTTTTCACTTTCTCGGGTCCCTGGAGACCAGGTTCTTTGGTAGGCGTACGAGGGCCGAAGCCAACTCGCAGAGGCCCCTTTAAACATTTCAAATGGAATGGGACACTAACCGACGATTATCCCTGTATGCACTGTGAAAGTATACCCAAGGACAATCCCGGTTGGATCAGGACTATTGCAGAATATGGAAACAAAAGATAAAACGCTATGGGTTTGGCTGGTTTAGTGGACTGGTAATCATTTACTATGGAAGAACTATTGGCCCCTGCCTGACCATTGACAATTAAAACGGCTGTATAATGGTAGAAGGTGACTTGCACACTCGATAAATGGGCCCCCCGAAAAGGGTCGCCAGCACAAAGTGACGTAGCGCCAAGGGGGCAACATATCCTGAGGCGCTAGAGGAGTGGAGAGGTATACCACGGCTATCAGGACAATCCCGGAAGTATACCAGCATCTTACTGGATTAAAAAATTTTCTTCCGAGCACGTTTGCTCTTGCGAATCTCTACTCAGACCGGCCGATTAAGGCAAGAAAGAGGTGGGAGCTCTGTTCCTCGTCAGTGTTCACTCCAGCTTATAAGCCTATTAGGTCCCACTGCCGGGCAAAGGCCTCCGTTCCTTCTTTCCACTTCTCTCTGTCCGTTCACACTTTATATCTTATCTTAATATATAAAACAAAGTCGGGTTTGTTCGAACACTTATAACTCAAGAACGGCTGGACCGATTTTCCTAATTTTTGTGTTTTTGGATTTGTCTTTGTCCGGAATAGCAAAAAATTATTAAAATATTAAAAAAATATTAGGTAGGGTAGGTAGGTAGTTAGGGAGGTAAGGAGATAGGTAGGTAGGGTAGCCAGTTGACGGGAGCGAAGCCGCGCGGATCAGCTAGTCTATATATATAAAACAAAGACGGGTTTGTTACAACACTTATAACTCGAGATCGGCTAGACCAATTTTCATGGTTTTTGGTTCGTTGGATTTGTCCCCGCCCCGAATAGCTGAATACATCTTAAAAATAATGAAAACTCGACGAAAACATAATTATAAAAGATGAATCATTTTCCCTTAATGTTACTTTGTTTCGTACCTGTCAAACATTTGTTGTCCATCCTGTCAAATACTATAAGTAATGGTTGACATGCGTTCAGAAATAATGACAAATGATTAACATTTACGCGTGCGTTCAGATATTTATTAGTAGTCTATGTTCTAAACTATTGTATTTCTGAAATCAATTTCTAAGATTTATTTTATAGGTTATCGAAAACGTAAATGTCTTTTTTATGTTGTCTATGATTTTTCTAAGATTAATAATTACAAAGGTTAAAAGGTGCACTATCCAAAGTAATAGTCTATGATCTAAACTAATGTATAGCCTGACCAGAAATATAATAAACCTGTCAGAAGGTCGCTTTCGTGTTTTAACTGTCAATCTTCTATCAAAATGTATGACGAAAATTAGTTATTATTATTATTAAATAAAGTTCTTAAAAATTCCGCAATATGACGAGGTTTTTTATTTTTCTGGTCAGGCTTAGTCATCGCATCACGCGTGAACGGCTGGACTGATTTCGATAATTCTTTTTTTGTTGTGTTCGTTCTGGTCAGGAGAAGGTTTTAGGCTATATGTTATCACGCTATGTGCTTTGGAGGATGAGTAATATTCAAAAATGTCTGTTTTAACGACTGGCTCATGGTTCGATCCCCGGCCAGCAACAGCTATTATTTTTGTATTTATTTTATCTTTTTAACTGTATTTTTACACCATAATTTTGTAAAAAACATAATAAAATGGGTTTTTGCGTACTTAAAATAACATTTAAGTTTATAATCAACATTTTTTCCAAACAGTTTAGTGAGGAATTGATTAAAGAAGCCACGACATTTCCATGGCTAAAATTTGTTCAATTTCCAGTGAAGTAACAGCTCAGGGCCAAAAATTATCCGTTGCGGGTGGCACCCTTCAGTGGATCATGGGAAACTATAGATCCCCAAGCAATGACGCCAGAGACAAACTCGCGAAGAGATTTTCCGAAATGATACTGATGGACCGGTACCCACTTCTCCTCTTACCTTTCACACTGATTCGTACATGAATTTGTTAGAGATCGACTGAACTTCAAGACAACAAATAATCACGGGCTACAAATTACATGCAGTCAAAAATGGCAATGTTAAGCCTATACTTGCGAATAACCAAGCGACTTCTCATCCCAAGTCGAAATACCCCTCGAATAATAATAGGTATAATTCCGGGTCATTGCCCCCTAGAAAAATATATTTTCAATATAGGTACTGCGGCACGATGGATCGATTATTTAAAAAAGGTGGATGGCAGCGAATGGACGCGGACTGCACAAGACCGGGATGGTTGTCTCTTTTTGGGAGGCTTACATTCAACAGTGGACGCCAATTGGCTGAAATGATGATGATGATGATGATAGTTGCTATAGACAGCCCAATGTACAGAGGTGGTTCGATACCGAGAAATCAGTCGCCAACTTCGTTCTGGAAATGAGGTCTTTGCTCCCTACCCGCCGTGCAAACATCCTCAGAACTACGAGGGCGCTTAGCGAAACCTATATGCGTAGCTTCGCTGGCTAACCTTGCCCAAGCACAACGGAGCGAATGGGAGTCTAAGTGCGGATAACGGAATCTCAACTGTACTCTTTCCGTTGCGAAAGTATTCTTTCCTTCTGGATAGAGTTTCCCATTTCAACTTTATGTAGCTCAACCGCGTGTTAACAACTCCAGCAAATTTTTTCAACATCGTGTATAGAAAAGCGTTATCATTAAAACGATTCTCATTACGAAAACTTATTAAGGTTGTCCAGCGTTTTGAACAGAAGAGGTGATACAGACTTGCATGCTAAGGAGTCAAGCAAGGCTAGAAGTTTATTGTTCGTATATCTTATCTCACAATGGTTGCTGGTCGCTCACAATGGGCCTCATCAGAAGGCTTAAAATCACTCAAAGGGCAATAGAGAGGGCAATGCTTGGAGTTTCCTTGCGTGATCGAATCAGGAATAATGATATTCGTTCTAACCAAGGTTGCCGGACGAACCAAGGTTACCGACACAGCCCGAAGGATCGCCAAACTAAAGTGGCAGTGGGCAAGGCATATTGCTCGCAGAACAATGTCGATGACGATGGGACCTCAAAGTTCTGGAGTGACGACCGCGTATCGGAAGACGCAACGTTGAAAAGCCTCCCGGTCGTTGTGGCGACGCTTGGCGGAGGCCTTTATCCAGCAGTAGAGGTCTGTCGGCTGATATGATGATACCTTTTCTTAGCGATCTTACCTAGCGACATCATACTGTACGTCATACATACAAACGAAGTCACGTGCAACAGCTATCTGTCTTTTTCTAATCTTCTAATGTACATTCAGTCAAAAAAGTATCGGGAATGGATGATTTGTTTATGGTTCCAAATTCAAATTTTTCTTTTTTTGTAGTTGTTAGATTGGCACAACTGTTTTCCATTTTGGCGCGGAGTTTGAGTTGCATCTGTTATTTATATTAAATACAGTGCTGGTTTTAGTAATATCATATATAGTGTGTATTGCGAATTTCATAATGGACAAAAATATCGAACATAGAGTTTGTCATAAATTTTGCATCGCCAATGGAATTTCGTATTTGGAGTCACTGAAAATGTTACAGAAGGCTTACGGTGAATCGACTTTATCAAAAACTCGTGCTTATGAGTGGTTCAAAGCGTTCAAAAGCGGTCGAGATGTGATGGAAGATTTGCCTCGCTCTGGTAGGCCGTCAACGTCTGCAACTGAAGTTAACATCGCAAAAGTGAAGGAAATAGTGACTGAAAATCCCCATTCAACTCTGAGAGAGATAGCCGCCGAACTTTCTGTATCTCACGAGTCAATCCGTACCATTTTAACTAATCATTTGGGTATGACAACATGTTGCTGCTCGGCTAGTCCCAAAAGATCTGAATTTTCTCCAAAAACTCAATCGCATGAAAGTCGCTGAGGACATGCTAGAACGAGTCAGTTCGGACCCAACATTCATGAAACGCATTGTTACTGGTGACTAGACGTGGGTTTACGAGTTTGACATGCAAACTAGTCAACAAGCTTCGGAGTGGCGCCTTCCAACTAAACCGAAACCGAAAAAACCACGCCAAAGTCGATCAAAAGTCAAAGTCATGTTGACTGTTTTCTTTGACTATCGCGGTGTTGTGCACTCTGAATTCTTACCGGAAGGTCTAACGGTAAATAAAGAATATTATTTGAGCGTTATGCGGCGTTTAAGAGAGCAAATTCGACGAAAAAGGCCAGATTTGTGGAAAGAAAATTCTTGGATTTTGCACCACGACAATGCGCCTTCGCACAAGGCTATCATTGTGAACGAATTTTTAACCAAACACTCAACAAATACCATCCAGCAACCACCATATTCACCAGATATGGCTCCTGCTGACTTTTTTCTTTTTCCTAAACTCAAATTACCACTTCGTGGCACCCGTTTTCAATCGATAGAAGACATAAAGAAGAATTCGCGGCGAGAACTGAACTCAATTCCGGAAGCAGCGTTTAAAAAATGTTTTGATGAATGGATTATTCGTTGGCGCAAGTGTATCGTTTCTAAAAGAGCATACTTTGAAGGTGATAAAATAAATTTGGATGAATAACAGACATTTTGTGTATTATTGATCTTTTCCCGGTACTTTCTTGACAGAGTAGTATAGAAAACTCGGGTCACAGTGTTTGTTATCGAACTCCTCCGAAATGTCTTGACCGATTTTTATGAAATTTTTGTGTTTTTTTATATGGCAAAACAACGTTTGCCGGGTCAGCTAGTAATAATATATTAATTATGTGTAGAATCTTTTTAAATATTGATCTTATATGGTATAAGAACATTTGCTGGTAGGTATGGGCCACCGTTTACTAAAAAAAACCTACGAAGGTATCATAAGCCTTAATTATTATTATTTGTATTTATAAAAAGGCAATAGAAATACACAATCTGTTCAAATTTTAACTTTCTACTTATAACGTTTCTTGAGATACAGCCCGCTGACAGACAAACGGACGGACGGACGAACAGCGGAGGTTTAGTGATAGGGCTAGTATATTTTTTAAAACACCATCCCCTACAACTACGTAAAGATTTGGAAGTTCTTGGTTTTCGTTTGGTGGGCTAATTTATGAATTTGAAACACGTTTTGTATTTTCCGTTTTTGAACCCTCTTGCTTGATATTTGGGCATCCTGACCTTTGGGCTACCAGAATAGAATCTATCGGTGCCCAAAAGAAGGGTTTTATAGTACTCATATATTAGGTATATTATGTCACTCTCTAAAGCTAAAAGAGCGATTGGTCGTTTTTTTTTTGTGTTCCTAGTATCATACACGATCCGGAGCCCTCGCTCCGGATCGTGATGCCTCCTCAGGCATGGGAAGCGGTCACCTCCTTCTGCGAAGCAGTAATGCTTGCGAAGGAGGATGCCGAACGTGTGAGAGAGAGGCAAACCTCACGACCCAGCCGCCGCAACAGAAGAAGACATCCCGGGCGTGGGGGTCGCAGGGCGATTTCCGCCCACCGTAGTCGTGGGCTTGCGGACGGCGAGCTTTGGGTGGCTCGCCATCCGATCAGAACCAGGCCCGGGTTGGCGGCGCGCTGTGTTCCACGCGCGCCTCAAGGAGCTGTCAGCAAGGGAGACGGGGCCCGCTAGGGCCAGTGCCTGCCGGGGTGCGGAATCCGTTCGAAAGAGAAGCCGCGGCCCTGGAACGCAAAGGGCACTGGGAGGAACACGGATGGGTTTTATTCAGTAAGAGTCTGACACTCCCTTCCGCTCCGCCCAGAACGGAAAAAGTCATTTGATGGTTTCCCATCCTTAAAAAAAAGTATCATACACGAATTCGCAACGTCATTGTAATGGTGAGAAAATTATAAGCCGGATGTTTGCCACCATTAACAGAATTCCTAATTTATAGGGTTCCGTTCCAAAATGGTAATTCCACCTTAAAAATATATAAAATCATAATGTGGTGTGTTGTTTTTAGGCTGGGTACTGATGCACGTGGGGAAGTGCAACCTCTTGGAGAGTTACTTCAAGCCGATTTGGACCGGGGCGGAGCCCGTCAGTAGGATGGAGTTCTACCTTAGCAGCTTGGGAACTTTACCAGAGCCAGAGTTGATGTAGTGCTGTGGTGAGCGAGCTATCACCACCTGCAAGTGAAATGATGAAGTATATAATATTTATTTTAAGTGATTTAAATTTATGAACATCGTTTGTTATAACAAGTATTTTGATTAACAGCTACGGGACCGAAAAAAGTTTTTTTTCCTTGTCGACCGACGAATAGTTGTCGAGGGTTTTATTATAAACGTGGAGTAATCGTCGGCCATACATTAAGCTTTATCTGTGGGGCCTGGCTCGTGATCGAGGGCCCGAGCTGGGACCCGGCCGGGCCCTGCGCTATTCTTTTGCCGATACCCGACTGAGCTTGGACGACGTCCTTTCGCGTTATATTTTTACACGGTAATTTGTAAGGCATTCAACATCATTTTCTTTCAGTAGTAAATGACACAAACGGACATGAATTTTTCGTTTTGAAATACCTAATTAAAACAAAACATCGCAAGTAGAACCAGCTCGTAGCAACAACGCGCAGCTTGGTCCTTTCTATTTGTATTCTTCTCATAGGACGGACGATTCTCGCCCTTGAAGACTGGATAGACGGTGTTGCGATTGGTGGTGTAAGAATATCTAATTTACTTTATGCGGACGACACCACCTTGTTTGCTACAAGTGTCAGTCACATCGAAAGCCTGCTTCATAAAATGGAGACCGCCACCATCGAGTTTAGACTCAAAATCAACCGAATAAAAACCAAAATGATGATTGTAGACCGTGTTAATTACAACTTACCGAATGTTACTGAAATCGCGAACTGTGAAGAATTAGAATAATACATATACTTGGGAGCGTTGAATACCAACAATGGAGGATGTGCTGAGGAGATTAAACGATGCATGGCTATATCAAGATCCACCATAGATAAGATGAGAAAGATTTGGAAAAACCGCAACATCACCAAAGCCACTAAAACCTGGCTTGTGCAAGCGTACAATTCCAATTTTCTTTATTGTGAAACATAGTATAATTATAGTTATTTATACATTCCAAGTGTTAGGTGAATGCGCAGTTCCCAATTTTCCTCTACGCTGCAGAGACGTGGACCCTGCGAGAAAGTTAGAAGAAGAGTATAGGTGCTCTGGGTGTGTGGTGTTAGAGAAGAATGCTTGGAGTAATGTAGAAAGAGTTCCGTACCAACCAATTCATACTCCAAGAACTCGGCATCAAACAGCGTCTATCGTCTATAGGAGCAATCTCGAATACTCACCTTCTACAAACACGTATCGTGCCGTAATGAGTCATCGATTGAGCGCCTGGTGGTACAGAGACGAGTTGAGGGTGTGCGGGCCAGAGGCAGGTCACCCGTGAGGTGGACGGACCAGATAAAATTGGCACTGGGTGGACCTCTCCATGAATTTTCCAGAAAGGCAGCAATGCGCGAAGAGTAGCGAAAAATTGTGAAGCGAGCCATTACGACCAGGACCACTCTGTTAAAGAGTATAACGCAAGAGAAGAAAAAGTTGGACTATATAATACTCTTTGTTTCATTAGCTTGCACCACTGTGATCATACTTCTATGCGTTTGGGTTCAGTTTCAATGAAACAAAGATGTTTATTTAACCAGTGACAGACATGATTGGAAATCTCTCGAACGAGGTTACTGTTTTGGTTCAATTCAACAAATAAATGAAGATATCAAAATATTGTTTTAAATACGGTTTGAAAACAATTTTACGCCACTTTGGCATACTCAAAACAATTATGGACAGGCTACATAATACAAATATGATAAACGCCGCCAATTCTAAAACTTAGCTTCCACTGAACGTCCGAAGCGTAGCTGAAGGTACAATGACAGACTTGGGCGCTTTATCACGTTCATAGCACTCATTAGCCAGGAGGAACAAAAACAACGAGTTACCGCCGCTGATGGAATACTGAGTGGACAGCACTTCAAGCGAGGCCTACGCTAAGTGGCCGGCGGTCACGTCTCCCACAGGGAGAAGAATGCGTAACTAACAGGTCTTGATTGTACTACTCGTATCGTCGGAATATTTTGTGTTCATTTCAGTGTGTTCCCAATATTTTTATTATTAGGTTATTTAATAAATTTTTTAGTAAGTGTTTATTAACAAGGCCAAAGATGAGACCTGGCGGCATTTAAAAGCTACTTGTTTCGCGAAAATCGATATTAACGCAAGCTATGGGTGAAAGCTAGTACTTACACTCAAGAAACCGACGAGCCTAGTTGAATAGCAAAATGTAAGCAAAATGTTTGAATTTAAATAGTTTCTTGTTAGTAGACAAGAATTTCACAAGCTTTTTAAAGTAATGTTTAAAAAAGCGATTGTTAATTTAGTCGTTGTGGAGTCCTCTTGTTTCTTGGCAAGCCTTGGGAACTGCGTGCCTAATAAAGTCTATAAAATTATTACCTTCGTAACTGTATTGTGAGTTTTTTTCAGCATGTTGTCTGTAGTATTCTATTAAATATTCTCGCGTTCGTTCATTACGTTGTGGTACAAACAAAGGAGTGTTTACTAACAGATTTTGTGGAATACTTTGTGTTCACTGGTTACTTCTATATGCTCACTAACTGCCACCCGTGTGGAATAGTACTTACCTACTTCCTCTTTGTTCATTTTAGCCTTTTATTTATTTATTTATTAAAACTTGATGCACTAGTAAAAATACTGTACAAAGGCGGACTTAATGCCTTAGGCATTTTCTACCAGTCGACCTTAGGATGGTGCAGAGACAACATGGCAGGTTATGTGTTATAAGCTGTATTACTGTAAAGTTTAATTAAAATACGTTCTGTTGTTTTTGCTAAAAGAGAAACAAACATCTACCCATCTAGAGAAAATGCATGGCCTAGACTATGCCATCTAGGGTTCAAATTCTTACCTTAAAAATAATTGACATGACGCTTCAGCTGTACTACGCTGCGACATACACTGTACGGAACCTTTAGTGTAAGTAAGATTTTTTTAAATAAAATATATTTTTTCAGTTTCGTAACAATTTATTTAAGCTTGCCGTATTCCACGTCTATGTTTTGGTTTCGAATCTCTTGGATATGCTGGCATCTCTGTCAACATTGACGCCCCGCAGCAGCCAGCCCTGGCCGGGTCTAAGCGGCTGCGGGCCTAGGGGCCGGTCCTCCGCCGCAGCCGCTTGCAGCAGCAGCATGCGGCGCGGCCGGCGGGACGTGTTGGCCGGGCTGCCGTGCACCAGCAGGTACGAGAACACCACCACGTCACCGCGAGCTGCGATTACAGGGGTGGCTTTGTCCAAAGAGAATTTTGTCTGTAAAACAAAGAAAGCTCGTAACTTTTAAGTATAATTATTTCAATTCTACAGAATGGAATCTGTTAAAATTGGATCTTCTTCTTATCGTGTGGCAGTAAGGTCTGACGACCCCACACATCCTAGTGTCAGAGTTCCTAAACCGCTTCATGTTACCATGAAAAGTATGATTATGATGGCTGGAAAATTTCATGAAATAAAAGGATGAGAACCTAGTGTGTGCAACGTTTTGATTTAAAAAGAAAAAAAAATAATTTCAACAAGAAACTTAATCTCACTGCAGAAGTTAGTCTTCCATAAAATTATGCTGGATTAACTTTTGCCTGCGACTTTGTACGCGCATATTCCGTTCTTCTCGTTCCCGTAGGAATTTCAAGCAATCTTCTCTTAGTGCTGCCCTACACTCTCCATGGAACCTACATGCCGAAAATTATCTATGTTTCTGAACACCCTTACTTGATCCACATAATGGAAGTTAGTCTCCTTGGCTCCGACGTCCTCCTGAGGCCCCAACGCGTGCGAGCCGGGGTACACGAACAGGCCCCCGTTTTCAGGCCCCGCCGCATCCAGGTGTAGGAACGCGGCTATCATGGAGTCCTTCTCGTACGGGAAGTAGTGGTAGTCCTGAACCAGAACACGTAACAGTTTTAGCATGTTCATAAATGCTTTTCACAAATAGCTGTTCGAAATGTTTCTGTACCGGATTGAACAAAAATATTAGTATACTACCTTTCGCCCGTAACTGCATTCGCGCATATCCATTTTTTCCCTTTCCCGTAAATACTAAATGCCCAAAGGAGATGTTTCAAAATGGGCTAGGTCTATGTACATTACCTCATAAAAAAGAGAAAAATTCGCAGAAGTCGGGAAAAATACATGTAATTAATTTAAATGTTTACTGTTGTGGTAGTTATTTGATGTTTATAAATTACTTTTATCGATTTTCAACATGGCGTCGCACCGATTTGGTTACAGATCATAGAAAGATAACTGTCAGCTGTCATAACAGTGTCACTTCAGTCACTTTCGTCTTGTTGGCGGTAAATAAATATGTCAGAAATAAATGTCAAACGTCATTAATCAATCAAAGGACAGCAGTTTTGGCTGTGCTTTTCTGTCAGTCACTTCGTAATGGAAGAATTTAATACATTTATATTGAACGTTTTAAAGTATGGGTACTGACCTCTAGGCACCCAAATTTTAGTAAGGGTATAATTTAGACGGTCACCAAAAATAATATTTTTAAGACTCTAAGCCTAGGCACCAAAATGGATCAACGGTCACCAAATTATATCCAACTCAACTGTGATTGCCATAAAATGTAGGCTTGGGGTTACAAACTGGATAAAATAGGTTAGGTTAGGTTAGAATTGTGACCAACCGCACGCGAGCCGAGCGAGCGAAGCGAGCGGTGCCGCGGCAGCGGCCGGCGAGCGCTACTTCTCGAATATTATTTGGTGACCATTTATCTGTTTTGGTAACCGTTTAGAACTTTTTTGGTAGTAAAATAGGTACTTTTTTGGGCGGTGTTTAAACACAAGCCTTTTAATAATTAGGTATTTTATTTATTACACTGACTACAATGTGGTTCTTTTGATTTGACCCGGTGAACTTCTGACTGTATGAACGGTGAACTTTGTACCAACTAAAATTGATTTGATTGTAACACATTTTTTTTGGTAAACTATCCTAGTATTTAGGTGGATAAAAAGAATATTTAATCGGTCGAGTTTATGCGAGACTACGTAAGCCACGAAAATCAATTTTATATACACAGAAAGTTGAAGATTACTGAAAGAGCTAACTTGATGCATAGGATAAGCAGCTCCTTTTTCAGGTGGCTTCAAATGAGCCTTGGTGTGATGCAGTACAATGTTGCCGGTGCCCATGATGTCTTCGAGGGCATCTAGGAGTCTGCTGCTGAACAGGAACGAGTTGAACACGGCGTGGTGGTACTGCAGGTTGTGGATGCCTTTCACCTGTGCAGCGACGGAAGCAAACTAAATACTAGTTTCGAAAACTAATGCTTTTCGAAGTTGAATCAAACTGTATTCTTGCAAAACTAAGAACGTCTCTGTACTTTTGTGCCTTATTTGCCTGGATGCATTGGCGTATCTAGGACTTTACTCCAGGTGGGGCCTGGCCCCTAACCTGTGATGCGATGCCCAGACACACACCATGGTCGGTGATCTGATCACGATCAAAAATGGAATTTTAGGCCCGTCGCCCGTCGCAGTCGCAGCCGTCATGTTAAAAGTTGATAGTAGTGTTCAAATTATAAAATAAATCGAGAAATTCGGACTACGGACTAGCTCACTATCGATGGGTGATTATGGATACCTGCCATTGCATTCACACAACGGAGAACTTTACAAAAACTGGCTAAGTGGGAGTCGGACTCACACACAAAGGGTTCCGTACCATTAATAATAGCAGATTAGTTATTTTTAACCAACCACAGATATAGATGTTACTTTAAAAAAGAACTTAGGTAGGTACTCTAAAATGTTATCAGCAGAGGTCAGAATTAGGTAGAGTTCACTCAAATACATATATTGTACATGTTAGAAGGTGTCAATTTGACTTGTACGATTTGCGGGTCATGTCCCATGACCCTCACGACCCTACTATTGGTATCTCTTCTAACAACAACACAAAAAATCAGGACAGTACAAATTATTTGGACCTAAGATATTTTAAATGACCGTGTAAGGAAGTTATAATAAGTTTGTAGGTTTAGATTTGTTCTATTGGTGGTACTTTTTATTTGGTTCTAGTACCTATCAATATAAGTGTCCAGCATAGAATTTGGAATCGGTCCCCAAACATTCTGGGGTAGGCTTGAGCTGATTTTGGGCTGGGCACGCCCCCCTATATACGCCTATTCTTGGATATTATATTAATTTACTTTAAATTTTATTTTATCGTAAGAACATAACATTTGGTTCATTACCTAAAAAAAATACTATGCAATAATCGTGGTATCGTTCTATAGTTCTTGCTTAAGTACCTCCGAGGGCTCTTTTGTCGTCTATCTGCGAAGTGCAAAAGGAACAAAGTATATTGTTTCTTAATTCAATAACATCACTTGCTCACCGTCTGAGCAGCATCACTCTTCCTGTCATCCGCATCGCTCCCAACCCACGAGCTCTCCATCTTGTCCTGGTTCTTCCTCGCGAACAACTTGTCATATTCTTCACTGATGGCATTCAATTCTTCCTCTGTAAGCACGTCTTTTAGAACTATGTACCCATTTTCTTTGTAAAATATTTTTTGTTCCTGAGTTAGTCGGCCCATGACTGTACCAATGACTGTGTTCGAACAGAATGATTGTGTCAATTTGTTATAACAGCTTGTTTTTTCGTAATGATAAACCACGATAATTAATCTTAGGTTATCTATGTCATAACGTTGTGACGCAATGTTAGTAAACATGATTTGGTAATTTAATTAAAAATCACAAATTAACAAAAAAACACTCGTAAAATGCTGGTAAAATTCCAAAGCTATTTTATTGTATTAATTTAGTTACGAACACATTATTAGGAACCCAGTAAATTGCTGGGATAAAAGGTATGCTTACCACGCAGATACTGTACTAGATTGCAACGCTCGTAACAAATACGGAAGGGCAGGAACTGCAAATATAATAATATTACAGAAGTAAGATGGGGTGCTGCAGCAGAAGGTGTGTCTACAGCCACGCAATAATAGAAAACAGAAGGTGTTGTGCGACAAGTTAGTTATATTTATTGAAAAATACGTATTTCAGAAAATATACATAATAAACCGTTATACTTGTGGTGGAACTAAAAAGCTAGGCTATAAAGCAAGTGTAATCACACAGGATTCATTGAATTTATTCAGTGTTTAGAGGCAGTGCAACCCAGGTGCAGTAATTTTAATAACTAGTTAATAGTATCTCTTTTAAGAAAAAAAATACTTTAGTTTCAGGACAAATAACAAAACAAATTAAGTGATTAAAAACTAAAAAAGTCCTAGGCGAGGCCAGAGGCTCATCCAAAGGGAACGTCCTCTGAGGTCAAAAGCATCCTAGGTTCTACGACTGCTCCTACTTATATGTCCATTTTAATATGCAGTTGTTGAGGCGTGATTGATTACTGAGAGAGGTATTCAGACTTCCACACACACACACGCTATCATATTTATATTATTAGTAGAAAATCGTCAGTGCCAACCGTTGCCATCACTAATCAAGCACTGTGTGTAATAGACCTTTTTTCTACATTACGTCATGGATGCTTTACAAAGCAGAGAATGCGTCACCCTTCCCCACTTGATGACCGTGTGTTGCGCTTTACATCGCTGCATCCGCTTGACATTGAAACTCGTCGACTGGTTCAGTACCATCACAAAATGTCATGGTTAGTTCTTGTATTTTTTTCCCGGACTTAGTCACAAAATAGTAGGTAATTAAATATCTAAGAGGTTCGCTAATTAGGATAATTATGATATGAATATGACAATGTTATATTAACACTGGTAGATTTTAAGTACAACAATAAAAATCTATTGGTCAAAATTATTAATTTATTTCATTGATTTGGGGCAGATATTTATGTCTACATTTGCAAAAGTACAATGAGATTTCCACATCATATAACTCTATAAATTTTAAGTTTCAAAACTTCCAAGCACCCATCGACGCACAACATAACAAGACAAGTACCTTCCTTCGCTCATAACATAACACATCCAGTGTCTGCAGTAACCCCATGTAAGTGGTAAGCTGCACAAACTTGCACCATCCGTCTCTCAGCTTCCCTTTAGGGTGCTTTCCCACTAGAGATCTGCAAGGTAGCGGTGCTATGAAAATTGATTATTTTTACCAAAGCTATGCGAGAAGTTTGCGTGGTACGAGGCTGCGTAACGAAGCTGAAAAGGGAGGGTAGTTGAGTGGTGCGACTAAAGCAAGCCGACTCTTTTCAGCTTTGCACACACACATTCTTCACTTGCGTCCCTCAAATACAAGGGAACATTTCACACACAGGTGGAAACAGCGATATGCAAGGTAACGACACAGTGCGCGATAAATATACTCTCAATGACACACCACTTCACACTCTCACACCTCCTAGCTACTTCGCAAATCTCAAGTAAACTTGCTTTTAACGGTGCATAAACCGCAAAATAGCAAGCTAAGCTACGTTTTATAAGACACAGTAGCCCGCCCCCCTGTGACCCGACGCCACGACAACGATACGAACGACTACAAATGATCCGCACAGCTACCGTGGCAAATCTCTTTGTGCACATTCTACCTAGCTGTGGACGATTGACTTTATTCTCGGAATCTTGAGACTTTGACACATCAGCAGATTCTTGCGTCCAAGCAAGCCGGCAGCACTGCGCTTGGCACACAAATATCATTATAACTTTGAAACTGCCGAACAAAATCGAAAAATTGTTTCTATCCTAAAGAAATGTAGAATTGTTTCCTTCCTAGCTACGAATACATGTATGCATGCTTTTTGATATTCAATTTGGAGACTGTGTAAAGCGGTTGTTAAATATTTTACTTTATTTTGTTCTGAATATGACAAGTAATTAAAAGCAAACTTGGTAAGGAGAATTGACTCAAAGAGTCCAAAAACAATACCCACTGACCACTGCCAATCATACAAACCAGTACCTAACGTGATTATCGACCAAAACTCGTATTTAAAAAAAAAATACAAGGAATTGTCCCCTTTAAGGCTTGAATGTCAAAACTTCATCATCACACCTAATTATTGAAGACTATCCGACACGCGCAACTTCGTCTGCGTCACGTTTTTAATGCTCCGCTCTTATTGGTCGTAGCGTGATGTTACATAGCCTATAGTTTTCCTCGATAAATGGGCTATCTAACACTAAAATAATTGACAATTCTTCCTGAGATTCGGCGCGTTCAATCAATAAAAAACAAACTCTAGCTTTATAATTAGATACTAGTTGACCCGCGCAGCTTCATCTGCGTCACAATTTTCATTACTGCTTTGCTTCTGTTGGTCTAAGCGTGATGATATAGCTATCTAACACTGAAATAATTTTTCAAATCGGACCAGTAGTTCCTGAGATTAGCGCGTTCAAGTAAACAAACAAACAAACAAACTCTTCTGCTATTAGTATAGATTAGTATAAGAATATTCGTATAGATAAAACAACAAAAAAAACGAGAAATGTTACGTCCAATCTGCTGCGTCCACCTTTACCTTACTCCTTGTATGTTCTTTCAATGTATTAAAAAACACTTCAGGTGCAGTTATTTATGGGCATCGTGCATTACCAGCTGAGCAGCCAGTCGTGCTCGCTACTTAATGTTCCGCAGCCGGATGCAAAGAAACCAAAAGTTAACACCGGTTTGCTAGCTCGGGAGTGCAGGTTGCCAACTTGTCGACCTATTTATTTCCAATACGTTGGTATTTACAGCTTTATTTGCATTACTCGCTGAATCTATCTATGTTTGTTTATGTTAAAACATCTATTTCTTTGTCAACTTAAGGACACTTTCCTGCTATATATTTGGTCACTATGATTTTGATGACGATTGAAAGTGTTTTATAGGGGTCCGTATCCAAAAGCTAGGTTAAATAAAGACTTTCCTGCCTGATCCTAGTACCTTTACAAAATTCTTCCGTTATTGACAAACAACGCACAGCTGAAACTACTTTCTGGTAAAGCTGAAATTTGGCATGTAGGTTCCATGGGGAGTGTAAGCACTGAGACGATTTTCCGAAATTCTTATAGGAACATGAAAAAACGGGACATGCCGTACGAAGTGGTGGGAAAAAGCTTGTCGTTTATAAATCGTATAGATAAAAGATTCGAAGAGATCTTAAAACCAATTTTTTTTCGGGCTCGTTTTTCGTAAGCGTCACTACTGAGCATGAGGTCCGGGGCTTGATTCCCGTGAGTTACTTGGTTTCCCTACCTGGAATTTTCACTAGCAGCCCAGAGTCTAGATTTGTACCGATTGATTGCAAAACACCATGTTCATCCTTATGACATCGTGCTCAGCCAAACATAATTGGAGAAATGATAGTATACCTACCAATCTACTATTAATATACCTACACTCACATCTCGCCAGTTACGTTTAGCTAGTAGGAGCCAGCTACGCACGCATGCAACCATGCAACACAGACTCCGTAGGTTTGAGCCAAGCGAGTAATAAGCAATTTCCGAGGGGAGCTCACTAATTCGCGTCGCCGTGAAAAGGACGCGTCGGAGCTATAGCTCTGCCTACCCTACTATACGTGTGTTGGTGGGTGAATATATCTGTAGGTACCTACGACTATGAGGTAGCAGGAAATACTGGTTTCATGGCTTGTTAGACCGCAACTGCTTGTACCTAATAGTTGGTTTAATTTATTTCTTCGATTCTTGAAACTGAATGATTGGATAAAAAAGAGGCCAAAGAAAATATCAATGAATTGTGGATAAAACAGTAGGCAAAAGAAATACGTGATACCTTAAGTAAATTGAAATTGTGACAGGCGAATGATGATCTTCAAATTAATGGATAGTTGTCACTTCAACTTTCTAATATTTCTTCATCAACAGATCAGCCGAAACATGTCTACTGCTGCACATAGGCTCGGAGATGGGCTACGTCCAGCCTATGTAGGCCCATGTAAAATGCGGATTTCGTCACCCTTTTCACCAAGCGATCAGTCCACGCTGTTTTTTCGTTAAGGACACCCCCTGTGGGATATCTACGGACCTCGGCTTAAAGGCGTCATTTCGGGAGGACAGCAAGGGACAGGTTGGGTCATACAATTATTTAGAGGATTTAAAGCTAATGGCTCAGCGACGCGGGTTGGCTCCTTAGGCAAAAGTCGGGGAGAAGTTTGACAGGGACCTCGCGATGGGCCTCGAAAGCCGGAAAACTGAACGCGGTCTGTTTCTGTGTTTTCTGAGAGTGCTGGTTTCACTACAGCTTTGCTAAATCAGTCTGCTGCGCGGGATTTCAAAATACTTGTCCTTTCGGTACGCGGTCAACAGTCCCGAACCAATCAGGCAGGAAATTTTCTGTTCCTATTTTTAAAATAAAGAGAAGAGCTCAAGGCTACATAATAACAGCCCCACGGATCGATCTTCAAGGTTAAGCAACGCTTGCCAAGGTTGGTCTGTGGATGGGTGACCATCTTAACATACCGAGTTTTCTCCGTGCCTCTGAAAGCACGTTAAGCCGTTGGTCCCGGCTGTCATTTGTAGATCATTGGCAGTCGTTACGGATAGTCAGAAGCCAGTAAATCTGACTCCAGTCTTGCCATGAAGTACCGTGTTACCTAGTTACTGGGTTGTGGTGGTCTGGTAGGCAGCCGCTCTGAGTAAAATACTGGTATTCAGCTAAATCCGGTTTGACTGGAAGCCGACCCCAATATAGTTGGGAAAAGGCTAGGCAGATGATGATTTTTAAAATAAAGGCATTCTTTTATGAAAAAAAGTCACAGTTGACAATACATTCGACTTGGCGGTGGATCTCATTATTGCTCAGATCTCAGTGTCTGCCCAATCCGGGATTATCGCCGAGCCCAAATGAGCCGCCTGTCGAAAATCATTCGCGTTTATTAGAGCCCTCTCACTCAGCCCTCGGCTTTTGTTTATTTTATACTAGCACTACACCTGCGACTTCGCCCGTGCTGCAGTTTTCGTAAGGGTCCCTAATTTTTTTCTAGACAAATTATATACTAAAACTTTCCTCGAGAACACTCTATCTATTGGTGAAAACAACATGAAAAACGGTGCAGTCGTTTTTGAGTTTTCGTGAACAGACAAACAATGAAAACATGGAAACAAACTTAGAAAGACAGACAGACGCGGCGGAGAAGTTTGTTTTATAATATGTGGTGATTTTGTGAAAGCTACTTTAGATGAGCTCGTGGCTAAGTAATAGCAGTCGCACAGATCGATCGTCAAGGTTGAGCAAGGCTTAACAAGGTTGGTCTGTGGATGGGTGACCTCTTAACATACTGAGACTCCCTTGTGCCTTGGACAGTACGTTAAGCCGTTAGTCCCGGTTATCATTCGTACATAGATCTTTGGCAGTCGGATTTTCAGAAGCCAGTAAATCTGACACCAGTCTTGACAAGAAGTACTGTAATACCTAGTTTATGGGTTGTGGAGGTCAGATAGACTAGGCTGTCATCATCATCTGCCTAGCCTTTTCCCAACCATATTGGGGTCGGCTTCCAGTTAAACCGGATTTAGATAGACTAGGCAGTCGCTCATGTAAAATACTGGTATTCAGCTGAACCCGGTTCGACTGGAAGCTCAATACAGTTGGGGAAAAGCTGGCAGATGATGATAACTGTGATAGATGAGATTTTTTCTGAAAGAGTTCTGAAGGCTGGTGTTTTTGAGTTACTACTGAAATGAATTGGATGTCCACTGCTGGACGAAGACCTCTCCCTAGCGGTGCCACATCGACCGGTTTGGTTGATATATTCAAAATGAATAAAAAACGGATAAGTATATATAAAATAAATCCCTATTAGGGTTCCGAATATCCGTAAGAAACGTGACCCTTATAGGATCACTCGGGTGTCTGTCTGTCATTCTGTCACAGTCAGTTTTCTCCGGATCTACTGGACCGATTCTGTTGAAATTCGATAACACTCACACGTTACGTAAATAAATAAATTTTAAGTATGGCTGTCACTTTTGGGAGACAAAGTAGAAAATAAAAATAAAGTTTTTCAAACTGTATCATGTGACATATTATCAAACGAAAACGGACGAACGAACGAACAATGAAAACAGATTGATGACGATGAAAGAACGTATTGTGAGGATTTTAATAATTATTTTTTTCATAATTTTAAAATTAATAGTATTGAAGTTATTCATGAAATTTGAGCAAAAATGACCGTTCCCCACCACTTATCTCCGAAACTATTGAGCCTAAAATTTAAAAAAAAATGCAGATATATTATCTGTATTATTTACCTACGAAAAACCTATAAGAAAGTCTTAAGTGTTGAAACAACATGTTACACGCGAGTCCGACTCGCACATGGCCAGTTTTTATTTATTATTAGTAAAGAATCGTTAATTTTGTCAAATCTTACCGACTAGTATTTGTGCAACGATATAATATTTTTTTGATGTTTATTAGCATCAACATAATTTGTTTTCCATGTTTTCGCAATTTTAAATATTCCCTGTTTCATAAAATAAACATCCAGACATAATCCTATCAAAAAACAATTCCGCGTACCTTCCTCAAAAGAAATCGTTGATATGTACCGCATTATCATACAGAACATATTAAGGGCCAATAATTGCCGCTATCTTAAACACACAAGGAAATACACAGTCTTAGAACAGTCGTATATCATATTTATCGAGCAGTCGGCATCGGCAGTGGGATGTATGCCTGCGCCGATATACGCTGGAGCCATGAATATCGCCAACACCGCATTATCCATTGACAAATGTCTCACCATAACTGAAATTTATGCAAAGAACCCGTCGATGGCTAGCGAAATGTTTATTTGCGTGGCTTTTATCAAACACTCGGACATAACAAATAGCTTTCTCATGTTTTGCAGCTTTGTTTGTGCTTACCGGCTTTGTCTTTAAAAGTGTTGTGTTTTGACGATGTGTCTACCCTCCAGGGCTGCTGCTTAATACACGAACTGCGCCTGATATATTGTAAAGAAAGTGTTTTCCCTTTATTTATGTCGAGTTTCCTTGTTTTTCTAAGTGAAAGCTGTGAGTGAATTGATAACGCGGTATTTTTTATTTTCTATTTTTGTTATCTGAGGCGTAAGTGAAGAATGTTTGGCTTTATGAGTTAATGGTGTCTCGTGTGGGAGTCGATTTAAGGATTGAAGTTGTTTTGTTTATTGTGGGCGACAGATTTTTTGACGTGTGCGGAGTGATGTGGTATACCTATAAATGGACCTTGACATAGGGTTTACTTACAAACCTTCTGGATATATTTTGGTCAATTAGATTATCACAATTTGTCCAACCAAAAATTTGCTTCGTAACATTTGTGAGTGAGGATACTTACTGACACCAAAGACCAGTAATTATTTATTCTTGAAGCAATTAGAACATAACTTTAAGAAAAGCATCCTGTAATATTGGTACGTGTGTTCTATTTACAAACCATACCCTCTGTTCCAACCACGCTACATGGGATCACATTCAATTTCGCACGACGATACTGAAACCTAATTAGGAAGTGAGCGAATTTTGCGGCAATACCGAGTAGCGGCAAACCTACCGCCAACGTACCGGCAGACTGGACAAGCAAGTTTAGCTGATAGCGCACGGTTCGGTTTGAGATCGGATGTCGATACCTGTGTATCGGTTGGTGTATCTGTATATCTCGGTACCCGGTAACAATTTGTCGGGAAATATTGGGAGACTAACAATTTACTGGTGGGGATCTAAGTTAGAAGATTTTATAGCTAGAGCTAAGAGTTTTATCTTTAGGTACGTGTATTTAGTCTATCTACTGTAGTGGTACTCACTGTTATAATGAATCGCACATACACTTCACTTACTTAATAAAATACAGCAAAGTGCAGCCGCAATAGCTATGCATATACGCTACTACACACAAATCAAAATGAAATTAGAGATCTTTAGAGCATTTAGCGACTGTGATCGCTCCTTAAAAATAGAAGAATGGAACTGTTTCGTTTTATGGATCGAAAATCAAATCATCAAATTTAATCTTTCCTCTCTTCATAACCCATTAGCTGGAGGGCAGGGTAGACCTTAGCAAGACAGGAGTCAGACTTACTGGCTTCTGACAATCCGTAACGACTGCCAAAAATCTTCAAATGACAGACGGGACCAACGCGCGAAACGATTTGGGAACACATTGATAGTGCGTACAGCTAAGTAGTGAATTCCCCTGCCAGAGTCTGAGTCTTTATGTCAAGAGTGAATAGATTATTTCTAGGCTAGCGTGCCCATCAGGTGAGATAGTGGTCAATTATATGCCTATCAAAAGTAAAAAAAAAACGGCTTAACGTTCTTTCCGAGGCACGGAGGAGACTTGGCATAAGTTAAGTCATCCATCCACAGACAACGTTGGCAAGCATTGTTCAACTTTGAAGATCGACCCGTGCGGCTGTTATTCTTTAGCCACGAGCTCCTCAGAACTAGATTAAAAACACCGTAGACCAAACTTCAATTTGTGAGAGGATCTGTGAATAATTCTAGTCCAGATAACTTCCATCGGTTTCGATGTAACAAATTCGTTAAGGATAAATTTTTGTTGATTTAAACTGGCGGTTGGAGCTGAAGCCTGCATGTTAAACAGTTGTGGTCCGTCTGTTGATCGCAAGCTTTACAATTAAGATCGCCTTCAGTAAATGTTTGATAGCTAGTTATGAAAGTGATCGGGTCGTTTGAATTTTCTTGAGCCTATTTGCATTGATTCTGTGATGGTTTTCTGTTCATTTATTTATTTATTGCTTGGCCAGAGTGCAAACGCGGGCGCGGCGCGATCTACATAAACATAAGGACTTTATTAGAGCGTCCATAGTGGGCCCGTGGGCGCGAGGCGGACGCAGATACCTCACGCCATAGCTCGTTTAGACATGTCGAAGAGGCTTGGGTGAAGTGATCTCCAAGTGCGCTGTCAGTGCAAGTATTCAAGATGGAATGACAGCTCATTTCGTGATCGCATCACCCAAGCCTTCACTTCGACCAGTTTACAGAATCGATCGGCTGGCCATAGCCACGGTAAGCCGTAACCGGGAAAAATGTTGAATTGTTTGTTTGTTAGGGTTCCATACCCAAAGGGTATCCAACGCGCGCAATCTATTACTGAGCCTCCGCTGTCCGCCCGGCCGTCCGTCTGTCAGCGGGCTATATCTCAAGAACCGTAATAGGTAGACAAGCGAAATTTTCACAGATTGTGTGTTTCTATTGCCGCTATAACAACAAATAATAAGAATTTTGGTTTATGGTACGGAACCCTTCGTATGCGAGACCGACTCGCACTTGACTGGTTTTTTAATACAATTTTCAATAAGTATTCTTTAATATGTAGTCAAACGAATGACATTCTTGTATGTGTATTCAAACTTTCAAACTTTTGAGGTTGCTCTTGCAATTTTTGCATTCAGAGTGTGAATCTCTCCTTTATTTTCTCTGGTAAAATTATTTTTTATTCATATTTTTTTTTACGTATTTTTGCCCTTTAAATTAAGAATTTTCTAGTATATAATATCTATATATAAGCTACATCATCATCATCATCTGCTTAGCGTTTTCCCAACTATATTGACTGGAAGCCGACGCTTCCAGTCAAACCGGATTTAGCTGAATACCAATATTTTACGAGGAGCGGCTGCCTACCAGACCTCCAAAACGTATTAATTGGGTAACACGGTACTTCATGGCAAGACTGGAGTCAGATTAACTGGCTTTTGACTATCCGTAACGATCTACAAATAACAGCCGGGACCAACGGTTTAACGTGCTTTCCAAGGCACAGAGGAAACTCGGTATGTTAAGATGGTCACCCATCCACAGACCAACCTGGGCAAGCGTTGCTTAACCTTGAAGATCGACCCGTGCGGCTGTCATTATCTAGCCACGAGCTCCTCAATAAAAAAGGAAAAATAAGCTACATAACACTTAAAACGAAGCCGCGCTGGACTGTGGACCAGCAAGATCGCACGCGCTCCCGCACCGCGCTGCCAGTGTAGCCAAGCACAGCGTTACCCGAAGGGTTACCAATGGAATCCTAAAAAGTATGACGTGTAAAATAAAGTAAGACCTAGCTATAAACCAAATATATCTAAAGCACTTACGTTTTATGTTTATATGGTTAGCCAAATGGCAAAAAACGGAACCCTTATGGATTCGTCATGTCTGTCTGTCTGTCCATCCATATGTCACAGCCACTTTTCTTCGAAACTATAAGAACTATAATACAGTTGAAAATTGGTAAGTAGATATATTCTGTGAACCGCATTAAGATTTTTATACAAAAAGAGAAAAAAAAACAATAAATTTCTGGGATTCCAATACCCACAACTGAAGCTCATTTTTTTTTTTCATCAAACCCATGTGTGTGGTGTATCTATGAATAGGTTTTCAAAAATGATTGAGAGAGAGACACTTCCAAAGTGGTAAAATGTGTGTAAATTCTAAAATAAGAGAATGATAAACTATAAAAAATATATGATGTACATAATTACCATGCAAACTTCTACTGGAAATTGGTTTGAACGAGATCTAGTAAGTAGTATTTTTTTTTAATACGTCATAAATCGGAAACCGCAATTTGCCTTTCATTCAATCAACTCAAATATAAAAAAAATATATATCACGGAACCCTTCGTGTGCGAGTCCGACTCACACTTGGCCGGTTTATTTTATGTATAAACTTGCAATTTTGCTGGAAACGACGTGAAATATTTTTATGATGCAAAACCGAACAGACGACGACGCAAAACATTGCTGCAAAATGGTGGTTTTAAAAAAATTATCCGTCGATCCATTAATCAGCAATGTAGAAGAACCATTCTACACTTATGTGAAAAAACAATAATTGTTCTACGCTTGGACAGGTGTCACTTGTAGAAAAGAATCAGTTGGTTACTTTAACCTCATAGTTTCGCCCCGGGTGACCTTATATAATAAACAAAAGTACATAAAAGTGCCACTACCTTGGGAAAGGACACATAATAACACTTAACTTAGGTAATGAGTAAAGTGGTACTTATCTAGATGCCTAAATAAAACTCGATAACATTGTTCAAACTAGATCCGATTAAGCCACAATAAACCTTAACAGGCATTCGAGATACTTTAAATAGCTCCAAAATATACCGATATACCTAACGAGTACATTTGAAAGTTTTAATAAAATATTCTCATCAATTTCGGTCAGAATTTTCCGTAGCCAAGTTGATTAAATTCGTAACCGCAGCGGGCTAAGCACTCGTCTATTTTGATTTTACAAGGGCTAAAGCAGCCCTTGTAAAATGGCGACTTAAAAGCGGTTTAGGTGCGTGGCGTGGGCGTAAACGTTGCGGGACTGTGTGCCAATATAATGTGATAGATGATATGGAGAGCTACTACAACTTTGAATATAATGGCGGCAGGGGACTATGCCACTATAGCTCTATGCCCTGTATGTATATTTAAAAACATACACGTGAGAGGAGCTCGTGGCTAGATAATAACAGCCGCATGGGTCGATCTTCAAGGTTAAGCAACGCTTGCCAAGGTTGGTATGTGGATGGGTGACCATCTGAACATAGCGAGTTTCCTACGTGCCTCGGAAAGCACGTTAAGCCGTTGGACCCGGCTGTCATTTCTAGATCTTTGGCAGTCTTTACGGATAGTCAGAAGCCAGTTAATCTGACTCCAGTCTTGCCATGAAGTACCGTGTTACCCAGTTACAGGGTTGTAGAGGTCTGGTAGGCAGCCGCTCCGTGTAAAATACTAGTATCAGCTAAATCCGGTTTGACTGGAAGCCGACCCCAATATAGTTAGGAAAAGGCTAGGCAGATGATGATGATATGATATTAAGTACCTAAGTTTAAAATAGATAGGTATTGAGTTTTTGACCAACTCAGACATTACATTTCTTAGGCCGCGGACACGAACTCAGCGGCGCGGGCAGTTACATTATAGATCTATGCATTTGACGCGACCAGCGCTGCATTGGCGCGTTCAGATGCAGAGATGTATAATGTAACTGCTCGCGTCGCTCCTTGCCCGCTGAGTTCGTGGTCGCGGGCGGCCTTAGGCTTATTTCACACGTACCAAAACGACACCACACCGTCGGCGTCACGACAAAAGTTGGTCAAGCTGTTGTTACGTGTGAATTGTGTCGCTGCTTCTTGCGGTTGCGTTGTGGTACCTACAAAGTGTGGATGTGTTTGCGATGAGGCCGGCGGCTAGTTCGCGGTATCGCGGGTTGAGTTGTGGTTGCGACGTGGCTGCGATGTGGTCGATAATGACGGCAATATGTGGTCCGTGTGAATTTAACAATTATTTATTTTCATACAAATTAGCGCCTGCCCACGTGTTGTGGTTGTGGTGTAGTTGTGGCAAGTATGAAACAAGCCTTAGAATTTAAAAGATGTAGCAGTCTAGATTGAGTGACTTTCTATGACCGATAAAGATTTTTACTACCATTAAACTCTGGAATATGCTACCCCTTGACATCAAGAAGGCTGAATCTAAATTTTCCTTTAAACGTAAAATCCGAAAACACTACTTGAAAGCCTGATTCTTAGTTTGGTCTTCGTCATTATTATTATAAGTTCTCTTTATCAGAATGATAATTATAAATCATCATATTTATTAGTTTATTATTTTAGCAATTTATGTGTATTTTATTGGTAATATATATTTCGTTTATTCATTAACTTGTATTATGTATATTATTTCTTTGTATATTTCTTTTTACCAAATATATTCTATTTTGAATTTTATTTATTTGCTGTACACCTACCACAATGTGTTGCTTTTTAACCCAAAGCTTGACTGGTAGAGAATGCCTTGTTGCATTAAGTCCGCCTATGTACCACTATTGTACATGAAGTTTAAATAAATAAATAAAGACTGCATGCCGGTTCAAAAATACAAACTCAAACAACTGATGCGCTCATGCAAATCCACCAATAGGAACACTTCATTTTCCTAGCCTGGCTTAGCAATTTTCTGCCGGAAAAGGGCAAAGTGCCTTCTAAATAACTATGTTATTCGTAATAGTACGGAATGTATCAGCAAGCGATGAAAGTGTTCTGAACAGCTACTGACGTATTCGCGCCCCAGGTGTCCACCGTATTGATAGATTGCATTGCACTTGCAATATTGGCCACTGAACAATAAATTCAGCACACTGGGACCGATATTTTATATGCTGTTGTAATTTTATGCTATCCTAGTCTTCTTTCAAAGATATTAAACACTAGATAACTTGTTAACATGAATGAGATCGTGATAAAAGTAGTACAGTGGTGAAAGCTTCTTCTCACATTCTTTTACGTCACTGTCCTGGATTATTGGATCCTTTCTTTCTCCCTTCTTTTTATTTAAAAGGTGAAGCATGGACGAAAGAGAAAAATGGTAAGCAAGTACAGATACTTGCTTACCATTTTTTCCTACATGAATGAGCATAAAAGGCTATGTCCAGTTTAATTTTAAAGGAGATGTTCCAAAATGTATGGACCCTGGGCCAGGTCCTTGTACACTATACTTAAAAATTGAGAAATATATTTCAAAACAGTTCTCAACTGTCCAATTTCTTTAAAATGGCTTTGTTTGCTGGTAAAACAAAAGAAATTACACTTGAAATTGCAACACGCAACAAAAACCCGTCATGGCGGTAAGCTGTCATTTTGATTGATTAATGACGTTTGACATTTATTTCTGACATATTTATTTACCGGCAACGAGACAAAAGTGACTGAAGTGACATTGTTATGACAGCTGACAGTTATTTTTCTATGATCTGTAACTAAATCGGTGCGACGCCATTTTGAAAATCGATAAAAGTAATTTATAAACATCAATTAACTACCACAACAGTAAACATTTAAATGAATTAAATGTATTTTCCCTAATTCTACGGATTTTTCTCTTTTTTTATGAGGTAATGTGCATAGACCTGGCCCATTTTGAAACATCTCCTTTAATAAAACAGAAATTTAGAAAAATCTATATTTAACATCCAAATCTCACAGACCTCAAAGGAAGGTCACTCCCAATGTTCAGACAAAAACTCCAAGCCTTTACCCATCCAATTAGCTGTGAAGGGTTGCTGTAAGAACGTGTTACAGCATTACTAATTTATAATACACTAATTGCTTTTGTACATGGCTTCGTCCGCGTGAATTCGAAAATTCTAACCAGAAACTTACTATCGAGAAAAAAAGGTATATTTAAAGCGTCATACGGCTCAGTAGCAGATATCAAAATGAGCATCACGTCTAAACGACTAGTTGTAGTTTTTAGACTATTTTAATTTGATATATGAAAATTATGAGTTTTATCCGTTCAAAATAGTGTAAAATTTGTAAAGTTAAATCTAACTCGGACATAAAAACGACTATCGGACCAAAACCGCCGAGCGTATTTTAATGAAATTTGCTCTTTCCCAGAGACAATTTAAATATCGACATTTTATTTACCTACAGTATTTTTTTTTAATTCATAAAATAATAAAGAAAGTACAAAAATACTAATAGAATTTGCACGCGGTTGTAAAACGAGTGCGAGTTTTGTTCCTCCAAGGTCGCTGGCGTATGTTGTCGTCTTAAATCCACATTTATGCTTTCATTTGATATTTCAACCGTATTCTTTGCGTGTTATATGTTGTCGAGCAGATGAATTTTAAACATTTTTTTTTTTTTCAAATTCCAGTTGTTTGTTCAGTTTAGCCCTAATTTTCCATAAAATCGTAAAATGACTGACATTGATACACCTGTCCTAGGTACAGTTATGAAGCTACATATTTAATCCCGTGTCTAAGTAGCGCGACCCACAAAGCTGATCGTCTAGACGATGTTAGGATAAACGTTCGTACGAAGTGAATAAATAATGTATGGAGACAGGCGGCTCTCACATTATAGATACTCCTAGGTCGGGAGCTAGCGATGGGTATAGCACATCGTTTGAGGCTGAAAAAATGACGGATCAGTTAGGAAATACAAGAACAATAAGGCATGTCCTTGGTCGTTTAGACAAGTTAATCAACGCTGGCAAAACCTGATGTGGCTTCTTCGCTTACCAGTTCGCTTATTTGAAGGTTTGAGAGTACACATTTTGATGTCATCAGTTCCTGCACGTTATTTGTTCATAAACAGTGACCTGTTTAAAAAGGTTGGCTTTAGCAGCGGCTGCCGAAGCGTCTGTAATGAAATGTAAAACAAATATTTTTTTTATTATTGCACGTCGAACCAAATCCTACACATATTATAAATGCGAAAGTAACTATGTCTGTCTGTGTGTTACGCAATCATGTCTAAACTGTAGAAACGATTTAAATGAAATTTGATACAAAAATAGTTTAGAGCCTGAAAAAGGACATGAGCTACATTTTATCCCGGGAGTATGTTCCCTAGGGACCACGGCGAAGCCGCTGGCAGAAGCTAGTACCATAATTATAATTTCACAAGTGAGCTCCCGAACTATCAGGTATAACGCTCAAGTGAGTCTTCACAATTCGCTCGTTAATCATCTGGTCGCGTCGCACCGCACCGTGCCGCACCCTGTCACAACGTGTCGTACCGTGTCGCGCGTCATAGGTAATTGACGCGCGACACGGTAAAAACTAGCATTTCAGTACAAGCTCAAATTATAAGTTTTTGTGAAAAAGGTTAAATATCAAAGGTGAAAAGGTCGGGAATTTAAAATTAATGTCGTTGATATTTAAGTCGGTGGAAAATTAACTATTTCTAAGTAACGTGTCTAAGTCTTGATTTAAATTCGTAATCACAGGCTTTGAAGCGACGGCGACGGTGTCTCTGCTTTGCTATCATAATTGGCATATTAAAATATAAATTGAAGACTAAGTGGATGTCGTTAATATGTGAATAATAAATAGGTACCTCTCAGGCAGGCATTACATGGCGATAAGAGGCAATGAATTTGATAAAAACCCAGCAGTTATCATTTTGATATTTCAAAACAACTACACTCTGTCAATAATAACTTTTGCCCGCAACTTCGTACGCGCATGTCCTGTTTTAAATTTTTAACCGACTTCTTCAAAAAGGGGAGGTTTTATGTTCGGCTGTATGTATTTTTTTTTATGTATGTTCACCGATTTCTCCGCCAATTGTGGACCGATTTTAAAAGTTCTTTTTTTTTCGGAATCCTGTACTCATAAGGAGGTCCCATTGTCACCAAGTCAGAATCTGATGATGGGATCCCATGAAAATCGAGGGAAACCCTCTAATTTTATAGGCACATACAATGTTTTTCATGAAATTTCTAACGCAATTCAGATATTTGTACTTGTAAATCATCATCTCATATTGCTGAGCTGATGATGGAAGGTATAAGTCAGGATCTGATGATGGGATCCCAAGAACATGTTTGTTCAGCGATATTTTCGCCAATTTTTAACCGATTTGGATGATTTTTTTTTTAAAGAGTATTTTTAACTAATGTAATTGCATGAAATCTCCATACCACGTGAGTGACACGTGAGTCACTGACGTTTTGACTGACATGATTAGTTAATACCTATTTCTCCGTCTCTCCGCTTCGCTCGCAATGGTCATGCTGTGGTCATGGCACCCTGGAATGGCGGTTTTACAGCTATTATGAAGAAAATATGACAAACCGTGATATTTATTATTTAGGTATAAGTTATTTGCCTTTTGAATAATCAGCCCTAAATTAATAACTGTCCGGATCTTATAACAATTTAGCTGAGTGATATGAACCTTTAAAACTCACATCATCTTGGACGGGTTACTAAGTCAGTGCAAACAAGGACACGAAGGAGAAGATTTTCAGAAGATCCACAGGTCTTACAACATAATAACCCTATATTATTCCCACTGCTGGGACACCGGCCTCCTCTTTTCGAACGGGAGTGGGCTATATAATCCACCACGCGGGCCTAGTGCGGGTTGGTAGATGTCACATGTCTTCGAATTTTTGATTCTAGGACATGCCGGTTTCCTCACGATGTTTTCCTTCACCGTTTTGAGAGCAGTGGTGATGAAATAATTTATACAAAGTAAAGCGACTGTCTGGGTTTGGACCTACGATCTACAACTTGTAAATCGCAGCTATTACCACCGGGCCACCACTGCACGACTTACAAGTCGAACTAATATTATAAATACGAAAGTAACTTTGTATGTTTTGTTTGATACTTTTCATGTCTAAACAGCTGAACTAATTTTGATGAATTGTGGTAAAAGATACAGTGGAGTTTGGTGAAGGATATAGGATTCTTTCTTTTTATATCAGGAGTACACCACTACCACCACCCTTAAAAGTCGGAAGTTGGAAGTATCGAAAGATAGGTATTTTGGTTTTAAATTAAATCTTATTTTCTACCGTTTGTTTTATTTTAAAACCAACCTGAAAAGAATAATTTTCACCGCTACTGAACAACGAGCAAACCTACGAGCATGTTCGCTCTAACTGACAAGGCTCTCCGCGCCCGCTCAAAGTTTTGTTGAAAAGAGACTTCTGCTCCAATCTTACATCACTGAGTCCAAGTAAAGGGCTGGTAAATATGAAGGTGTGCGCTAAGCTTGCGGCCCGGTGTCGCGTCACGTCGACGTCGCGTCATGTCGCGCTCACACGCTGCGGACCTTGACGTGGGGACGCCACGCAATCAGCGGTGACAGATAAGCAAAGAGGAGGTCGAGAATGCCTATGGTTTAAAGTCGGGTTCTATACATTTGTACGCAGTAACTAAACGAAGAACTAAAAGATGTGAAGACGGTTTGGTTGTGTCCAACTGCCCATAGACCACGATCGCTCTGTCAAGAGAGAGCTGACGAGAAGTGAGCTGCCAAGTATTTTATAAAAGAAAGAAAGGAATTGCTAAAAACACGCAATGTATCAGTATTGCGTATTTGATTTTTACTTCTTTATTATTTCTCACGTGCCATCCATCTGCCTAGCCTTTTTCCAATTATATTGGGCTCAGCTTCCAGTCAAACCGGATTTAACTGAATACCAGTATTTTACGAGGAGCGGCTGCCTACCAGACTTCCACAACCCTTCAACTGGGTAACACGATACTTCATGGCAAAACTAGAGTCAGATTTACTGGCTTCTGACTATCTGTAACGACTGCCAAAGATCTACAAATGACAGCCAATCGAGACCAACGGCTTAACGTGCTTTCTGAGGCACGGACGAAACACGGTATGTAAAGAAGGTCACCCATCCACAGAACAACCTTTGCAAGCGTTGCTTAACCTTGAAGATCGACCCGTGCGGCTGTTATTATTGACGTGAGCGGAGCTCGTGGCTAGATAATAATATCTAGCCACGAGCTCCTCTCACGTGCACGTTTTTAAATATAGATACATACAGGGCATAGAGCTATTGTGGCATAGTTGTCTGCCGCCATTATATTCAAAGTTGCGGTGCACGGTTTAATGCGCATAGGTTAGAAGACACTTCAACCAACAAAATATGTTAGGAACAGTGTAGTGTCACGTTGCCGAGATATTCCGAGGTAAAGGCTATCATTGAATATGACTGCATTGTGTGCCTATAGTTAAAGACTAGACAGGGTGTCACGATCTGATCACGTTAACAGGGTAACCTTGGCCAGAGATCGCACAAGAGGGGTTCGGAGGGGAAAAAGGGAGTCCTTTGCCCAGCTGTGGGGCAGGATTGAAAGCTAACAAAAATATCTTGAAGGATTGTCATGAAATATTTTTCAAACGAAGACATTTAAATGTTTATGCAATACACTATAGTCGAATACGACGAAGTCGAGTGTAAACAACCCCAATGCGTTGTAGATATGTGAATCCGTTGTTAGGGATTGCCCTAAAAGCGGGTTTACCTACAGCACTACTTTAACGCCGCAAACCATTAGAGCAGCCCGCACTAATCGGCCCAGCCGTTTCGGAGATAAATGGCCCAACCGATAGACATTACTTACATTTCCAACGCCCTTTTACTTTTGCCGTAGGATAAAAGTCTTCGTCTATGTAAAAATATTAGGATCTATCAATCTGAGTAATTCTGGTTTGACCTCAGAAGTAATTCCAAGGTTGCAGCATTTACACAGTGGCCCGTTTACATTTGCCGATTTTTTTTTTGTAGCTAGCGTTTGTCGTGTTTAGTCATTTAGAAAAAATATTTTGTTACGCAAATATATAACTCGGTAGATAAAAAAATTTACAGTATGCTTTTTATATCTCTACAAATAAGTACCTAACTTTTCAACCGTACATTTCAAAATCATAACTTCGAAACCAAAGTTAAATTTTTGCGTTGCGATGATGTGGTCGAAGATGGAGCACGCTTGCCTAGAAGTAAACTATTCACTCTTGACTTAAAGACTCCCAGGTTGTAGTTATCAGGAAACACAGACTCCGGCAGGGAATTCCAATCCTTGGCTGTACGCACTATGAATGTGTTCCCAAAACTAATGCGAACATTAATATACGGAACATCTTTGATTTTCATTGCTATATCTTTCGATTGCGAATTCAGAGTTGGTCTTTTACTAAAAAATGTTTGAATCAAACTTTTTATAGATGAAGGAGGAGGCGAATATTAGTCAAGCAGGGCCTCCTTACTCATTTAATTCATGATTTTGGTTTATTTGTAGGATAAGCATTGGATTTTTGTATTTGTAGCATTACATTAGCCTTACATAAATATTATATTTCCGCTATTCTAATGGCGCTACGGTTAATCTGGTGTCGTACTTAAGCGGCGCTCAAGGAGATTAATATCGCAAAGGATTGGAGGTAAGTGCGAGCTGGCGGTGACGTCACGCTTCACGCCTCGCACTTTAGAGGCGAGGCAGGGAGGCAGGTGTGCCCTAATTATTGCGGCATGTCTAGCTGTAGTGCCTTGGTTTGTGATGAATGATGTGTGCGTACCGTATTAAGCTTGTAGTTTGGTCCTGTTTTTTATTTAAGCTATATATTAAAACATAATGGAGAGGGTGCCCAGGGTGGTTCCGTCGTTTTGAATCAGCTTCATATTACTCAAAACGGAGATTTGAGGTCAACTTTTTGAGATTACATGTCGTTAAACAAACAAGCCTTAACTAACCAACGGAATCCTATTGCTAAGCCTCCGCTGTCCGTCTGTCCGTCCGTCTATCTGTCAGCGGGCTATATCTCAAGAACCGTAATAGGTAGACAGTTGATATTTTCACATAGTGTCTATTTATAACAACAAATAATAAATTAAAGGGGGAAGCACCCTTTAATTTTAATTTAAATCCATACAAGAAACGTGTTTTTTTTTCGTTTTTGGTACCCTTTGCGTGAGAGTCCGAATCGCACCTGACCGGTTTTCGATGAATATCCTTTAATTGAATGAGTAGAATCGCACAATCACTTGTTTGCAAAATAGTAATTACACACATTTCTGAACGTAGTCAAAACGCTTGTGAGTTAGTGGAATTGAAAGTAAGGTTTTTTTTTCTTATAGTATCTTGGGGTTGCGACCTACTATTTGGATGGCTACTAAAACACTTTGTTTCACTGATTAAAAAAAAAATATTTAAAGTATTGAGAAGCTACGCTAAAATGATGGCTAATGATAGGCTGGCGAATGCACGCGGTTTGGTGTCCGAATATGCACTGACTTCGTGGCGCACTAAGTGCGGCAGAATTGAATAGCTAGATCAGCAAACCGTGTTCGATAGTAATTATTGCATCAAACACAGTACGTAAGCTTGAAATTCTGTTACATTTATTGAAATAGAATCTCATTGAACGGCCACAGCATCTTTTGTCTCAACTCCACTTAAAGGCGAAACAACAAGCGGCATAAATCCGCATTCTACTGCTACGCATTCATGGGTATAAGCGAATTCCGTTATCGGGTATAAATCAAAATCCGAATACTTCCGAGTGGTCCTACAACCACTGTCCATTTACTCTCCAAAAACTAGTTGCTGTTCGAAAATCGATCTTGTGTACTACGTGATAGAGATAGAGGGTAATTTCGTTGAATTGTACTATGTGTTGTTACGATATAAACAATTTCTTCAAAGGAAACAAATTGTTCGCAATTCAATTACTGTAATGGGCCCAGGATCGCGGTGCCCGACTTGCGATAGAACAATGATTGACGATATTATTCCATACAAATACAATTTTTGCGCAACTTCAATGCACTCTCGAGAATTGTATGAAGAACACTGGAATGTTGTTTGTATGAAATTAAATTATTTATTGCAGTGTACTGGCCGGATTGTAGGAGCGAAGAGTTTTCAACAGTATTTTTTTTACTGTTTCTATGCACTCGTTTGACCACTATCTCACCTGATGGTAAGCGATGATGTGGTCGAAGATGGAGCAAGCTTGCCTAGAAGTAACCTATTCACTCTTGACTTAAAGACTCCCAGGTTGTAGCTATCAGGAAGCAGACTCCGGCAGGGAATGGTGTCGATGAAAGAAAAAATGGATTAATTAATGGCATCTACGTTAAGTTAAAATTAAAAATAAATAACTATGAACGGCTAAGATTATTATTATTTATTTTTATTTTATTGCTACGTAAAACCGCTTAGATAAAAATAAAACACAACACATAGGCACATACATACATATGTAACCTAAGCTGCTTTCTGCCTGACAATAACTCCTTAAAATTAAAAATTCCCTGATAATAGTTTTATTGAATAATAACTTGGGTTCGACCAGTTTCCAATAATTTTATTAATCGTTAAATTATTGAGATTATCTTCTAGCTTGTATAATATTCTATTATCTTAGCAAGCCGTCATACGTACAGCGTATGAGACATACTTTTTTCAGGCAAACCTGTTCTGTCTTTAGTCAATTTTTCATAAAAACTTTCAGAGTCACCGCTAAATAAATTATCGTCGAGGGAATATTGCGCATGTAGCATGGAATGACGTAATTAGTGGGAGAGTTAGGACATGGTTTTGCGCGCTCTTGCTTTTTTGAAGCATAGATTATTTAAATTGCATTGGTTTTTTTCCAGTCTTCTCTCATTACGATTTTGAAAATAAATGTGTATTTTCTATTAGAAATAAATAAAAATGCAATAGTCCCTACGGATTACTGATCGATGTAAATCACTTTAATCCCCACAATAATTTATATCACCCGATTCCACTGTTATCCCTTTCACGTATTTCAATTTCTCACTACATTCGTCTAATTCAAATCAAATTGAAAAACCAATACAATTTTTTACGTACTTTAACTAAATAAAGTTTCTAATAAAAAGGCCAATTAAACGAGAATCAATTAAAAGTAGCGTAGTGTTGGGACGTCGTTAAATCCCGCGGGACCGGAACGCGGACACTTGCCGGGACTGCAGTGCAGTGGATAGCGTCGCAGGCGGTCGGATATAAGGAGCTCTTTTAAATATACTAATAGGACTGGTGCAGACTTGCGACTATCTATTACTATCGTATTGAGGAATTTTTTTTTGGAGCTTTTGTCCTCAATTTTAAACAGTCAATCTGTCTAGCTCTTGCTTACTATTGTAGGCACCAGATAAATTTGCATATAGGAGTAATTAACACACTTTATTGACTTTCTTAACAAAGAGCTCGTGGCTAGATAGTAACAGCCGCACGGATCGATCTTCAAGGTTAAGCAACGCTTGCCAAGGTTGGTCTGTGAATGGGTGACCATCTTAACATACCGAGTTTCGTCCATGCCTCGGAAAGCACGTTAAGCCTTTGGTCTCGGCTGTCATTTGTAGATCTTTGGCAGTAAATCTGACTCCAGTCTTGCCATGAAGTACCGTGTTACACAGTTAATGGGTTGTGGAGGTCTGGTAGGCAGCCGCTCCTCGTAAAATACTGATATTCAGCTAAATCCGGCTTGACTGGAAGCCGACCCCAATATAGTTGGGAAAAAGGCTAGGCAGATGAGATGATTGACTTTCTTAACAAAAACAGAAATTAAGACATAGAGCTGCCCTAAATCAACTTATTTCGTGATCCTTTACGTTCTTTAGTAATGGAAAACGGTTCATTGTTTATTGTTCGGTTATCTATGACGGGATACTGGGGACAGGTCAATGTACTTTATGTCGACTTTATCTGACTGTTGTTTTCATTCTAACACAAAAAGTGCATTGATTAAAAAATAATAGTAAAGTCCGCAGTGAATTTAGAAGCGATCGCAGTGATTGTTGTTGGATATTTTAATTTATATAATTGCAACACCAACATTAAAGTGCAAATGATTATGTCAACTGTGGCAACACACGCCCCTTCCTTCTGCGACACTGGTCCAATACAGACGTGTGAATTATTTTCCGCTGTTTAATTGTATCTTCCCGGCACCAACGTACCAGCACCTCAACAGCACCCAACACCATAATACACCGCTGCACAATTGGGTGCCTCAGACGTTAACACTGTCGTGTTTCTTGCATGCTAAATGCGCACGATGATAAACGATCGGGTATCCAAATCTTTACTTTTTTAATCAAGAAGTTTAGGAGGCTAGATGTCTATCTAGCCTCCTAAACCCAATAATTGGGTAACACGATATCCTTAACAATACTGGTCGTCAGACTTCTGAGCTTCTGACTACCCGTAACGACTGTCAAAGATCGACCAATGACAGCCGGGACCAACGACGAACCTTTAAAGTATTGCCAAGTTAACGTAAAAAAGTGTCCATAATTTCTGAAGCGTTTTAATTATTATTATTATTCCAATTATTTATTTTCTTTACATATTATTTAAATCTATACTTAACATATAAAGCTGAAGAGTTTGTTTGTTTACTTGAACGCGCTAATCTCAGGAAACACTGGACCGATTTGTAAAATTCTTTCAGTGTTAGATAGCCCATTTATTGAGGAAGGCTATAAGCTATATATTATCACGCTAAGACCAATAAGAACGGAGCAGTAATGAAAACTGTGACACAGACGAAGTTGCGGGGTCAACTAGTTAAAAAATAAAATTATAAAAACCTTTTACAGTTTAAAAAAGTAGTACCCCACAGGTATCGCGAACAGGATCCAAGTGGTCAGGGTTCCTGAGCGAGGAAACTCCTAATTATGCGCATCGTGTTCCAGAGTAGTACTTTTTGGATCCAGTCCGATTTTTAATTATTTTTAGTTGAGATGGGTTTACTCTTGACTCTAGTCTAGGTCAGGTAAGACAGAGACCAAGTCGAAGACGAAGCGAGTTTACCCAGAAGAAAACAGTTCACTCAATCTTTGAAGAGTTAGTTATTTACGTAATGTCCGATCCTAGACGAAAAGTTTCCAAAACATAAGATCTTAAAGGAAACCTGAGCATGACATTACAGCTCCCGTGCCGTGTAACGTGTTCATCAAACCTCTTGTTTACCTCATTTGGCGCAAATTTCACTGAACAACAAGATCTTGACGTGTACGGTACGTTTTACGAAAAAGGAAAAATGAGACGGTTTTTGCTTACATACGGCAACTTGAAGCGTTGGTCCCAGAATGTATCTGTGTAAGTATAATGTATAGGGTTGCCAGGTCTTCAGACCAGCTAGTTTAGCCGGATTTTTAGGGTAAATAAAAAAAATGAGCGGATAATTTATTCTATTTAGGATTGTGTTTCTGTAATGTAATAATATTGAGTAGCTTTATTTAAGTAAAATGAGTTGACTCGTGAAAAAAAAACTTTCTTTAGTTATAATAAAATTAAAAAATAATAATTATAAGATACGGTCTAATTTGGCCGGACACGCATCCCAAATGCCTGACTATGTCCGGGTTTATCCGGACGCCAGACAACCCCGTTGTAAGTATCAGAATCGTAATAAACATAACTTTATTTTACAGTAAAGAATTTTATATATTAAATAGTTTTTCCCTCGGCTTCGTCCTTGTGGAAGAAACAGAAACACACAGTTCCAGCGTGATAGTGTACTCGTAGCTATTTATCAATGAAACGATAAATATTTACTGAAAACAATGTAAATCTACTGAAATTCTTGATTGTGAGTCTAAAATCCTAATAATGTGCACACCATCAGGTAATAATACAGTGTATCTGTCGACCGAAATTATTTGTAACACCTTTATCAATCTGTATTATGCAAATAAAAAAAATTAATATAAATGATTTAATTGTACCTACCTATACCAAAATTTACATGTCATTATATTATGATTGAATATGTTATAGCAAGAACTTTTATTACCATATTTATTTGCAAGTAAATGTTTGGCTTTGACTTTGAACGATTTTTGTATTTCACCAGATCGTTACTCTCAAAAATTAGATACCTTTTACAAATACATAAACTGACGAACATTAAATTACTTTTTTGTTTTAGTTTTGAGTACTTTAGACAGGTCTTTTACTGCAAAGTTACATACAGGTATAAAAAAAAACATTCAACATTTAACTTATTTGTTCAGAACATATAATCATTATTTATGTACCTACCTACAGCAAATCCAATTTGAATCTTTTGAACGGTTATAAAGGAGGCACTTGTAACGCGAACATCAAAAGAAAATCCTGCAATACATTTTCACAATCCGTATTGGAAAACCAGCAATTTAATAAATGCTCGCTTAACTAATTGTCGTCTATTAATCGGAGGTTATAACAAATTATTATGACAGAGGTCAGAAAGTAACAAATGATAAACGGTGAGGTTAATAAGGTCACTTATAAATTTATTTCAAACTTGCTTCTGCCCGCGGCTTCATCCGCGACATTTCACTACTTTCGGGGGGGTTTTCATCTTTTTGCTCAGAACACTAATTCTTTTTCTAAAATAGTGAACTTAGTTGCTCCTCATCAGCTGTTTCTTATTGAAAATCCCGCCAAAATTGGCTCAGTCGTTTTGGAGATTAACCGGCAACAAACCGACTAATAGATAAAAAAATATAAATATTATTAATATCGTAAATACTTTCAAAAAGCTGTTATTTTGGTCTAACAAACAGTCTTTTTTGTTCTTGAAGAGATTTTGAATTGAGAACTCTGGGCGAACCTGTGATTCAATAATTATGCGACTCGAAGCCATAAACAATTATTGAGTAAGTACCTACCAATCAAACTATAAAATAAACTGAAACAATAAGTTGTTGATTTTTCATATAAATTTAATAAATTATTGCGCTTGTACAGAAATAATTTCTGACGAGAATTCAATTAAACTTGCTCCAACGTTGAGATGTAAAAAGTTTCATTTAAAATGAGTAAATACATTTCACATAATACCTTCACAGATTGTGAATTTCTATTGCCGCTATAACAACTAATAATAAAAATCAAGGTTGGTACGGAATCCTTTGTGTGCGAGCCCGACTCGCATTTGGCCGGTTCTTTTTCCACGTAAGATTCAATTTAACCACAACTATTAACAATTAAGTTAATACAATATACCCGCTAGCGACCCGTACAACAAAGACGCTATCAACGAAATCGGTTCCAAATCTCCCTTCAGCCAGTTAGTAGTCAGTACAATCTGCTTCAAAGGCAAACTTGTCCGTGTAACCGAATCCCATCAATGGAGTTTCTAATGTCAAACGGTACAGTTTCCTATTACCGTTAACGTAACTTGATTAGGGTGCTGCTGGACGGACGCGGGACGGTGCCGGCCGCGCGAGCGTCAGTGTTAACACGACCTAACGTGCGGTAAAGGGCTCATAGTCAAGCGCGACGTGACTTTATGTCAACAATGTAGCATTTTTTTGTAACGGTTTTAAAAATTTTCATTTTTTCTTATCGATTAACAATTTTTTTTCCGAAATGTATGTAGCTATTTGGACAGTTTTTAGGGGACGGAACCCTATAAACTGTCCGTCCCTCCGTCCGTCCGACTGTCTGTCAGCGGGTTGTACCTTAATAACCGTAATAGGTATGTAGTTAAAATGTTCATAGATTGTGTTTTTCTATTACCGCTATAACAACAAATAATAGTAATTGAGGTTGATGGTACGTAACCCTTTGTGTTCGACTCGTACTTGGCCGGTTTTTTAATATTTAAAGTCGTTTATTTCACACTAGTTTTCCCGCGCAATTTCGTTTGCGTCACAATTTTCATAACTGCTCCGCTCCTATTGGTCTTAGCGATATATAGCCTATAAGCCTTCTTCGATAAATGGGCTATCTAACACTGAAATAATTTTTCAAATCGGACCAGTAGTTCTTGAGATTAGCGCGTTCAAGTAAACAAACAAACAAACTCTTCAGCTTTATATGTTAGTATATAGAAGTATAGATAGGCCTACATGGCCATTTATAAAACGTCAAAAGCTAATGCATGTTTCAGAATAATTTCCACATAAAACGCAATGTCGCATTGTCTCGCCCGACTGGGAAGCCTAACATAGTCGCAGTGTGTCAGCGGCATTAGCTTCGCGTCTGGATTCCTTTCGAAAGGTTTTACGGTTTACACTTCTAGAGATAATTTGCTTTTATTCAATCTAACCGCGGTTTCGTTTGGTTTTTGTTTTTTTTTTCGATTCCCGTTGTTTGCGAGATAGTTTTTTACGTTAGTTATAACAAGTTAAAAATTATTGGTACTACTCATTTTAAATGTTTCTTTCAAAATATAAGCGAGCGTTTATAAAAGGATTTTTTTTGAAACATACTTTTAAACAATACGAATAATAATAGCAATTGATTGAAAACTCCTGTTCAGGAAACCGTGAAATAAATTCACCAAACTCCGAATATTACAACAAAAAGTTCAATAAAATAATATTATGAAGCATGTACTCATATCATGAAAAAGCTATAAAATCATTTGCCACGGAAAGCAGTCCACAATAAAATGTGAAATATTTCCAATGTATACAATTTGTTCAATGCCGTTAACCCGCTGGTTAACAAGTACTCAACAAAAAGGCAATCTCGTTGGCTTAATTATAAGTAAATAAAGCCAGTTTTGTGGCAAACTGTTGGGCAGTAGCGACCCCACGAACTTGATCTCCCGGGAGAAGTCTTGTTCCTCATTTCCGGCTTGCCTCTATTGGCTGGCCGGAGTGAACACTGATGAGGAACAGAGCTCCCATCTCTTTCTTGCCTTAATCGGTTGGTCTGAGTGGAGATTCGCAAGAGCAAACGTGCTCGGGAGAAGTATGTATAATCCAGTAAGTTGCTGGTAGAGATCTTGACCGTACTTACGGGATTGTCCTGATAGCCGTGGTATACCTCTCCACTCGTTGCTCATGTTGGCCCCTTGGCGCTACGTCACTTTCTGCTAGCGACCCTTTTCGGGGGGTCCATTTATTGAGTGTGCCATTTTAAAGCCGTTTTAATTGATTCCTTTCATTCAAACATTCATTTTTCTAATTAATTCCTCCAAACCACTTCCATCATCGGAATACAAGGCGTACGGCGATGCGCCAACGTTATATGGTGGATATGCCATCCTGAAACCGGAGTGCGAGAGAAGCTGTACCAACTTATCTTCGACTGCAAGCTGATTACTGGTGAAAACTCACCTTATTTAGAAGACTTATACGATGAGTTTTTGTTATTTCTCGAAATAAAGAGATTTTTTTATAGACTGGTTTGTGTCCCACTGCTGGGCCTTCGTTTTTAGGGTTCCGAACAAAAAACGAAACCCTTATAGGATCACTGGGGTGTCTCTCTGTCCGTCTGTCTGTCTAGCTTCTGTCTGTCTGTCCGTCTGTCTGTCTGTCTGTCCGTCTGTCACAGCCAGTTTTCTCCGGATCCACTTGACCGATTCTGCTAAAATTTCGCACACATGGATTTTTGTAACCCAAACACGGAAACGTTGCATAAACTATAAAATTTTTAGTATGGGTGTCGCTTTTGGGGTCAAACAAGAAAATAATAAAAAAAAACAGTTGTGAACAATATCGTGTGACATATCACATGAAAGAACTTACTGTGAGGGTTTTAATGATAATTTTTATAATTTTAAAATAAATGGTTTTGAAGTTATTCAAGAAATTAGACGTAAAATTACTATTCCGCCCTTGTCTCCGACAGTACTGAGCCTAAAATTTTGAAAAAATGGAGATTAATTAATCTATAAGAATTCTATAGTGTTAAAATAACATGACAAAAAATGAAGAAATTCATTCGAAACCCTTTGCACGAGAGTCTGACTCGCACTTGGCCAGTTTTTTTATACCAAACCTCTGTCTTTCGCCATCTCGAACAGAATGGGACTTAGAATGAATAAAAGCACAGGTGCCTAAAAACTTATCGTCGTGTAATCTTATCGAACTAATCTTATCGTTATAGTCTGCAGTTGTACCTACTACTACTATGGAACAAAAGAATTCCTAGAAATTTCTAAAAGCCAGAAACATACCTGTTTGTATAAAAACCTGCCACAGCCATTACCGCTAAATCTCTATATTATTTAGTTTCTAGAACCGCTCAAACTGTTTGTTAATACAACGAATAATTCACAAAATCTACTCATGTATCTACGCAAACAGCAAAATTTATAGAAAACGCAAATATAACATCATCGCAGAACCAAGTCCAAATCCTCTGAATTTAATTTTGTTTGCGGCTCCGAACTAAATTGAAATTATAAACCTGGCATCACACAGGTTGTGGCGTTTCCCATTTGTAGCTAAATGTTACCGAGAAAACAGTTCCTATCAAAATATATGAAATTCTTTCGTTACTGACTGATAACGTGATTGAGTAAGCGACAGACAACGCAAAGCCGAACTACTGCTGGTCGTAGAAGCTGAAATTTGGCATGCAGCTTTATCTACTACTACTAGTGCTCCTTTACGGAGTCGTAAAGGAGCACTAAGAGATGATTTCCTTAAATTCCTACCGGAACAGAAATAAACGGGATAATATGTGCGTGCGAAGTCACGGACACAAGCTAGTTTTTATGATAAAAACCGGCCAAGTGCAAATCGGGCGATTATTTGTTGTTATAGCGGCAATAGAAATACACAATCTGTGAAAATTTCAACCGTCTGCCTATTACGGTTCTTGTGATACAGCCCGCTGACAGACAGAAGGACGGACGGAAGGACAGCGGAGGCTTAGTAATAGGGTTCCGTTGGTTACCCGTTGGGTACGGAACCCTAATAAAAGGAAGAAAAAACGGCCAAGTACGAGTCAGACTAGCATACGAAGGGTTCCGTTCCATTAGGAGGACTTGCTCCTTGCGTTTTATGTAAGGTATGCTGTAGGTTTTTCGAGTATCGAAAAATGCGGCTTTGCCTAGGTGCGTGAGTCCAGCTCGCATATGACTATTTTTTAGGGTTCCATACGAAGGATAACCGACGGAACCCTATTTCTAAGTCTCCGCTGTCCGTCCATCCGTCCGCCTGTCTGTCAGTGGGCTGTATCTCTAAGAACCGAAATATGTAGACAGTTGGAATTTTCACAGATTGTGTATTTCTATTGCCACTATAATAACAACAACAAATAAAATTTAAATTTAATTTAAATAACAAGAAACATTTTTTAACGGTATACGGTATAGAAATTTCGTGTGAGAGTCCCACAAGCACTTGGTCGGGGTTTATTAATATTTTTGTATTTTTTTATTTGTAATGGGTTTTCTCTTGTCTAGTCTATGTCAGAGATGACAGAGACAAAGTCTACGATGGAGCGAGCCTACCCAGAAGGAGCCTGTTCACTCTAACTTTGAAGAGATTAGGGTTGTATGCTTTTGGAAACACAGACGCAGGCAGATAGTTCCACTCCTTTGCTGTGCGCATTATAAAAGACGTTTGAAAACGCTTAACGAATTGGTGGAATACAAGGTAGGGATGGTAAGATGCAGTGCGTCTGGATGTCCGATGGTAGAAGGGGGCCGGTGGGATGAGGGCGTGGAGTTCTTGGGCGATTGTTGTACTTTACAGTATTAGCTTGCAAAGCATACAAAGTTTGATGTAATGTATATCCATTTTTAACCTCCGATCTAAAAGCAAACAATAACTTGTTCCATGTGGAATTTCTCAGTACCTAGTAGCAACCCTGATTCAGAATATGTGTGCAGTAGATGGCGATAGCCTTAGTCTTCATCGATAAATAGCTTGCCCCTTATTTAATGGAACTTCCGAGTGCTACTAATCCTTCAGGAATTACATGTGTGTTGTCATGTACGTTATCATCTCATCATCATCATCTGCCTAGCCTTTTCCCAACTATATTGGGGTCGGCTTCCAGTCAAACCGGATTCAGCTGAATACCAGATGTTTTACGTGAAGCGCTGCCTACCAGACCTCCACAACTCATTAACTGGGTAACACGGTACTTCTTGGCAAGACTGGAGTCAGATTTACTGGCTTCTGACAATCCATAACGACTGCCAAAGATCTACAAATGACAGCCGGGACCAACGGCTTAACGTGCTTTCCGAGGCTCGGAGGAAACTCGTTATATTAAGATGGTCACCCATCCACAGAGCAACCCTGGCAAGCGTTGCTTAACCTTAAAGATCGACCCGTGCGGCTGTTATTATTTAGCCACGAGCTCGTCAAGTCATGTATGTTATGTAGGTAGAAAAATCCATAGACTTCGTCGGCTGGTCGGCCGATGTATGTAAATCCCTTGAGTTTAGAATGTCGTTTAAGTGAAACAATATGGGTAAGGGCGAGCACACACTGGCCTGGGTGTTTTTTCCTGGTCGTTATGGTAATGGTTATTTCGTCGTTCGCTCGCGATGGACTGCGAATGGGAGGGACGTTAACTTTTGTGGCGGGAGAGGTATGTGCGGATAGATCGTATGTGTTTAGTTCTGGCCTTGAAGTTGTGAAAGTGACATCACGCGTTCTTTAAATTGAAATTTTGCGATAAAATATACTAGCTTCATCTTTCTACTGACCGTTTCTTAAAAAATCAAAAGTGACTGTGCTTGCTTTGAGTTTGAATTTGAAATTGATTAAATTATAGTGCCAGCAGATTTTTCTTGTTTGATCACGTAAAATCAACGTTTGAACCGGTTTTATTTACTCAACTTATCAAGACAAAAATCCACTTTCTTTTAATCCAAATTCAAAACAGATTTCATCGATAAAAGTTTAAATTATCATCTTTGTTCGGATTCAATCCGAAGCAATTGTCAATTTGCAAAGTTTAAAGTTAAAGTTAGTAGATTACGCGTGACCTCTCTGGTGGGCGCAGACCCTAGTGGCCGGGACTTAGTTAGATTTCTTTATTACGCAGACAGGCTGATTTATTTGTACTTTATTGACTTTTTATTTGGTTTTGCTGAAACTAAATAGTAAGTTTCTTGTGGGAACGGCTGCAGAATAATAATTGTAAGGGTTCGACCGCGGTTCGAGTTTATTAGTAGTCAAATTTAGTGCTAGAACAAAAAGAAAATTAGAGAAGAAAATGTATGACTGAGATTAAGAAAGAAATGTGTCTTTCAGTTTGACTGAAAGTGATTCTGTTGTGTGGCCCCTGAGGTTACTACGAGAGTTTAGGATTGCAGTAGACATCTCAACTTGATTATCTGCCATAATTTGGAATATTAACTTGAATGAGCTGAGAGTCTTTACTCTGTGCTTTGAAAGCGGGCAATCACTTGACCGTGAAAATGTGTATCCGAACAAGTTATCCATTGATCTCTGCAGTGCACGTTTTACCGACTTCTTCAAAAAGAAGGAAGTTCTATGTTCGGCTGTATGTATCTTTATTTTTTTTTATGTACGAGTATGTTCACCGAATTTTCCGCCAATTCTGGACCGATTTTAAAAACTCTTTTTTTATTCGAAAGCTTATACTCCTGAGGTAGTCCCATTGTCACCAAGTCAGAATCTGATGATGGGATCCCATGAAAATCGAGGGAAACCCTCAAATTTTATAAGCATATACACTGTTTTTCATAAACTTTCTAACGCAATTCTGATATTTGTGCTTGGTAATCATCATTTCATGATGCTAAGCTGATGATGGAAGGTATAAATCAGGATCTGATGATGAAAAATGTTTGTTAAGCGATATTTTCGCCAATTGTTAACCGACTTGGATGATTCTTTTTTTGTTTGGAAGAGTATTTTTTCGGACTAGTGCCATGGTGAAGATCTGATGAAGAACTTCGGAGGTAGGCAACGGAACTCTTCAATAAATAATAGCAAATGGATCGGGATTTCTGTTAAGTTGTTTTTTTTGTTAAGTGTCGAATGGTGAATATGTTGTACGTTCATTGTATTTCAGCCTTTTAGATCTGCCGAAGATGTGGCCCACTAGGGCAAGTGCCTGCTGGGGCTGCGGAATCTGTTCGAAAGAGGCACCGTAACCCTAGAACGACAAGGGCACTAGGAGGAACACGGATGGGTTTTAGTCAGTAAGAGTCTGACACTCCCTCCTGCTTCACCCAGAGCGGGAGGAGTCATTTGATGATTTCTCATCCTTAAAAAAGGCCTATCTTCCGAGGTTTGTCAAAGTAACGCAATATTTAATTGAAAAAGGTTTAACCGCCGTATTAATATAAATAATTGAAGTATTATAATGTATTGTGACGATTGTTGTATTTGTATTGTAACGTTTTATATGTACGTTATAATTTCTCCTTGTTAAAATTGCTCTTTAATACTAAATAAATAATCTTGTACATACTCGTACCACTGAATTTCTTTGGTGACCGGTTACTTCTGTCGTTCCATTACATATGTATCTAATATATTATTTAAATTATGTTCTCAATAACACAAGGCAAGTTTTCTAACAGTTGATGCTCATTTCAAACGGTTGTAAATTTCAGCTATTTATAAACTTTTACGAGGTTTGTTTAGTGGCGTGGTAGCAGGTTCAACCCAATTTATTTTAAATTGGCTGTTTTATGTAGTAAAATAAACTAAGCTAGGAAGGGCAAGTGTATATTATAGAAACAGAGGAGATTACTCCTAGGTACTGCCAGTACTGTAGGGGAGCGAGGACGGGGCGTAGCGGTAGCTACTTCAAAAAGGAAAAACTGATGGAACTTTTAAGTATTACTATATTATCTCTTCACTCAATCAAATTATTTTACAGAATCCCTTAGAAAAAACTAACACATTCTTATGTCATTATATTTAAATTCAAACCTAATCTAATTCTTCTTAAATCTTTCAAGGCTTATGACATTGAGGTTGCACCTTCCAAAGAGGATTCTACAGGAGCTCGTGGCTAGATAATAACAGCCGCACGGGTCGATCTTCAAGGTTAAGCAACGCTTGCCAGGGTTGGTCTGTGGATGCGTGACCATCTTAACATAACGAGTTTTCTCCGTGCCTCAGAAAGGTCGCTAAGCCGTTGGTCCCGGCTGTCATTTGTAGATCTTTGGCAGTCGTTACGGATAGTCAGAAGCCAGTATATCTGACTCCAGTCTTGCCATGAAGTACCGTGTTACCCAGTTACTGGGTTGTGGAGGTCTGGTAGTCAGCCGCTCCTAGTAAAATACTGGTATTCAGCTAAATCTGGCTTGACTGGAAGCCGACCCCAATATAGTTGGGAAAAGGCTAGGCAGGTAAAGCTTTGCTGTCTACAAATATTTCAATAAACTTTTTAGGGAAGGTAGGTATTAGAAAATTGTAGGTATTTAAAACTTTTTTTGTGAGATAACAAAAGGAAAAAGCGTCACTCACAAAACAACAAATGCTCATACAAAAACTGTCTGACTGTATCATTAACAATACCATAACATCGAATATCCCCAACAGTAAACGTATAATCAAGCCGTGGATCACTCAAGGAATATTACGCTGTATTAAAAATAGAAACAAAATGCAAAAATCGTTACGTGCCGACCCATACAACACAGTTTTAAAAATTACATTCTGTCGATACAGAAACTATTGTAATAATCTCATTAAAAAATTAAAAAGAAAATATGAACGGGAACTTATCACTAAATCTATTAAAAACACAAAGCTACTATGGAAAAATATAAAATCAATTACCTACACAAATAAATATAAAAACCAAAGCACTGAACTACTAAATGCTAAACCGTCTCCAACAGAATCTGTTAACTTTGTTAATGACTACTTTGTCAATATTGGAAAGGAATTAGCACAACAAATTCAAAATAACAATACCCACTTTTATCAACCTTGCAATTCAAGTATGCGGAATAATTCTTTTGTGCTTTTAAACACTGACGCCAAGGAAGTAGAAAATACCCTGATGGGATTGAAATCTAATAGTGCCCCCGGATGGGATAATATCTCAACTAGCTTTTTAAAGTACTGTCACAAAGAAGTCGTTCCCATCATTACCCATCTGATTAATCTCTGTTTCAACTCTGGTATCTTTCCAACCCTACTGAAAAAATCTATAATTACTCCAGTTCACAAGGGGGGGAACAGACACGATGTCAATAATTATAGACCTATTTCAGTCTTACCGGCTATATCTAAAATTGTAGAAAAACTAACAAATACGAGACTGGTTAACTATTTGAACAAATTCAAAATTATATCATCTTCGCAATTTGGATTTAGGCAGGGTATATCTACTGAGGATGTAATTGATGCTCTGAGCTCCCTGGTAACTGAACATCTCGATGCAGGGAAGAAATGCATAACGGTATTCCTAGATATCAAAAAAGCTTTTGACACCGTTTCTGTTCCAACCCTTGTAGCAAAGCTGGAAGGAATTGGAATAAGGGGAACTCCACTAAATTTTTTCAAAAATTACTTAACAAACAGAAAGCAGAGGGTTAAGATGGGAACTTATACTAGTGATGATGCTGACGTACTATATGGCGTGCCGCAGGGGAGTGTTTTAGGCCCTACAATGTTTCTTGCGTATATAAATGACCTCTGTAACCTAAATGTAAAAAACGCAAATATTTTTTCGTATGCTGATGATACTGCTGTGGTTTTTTCCGGAGACAACTGGTATGATGTAAAACTCAAAGCTGAGTTGGGTATGATCCAAATCGCCAATTGGCTCAGAGATAATTTACTGTCACTAAATACAACAAAAACGAACTATATATGTTTTTCCATCTCTAATCATTCTCAAGATGAACCCTTTAATATTAAAATACACACATGTAATACAACCTCAGATAAAAATTGCAAGTGCCCTATAATTGAGAAAGTTTCGCAGACAAAATACTTAGGCATCATAATTGATCAAAAATTATCCTGGTATTCCCATATTGAACATATTACTGCGAGACTTAGGAAACTGGGATGGATTTTCAAATCACTAAGACATATACTTCCACAAAATATAAAACATAAACGTGAATGTTCTAGAAATCTCCTAAATGAAATCTATATATCACTTGCACAATCTGTTATAGTTTACTGTATACCTGTATGGGGTGGCGCGGCTAAAACAAAATGTATCGTTCTAGAAAGGGGACAGCGATCCTTAATAAAAATAATGTATTTTAAGAAGATCAGATATTCTACTGAAAAGTTATACGAGCTTAGTGGTCTACTTTCAGTTCGGAAATTGTATATCATATACACTGTTCTAAAAAAACATAAAACTCTTGCATATGATCCACAAATAATGTCAAAAAGGCGGAAAGACTTGATTGCACAAATTCCACCGACTAGAACGAAATTCGCGGCCATGCAATATCAACATCGATCTGCTCGACTTTATAACAGGGTAAACAAACAAATATTCATTTATCCTAACAAACTAAATGAATGTAAACAGAAACTAGCAGACTGGATAAAACCATTTACATACACAGACACAGAGTCACTCCTTCAACACATGAACTAATGTCAGTCACTCTCACATCACCCACATCTTATTACATCACATCGCACCACATATCATCACATCACATCACGTCACATCACATCACATCACATCACATCACATCACATCACATCACATCACATCACATCACATCGCCTCACATCATACCATACCACACCACATCATACCACACACGCCACATCATACCACACCACACCACTTCTACACACACACCCCACACCTTTCCTACCTCACTTGCCAACACATAATTATAGCATAACATAAATAAACCAAAATGTAAGTAATTAAGAGAGAGCGGCGTCTTCTAACACAAGCATTATCTGCTTAAAAGGAGGCGCCATTACAAACAAAATGTATCGATTTATGGTTATGAAATAAATTATTATTATTATTATTATTTTCGGTTATATGTTTTTTTTCTCAGCTCTTTGGCTGGTTTCGGCCACATTTACGGGACAAGCCAAGTAAATGTAGCGTGTAGTCTCTAATTTGCTGTGTGATGAGGTCCTACTTCGTTTTTATTATTATTATTATTAATGCAAAATTATCTTTGTGCTTCCCACATTCATATATTTCTACGAAGCTACAACTACATAGTACATAATATTGAACGAGCATGTGATAAATATGTGAGTATTTCATGCGGAGTTATTGTCGGTACGACACTAGCGCTAGGCTGAGAGATATCGACATATTGTGGCTCCGAATCACGTCTCTAGAAAATGGCACGATGACCGTTGTTCGACAAAAAGAATTACTGGCTAGTCTGGATATACCGGATAGATACGTTAGTCATATTTCTATTTGTTATGAAGCAATATTTTCTTAGCGTAGTGTGTGTGTCTTAAGATCTAAGTAAAGTAAGTAGTAAGTGAATATAAAATGTTCATACTTGTCTGCTATGATAAATTGCAAACATTATATCCCCAAGGGTGCCTGTTCTGGAGCGGAGAAACGGAGAAATATTAACCAATCATTCCAGTCAAAATGTCAGTGACTCACGTGGTACGGAGATTTTATGCTATTCCTTTGGTTAAAATTTCTCCGTTTCTCTGCTCCACTACCTCGCTCCGCTATAATGGACAGGCACCCTAAATGTTACCACTTGACCAAGGCCTATTGTCGTAGTTAAAGAACTTCGTAGTACTCATATTAAAGTCGCAATCAGTGGCAATAAAATGTCTAAATGTTTTTGACATTCTGCGGTTGCGATCGATACAAATGCAAACGCTATTTACCTATAGATAACAGGAAAACCAATAAAAAGTCTGTAGTGTTAAAATAACATTTACAAAAATGAGATTAGTTCGATGCACGCGAGTCCGACTCGCACTTGGCCAGATTTTAGTGTATATTTATTGACTGACTGAGAGAATGGAAGGCTAGAATGTTTATTAATAAATGACAATAAACTCTTTACTCTTGTTTATCTATGTAATAAACATCTGATAAGAGGAGACGTGCGAGTACCCACGAGCGGGCATAATTGCAAGGCATTCGTCCATACGACATTCGTCGCTCCACATCTGCTGACCCCAAACACTCAATATTCCTTTTCCCCACAGCTTGTCATACCGCAAAACATTCCACAAGCGCTTTCAATTTACACCAACTACAAGTACAATTTAGACACTTGTACAATACCATTCCTGGGGGTATCAGCATAAAGAAGACCCCTTCCCCCCTTTACCCCCTTTCTTGACCCTCTGGTCTTAGAACAAAGCGATTAGAATTAACTATTTGAATGTAGTGGATCCGAAGTTGGATACTTACAGATCTGCGTGATAGACTGGAATGGGTTCAGTTCGTAGTGCAGACTGCTCTCTATAACTCTCAATGGTTCACTGATTTTTACGGTACGAGTGGACGCTTCCGTGTCTATATTTGCGTGTTAGCTGAGTGACTATCGTTGTTTTTTTGTAGGTGTTGGTGTATTTGGCACTCAAACCTCACATGCGTAGTAAAACATGGTGCTTGAAAAATTTACAACCATGGTTTCTGCAAAAAGGCGTGCTTATTGCCAGAGTGAGCTATTAAATAAACGACTCGTAAATTAAAAATTCTTTTTTAAAAAAAAACTGGAAAAAAGCAATAAAATATAGTAGCAAAAGTTTCAGATTTATGATACTCGTAATTTAAATTAGAAGACGCTATTTTAGTTTTGTTTCATAACATTATTCTTTGTTTTCTTTTCTCCTGTATCGTGGGTGCGATTACAAACATACAAAACTCACATACACAGACAGCCAGACCCGGAATATCTATCTGTAGGCCATACAAATATTTGTACCGAGCGGGAATCGAACTCGCGACACACAGCGCAGCAGCCATTCGCTCAACCGCTGCGCCAGCCGTGTCGTCAATTATAAAATAAATTAATTTCATATTGGAAACTTCATATTAAAATATCAACATTGCACATTTATACCGCCCCAGTTATTATCAATTATACTGAGCTCTTATTTCTTGCTACGCTGTAACAGTTTTAAAGCTGTATTCAATAAAATATTATATTTTGTAATAACTGGAACTTTCCGAAAAAAAAAACCAGTTATATCTTCAATTAAATTAAATTATACGTATTCATGTACTTTACATGTTTTCGTTTTAAATACCAGTATCAATGATAAACTACCTACATTATTTTTTTAATTTGGTTAAAATAAAACTTATACTTGTTATTATTTTTTGTCGATTTTGCTAGATGAGACCGGTGTACCGTCCGTCTGTCCGTCTGTCTGTCAGTGGGCTGTATTTCAAGAACCGTAATAGGTAGACAGTTGAAATTTTCACAGAGTGTGTATTTCTATTGTCGCTATAACAAAAAATAATAAAAAATATAGTTTATGTAACGGACCCTTCTTGTGCGAGTCCGAATCGTACTTAGCCGGGTTTTTTTATCCTTGCTGTTCCACGTAAGGTCTAATCAAATAAGAACCATGTATATCAATGTCTGAGGTGGTCTTTCAAAGAAGGACCACCACGCTTGGGAATCGGGTCCAATTCTTCGTTCTTCGTATTCCATGCACCTTTTTATGATAAGAATATTTTCCAATTGGACAGTTATGTCAAAGTGTATAAAAAGCATATTGCTAACTAAGAGATGATTATCATTCCAAGGACAGACCTCGACAAGCGTCGTCGCGTAACATTTGCTGTTGCTACTTAGCCACGAGCTCCTCAGACCAACAAGGTAATCATAATAATAAACAATATAGAATCTCGATTTGGCTGATAAAGGGCTCTTTTAATTATTCCACCAGATTTCAAGTCATTTTGGTAAACGGTTGGGAATGTGTGGCGGGCTTGTCCCAAAAAAAAATGGTCAACGGTTTCCTTCACCAAATCGATCGCTTTCACAGTTAAAGTGAAATAAAAAGCACGCAATACCAGCATTGAACAGTAAAGGCAATACAGCGCTACCTCTAATCAAGTCGTCGCCGCCGGTAGCATTGTATGCTGAACTGTGCGAGCGGTGCTAGACGGCTAATCGGCGATACAGCGCTGAAGCGGCTAGTTGGTGAGCGCAAACTGTACAACTTTGTCTATTGTTGCGCAGTTTAGTTTTAAACGGTACCTAGTCAGGAATTCGTTGGGTTATTATAATATTTGTGTTGTTTTATAACTCAGCAGGTGTGCCAAATTATTCAGATATACCTATCAATTTAATTGTAAGGGTACTTGTTAGTGAAAAACTGATCAAAAGTTTTGTATATATACAGAAATAGAGATATAGTGACTTTTCTGTACCAATTATTTAGTGATAAGAGGTAGAGAAGAAATCCATAGGTTTTTTTAAGAAAAACTTGTATGTAGCCATTACAGTTTTGAGCAATAAATAATCAAATTACCGAAAATTTCGCAGCTGCAATGTTAACAACTCAGATCAAAAGGCATTGGAAGGAATACGAACATTAATTTCTCGTTCCAATCACGCACGTTTAAACAAAAAACAAATTTAACTTTTCTGTAGCATTTGAAACTAGCTCAGAAAATATTTGACGAATGAAATTGAAGGAAACTTTTCCAATATTGCAACTGAACGGTACCTTTGTACAGTGAGCCGAAGAAATGAGTGCGCGGGCTACTTGTGATTTTCTCATTACGACTGAGATATCTTTTGGTTTCCACTTAGTGAACTTTGACCTTTTTGTCTAAACATGGTACGAAAAACTTCGTTTTTGGATTTAAATTAAATTTGGATTAAATTAGAGTTTAGTATAGAATATGAATGACGACCTCGTCGTCATTCATATTGACTGAGAGTGCCTTGCGAGCGAGGGCGAGCCTAAAGTTCAAAACGACACAGGTTTAAGGCATGTATTCCCCCTTAACGCGCCACTCTGCTAACTGCAGTTTAATTGATTTTTTTTTATGAAAATAATATTTTTTTTTCAAAAAGTAACAAAATCAAATCGTTTTCGTTTGTATTTCAAATCAATAAAAATAAATATTAATAAATATTTTTTTTTCGTATTGTGTGTGTGTGTGTAGTGTGTGTAGTGTGTGTGTCCTCAACGATTTGGAGGTGAGTCTTTTTTCGTATTTATGTGATACCGATAAATAAATTCTGTCTAAACCGTTTCATATCATGCAAATTACTAATCTAGTGTATGTGTGTAGTGTGTGTGTGTCTAGTTTTAGGTGTAATTTCTTTTCTGTTAGTGCGACGAAAAGCTGCTTCATCTGCACGCTGTTTTTAAGCATTTCTCTCGAGAGAAGCTTTAAGGACGCGGCGTAACGTATTCTGCTCGATGCGAATGGTACATTACGGCCCGTAACCCCGGTCAGTACACTCACTACCCACTTTTAGTTATTCGTATTCAATGCCTGCATACCGAAACATGTGCCGACTGTACCCACATACGTAGACTGAAACTAAAGCTCTGAATCTTTCAATTATGTACCCTTTGAAATCGAACGAATGTGTAGAAAACAGAGTTTTCAGCCATGTTGTAAACAGTTGATCAATTTGCAGATTGGATTTATATTAGATTGATTGAAACAACGACTTTGATTGGCTGTTGGTAATTACATTTAGATATTATCAATGACGAAGGCTTGCGATGTAATCTCGATCATTTTTCGTCACTGTTCAAATTAACTGATAATTTTCTGTGTTGACAGGCAGCAGAGCCAATTAGCAAGCGGAAGGTTTTGAGTTCGATCCTCATTCAAAATCAAAAATCAAAATCAAATGTCGTTTATTCAAAATAGGCTGAGAGCCAGCACTTTCTGAACGTCAAGTTTTACAAAAGACAGTCCCCCAAAACGCCCGCCCGTCACCACTTCCTAGTGTTTTAGCTGTAGAGAAGAAGTGGCCAATAAACTCATTTGTCTAATACGTTTTAAGAACCTGAATTTATATAATAAGTATGCAACGTAATCAATATTTAAAACGAAAAAGAAAATAATAAGTAAATATTCTCTATCACTTGTTAGCTAGCACACTATGATACTGACACAAAAGTAAATAACTACTTAAAAAAATGGATTAACTCACATAGACAGATAAATAATAAAAAAAAATCGGTGCACTACTATTCAAAGGAGTATATTTTTTAACTTCTTTGGGAGGTTAGTAGAGTAGTTAATTAAGATTAAAAAAATCCGGACAAGTGCGAGTCAGATTCGCCCACCGAGGGTTCCGTACAAAGTAGGTATATATTATTAATAGTTCAGGAATCTCAGGAATCGAGTCTTGCAGTTTTTTCCGAGCTTTTCCCACAATTCAGTTTCCAAAACTTGAGATACTTATAGGAAATTGTGGTTATACTAACTCACTTAGTTCACTTACATAACCATGATAATTGATTTTTTGTACTTTAAATAAAGACTATATTATTGTATGATTTGATTACAAATGCACCTATAGTTTTTCAGATTTTTCCTTATACGTATATTATAAGACGGTATTACTTGCCAAATTTTATATATCTAGGTCTACGGAAAATACCCCATAAATTTTGATTCTCTTGTGAGTGTCGCAAAATATGTTTTTTTGGCAGCTTAAATGGCAGTATCTTTTTTATGTTATCTTAGAAGTTTGATTTTTTCACATCTTCAAAGGACTGTAGACCTAAGTATATGTTTTAATTTCAACTCGATATCTCCACGCGTTCCCGAGATAAAGTCTTGACAGACAGACGGATGGACGGACGGACAACAAAGTGATCCTATTAGGGTTCCGTTTCTTACAGATGTTCGGAATCCTAAAGATATTCAATGTCCGGTTTTAGGACAGGGTTTCTCGGGGGTATGTTTTCTAAGGGATATTTCTTAGAATTCTGCGGGTGAAGTCGCTGCTAGAAGCTAGTACCTAATAAGTTTTACTTCAAAGGCCCAGTAATTCAATCTGCGCTATATTACGCACGAGCAATTCTAAAGCATCCACTCGACCAGCCTCGCAACCACGGCCTTATTCTACACATACTTAATAAGTTTACGAATAAAATGACGTCAGAGCAAAGCCCTGTTCACACTGCGAGTGGCGGGTAAGGGTGCTCGCCCACCGGCGTAACGATGTGCTCTAATTATGAAAGACACAGGTGGATTACGTGCGCGTTTGAATTAGTGTGTGCGGTTAGTGAAGTGTGTTTTTGTGGTTATTTGAATGGGTTGCTTGTTATTTTTTTGGTGTTTTTATCGTGACTAGAATTTTAAAAGTCTAGTGGTCAGACCCATGGAAAACTAACACAGATACTTTGTCTAAGACATAGATACGCATATTTTTTTATTTATTTAGTTATTTATATTTAGCATTAAACTGCGGTAGGCTACGTAAGCGGTTTGATCGATAATGCTATTTTCGTTTCTTGGCAAACGTACTTTATTCAAAACGGTCTCATGAAGAGTGTTTCTTGAAGATCAACTCAGTGATATGCTCTTCCTTTCCCTGTCCGTCACAGCAATATCTGAACAAATTGACTTTCCTTAGCTTTTATCTTGACTCCTTTTAATCTTAACAATAGCTCAATGTGGTACGTCCTGAAAATATACAACAACTAGACCATAGAGTAGATCCTTCTTTAATCTCACAATCCACTGAATGCCTTCAAAAGAGAGTCTGACATCACAACTAAATATTTCCACGAAAAGCAAAAAACAACAGCATTTTTCAATCCCCAATAGTTTTGCAATAGGACAAAAGGCAGCATGGCCAATATGTACCATTGTGTGAAGTTCGTACAGCCGTTGTGTGGTCTGCCCACAATGGGAACCAACAAAGGTTGTTAATTAATATTAGAACACGATTGGATAGCAAATAGTGGCGAGTGACGTCATTTGTTATGTAATAGTGCCAATAGAGAACTTTATATGGATGGTTAGCTGGTACCTATAATATTTGAACAAAATTAATTAGTTGGTGTAACTCCCAACGTATGTTAAAGTGAATTTCAAGAAAAATATCCTAATCTTTATAATATTACCAGCTCCTGCCAGCGGCTTCGCCCGGGTGAAATAAAAACTCCTGAGATAAAAAGTAGCCTATGTCCTTTCTCAGGCTAGACTATCTCTGGACCAAATTTCATTTCAATCGGTTCAGTTGTTTTGGCGTGATAGCGCGACAGACAGAAAGAAGTACTTTCGCATTTATAATATTAGTAAGGATTAGAATTAATGTTGATTTAAGATTGTTTGTTTGTTTTCTTTTTGTTAGCTGTGAGCCGTCATGGTTTCGTTGTGAAAAAGCAACAATTCTAGTCGCCATTGCAAAACTCCGTTTTTCTGTCACATCACAATCATGATAACATAGGCAGGGACTCTGAATTTTTTAGTTTTTCTTGTGTAACTCTAAAATTTTACATAATTTTAATGGCTGTGATTCATACTTAATTTATTTTTGGCACAGTACTGTGAATAATAGTGTTATTCTGAAAACTTAGAGCACTGTTCTCAATCCCTAGCATCGTATCCGTTCTAATAGAGTCCATTATCACCCTTATCTTCTTTCGCATTATAACCCTCATTGGCCACAAAAACTGCTATTAGGCCCCAATGTGACGAGTTCAATATATCTCACTAATTGCTTCTTGGAGCGCTCAAGGCCGCAGCAGACATGCTCACATAGCCAGTTTACATTATATACTTTGTATATATAACCCTTTACATAACACAAACTAACAAGACTGAGCTCACTGTGTGTAAAGCAAAGCTTTTAACCCGTTTTCTAGAAATGCATTAATTAAATCGTAGCGTTTTCGTAGAGCCCGCTACGCCGCGCTACGCCTGTCGTAGACAACGTCTACGAGCGAGAATTGTTTTACAAAATTATGTTTAATTTCACGAATTACTCTAGTGTTAACTCATTTAAAAACTAGCTTTTGCGTGGTTAGCTTACCCACTTTATGGACTAGTTCATTCCGCTGGTTTTGACCGCTGTTTATGACGTAGTTTATTCACAAAGAGAATTGAATTTGAAGCCAAATGTACGAGTAGTTTTAAACCGCAAAAACTTATTCAATTGGTTACTTTTATTTTTCATTCAAGTAGGAAGCAAGCAGTATATAAAAATAAATTAGAAGCATAAAAAGCGTATTCAAAAATATTTCTATTTAACTCCGGCCGCATAGAGAAACGACCGCACATAAATAAGTTTAACCTCATATTTCAATGAGGACGTAGTTTTTTCTGCATTTGTTATAACGCGTCGGCATGTGAGATATTTTATAATGACGCTAGGGGTGGGTGGGGTGGGGCAGGACGTGTGGGGGATGTCGAGTGTCTGGCTAATGACGCCGCCTGGCTGCATCTAATGATCGTTTGTCAAAGCTACACTACCTTTAGTAGCGAACGGAGATGAGCAGATATGTGATGTGTATTTGTGTTGAGCTCTCAAGTTGGATGTTACAGCTAAAATTAGATTTGGGTTAGAATGGATGCCAATTTAGATAGTAACATGACTACCTTTACATTATAAGTATTAATGTATGTCTTAACACTTTGCTTTCATTATAATTTATATATTTCGTATTTGTTTTGATTGACAAAAGAAAATAATGAAATAAAAAGATGATACTCAACAGCCTAATAATTATTTAAATACCGTTGGTGCTACGTAGACATCTTCTGGAAGTAAACAATACACAGAAAATTGATTAGGGTTCCGTTGGTAACCCTTCGGGTAGGGAATCCTAAAAACGATCCTATTAACTCCTATCTGACCCTAGTCAATTTTTTTTACTAAACAACTGCCCCGCTGACACCCTGACACCAATGTCTGGCGCGTCGCCAGTCAGGTCAGCCCAGACATCTCTCAATTAGCACCCACAATAGTCAGGCGCAAACAAATTAGTATTCCTTGATCTTAATGAATAACTCCTAGATCTTACAATAGATTGTCCTAGACTCCATTTATTGCATTTACAAGTCCATTGTGACGAAGATTTTAGCTGTCTAGTCTTATGTTCTTGAACAAAAAGTTATTAATTAACTTAATCTAAAATGTGACAGGATTAGCAGACCTACTTTGGATTAAATTAAAGAGAAATAAATTGTTTATCATTTGTGCCGATAGGTGTTCTAATGTGTTTTCGAGGTCAGCCAAGTCAATTATACTACTCAGTTCTCTAAATCCAAATTTTTGGGTAAAATGTTTAATTGGAATCTGAAATTAATTAATTTGAACTCTTTCCAAATTTCATTTAGTTTTATAAAAAAAAAGGCTTCGTTATTGTGTTAAGCAGACCTTTGTTGCTGACAATACCTAGTTGAGAATCCATTTACGGTGGGTGGACAGAGAAACGTATACAGTCTACTTTGCTGTTTCCGTGATTAGCCACGTAAACTGCTGGGAAGAGAGAGTGTACATTAAGTGCACCTTAGGCAGGTCAGTCAGTCTCATAAACATAGTTTCAATGGTAATAATAATTCCGCGGTATAATTGTTCTCGCCTCACTTATAGAGCTACTAGTTGACCCGCGCAACTTCGTCTGCTCTGCTCCTATTGGTCTTAGCGTGCCATAGCCTATAGACTTTCTCGATAAATGGACTTTCTAAAACTGAAAGAATTTTTCAAATCGGACCAGTCGTTCCTGAGATTCAAGCAAACAAACAAACTCTTCAGCTTTAAAATTAAAATAAATTAAATAATCATTTATTTCAATCCTTTCTGATCATAATTAAATTTAAAAACATAGTAATTATAATTAGATAAAAATAATAACAATAACAATAAATTACTCAAATAATATTAATTATAAATAGAATTTAAAATTGAAACTGTCAAAACCAAACATAACCAAAATTAATATAGATTATTCCCCTACGAGTACTAAAGCAACCATTGATCAATCAGCTCTTGGGCCTATTATGACATCTTAAAATCATCATGATAACGGTGTGGGAGAGAGACGGGGTTATAGTGACGCATAACACTATCCCTTTTTCACAGCTTAATCATGATGGCGTTAGCACGTCATAATAGTACTACAAACTGTAGGCCAAATGTACGTATTGAAGTGAAGCTCTTCCATCCGCATATAATAGGAACACTATGCTTATCTATACTCTATAATAATATAAAAAGTTGAAGAGTTTATTTGTTTGTTTGCTTGAACACGCTAATCTCAGGAAATACTGGTTCGAAATTCTTCCAGTTTTAGTAGCCCATTTATCGAGGAAGGCTATATATCCTCACGCTAAGCCCAACAGGAGCGGAGCAGACGGAGGTGCACAGGTCAACTAGTAACTAATACATAAAGCTGAAGAGTTTGTCTGTTTGTTGGTTTGTTTGCTAAACAGATACGATTATGAAAATAAAATGTTTAAAAAGTAAAGGCAAAATATTCAGTCTCAAAGTTGTAGAGGTTAAGAGGAAACACGGGCGGATAGACTTTGTATGGATAAGTCACAAAGGATGTATAGATAAGGATTAAAATCATTATACAAAATCACCACTATTCCATTCCACCCGGATTTTGACCATATTAACCATAATAGTTAGATAAACACCCTCGCAAACATTTTTGTGGATATTGATGTCCTCTATAAAACTGTAGAGTAACATTCTGCTCACTCTGTAACACTTTGCTCTATTTTCTATAGTTTCCGCAGCGTACGCAATGTAAGGATCATTTTTGTGTTTTTTTACACCTTGGGTTAGATTATCGAAGTTTTCGGATCCCTAACTCTTTTGAAAATATTCTATAGCCTATGTTCATCAGGGATAATGTAGGATTCTAATGGTGCAAAAATTTTTCAAATTGGTTTCGGAGCGTATTATCTTATATTCAGCGCCACAAAATCGCAGCACGCAATTCTCGTTGCGTCATTCATCTCTCGACTTCTATGCTTCTTTTTGTCTTTTTTTATAAGTACACTTAGGCGTATTTATTTTTCTCAAATCAACCCAAGCATTGCTCATTATTAGTCATCATCATCATCTCATCTGCCTGCCTTTTCCCAACTACATTGGGGTCGGCTTCCAGTCAAACCGGATTCAGCTGAATACCAGTGTTTTACGTGGAGCGGCTGCCTACCAGACCTCCACAACCCATTAACTGGGTAACACGGTACATCTTGGCAAGACTGGAGTCAGATTTACTGGCTTCTGACAATCTGTAACGACTGCTAAAGATCTACAAATGACAGCCGGGACCAACGGCTTAACGTGCTTTCCGAGGCACGGAGGAAACTCGTTATGTTAAGATGGTCACCCATTCACAGACTATCCTTGGCAAGCGTTGCTTAACCTTCAAGATCGACCCGTGTAGCTGTTATTATTTAGCTACGAGCTTTATATATTAGTATAGATTACATATTATTAAATAACTTTGTAATAATTTCAAAATTCTAAAATAAATAAATTAAATTTCTGTGCAAATACACTCTCTTCGACGGCATTTCAAATAGTTTGCAAACTAATCACGACATCAAAGTCTGGCGATACCTATTTATAAGTCGTGTGTACCTATGTATGTGTATATAACACGTATGTAAACACCCAACACTACTGCAGACACATTTGATTACACTCGTTGGTACATAAACTAGAGCCACAATTTACATAGATGAGACCACAGTCGCGTTGACCGCATGTACACTGTGCCATTTATCTTACAACAGCAGCCCATTTTATCTAGCCAATGATTACTACACTTGCATGACAAAAAAATATATTTGTGAACATTTGAATTCGTTTTTTTTAATGTTATTCATTGTCACGACTCATGACGTAGTTTGAAACATCCAGGAGCAGCGCAGTCCGAGCTTTGTGTTCCAAGGACAACTTGGAATCAAACGGCGACACTGTTTTGTTACGTGATTAACAGGGTGTTTTATAATTCTAATGCATTTTTATTTTACCTATAGATGACTAAAATAAGCAACTCGTCGTCGATGCTCAAGACTTTGGAGCTTCGTCGCGACGAGCCTCTCATTGCCGATGATCCTCTTGGCTCGTTTCTCAATTGACTCAAGGGCATCAAGCTGATATCTAGCAGATCCGTCCCAAAGATGAGAGCAGTATTCCATACCGGATCGAACCTGCACTTGATAGAGTTTAAGCAGCTCTTCTGGCATAAAGTACCGTCTCACCTTTACCAGGATCCCCAACTTCTTAGCTGCTTTTGCCTTTATGAAAGGGCCAAAATTGAGGGTAGCTGTTAATGTAACCCCAAGAAGCCCAAGTTGGTCGGTTACCGGCATGGTTGTACCTCGGCAAAATGGAGCTGGGTGAAATTGGCTTTTTTGGCGGAAAATAAACACACTTGGGTCTTAGCAGCATTAAACTTGACCAGATTGGCATCGCCCCATTCAAACACATCCTGTAAGGACACGTTCAGGCGCTCAAACAAAGCCTCCCGGATCTGTGACCCACCAGCTCGTGCGTTGGACACGTATCTCTCAGCAACAGTGTTGTCGTCTGTATACCCAAAGGTACCGCGTTTTATTTATGCAGCAAGAACAGTGTTGCCAAAAGCACTGACCCCTGAGGAACCCCGGCATTAATATCCAGCAGACCAGACGAGCAACACTATGACCACTCGGATAGACCGATCTCTCAGAAAATCTGTGGTCCAATCACACAAACCGGTGGGCAGACCGAAGGGAGAAAGTTTACTAATAAGGCTTTCGTGCCAGACCCTGTCGAAGGCCTTCGAGATGTCAAGGGAGACCGCTAGTGCCTCCCCGTGCTTCTCTATGGCCTCACTCTAGATGTAAATGGCATACGCTAGAATCTTCTAGAGATCTCCCCAGTTGACTGATTTTGGCGGAACCCGTATTGTCGGTCGCTAAGGATAACATTCGCTTCTAGGTATGCCAGGAGCTTATGATTCAGCACGCGTTCCATAGTCTTACAGAGTATGGACGTTACCGAGATGGGTCTATAATTCGACGGGTCAGCTCGACTACCCATCTTGAGCACAGGCTGCACGTTAGCTTGCTTCCAAGCCTTCGGCACTTTTCCAGTCTCAAACGAAAGGCGGAATAGGCTTGTCAAGATCGGAGACAACTCAGGCGCACAGGTATTTAGAACAATTGCCGGTATCCCACCGGTATAGGTAGGTACATAAACTTTGAATACACATTATGGCTTAAACATACAGCTAGTTTATAGAAGCTGTATACACCGGTCATCCATAGAAATAATTACTTATCTACAGATACTGTACAGACTAGTCTGCAGTCTTAACTAAAATCTTATTCATAAGATTTCTGTTTCATCTTTATTTGCGATATTCTCTAGAGAATTTGAACTGTCGGAAATTGTTTCATAAATAAGGATAAATTTTTAAATAGTCAACAAATTTTGTTTGAGGAATTAAAATGTGTGTATGGTTTGACAGATTTTGTACCGAAAATATGAACCACTTTATTTACTTTTTGTCCATATTTATATACCTACCGTTTTGGAACATAATCTAAATAAATTAACAAATACTTAATTAACATACACTAATTAACACGAAATTATGTAAAAACGCGTATAAAAACAAAATTTATCATTGGGCATCAAAAAAATAATCCACATTGCTGTCAATGGAAAAAGTTCCCAGAACACTGGCAGCATTGCCGCGTTGAATCGCAATGCTGATTCTTTGGCCGAAAAAAAGCCCAGCCCTCTGATCACGTGAACAGTCGACAAGTTGTTTGCTAATGTCCCGAAAGACTGGATGCGCACTCGGACCCCATGGGCCTAGTGTTTCAACGCCAAACGGCTCAAATATGTAACTTCAAATGAAGTTGTTATATTTGCGCCGTTTGAGGTTTTCTGCACCTGCAGCAGCCGCCCCAGCACAGCCCGCCGTGCTAAGAAGATGGGATGGCGCAAGGGTGTCGACACATGTTGCATCCCACACCAAAGGCCTACCCACCTTCCAAGGCATTATGGTAATCCCATCTGGCCTTTTCCCATCGTCGCGTGCCAAGCCGTTGGGTTCTAAAACAGCTGGCACCCCGGCGGTGACAAGAGCCCGACGGATAATGTCATTAATGCTGGCGTGCCGTGCTAACCGACCAGCGCTCCTACTGCAGGACAGGCCATGGTGTCCGAGGCGGTCGACTGCTTCACCGCATTGACACCGATGTGGAGCTCCGCTAGGAGCACCCAAACGCAGACACGTAGCGATCCGGAAAGTACTGTCACTCAGCAAAGTACCTATGTTGGGTGACGGTAGTGCCTGTAGCCAAAGACCCAACTCCCATTCACCCACAGCCAGCAGGCGGGCACGCTCCGCAGTATTGGTGGTCGTATTTATGAGGTTATTCCGTACCAATCTGCAGAGCGGCTCGTCCCATTGTCTTTGGGAGAACGGGTTATCGGGCAACGCCGTATTCGGGCAAGCCACTTTCCAGGCGTTCACTGCATCGGTCAAACAAGGCACTTCACAGTTAACCAATGATGGAGTTAATATCCTTTTGGTTAACTTTCAGTGCTGTTGACCGATGACAGGAACGCCGGTAGGCTTACACTAGAAATTTTGCGGATGCCGAGCCCACCAAAGCGAATGGGTAGTGTGGCTTGCAGCCACGCTCGGTCATCTAGAGCCACATTTAAGATAGATGTCAGTGTGTCTTGAATGATTTGATCGATTTTGTCCAAAAGATGTGACTGCTTCCATAAAGGTGAAGAGCGGAGAAAATACATAAAATTTGGCCCAAAACAACAATATCTAATGAGGGTGAAAGCCGAATGTAAATTAATTTTGCTACATCTTTCCGAAATATCGTTAAAAAGATTAATTTTGTCGTCAATGAATGAAGAAAAACTGTCTTCCAATATAGGTGAACCTAGGAGGTGAAGTGAACTCTTGTCTAAAATTTTGATATCTGGGGCTATTGAGTTGAATTTCTGTAGAGTCATTTGTCTGTCGGTATTGTCATTCAGGAAAATTTCACATTTGGAGTGGTTGAGGTCAAGGCCGATGGATTGGAACTGTTTCTTCAGGAATTGGAAATCTTACAAAACTGTGTCCACGTCACCCCCTAAAGTTCCATCATCTAAATACCAGACGTTAAATTTTGCATTTAGTTTTTGGATATGGGATGAATAGCCAAGCTGAAAATGACTGGCCCGAGAGGGTCACCTTGTTGGCAGCCAACTGCAGATTCCAAAACGTTGTCCATGTATAATAATTTTGAAGGGTACCTGTAGCATTGCCACAAAAAGCTGTAAATTTCCGGTAATTCTTTTTTAGCTTCCGCCAACAAAGTGTCCCTGTTAATGGAATTAAAGGCGTTTTTAACGTCAACCTTGAGGATGACCTCACTCTTATCTGAATTTAAAAACGTTGAAAAGGCATGTACGGCAGCCTCGCAGCCCCCTCTGGATCCAAAGCCAAGCTGTAGGGGCTGAAATTTCTGTATTAGTGATTCACTATATAATTTACAGCAAATTTTGGCTGCCATACGCCTGTAGGTGCATTCGACGGCAATGGGACGAATGCCGCTGTCCTTCTTGCGCAGGGCACATAGGTTAGCCCCGTACAAGATATTGACGACAGCAACGTTCACACCGCCGGACAGCATTAAAGTGACGAGAGTCGACAGCTCCTTCAAAAGCGACTCACCAGCTTCCCCGGTGCCTGACTTAAGAGGTCCTTTAAATGCTGAGGAGTCAGGCCGTCGAGGCCGCCGGCGTAACCACTTCTGAAGGAGCTCACGGCTGCCATCAATTGGGGAGCTGAAATTTGGAAGAAAGATGAATCCGGATTGGGGGTATCGGGGGGATCAGGGAAGGTGAGGTCATCCGCAGGCACTGGGTGTTTACTCTCCAAAACTGAAATAATATCTGGAGAGTAAGGCGCCACCACATCACTACTAAACAACAGCCTGGCCGCTCCCCTAATGTCACCTTCACTTAATTTTGATTCCACAAGTGAACACACGTCTTTCTGGGGAACAATGTTGAAAGCTGGTAATTTTGAATCTAAAACGAAGGCCGAACTGTTACAATTGTCTTTAATTTGGGACGTTAATGTTTTTTTTGAAGCCAAATTTTTTTGGACATGCAGAATCCTATAAGGGAAGGTGAGTAATTCCTCCCAGGCACTTAGTGTGTTTTCCTGGGTCGCAAGACGTACGCATCGCGCTAAACTCAGTGCAACAGACCGTCTTGCACCCCGAGGAACTCTCTTCACTAAAGGTGTTGAATTTTTAAATTTAGATAGAATTGTCCAAAGTGGTTCTAAATCTGTAGTTATTTGGGAATTGGCTGGGCTTTGGGGGCACAAAGGTACACTACGTGGCTTGTGAACTTTGCCATAGTGGATCCTTAAACCCCGTTCGCCTTTAAAAAAACGTGCCTGAGAGCAATGGGGGCATCTACCCAGCTGGGTTTCAAGCGATGTAGCAGGTTGACTGCTACAGGTTCCGACATCGCTACAGCCGGCATTAAACATAAAAATTTGATTAAACTTACCAAATAAACAAAGACATCATGAAATAAAGTATTACAAAAACGACACAACACAAGAAATAACTAAAACTACACTTATCATAACAAATAGCACTTTTTCACAATAAAATATAAGATGACACTACCAAAAATTGACGGCTTTGACGCAGTCGCCCTCGGAGCGTGGGGCGCTGCGCGCATGCAGAACAGCCAAAGAGTAAGTAAAATGCTGGGAAGTCTTCCCAGCCGGTGTTATGGTTGGGCTGCAGACGTCGCTCCGCCAGTCGGACGATCTAAGGGCCACCTTAGATGGACAATTTAAGTTGACGTCCAATAACAACGGGGTGTATCTGCCTATAATCATCGGTTGCTCTAATCGCTCGTTCGTATGCTACAACTACAAAGTTAATAATATAGGTATAGTAGTAGGTAGTGTATGGCTAGGTCTGTAGATTGGTGACTATCTTAACATGTCGAGATACCTCAGTGACTCGAAAGCACGTAAAACTGGTCGCCCCGGCTTTCATTAATAGACACGTTCAACCAAAGAAAAACTTTTTTGTTAAAAGTTATCTGACAATTGAAAATTCGACCCGCTTTACCCTGCTCCAAAGGGTAGCAAGCCCGCGTATTTGATATCAATTTCAACTTGAATAATCATCGCGTTCTTGAGAAAAGGGAAGACGGTCAGACGGATCCTAAAAACTAACTAAACAAAATGCAGTAATATTCAATGTAGTAAGAGTTAATCGACACTAAAAGAAGATGGCAAAAATCACTGACTATAATTTGGTTTTCCCCTCCACACTACTATTGTATTCAATCTAAAACTCAACACCCGCCACGCAGATCTGCAACAAATCTCCCAAGACTGCACGACTGCACGTGTCACATGCTATAAAAGAAAATGACACCATAAGATACCTGTAAACAAATAGTCGCTCTTCGACACATGTCGCGGCCATCTCCCGAGAAAGTAGTCAACCCGCACATATTCATAGTGCGTGGCAGCATACGAGACAATATCGCACTGAAACACTGACATTGAAAATATAACCTTATGCTTTCATGATAGAGTTTGATTTAGAGGTGAGGGTAGGGATGTCGATATTGAATATCAAAGGTGAACCCACCAATATTTCGTGATTTATCAGAACGTATTTGTGGTAGTGAGTCTCATCCCTCGCATGGAAAATAACACAATATAATATAGGATGCATGAATATAAACGGGATATGTATTGGATAGTTATCGCCTTCGAGTTTGCTTCGTAGGCTGGACCAGACCACCTTTCAAGTTATATTGCGATAAGGAAACTGTCTGAATTTTGTCAAGATGAATCAGGATAAGTGTCATGAACGTCTTTAATACATTAGTGATGCCGAAATGGTAAACAACATCGTATTCCATACTAATAATGTAGAGTTGTTTTTTTTCTATTGATAGGCACACGTTTGATCACTATCTGACCTGATGTGGTCGAAAATGGAACACGCTTACTTAGAAGTAACCTGTTCACTCTTGACTTAAAGACTCCCAGGTTGAAGCTATCAGCAAACACAGACTGCGGCAGGGAATTCCACTTCTTAGCTGTACGCACTATGAATTTGTTCCCAAAATGTTTAGTGCGTGTAGATATATGGGATGTCCACCATGTACCGGTGGCGCATCGCCTTTCGTCTTGTAGTCCGCTGATAGAACGGGCTTGGTGGAATTAGATTATGCGATGCGAATCCGGAGGAAAGTTACAGCCAGTGTAACCCTCAGATTACCGATACATTTTTCAAGATTTTAAGTTGGTATGTTTCGGCTTAAGTTTACGCTTGGACTGACGAAAGATGGAAGATGAAGTTGAAGGGGCTGAGGAAGGGGGGGCTCATTCCCAAATGTTGGATATCTATGGATGATCAGGATAATATCTATACTTTCATATATAAAGCTGAAGAGTTAGTTTGTTTGTTTGTTTGCTTGAATGCGCTAATCTCAGGAACTACTGGTCCGATTTGAAAAATTCTTTCAGTGTTAGACAGCCCATTTGTCGAGGAAGGCTATAGGTTATATATCATCACTGTAAGACTAATAGGAGCGGATCAGTAATGAAAATTGTGACGCAAACGAAGTTGCGCGGGTCAACTAGTCTATCTATAAAAATTTGGCATAACTTACATTTGCCTTTGAAATAAAGTTAAGACTAAGAGTTCAAATTATGACCTCTACTAACACACAGAAGTTAATCCATAATAACTCCTCAACACACCTAAATCACAAAAATGCCTGCCAAAGATCCTAATTAAGAACGCGACACAAACAAGCACCTTCCTCCTGACAACAGCACAAACTCGCACGGTCCGCACATTATGCAAGTTAGTCATAAGTAAATCACCAGCTAAACGGATGGCGACCAACTTCCCAAGGAGGCTTACGTGGAGTCGTCGAGGTTATAACTCTCTGTCTTAGACAGAGAGAATGGATTGAGAGATACTCTCACCGTTCTGTAGAAAGAGACAGAGCGATTGGTTCGTCAATATCTGTCAATGCTCAGGCGGTGGAAGTGATGATAACATTGCAAGCACTTGACGTGGCCCTATCAGAAGTTTACTGCAGTAGCTTATTTAATATAATTTATTCATAATTAATTATATCATTTATAACTACAGAACATAAAAAATCACGATAATGTTGTGATCATGTAATTTTTTGACAAATATATCAGTCAGATAAAAAAAAAAACCTGAGCTCGGTGAAAGTTCATGTCTAATTATACGAGTACTTTGACTGTTAACAAAAAACAGTCGCGCGTTTGATACTGCCCAGTCTATAATCAAGCTGAAATGCTTACAAAATAATTATATACTTACTCTTTGCATGCCGGCGCGCTGTCACTAGTCGCATTGTCTGATATTAAACAAGGCCCGCGCCGCATGATCTCTATATTTCTTTCAAATTTCTGTACAGTACTTGTACAGTTTCTGTACCTGTACAGGAGAAGCTCACTCCATTCTCCATATCTACATTTGTAGTGGACAGGCCCGGGGGACGGAGATGAAATATTACCTCTCTTTGTTACACAATCGCCTCTTACACTCAATAATTCCGGCAGGATCGATGGGAAGTGGCTCTGCGATTTGGGAATCAGAGGCCGTACGAATAGTTTCCTTTGTCTATTAGGACGCTGTGATTGCGGGTTTGGAGTTATTGAGCGCGATTACTGAACAAATATACGCGTTTTTTCTATTGCTTGTTCGTTTCTTTGATTACTTTAAGCTAAGTGTTTGATCTATCTACGTATATGTGATTATAAACAAGCCAGCACAATCAAGGGGTAAGCCATTGATTTGAAGTGGAATGTTACTTATAGATTAGAATCCTGGTTGTTATGAACGATGTAAGCCCATGAATACTAAATGCTGAAATGGAACTAAAACCACTGCTAAATTTATCAGAAAATTTAATAATACGTTTGAATAATGTTGTAATAGTCCTTTGTCTTCAATAACTTTGACAGCCTTTTTATGACCCGGTGAAATTCTGCCATAAAACGAGTACTACTTTAAATACCTACTCATGTAATTATAAACCTTTACGCGCCAAAAATACAATTCGAAATTATGTGTCGCGAATTCTAAAACCAATTTGCTCATGTACACATTGTTTCGAGTTTCAATTCATTCGTTCAATATTGGGCAGAATAGCCTTTCAAACAGGTCTCTACAGTTCATGAAACTCTGAAACTAATCAACATCTTTCACGACCAACTCTACTGTGGTTATTTTTTTTTTTTTTTGGAGTATTAAAAACGGACCCTGACATTTTCAGTTTAAAATTTATTGGAAAAGCAACGCCGTATTTATTTCAGGTACAGTGCTTTTCGGATATATTTCATTACTGGGTGCGAACACTGCGAACATTTGGCGCGATTTTATTTTATTTTCAATATAAAATATGAAATTAAATTGTTGGCTGTATTACCGGCTATTTCGTCGCCCGTACAACTAGTAAAAGTTTTGAAATATTTATGTGCTTGACCACCATCAGTTTGTTTTATAATTTAATCTATGAATGTTGCTATTATTTTAGTCACACTCAGACTCTTGATTGTAAAAAAATCAACATTACCAAAGTGAACATTAATTCAATAAGATTTGTATAATGAAGCAATATGGATTTTTTCTGGATTTAAAATAATAATTCTATTCAATCAATAAATCAAAAACTCTATTTGGTCGGCCAGTTATATTAATATTGGACGCCTAAATAAAAACATACAAAGATAAAACCGTATGTAGTAGGCAGTGAGTAGGGGGTTTGTAACGTCACTTCTAGGTACCTAGTAAGTGTGAAATTTCAGCGTAATATATCGTCATTTGTTATCAAGTTCGAATATTTTTTGATTAAATAACTGACGTCTACATAGATTTTACAGAAATGTACGTAATTATCATTTATTTTAAAAGCTAACTTTAGACTCCTCGCAAACGGGACTCCGACCACAGTCACTAGTAGCTGTCGTGATCCACGTCCTATGGTACCACGAAAACAAAGGTGGTCGGTGGCTGCAACCAGTGAGCCTTAGCCACTTGTCTCACCGCCAGCAAGGAAGCGAGTAGCTATCGACCATTTGCTCATATTTCATTTGGCAGTTGTCTCACCGTCCTGCCGATGACCACCGCCGACTTCTTCGCAGAATAAATACTACGGTAAGGTTCAGTGCAAAATATTTGCAGTTGATCTACTGTAACTGTTTTTCTTTTAGACTTGATTTCATCTATGATACATTTTTAACCGTTGTTCGGTTGCATGTATCTTTTTTTTTATGAATGTTCACCGATTTCTCCGCCGATTCTGGACCGATTTTAAAAATTCTTTTTTTATTCGAAAGCCTATACTCCTGAGGTGGTCCCATTGTCACCAAGTTAGAATCTGATGATAGAATCCAATGAAAATCGAGGGAAACCCTCAAATTTTATAAGCACATACACTGTTTTTCATAAACTTTCTAACGCGATTCAGATATTTGTGCCTGGTAATCATCATTTCATGTTGCTGAGCTGATGATGGAAGGTATTAGTCAGGATCTGATGATGGGATCCCATGAAAAATGTTTGTTCAGTGATATTTTCGCCAATTGTTAACCGATTTGGATGATTCTTTTTTTATTTGGAAGAATATTTTCTCGGACTGGTCCCATTTGAATTTGGAGAAGATCTGATGAAGAACTTCCGAGGTAGGCAACGGAACTCTTCAATAAATGATATCAAAAGGATCGGGATTTCTGTAATCGCATTTCTGTTGATTGTTTACACCAGTTAATAACATAACATTACGCCGGCACACTGTGTTTGTGGTTTCACTTTATAGTGGTCCCTGCATTCCACTGAAAAGTGAAAAATAAAAGTATTAGATAGTTTTATAATATGTAGTGATCTAGTGTTAGTGATAGTGATGTACCTAGTTGAATTATGATTTTACGAATAAAACCGAGACAATTTTTAAGATTAGTTTCCAGTCTTAAATGGTACACGTGTAAGCCACTATCTCCCTCTCAAGGGTAACACTAGTACAAGACCAAACAACTACCCACTTTTGTAAATTAATCCCTTTGTTATCATCTGGTATCAATGAACAGTAGACACAATAACGATTAATGTAAGGTCGTATTGTTTACCGACAGTAGGAGTTTAGCCGTCAACATCTTAACAGAACTGTCTCTATTGAAAGTAGTTATTTATTTAATGAATTGGTTTCGTAATGAATAGCTCTGTTGCTGATATGTATTCTGCTACGCGAAAAGAAATGAGTACAAATCTAATATGCTGCACTGCTGGCGTGAAAACGCTTCCACAATCCATTTTTTGATATTATAGAATTTATAAACTAGCGAAAATAGTTTAATCACACGGTAAAATACTCCCGAGATGAACGGTATTCTACGTCCTGTTCTTGAATAATATATACGTTTTACAGTTTCATTCAAATCCGTTCAGTCATTATGGGAGAAGAGGTAACAAATAGATAGATATACAGAGTAATTTCCGCATTTATAAAATATTATAAATGCGGAAATTAAATCTCCTCCCAAAAGCTTCACATCCATGCTAATAGCATGGATGTGAAGCTTTTGGGAGGATGGATATTTGCTTGTTATTCTTTCACAAAAAATAGATATTAACCACATGCGGGGGAGCTACAGAAGCCTAGCGTTTTGAAGAGGATAGAAGAAATTGCTTTTTTCTAAGGTTGGGAAATCATCAAATGACTCCTTCCGTTCTGGGCCGAGCTGAAAGAAGTGAACTCTTTACTGACTAAAACCCGTCCGTGTTCCTCCTCGTGCCCTTAGCGTTCAGGGCCGCGGTGACTTTTTCTAATAAAATACGCCACAAGAAGAAACCGCCTAGCAATCCTAACTTGAAACAGTCTACAGGAGTACACAGAAAACATCTCGCTTGCCATAAGCGGTCTGGCGTTTTAGAAAAAAAGCACTAGCGGTGCAATAATCCTCTTGTTTTAATATAACCACTACTTTTATTTCGTGAAACCTGAAATAAAAATAAAGTTTTTCTATGTACTTTTCACGAAAATCGTTTCACGGAACCAACAGTAAGACCGAACGAAATTAAAGATATAAAACGTAAGACCACAAAACGGGAAAGTGTTTCCCCAGATTATCGCACACAGTACACACTTCAGTACACGGTACATACTCTACATACATACACAAGTGTGTATTAGTACACAGTTTGCACGAACGCAGGCCGTTCCATGCAAAACGTGTAATACAGTGCTATTGACCGGCGTAATTTCGCATAAATAAACCAAACATCGCTGTTGCTCATGCGAATAAAAATACTAATACATGTTTCAGGTTGTTGTCCAATAAAAGGCTAGGCTTTGCGATTAGTTACATTTGAACTCAACTCGTTTTTTTTCTAAATTCTCTTTTTACGAATATGGTATCAAATACATCTACAGACGGAAGTCTATGACCAGTGTTGCCAGAGATGACACATCGAACTGAAACGTGGTCGTTTGCACGTCGCAGAATTATCTGTGCCAGTCCAGAAAAGTTTTGGAGTGACTACTGCTTACCGGATGATGAAGCATTGGAAGACCACACACAAGAAATGAAGGTCTGGTAAAGATCGCGGGAATACGGTAGATGTGGCGACACTTAGTGGAGGCCTATATCCAGCAGTGGACGTCTTGCAGGTGAAATGATGATCTAACATGAAGTGCCATCATAAAAGTAGGTACTCATAAAAAGTTCCCCCAAATAACGGACACGAAGAGACAAACAGGTCACAACTGTGAGCTGTGGAAGTCCAGTGAAAATATTCGTTTGGTGTCAGGTCAATTGAAAATACAAAAAAACACACTGCACATAGCTCAACACCAAATCGCCACATCTTCGAATAGCTTTCAATATCTCTGATCCTCCACTACACCGCCAGCCGTCCCTCGTTCCATCTCCAGCATAATGTAATGTTTACGAGCCGCGCGCATAGGCCCCGTGCTTGGCACGGCCGCACCGCGTCGCATATGTGGCTATCATTCCACCAATATCAAATGGGCCCCATAAAAAGATTACGTCGTAACCCGTTTGCGAAGGGCCCCGGCCACTTTGCAACTGATTTACGTAATGGTTGCTGTTGAATGAATATAGTTATCGCGATACTTGTTTTTTTTTTTGTAAGGGGTATATTTTGTGTAATTTTTTCTCATTTATTATCGACTGAAATTGACCCCATAAAAGATTTTTCCGATAAAATAATTTAATGCAATACAATAAAAAAAAAATAAGATACAAAAAGGCATAATAAAATTTTAAAAAGAGTTAAGTACCTAAAAACCGATCACAAATATCATGATATCCATAACTGTTTTATAGTAATAACACAAAAACCAGTTAAAACAAATAATATTGGCATTATGTCACAATTAAGTAGACAGCAAAAAAAAAAAAACAGAAGAGAACAACTATGGTGAGATGAGAGTGAACATATGTTTGGCAAATAAATAGCTGACGCTGATATTTTACTGGATCCTAACGCATATGGAGCATTCGACGTGGAGCTGAATTAGTGGAAGAAGAGTTATGTTTGTGTACAATGTATGTCACATACTGTTTTGTGAGGAGGGAATGTCGTAAGTTTACCTGCAATTAGCTACATTTACAGGTGAAGGTGACATTATCATTTGGAGACTTGACATTTCAGCATTTTCTTGTTCATTTTTTTGTTGATCCGGGATGTGTGAAAATAAATCTGTTATGTAAACGCTCAGTACTTCAGAAACTCCCAGGATCTGAAATCCTTTGCAAAGCTCGTAATTTGATACAAAAGTAAGCAAAAATACATTTGATGATTTCCTTACAGTTCTCTAAAAGAAAGTTATAATAAATACAGGAAAAAATATCCGCGGTATAGCCAAAGAAGCCGAAGCGAATACAGTTACAAAGTGAGTGAGAAAGTTTTGGCTCATTATATCGCCATTCCCTTTCTACGAGAAAAACGAAAGAATTATACAAATCGTCGTAGTTTTCGATATTTTGTGGGACAAAGGAACTGTGACCTTGTTAGTGTAACTTTAACATTATGTAAACAATATCATGGGGTAGGTTTTAAGTGAAAGTAGGTTTTGAGAAGCTCGTGGCTAGATAATAACAGCCGCACGGCGTATCTTCAAGGTTAGGCAACGCTTGCCAAGGTTGGTGTGGATGGGTGACCATCTTAACATAGCGAGTTTCCTCCGTGCCTCGGAAAGCAGGTTAAGCCGTTGGTCCCGGCTGTTATTTGTAGATCTTTGGCAGTCGTTACGGATTGTCAGAAGCCAGTTAATCTGACTCCAGTCTTGCCATGAAGTTCCTACCGTGTTACCCAGTTACTGGATTGTGGAGGTCTGGTAGGCAGCCGCTCCGCGTAAAATACTGGTATTCAGCTAAATTCGGTTTGACTGGAAGCTGACCCCAATATAATTGGAAAAAGGCTAGGCAGATGCTGAGGCTTCATGTGAAATGTGTTTTAATGTATTGAAATTGTAAACGAACCCGTCAGGCGCACTATTATCTGTTGTGTGTTATCGTTGCCATGTTTTTTTTTTACTATAGATAGGCACGCGTTTGACCACTATTTCACCTGATGGTAAGCGATGATGTGGTCGAAGATGGAGCACTCTTGCCTAGAAATAACCTATTCACTCTTGACTTAAAGACTCCCAGGTTGTAGCTACGAGTATCAGGAAACACAGACTTTGGCAGGGAATTCAATGATGGAAATGGGATAATGTTGTTGTTGTTGTGTTGACTATTGTCTTACTCTTACGTCTTTTAATTTTGCAAGGCCTGACAGGTTAAAAGCCAGATTTTTATTTCATCTTTGAGTTCGCCTTTTTCCACTCCTTCACCTGATTGAAAGTGATGATGTAATAAATGATGGAGCATTCTTGCCTGGAAGTAACCTATTCAATCTTGACTTGACTTGGCCTAGCAACCGAAAGACGCCCACTGCTGAACTTAAACCTCCCCCAAGTGTCGACAACAACCGGTCCTGTTTGACTCGCACACATCGGCTACCCGCGATCCTCACCAGGTCATCGATACACCTTGTGTGAGGTCTTTTAACGCTTGTCTTCCGGCACGCTGTCGCAGTTCGATAACGTTTCGGCCCCATCGACCATCTATTCTGCGAGCAATGCGCAGCCCACTACCACTTCAGTTTCACGATCTTTCGGTGCTATATCGGTGACCCTGGTTCTCTTGCGGTAATCATCATTCCTGATTCGATTAATCTATTTGAAATATGAGTAGATATTCCCACATTTTTCGTGCAAGTGACTTCGTTTAGATTAATGAAACAGATGTCGGTATCTTTCAGCTTGTTTTGGGAAATTTTCTCCCGTGTCACTCCAATTTTGCTACTTCTTCTAGTGCTATTTGATACTATTATTTAAGTCAGTGTTTTCTATCACGATGTATTCTTTTATTCATATTGTAATAGTTAGTGGCTGTATAATGTTGTTTCAGTTCACTTGATTGCTTTCCTTAATATTTCTTTGGAAATTCAGATCTAGTCAAAGAATTATTTTATTCTTGTTTTTGCTGTAGAAGTCTTGATATTTTCTTTGTTTGCCTTAATGCCAGCATTTATTTAGTTAGAAATGTTCTGTAAGTAATAAGCAGAATAAACATTAGGTATACATTTGTTGCCTCTTAACTATATAACTGCTAGCTTTAGCGCGCGTCTGTGCTCATGTTCATTACTTCATGACTTTCGCAATAAAAGCAGTTTATAACCGCCTTCAAGGTCCCATCTTTTTCTTATCGAAATTGTTTCAGCCATTTAGGTGTGAAAGCGTAACTCAAACCAGATATAATAATAATTAACCAGTTATTATAATAATATGTATTTATTTTATCGCCACAATACACATTAAAAACAAGGTTTCCTAGGACCAATAGTACACAATAAGCATATTGTGGGAGACTGGAGCCTAAACTAGGCTTGAAGCCTGTATTTCAGGACACCAGGGCTCCACCCCTTAATAATAAACCCCTTGGTAATATAGCATTCTTCCTTATTTATTTATTTAGCAGACAGTGGTCGCGAATAATTTAATGACAACTTAAGATGTGATTTCCTTATCTATTTAGTGTTAGTATGGTTAGTAAAAGTGTGAAGATGAAGAAAAGTGTGGTAAAGGTTGAGTCTGTGTTTACTGTGTAACTAAAAACAAACAACCTCATTTCGCATTTAAAATAATATTTAGGATAATATCTGTTTGTGGGAATCTTTTGAGTATTACCCATCCTCCATAGCACATAGCGTGATAATATATAGCCTTTTTGTTGACCGTACCTTTAAGGAATATTTATGCAAAATTTGAACAACATCGGTTCAGTAGTTTTTTCGCCAATTAGAAACATACACCCCAAGATTAACTATTTTATTAGGTCCTCACAAAGATTAGAAAAATGAATAGCTAAAATCCTATTACCTAGTATTTAGTATTTGTTTGATAAAAATAATAAAGTCGTGACTAAAACTATGAATAAATCTTTCAAATAAAAGAGGATCTGCCTCGAAACAGCGACAGGTTCAGTTTTTATACCGACAATTTTAAATGCGGTCCTTGTTCAACCTACTATGTTCTAACAAAGCTTTATATTTCATTTATCGCGCCTTCAATCACAAGAAAATCAGAAATGATCCCAAGGGAACACACTCATTTGATAAAATACATCTTACGTCTTAATCTAGGACAAGTTTGACCCGTCTGCCTGTTTTCATCCAAAGCCGTTGAGCTTTTAAGACGTGAAAAGGTAAAAATATACAGACAGACAGAGATACTTTCGCATAATATTATAATTTGTTTTTAATTAAAACAATACGCAAAATATTTAGCATCGGCAAAATATTCAGCAGAACTAGATCGCGAGGGCTACATTTAAAGTTACCTCACTATAACAATCAAAACACTCTTCTTTACAAATTTAATTATTTTCAGTGTTGTTTCAAATGTTCTAGATTTTATTTCAGGCTAGTCTGCCCAACTTGGGGCGCATTCGACCCCGCACAAGTTTGTGACGTATGGTCCGGATAAACGCGAGGTGTTGCTGGCAGCAGCGACTAATTGTTTGGGTCTAAATAGCCCCCATTCATGCGTGCGTATGACATTTTGAATGTGAATTTTTAAGAGAATTTTTTGCTTGCTGAAGATTGTTGTTAGGTGTTGTTTGATAAATAATTGTCTGCATGCGTAATAAGTATGGTTTCTTTAGAGGAATGGACTCTTATTTTTTGTGGGTATTTCGAAAAAAATCTGGGATATTTCGGTCAATGAACTACCTATATCTATTCAGTGTTTCGTAGAATATGATGAAAATAATTTTAGTTAGGTAGCGATGACGTGAAATAGAAGTGTTTTTCGAATCTTCCCACACTTCTGTACCTAAATAATTAATTATTATACCTAGCAATAATAATAATGAAGTCGGAGAAAGATAAACAAACGAAGTATCTTGACTTGGCTCGCGAGGTTGTCGACATGTGGGATGTGAACACAGCAGTTATTGTGCCGATAATCGTGACGGCCAATGGCATAATTGCCAAGAGCCTCGACCAACATCTCAAGAGGCTCTCGTTGGGCAGCTGGATCAAGGGCTTGATCCAGAAAGCATTACTCCTGGACACGGCGCGCATCGTTAGGAGGTTCCTTTCTCAGAAGCCCTGACCACCGGTAGCTTGGACCCTGTTCCCGATACCGGTAGGTTACTATTTTTTATATTTTTAAATGTTTTTTGTATTTTTATAGAAATATTTAAAAATGTAATTTGTATGTATATATTAATGAATAAATGGAATAATAATAATAATCAAGGGCTTGATCCAGAAAGCAGTACTCCTGGACACGGCGCGCATCGTTAGGAGGTTCCTCTCTCAGAAGCCCTGACTACCGGTAGCTTGGATCCTGTTCCCGATACCGGTGGGTTACTATTTTTTATATTTTTAAATGTTTTTTGTATTTTTATAGAAATATTTAAAAATGTAATTTGTATGTATATATAAATGAATAAATGGAATAATAATAATATATCTTTATTTCACACGTACGTCCATACCTTTTTAACAAATGAAACGTTAGTAAGGTTGTTAGTAGAACACATAAAAACTATAAATAACAGGGTGTTAGTAATTTGTTAGACATACAGAATCTAGATCAGAATAGGTACGAGGACACATACTAGTCTCTTTCCTGTTTCTGAGTAAGTGAACACTCGCCCAGTAAACAGTAAACGCACCGTTTATTTTGCACGCTAACGTTCTGAGGACAGTGTTGGTGTTTCCACGGACCCACCTCATCATCGATGCGGTTCTCTTCCTGATGATGGCGAAATAATCATCGATGGAAGCTGCCGCAAACATTTCAGAAGCACTGCAGTACCTGGGTTTCTTCAACACTGCCCTCAGAGCGTCATTATACTGAACTCGCAGGGCATTGAAAGCCCGCCGCGTATAGTTGATCCACAGACTGCACGTGTAAAATGACTGACAGAAGGCTCTGAAAAGTAACAGTTTTACATCTGTAGTACATCGTGCGAATCTGCGGGCCAACATATTGCAACGGACTGCCAACGCCCTCCTTTCCCTCTCTAAGTCTGCATCATCCTGTAGGCGATCCGTCAGCATGTGACCCAAGTATTTTGCTACCGTCACCCTCACTAGTGATGCCCCCCCGATCTTAACTGGTGGCACATTTGAAGGAGCTTTGTTCCCCGCCTTGAATACCATGAGGACACTCTTACTAGCATTATACTTGAGTCCATGCGACGTGGCATACGCTTCACAAATACCCAGAAGTCTTCTGAGCGCACTCACTGACGGGCTCAGCACAATCATGTCGTCCGCATAACTAATATTATTTATCATGGTTCCGTCTATCGAACAGCCGACCATAGTTCTGTTGAGCCTGCTAATAAGCTCATTAACAAATAAGTTAAACAAACTCGGAGAAGTCAACCCACCTTGCCTGACACCGCATTTCAGAGGATATTCCTGACTAAGCGAGCCGACCCATCTGACCGCATTTTTTTGGTTACTGTACCAGTACTTGAGGAGGGATACCGTCTCCCTCGGCACAGTGGTCTCCTTAAGTAGTTTATGCCACAGAATATCATAATTAACCAGGTCGAACGCCCTCGACAAATCAAGAAAACACGCATATATCGGTGTATTCCTGTCAGTATAATACCTTACAGTTTGTTTCAGACACATAATTGCCATTTCCGTTGACAGGTTGGGTCTGAAGCCAAACTGCAAGTCATGGATCTGAAGGTGTTTGCTCAGCTGTGCGTTCAAGAGACTGTCGAGGACCTTCGCCACGGTAGTGGCCAATGATATCGAGCGGTAGTTCCGCTTGTCAGATGGATCCCCAGTTTTGTTTTTTATTATAGGAACTACTACTGTTTTCAGCATATCATCCGGAATAAAAGAGTGACCTATACAAAAGTTAAACAGTAAACTTAAAACTCTGGGCAGATGTACATAATAACACTTAGTAATTCGTGATTTGCCGTATGGTGTCGGCCGGTGCCGTATGGTGCCGTAAAAGAATATTACCATCCCATCACTTCCCGTGGGTGTCGTAAGAGGCGACTAAGGGACTCACCAGAGAATGGGCAGCAGCGTTCTCTGTAAAACGAAACATCATCCATACACTGCGATCGCCAACACGCCTGCCAAGCGTGGCGATTATGGCAAACCCCCCCTTTTGGGGGAGGCCTATGTCCAGCAGTGGACGTCTTTCGGCCGATATGATGATGAATTCGTGATTGATTCTCTGGCGCTAGATAATTTTCATTGAAAATTAGTTGATCAGATAGTTCACGGTGACATATTTAAATCGATAGGTCAAATTGCGAGTTATGCTCTAAAGTTATAAAAAAAACGCGTAGATTGCGTCTTGAGTTTTCGGATCACCATCCATCCATATTTAGGGCTCCGTGCCCAAAGGGTAACAAAAGGAGAGTCCCACTCGTACTTGGCCGGTTTCTGTTATTTGAAAATAAATATAATAAAATATTGAAAACAAACTAATTTCATAATTAGTTTGTTGTTCTTTGTACTTGTTTATTTAATTGTGGTAACAAGCCCGTTGTTACGAAAACCAAATCCATATTTGTTTTTGTTAACAAGCCCATCCACCATTCATGCATAAACTAACGAATATCATTCAAATATTATTACTAGCTGACCCGTGCCCACTTCTTTGGGTGGTATTTTTCAGGTATATATATAGCCTAAGAAACTCAATTGTAACGTGGCTTACTATTAGTATTTTTTTTTCCAAAATTGGTGCAGTAGATCCAGAGATAGAACCTCACAAATTCACAAACTGTACCTCTGTATAATATTAGCATAGATTAAATAATTAAGCTTCAAATTAATATGAAACAATGCTAACACGCAAGAGCAATGAATAATTCGAGAAATACCATTCTCTTCTCCTTCAAAACTAAAAGAAAATCGGAAGCCCAACCTTCAGGAACAAAACTATAATAATTCCACAATCAGGATTCACTTTGATCCATCATTTGGGTAGAACCCGACGTTAAAAGGATAGCAAGGGGCGGTTTATCAGTAAACGGACCAATTTGATTTCATTGTCCAGATTGTCCAGTTCGGTCCTGACCTTATCTCCGAGCCAGAGATCCGAATACAATTAGTTAATTACAATGTAAAGGGCGAATTGTCTCTAATACGTCGGTGACTACGTTTTCGTCTGTATATTAGGACCTTTTAACAGTGAGAGAGTTTTGTTTTAAATGGAATTTCTTAATGATTTAAATGGGACTGTGGTATAGTAGAACTAATTTTTTAATGGTTTTCGGAAGTTTTGGGTAGTTGTAAATATAACTCATCATCATCTGCCTAGCCTTTTCCCAACTATATTGGGGTCGGCTTCCAGTTAAACCGGATTCAGCTGAATACCAGTATTTTATGTAGAGCGGCTACCTACCAGACCTCCACAATCCATTAATTGAATAACACGGTATTTCTTGGCAAGACTGGAGTCAGATTTTCTGGCTTCTGACAATCCGTAACGACTGCCAAATAACCACAAATGACAGCCGGGACCAACGGCTCGGTATATAAGATTGTCACCCATCCTAAGACCGACCACGGCAAGCTTTACCTTGAAGATCGACCGGTGCGGCTGTTTTTATTTAGCTACGAGAATATAACTGATACTAATATTTTATATGTCTCAGCCGTCAGTCTTCGAAGCAATTGTGAACAGGTATCTCCTGAGGTTTTAGACGAATTGCCACTGAGCGCGATGGCCACTTTCGAAATGCTATTATATAATCCCTGCCCTGTGCCCTCAAGTGTCACGTTGCTGAGATATTTGAAGGCAAGATCATGCGTCGCAACTTTGAAAAAAGAAATAAGATGGCGGCGGGATTCTAAACCACAATAGTTATGAGACCAAAAGATTTTTTTAAAATCTAAAATATTCTTCGAAGGTTAAAACAGCGTGGCGCCTAGTCACCCACATATCGCGTTGTTTTTAAGGCCCATGTAACAGGGGCTCGCCTTTTTTTTTTTTTGGACGAGCCCGCCACTCATTCCAAACCACTGCAACTCCTGAAAGCCAGAGTCAATGACTCTGCGACCACCAGAAAAACGCCGAGCCAATGAAACCCGATGAGTCCCGGAGAAACGATTTAACTGTCTTGGATCCTGCAACGTAATTAATCAGAAAAGTACAGCGGAAGAGTAGGAAAAAACAAATATATATAATATCCACTTCCCTCCATATCAAGCTGGAGCAATAGGGGCTCGCCTATTGCCACAAATCCAGACTCCAGCCTGCTAGGTACTGAGAAAAAAATATTTCAGTGAGTATTAACATTTTAATTTAATAAAACTCCCAATAACTGTAACAATTAGTGCAAAACCAAACTGAGTTACAAACGTAACTCAATACGCAGAAATATGATTTCCAACATTGATTCAATAAATCACAGTTCCGTAAAACCGCTGAACCGCCAATTAACCAACTTTGTCGCGGCTGAAATAAAACGGTCCATTTACTGACTGTTCAGACCTTTCCTATCATGATCCATTGGGAAACTAAAACAGTAGGTTTCAAAAGGAAAAATAATTGTTTTTCATTTGGCATTATTGTTCTATCGAGGGCCTCTTCATAACATGGTAGTTGGGTAACGCGCTCACAAAACTCCACCTTACGGTTATTGGAACAAAGTTCAAAATCGATTGTGGTTTCCTTCTCCACACGTAAGCAACAGAACAACAAAAGACGCGGAGTTGCATCGGAACAATGCGGCGACGCTGCCGTGGTAGCGACAAGGCGACACAATGCCTCGGGACGCGACTGTGCCCATGCCTCCGTTATCATGGACGGACTGTCGCGGCCATTGTGTGCAAGATATGTCAAGGATTAAACAGTAAAACACTGCACTTTCGGTTGTGAATGTTATGAAATTAAAGTTATCTGTGAATGGCGAAAGTGTCAACTGATTGTTTTTTGGCAACAAACTGTATTTTTTTTTTTACTATTGTTAGGCACGCGTTTGACCACTATCTCACCTGTTGGTAAGCGATGATGTGGTCAAAGATTTAGTACAATTTTACACAAACACATATTTTGGTGTTCCCTTGTTTCGCAAACCAAAATTTCATAGAATTTTATTTCACAGAAAATGTTTCACATAATATTTGGTCCTTATAATTTTATGTCGAATATTATTGTTTCAACAACTATTTACTTGAAATATTTCACAGAAACACAATTAAATTAATTTCTAATCACATTTATTTATTTAACAAACTTATCAAACAATAGAATTATTTTTTAATGAATATTGTGTGTTCGGTATATTTACCATGGTTTTGTATTTCAATGAAATCAATATTTTAGTATTCTTGTTTTATATGTCCAAATTTTCAATGGCATACTTTGAAGATGGCGGAATTTCATTTTGATTAGTTTTACTAAGCACAGTGCCTTTTTATAAAATAGGATTTTAAACTGTAAATTAAAAAAAAAGTCTTAAAAAGTCAATGTTGTGCTACAAAACTTAGTGACAAAAATGATCCGCTGTAAGACAGACGCCACGTAATCTTGTCTGCTCTACCCCTAGAGTGCCCATAGAGTGTAGTTTAAGCCTGCGAAGGTGCGGAGGGGCGAGGCGGCCCGCGAGCTGAGGAGCAGCCATTTGCGACGTTAAGTTTGCGTGGGATCGCCGAAACCCCGCAGAGCCGGAGCCGTGAAAGAAACCAGGCCTGCTGCATGATGCATGCTTGCTCGTATGCTTGCTTGCATGCTGTGTGCTTGCTTGCATGCTGCATGCTTGCTGCATGCATGGTGTATGATTGGTTTGTATTGTTTTGTGCGGTGTTTGTCTCTTATCCCCATTGCCATTTCTCGACACCACCGCTTCGTGGAGCTCCGTCGACTGTATCCGAATGAAAAGTTTTGCTTGACTAAAATTATTGTTATTGTGAACGCGGTGTAGGAATGCACATTGAAAAGGGGGAATTGAAACGTTTAGAAACTGTCACCCGTAAAAATGTTTTTCTTGGTAAAAAGTTTTATAGTAACCAAACAATATGAGGCTTAAAGAATATTTGATTCTATGACATGAATATCAAACATTAAATTTTATTTGTAACAAAAATCGATAATTTAAATTTATTCAAAGTGAGTATTCTGCGTACTGAGTATTCTATAAAATGATAACACAAGTAAAATTTTATGCAAAACGAAATTCTATTAAACTATTTTCTATAAAACAACGTACAACCATATATTTTACACAGTGACTGAAACTATCCGTGTTATGTTAAAGTTGACTTTTCAACCAGCAAACCTTAGAGTGATAAATAAGTTTGAAAAATATCAATTAATTTGCCTAGCCATTTTCCAAATAAGATACTTCCGGTCTAACCAGATGCAACTGAGAATATATAGTATTTTAAACTGTTGCCCGCGACTTTGTACGCGCATAGCCCGTTTTTCCCGTTCCTGTAGGTATTCCGGTAAATCCTCTTAGTGCTCCCCTACTCTCCCAAGGAACCTTCATGCCATTTCAGCTTTCTACGACCAGTAGTTTTAGCTGTGCGGTGTCTGTCAGTCACTCAGACAGCGACCAGAACCGGAAGAATTTATACATTAGGATGAAGCGACTGCTTGCACTCCACTGCACATACTACGCACAATATGTATTATATTTTATCTATCTTGTTGATTAACCTGAGCGGATGATGTATTTTTCTTTTTATTTCTTTTAAAAACAAAATAAAATCTTTTGCCGAATCATAATATAAACCCAAACGAACCCTTTTTGCAGTCTGTACCCTAACAATTCAATTAGGAAGGTCAAGGGTGACGGCACCGCCATTAACAATGCACGGTAATGGGCTGCCGACGTCAGAGGAACACCCTGTCACCTGCGTCATTCATTCCATTGAGACACCCTGTGTAAGGGCATTACGGGCCGGTCACTTCGGTAACAATAGGGGAATGTGTGGCGTCTTTGTGCTGAGGTATTTTTAGAAAGTTGTTTTAAACACGAAGGATAATGTAAGGGTCAGTGAAAAATGCATCTTTGATTTCTAGATTAATTGCTCAAGTGCGTGTTGTGTGTTGCGTTTCTTAATGATGTTCCTAGCTCGAACTTTCCGCAGACAGATTTAAAATGGCAAAGGTTGACTGGTAGAAAATTTCTCGTTGCATTATGTCCGCCTATTTACTACCATTGTACATAAAGTATACATAAACAGAGTGTCCGTGGAGTTTCTTGCACGTTCTTCTCCATAGAGATCTACGCTTTGGAACGTGCAAATAGCTTCCATGTTTTTGACTGACCGACCTTGACGTTTCAAAAGTGCCTGTGAATGGTTTATTTGAAATAAAATGCTTTGAATTTGAATTTGAATGAATACCTTTGATTTTAATAATCCAATGCGTTATTTATATTATTGAGCGAACGAATTTTTTAAACATTCAATTTGCATTGAATTTGAACTCCTTCAAAATTATTCGGATGGTATTTTGCTAATTCATGAAACATATTTATGCTGAACTTTTTACTTGTTAGTTTCTGTAGCCATTTGAACCACGAGGTATGGTTATTAGTCACCACTTTACAAAGTTTTCATTAAATTCTTGTTCATCAGATTTAAAAGCCACAGATAATTTTCTATCTACCTACAAATATTGCGGTATTTAAATTCTCCACTTTCACCATAAAGTACAGCTGGCAAGTAGTATCAACAAGGCCAAAGTGCTCACCCCACACGGCGCATGAATTTGAAGGCATTCTGGTAAAGTTAGCCTCAGTTCCGGTGAAGTTGGGATCCCGATGGTATACCAAGTTGTCGGGATCGCTGTGGCGAAATTTAAAGCAGGTATCGAGGTGTGCTAGCCAGAGTTTTAGCGTCATGTTTATGAGGGATTTGCTGGTAATTTTCTTTTAAGAATTATCTGTTGTTTTATTTGTTTGGAATCAATGACCTATTATATAATTATTCTTCTATGTGTGTCGTATACTTCATACATCATAGCTCTAAACAGCACAAGTAAAAAACGTAAAAATTAGTAAAGGATCACTAAAGTCAAAATTAAAAAACATTATACAAGATTGCAAACAGAACTAAAAAAATTAAAATAAGTTGTTTGAACAATGCAATATTTAGTAGTAAGTATGTACATAAGGTGGTTTACTGTTATGTAAAAGAGCGCTTCTCGCCATCAAACGTAAACGTTTGGCGAGTTTAGAATTAAGTGACACCTCTGTATTATTTTTCATTAAATAAAATGTTAAAAAAAAAGTGCTACCGGTACTCATCTGTAGCACGGATAGCTAAATATACGCGCGCGGTCGCGGTAGTTACCTTTCTAGGGTTCCGTACCAAAATGGTAAAAAGGAACCCTTATGGTGAGACTAAGTCTGTCCGACAAATGTAAAGTTATTCTATGTGATATAAATTTATGTAAAAATTACAGGAAAAGTAAAACAATGTCTCTCGATAGCACAACTTTTCAGAAATTATCAACTAAAATTACATTAGTTCCGCTAGCGGCCAAGAGAGATCGCTGATATAAAACTACAATATACACCACAGTGTTAAAATTCTCTGACGAATTAAGAGTTTTTATTTATTGCGATTTCAGAGTGCGGTAAATGCATCTATAGTTTATTTGTCATTGTTTTGAAGAACATTTTGCGCCGACCCCAAAGATGTTGAGGTTGAGGTAACGGCGAAATGATGGGGGAATCACTACATAGTATTAAACAAAGTCGCTTCCGCTGTCTGTCTGTCCCTATGTATGCTTAGATCTTTTAAACTACGCAACGGATTTTGATGCGGGTCTTTTTAATAGAGTGGTTCTCGAGGAAGGTTTTAGTATATCATTTGCACCCGTGCGAGGCCGGGGCGGGTCGCTAATGATGAATAAAGCTGCAACCTCATTACAGTGTCATATCGCAGCGTGACAGTCCCCCAAAACGCCGATCCTTATCATTTCTTAGTCCTTTGACTGGAAAAAGAAGTAGCATATCAAACTCCCCAGCAACAGTACACGGTAACTTTATTTCGTTACTATGATATAAAGTGCCTTTGATATTCTTAGAGTAACTCTTTATTCTTGTGTATTTATTATAATGTAGTAGGTAGTTTACGGGAGAATAAAAAATAAATTAGAATATTCTGTCATATAAACTTCAAAGATGAAATGACGGAATCAAGTATTATCCAATAACCAGAATTTTGATAAAAATCTACTGCTATATTAATTTTTGCACGTATCTACTTATATATTTTTACTAAATAATATCATAGAACATTCTTAGAAAATATGATTAAATAACGTCTAATTCCAATTTTATTTTGCTGCCTAGTAAAAGAAAGATTGAACGAAAACTAAAAATAATACCCAATATTTAAATTAATTAAATTCAAACTTTCTAAGAGCCAATTTTTTATGTTATAAAATATTCTAAAAATAAAGGCAAAAATCATTGTGCGAATCTTAATTTCAACGCCACGGATTCTGTGAATTCAAGCATTAAAAGGCCCAAGTTTCCCTCGATGTCTCAATTGTCCCGACAATGTGAACGCACAAGCCGTCGGTTGGCACGGAATAGACATGTTCAGAAGGCCGGGTTCGTACAAGAAGCCAGGACTCACGCACACATAAACACGCGTCACGTAGGCACAGCGAGTACAAGTTAGCCATCGCATCGACTCAAGCAGTTATGCGTATGTTCAAAGTACATACATACTAACACTATTCTGTTTCACATTTTTTTTTCTGAGAAAATTAGTAAGTTCTGGGAGCACTGCGATCTTGCGACTTTGATTCGTGACAGTTCTTGACCAGACAGGAGTGACGTCATCGTCCGTTTTCGCGCGATTTAAACTCTTGGTTAAAAAACGCAATTTTGGTAATATATTAAATCGTTTTCATTTCTAATTTATGTGGTGGTCTATTCTAGATGGGAGTTCTTTAAAATTAAAGCGACAATTGAAATATTGCATGTTCCCTATTAAATATTCGAAGCAGAGTTACTTACGCACAGATATTTCAAACAAGTGTCGGTCGAGAGTGACTATCACACAGATGTGCGCGCATGTATGTACTTACGTACGAAGACCTCAAACATAAGCCGGTTGCGAGTACGCTTGCATTCTCTGACCTCGTTGAAGGGTGTCTATTGTGTACGTGCGTGCTCGCTCGTTATATGGAGCCGACCTTCTGCATTTATCTACTCCGTGCTCGCTCCGTCGGTATCGTGGGATCTGTCCCAAGTCCCGTGTTATTGTGCGCTGTAATCTGTTGGATTGGCGACGGCCGCCATTATGAATTCAAATGGGCTATCTGGCGACATGTGCCAGCTCGGGTTGTGTACGGTGTGAGAGGAAACTGATCGGCCTTCTTGGTGTTTGTTGTTCTATTTCCGGGATTTTTTGTTCTTGGTCTTGATCAGTTGTTGTAAAATTGGAGGATATTGAGGAAAGGTGGTTAGAGCAGAAATAATACATTTGGCGGACATATAAAATACTGAGACTGGTTGCTCATGCGTGCAATTTAATAGTTTTTTACTTCTGCGCGAACTTTAACCTACATAAAAAAAAGGTGGCGTCACCTTTTTTCTGTCGTTTTTTTTTAATATTTGTTACCACTGTAGTGTGGGTTTGTTAGAAATATGTCTATGTTAGTACGTGCAAGTAGCCAAGTCTATAGATTGAATGGTTCGCTAATAAACACTAGTATTCAATAGTAATAGTAATAATAATAGTTCAATAGTAATAGTAGTAGTCAATTCGTGTGTTTAATTACATCTATCCCTACATGGCAACCCAGGCTTCGGGCAAGCCGTGCATAATGGTAGTGTCGCGTTACAAGTGGCTTAATTTTTAAATTGGTGCGAAATTATTCAGTTACAATTATTATCTGTTTGATGGGAGCAGTGCTAAAGTGCAAAAGTAGCAGAAAGTGTGTGTGTGCATGTGGTGTGCGCGCGCGTGTGTGTGTGTGGCGTCTTTGACCTCAAAGATTAACTTCAATTTAAAATCAATATACTTTTAGATTGGTCCAATTTTTGTATCAAAAACCAGTTTCAATTGTGGGGTTCATGAGAAATTGAGGGAGCTCAAAATTTTAAAATTCGGTAAAGTGAAATGTAACAAGACATCACTGGCTTTAACAATTAAAGTTATTTTGCAGTATTTTTACTGATTCTCATGGGTTCAGCGGTTATCCAAACATTGCTGGACTTATTCTTACTCTCGGATTAATCTCGTTTTTATAAGTATCGATATCTTTTGAACCCTCGGTCCAATTTAAATATGCAAAGATTTGTTCTCGTTGAACGAAGGTAAAGAAAGTTTAAAACCAAGAAAGCCTGATCTAAACTTGTTAAGAGTCGCTTGTTAGAACAAACTGTTCAAAAGCAAAGTTTTGTAAAATTAATCATATTACGTTCCACTATTTCTAGACTTCGTCAGTTTTGTCTTGAAAGTGGTTATTTTATTAATTGGTCGATACAGTGGTAATAATTTGCTTTTCTTATATGCTTTTCTTATCTTTAAAAAAACCGGCCAAGTGCGAGTCGGACTCGCACACGGAGGGTTCCGTACAATAAACCTTAATTTTGATTTGTTGTTATACCGGCCATACGGTTCTTTGAGATACAGCCCGCTGACAGACAGATGGACGGACGGACGGACGGACGGACGGACAGACGGACAGCGGAGGCTTAGTAATAGGGTTCCATTGGTTACCCTTCGGATATGGAACCCTAAAAAGGAGGAGGTTCTCAATTCGGTTGTATTTTTTATTTATTTTTTGGTGTTATGTTTGTTACCCATAACTCCGTCATTTATGAACCGATTTGAAAAAAAAATAGTTTTATCTGAAAAATATCAATCAATGAAAATATCAATCAATCTGATGAAAATATCAATCGAAAACTATACCCTTTTCGATTGATATTTTCATCAGATTCCATGAAAATCGAGGGAAACCCTCAAATTTTATTTTATTTTGTGTTTTGATGACAAATGTTTTTCATAAACTTTCTAACGCAATTCAGATATTTGTGCCTGGTAATCATCATCTCATGTTATTGAGCTGATGATGGAAGGTATAAATTAGGATCGGATGTTGAGATCCCATGAAAAATGTTTGTTCAGCGATACTTTCGCCAATTATCTGCCGATTTAGACGAATCCTTTAAGAGTATTTTTCTGGACTGGTTCCAATTCAATTTGGTGAAGATATGATGAAGAACTTCGGAAGTATGCAACGGAACTCTTCATTAAATGATAGCAAATGGATTCGGATTGCTGAAATCGCATGTCTTTTTATAGTTTACACCAGTTCTTAAAATAACATCACGCCGGTATGCTGTTAATGGGTACACAGGTAGATACCACTAAAAAGTGAAAAACAAAAAGCTATTCACAAAAATAAGTCGGTTAACTTCCAAAAAAAAATACTACAAAATACAAGAGTTTCATAGAGGGACATTTTTCGTTTTTGACACCGACTTCTGAAATTAAAGTTCTGTTCTTTCTTCCGAAGTTATTTTGTACTTTGTAGTGTATTTTTTTGGAAGTCGGTTGTGTTTTCTTGGTATAGGGACGAAAAATAAAAGCCAATTATTCGTTGAAAAATAATCCCGTACATAAATAATGCCTCTATCAAACTATTTAATTCGTCATTTAATTAATTATGTAATACAATCCACGTGAATGAAACAAGTGAGTAATTGCCTTAATTTATTTCAACTTGTACAAAAATACTTCAAATAAATAAATTGTCAGTCGTTGGTATTGCTTTGATGTTCAAATTAATATTTTATTCAATAACTCACGAAGATTCTTAAATAATTCTTTACGTTTCGTTTTACTTATTTTTTATTTAAGCGTCAACAACACGGGGTACGTAGTATGACGTCACAGTAATTATATTGAAGAAATATAAGGTATATAAAAATGAATCTCTGAAATGTATACACGTGCATAACTTGAGAACGACTTAACCTATTTGAGTATTATTTTATTGTTGTATTAATCCGCGGGCAGAAAAAAGCAAAAAGCCTGGGCGGGCCACTATAGTAAGTAATAAATTTAAAATCTGCAAATAAAATTGTTTTACAGTATTTTTGTTATTTTAGTTATTCTCCGCCTTATTATGAAGTTATTTTTTTGAAAATAGTCAACATCTGTGTAACTCTAACCCTGACAGCTCTACTCAATCAGTTCTTGCCAAATCTACAAGCAAAACTCACGCTATATACTATCATATTCTAGCAAATTCTCTACTGAAACAAAAACTCAGTGCACTGCAACTTCTATTATCATTCTCTTTCAGTTTGAGCGTCACCATTCAAGCAGAACGAAGGTAACCCAATAGTTGAACGCAGAAGATCAGTTCCATACAACCACGGTTAAAATATATACAGTATTCTATCTTCATACAAACGGTTGGAACGCGAGTCATGCTTACGCGCCTCGAGTTCAGAGAGTTCTCTGCGAGCAAGCAATCGCGAATGCACCGCAGTGACGAACGAACGGAGTGACTGTTTTCTAAGCAGTAAGCGGGTGAATTGTGAATATTTTTTTTAAATAAGTATAAGTTCTTAATACGAAAAAAAAAGAAAGAAGATATTGTGCTGTTTTTGGTTGCTGAAATTCAACAATACCGCACACAGGGATTTAAATTTTTCTTTACCTGTTTATCAGAACGCGGATTTTTATGCTGTTAAATTTAACAATAAAGCTTTTCGTACGTCTCAGTCAAGGTGCAGGTGTTTTTCAATCTCAAATTTATGAAAGTGTTGTTTTTTTTAATTAAATCTAGTAATTAAAAGAACAACATGATGTTTTTTCATTGAACACTTCCTATTTCACTCACAACGAAAATTTTATATTTACAATCACAAAACTGAAAGAAACTTAAGTAGGTAATTATATGAAATCAACATACTGTGAGCAGCCCTATCGCTGTAGGTAATTGTTTCAAGGTGAGAGCCGAATAACAATACTGTTAGTTATTTATACTGTGATACAACTGACAGAAAATAAGCGCACGCATACATGGACATGGCATACTTATGGCGAGCTCAAACAAATGCCGATCGCGAGCGCGCTTGCACTCGCCGTACGTGAAGGGAAAGGGGATCGTGCGTGTTCGAGCGTTGTATGGAGTCGAACTTTTGTATCTATATCTTTGTTGTGGCGCCGGTGGAGCTAATTTTCCGCTCTGACGCCGCTGAGCGGACACCCCGCCTATTATTAAGAAATTATAGATTAGATTTCCTATCGTAGGTTTGTTCGCCGTGGGTGTAATGGGAAAAGTTCGCGCTAATCAGGACGTGCCATCTTTTGATAACGAATTAAAGAATATAATCTTGAAATTTTCAGGAAAATCGAAACTTTGGAGGTCTGGCTAGGTGAAAGTTTTGTTGTCAAGACCTTTGATCATATTATTGAACGTGACGCTCTGAAAATTATTGAAAGATGGCTTGTCAATGATATTAATAATAAAAGGTCTGATCTATCCGCAAGGCAGTTTTGTGGCGAACTGTTGGGCACTGGCGACCCCACGGACCTGATCTCCAGGGAGAATTCTTGTACCTCATTTCCGGCTTGCCTTTATTGGCTGGCCGGGGTGAACACTGACGAGGAACAGAGCTCCCACCTCTTTCTTGCCTTAATCGGCCGGTCTGAGTGGAGATTCGCAAGAGCAAACGTGCTCGGGAGAAGGACGTATAATCCAGTAAGGTGCTGGTAGGGATCTTGACCGTACTTCCGGGATTGTCCTGATAGCCGCGGTATATCTCTCCACTCCTCTAGCACCTCAGGATATGTTGCCCCCTTGGCGCTACGTTACTTTGTGCTAGCGAACCTTTTCGGGGGGCCCATTTATTGAGTGTGCAAGTCACCCCCTGCCATTTTAAAGCCGTTTTAATTGTCAGTGGTCAGGCAGGGGCCAATAGTTCTTCCATAGTAGTAGTTATTAGTCCACTAAACCAGCCAAACCCATAGCGTTTCATCTTTTGTTTCCATATTTTGCAATAGTTTTGCTCCAACCGAGGATTGTCCTTGGGTATACTTTCACAGTGCATACAGGGATAATCGTCGGTTGGTGACCCATTCCATTTGAAATGTCTAAAGAGGCCTCTGCGAGTAGGCATCGGCCCCTCGTACGCCTACCAAAGGACCGGTTCTCTAGGGACCCGAGAATGTCAAAAACATAAAAAAAAGGTCTGATCTAATCGATAACACCTTTCGCTGTTTATTTCGTCGATGATCTATATATCAGTAATTTCCGGGGCGTTTTCCTACCGGTCCACAGATACATAGCATCAAAAACAATATCCTCAATAATCCGGCAAAGATACATAGCTTCAAATATATTCATATTATATTTACTGTCCTTCTCTGTAGTCATTAAGATTTTCAATAGAAGCTTCTGGGTACCTAATTATGTCAGTAATACGATTAAACGACTTATACAACACTGATTTAACACATTTACAACATTCGCTCTTTAATTGTTCTCAGAATCAGCTTCATTAATGCTAATTAAAACTCGAATTGCACATGTATCGAATTCAGCATGAATACGTACATGGTACACATAGGTGTGTACATATGTGTATATTAATCTGAGGCCCTGAAGCTTAATTGGGCAAATTACTTAACATAATGAGAACCAGTATGCCTGGTATTAATTTGATCTTCATTACCGATGGTAAGTTCACGTACAAGTATATACTCGTAATACAAATACATACGTAACATACACTTAAACAAATTATTGAGAGTACAGAACATTTATAATCTCAGTTTAGTAGCCCTGAGAATAGATGCTCGATGAACACTGCAACTAGATCAGACTTTTCAGATTAGAATTCACTAATATGGAAAATACCACAGAGTAAGCAAATTTATGGAGTGGTTATGTATAGGCTATCGAGCATTCATAGTATAAAATGCTACTATTTTATCACTTCACGAGTCTGATTATGATGAAGATGCTATTCGTCCGGATGTGTTCGATTACATTATTAATTAGTAAATTCATATAGTTACTCATTCATTCAAACATACCATTGTTTTTACAGGTACGAACAAACAAGAGCACCTCGCCAACCTCAGAGAAGCCACTCAAAAACTGATCTCATTGAAATTTTCATTAAATTTCTTAGGTACTAATAGTTACTGTCGCGGGTTTACTGGATAAATTAAAGCTTGGTGAGTTATCGTAATGCTGCTACATTACTGTAAAGTGTCATCAAGATCTGTTTAAAAGTTTTTGTGGTAAAGAATAACAATCGTACATGCATCCTCACATGCTTTCACATTTACAATCAAAGTAGAATAGTGGAATGCTTACAGACACATGCTGGGATTCTGTGTGTAAACTTGAAACTTATCAGCAGCCCATTCGAGTTATGCTTAGTGTGTTACATAGCACTCCATTTACTAACTACTCGATCGATCAAATTCGACAATTAGCGTAAATGCAGGCTACCAATATCCTGTCCTAATGCCCGTAAAGTACCGTACTAGTGAAATTTACTGGTGTTAATAATTAAAGCGATTCCGATTTAATTGCGCCGGTTTAGAGAGGCCTTGTTTAGTGTTTACTAATGCTAAATGACCGCTTTGTTGGCTGAAAGTGTTAAATTGATGGGTAGTGTGAAGTCATTACGTATAATATGCAACATTGTAGCCATCATAGGAGCTCAAATATCAGCAAGATACGGATGTGGATTTGTGAATGCAGGTAAATACAATAAAAAACAAGTAGTAATCCAGTTGATAGGTTTGGATTAATTGATTCAGTATTGGAGTAATCTCAAATTAAAGCCTATTTCACCCACTCAAAGTAATCTAAAATAAAGCCTATTCCACCCACTCAAAGTAATCTAAAATAAAGCCTATTCCACTCACTGGAGTTTTGAAAACTCACCTTCCGCACCTCTTTAGCCTCTATACTTAGAATGGCTATATTCCAATCTATTTTTATGTTGAGTCACAAAACCGTATACAATGAATAAAAAAAAAACAAAGTAAAAAATAACTTTAATTTCGGAAGTCGGTGTTCAAAAACAAAACAACCAAAAAAATAGACTTCCGAAATTAAAGTTATTTTTTACTTTGTAGTGTTTTGTTTTTGGAAGTCGTTTTTTTTTTTGTAAAAAAGTGTTTATTATTTTTGTTTTGTTTGTGGAACCACAAACACAGTGTGCCGGCGTGATGTTATGTTATGAACTGGTGTAAACAATCAACAGATATGCGATTTCAGAAATCCCGATCCATTTGCTATCATTTCCGAAGAAGAGTTGAAGAGTTCCGTTGCCTACCTCCGAAGTTTTTCAACAAAAACAGATCTTTACCAAATTTAAATGGGACCAGTCCGAGAAAATACTCTTCCAAACAAAAAAGAATCATCCAAATCGGTTAACAATTGGCAAAAATATCGCTGAACAAACATTTTTCATAGGATTCCATCATCAGGTCCTGACTTATACTTTCCATCATCATCTCAACAACATGAGATGATGATTACCAGGCACAAATATCTGAATTGCAATAGAAAGTTTATGAAAAACATTATATGTGCTTACAAAATTTGAGGATTTCCCTCGATTTTCATGGGATCCCATCATAAGATACTAACTTGGTAACAACGGGAGTATAAGCTTTGGAATAAAAAATAATAATTTTAAATCGGTACAGAATTGGCGGATAAATCGGTGAACATACATTAAAAAAAAACACCGCACATAGAACCTCCTTCTTTTTGAAAAAGTCGGTTTAAAACACCATAGGTACTAGGTTATAACCTGAATTTTTTTTTCTTCAGCATTATATCTGTCCCAAGTAATAACAGAATCAGTGTTGGTCGTCATGGTCTACTTCATCGGCTATTCTTTCGTCCATTTCAATCACTTCCTCATACAGCTGCTACTTTGAATCGGAAACAATTGGAAAAAGGTCAACCTTATATCCCCGGAGAGACCTCAAGTCTTCTTTGAAGATACAATGGGGAGTCTATGGGGACAACAATCATTGTTGAAGGCTGATTTGGCGATTGATTCTGGCAAAATGGCATTTCTCAAAACTCGGAGATATGTCAAGACGCAGTAAAATAAAGAGAGAGTTGGAATCGTGCACTGAGGTTGGTACCATTATAAAATGAAAATGAAAATTTAAAATCATTTTTTATGTTTTTAAATTTTCATCGCGAGGCATATTATTATGGTATTCCTAATGTTCATGTCATTTTCAGTTTGTTGGGAATTTATGCAAGGGTACCCTTATTTTTTAGGCTAATTTGACTGGACTATAATACGTTCGTCAGAGAATTTTAAAAGTCGAAAACCATGCAGCCAAAAAAAAATTGAAAAAAATGTTGAAAAGAATGTGCAAATAGCGCTTTATCATATGATGACATGCTTTAGTAGCTCCCCTTCGAATGTTTAAGAACCCTTCTTATTTTCAAAATAGTTAAGCAAACGTCATCTAAAATTATTCCAAATTTCAATTGACAGCATTAGTAGTTCTTGAGACATCCATCTGTGACAAACGAACAGACTTAGTCACACCATAAGGATTCCTTTTTACCATTTTCGAAGGGAAGCCCAAAAGTAAATGACGGAGTTGTGAGCATTAAATAAATAATAAAAATATGTGATATCCAGACATGCGTGACGTCACTGACCAGTTGCACCGTAGTGAATTTGCGACATTTTTTACACTTTAATTACAACATGGGGTTTTATTGCTAGAGATAGAAGACTTAATTCAAAATTATTATGTCACTTTGTAGCGGCGTTAATACCGCCACAAGAAAAACCAGCGGAGTAAAAGTAAACCGCAACAAAAAGAACCGCGACGCCATCTATCCTACTAGCAGCAAACTACTTCGTCGAAATCCTGCACCGCACAAGCAGAGTTTACCACGCGATTTGAACATATACATCAGCCCAAATATCAACTATCGGGCAGTAGCCCGCCAGGCACAACGGCCGCCTGGTCAGTGGGTCCTCCCCTTTCAATGGGGGTATGCGGGGCTTTACTCTTTGTACCGCTACATCCGTCTCTACTTTTCCACCGATTGTATTTATACTAGCTGTCCCCCGCGGTTTCGCTCCCGTCAACTGCGCAATTTTCATACTTTTTTCATAAGTACTTTCTCCTGATAATAACAAACACATTAAAAAAAGAATTAGCGAAATCGGTCCAGCCGCTCACGCGTGATGCCGTTACCAAAGAAAATAGGAATTCATTTTTTGTATTGTTTTAGTAACATGAATACGAATGTCATGTTTTATGGTAGCTATGGTAACCCACTGTCGAATGTTTTCGAACTTGCTTTTTACCCAGCGTGATATTAACGAAAAAATAATTGCAAATTCAAGTAAAACTTTAAAGATATAGAATCAGTTTTCATTTGTGGCCAGCTGTTTTTAGTAGTACATGAAACCCGTTTACTCCAGTACGCGATTCTGTGCAAGTATTTCGCCGAGTTATGTGTCCGTAGGGGTCAATAATTTGTTTTTTTTTCTTTTTTTATATTTACTTTTATTTTCAACATAATAATAAAAAAGTATATACTCTCAATACAATGTTTTTTTTTTTTATAATTGTGTGTATTACAACTTGCGATTAACTAGTGACAAACAAATGTTTAACGATTAACTGCTTCTTGTTTAATTTTGGAGGCCCTCTTTTATAACTAGTGGGATCGAGTAACAGATATATTGTTAGATTCTACCCTGCACGTGTAGGCGGGCACGCCTTACCGTACCTTACGCCGTCTTACCTATTAAGTTTGGTTTGTATTGTTGTTATGCTTGAGTTGTCTGCTTATGATGGCGTAATGGAGTGTGCTAGCTTACAATTACAAGTGGCAAATGATTTAGTTTTTAAGTTGAATGTGTTACCCACGTTATATTATTTTATCTGTAACACAACTTGAAATTCTATTGTACAAATGCGAGTTCTTCTAACTCAACAGACAGATGTGTTGCTGGGGATTTTATTGGCCACTTCTTCTCTACAGCTAAAAATCTAGGAAGTGGTGACGGGCGGGCGTTTTGGGGGACTGTCTATTTGTAAACGTTGACGTTCAAAAAGTGCTGGCATTCAGCCTAATTTGAATAAACGACTTTTGGTTTTGATTTTAAATATTACTGAATCACATTTTGGAGCCAAATTCAAGCTGTACGCAGAACTCCAGCTGGTTTAACCGGCTCACCTCCGAATCACCATCCTGGGCTATGTGACGTCAATTATACGGCTGTGATCGGACACAGCAAGCGCCGATATCGACTGTGTACTTATGTATGTAACTGTGTATCTTACATGTGCTTACATAAGGGAGATAAATGTGCAGAAGCCCCATCTCCTCCATCTCGTCACTGGGTTACAAGGAGGTACACCTCAGCATCTCCATCTTCTTCCTGCCATCCATCCCTTGTGCTTTTCTATCTCAACCGCTAATCCATCTAAAGATAGTTTAGTGCTCTGGGTGAAACAAAATGTTAATATTGTAACCGCTTGATCTGTTATGTGGCTTGAGCAGTTGAAACAGTGCATAAATTAGTTTAATATAAGTTAAAGTGGCGCAAATAAACATAAAAACCTGCGAGCCGGACTCGCGTGCAAAGGGTTCCCAATCAATTTCATTATTTTAACATATTATTTAAAAATGCAGACTTCTTATAGCTTTTCCTTTAATTTTTGGATATAGAACTATAATCTTTATTTTTTTCAAATCAGTAGTTTCGTATATAAGGGGGAAATGGTCATTTTTTATCTACTTTCTTGAATAACTTCAAAACTATTCACTTTAAAATTATGAAAAAAAATGATTCAAAACCTTCATAGTAAGCCTTTTTATTTGAAATATCAAACAATACAGTTTGAAAAACGAAAAGTTGGACCCAAAGGAAACATACTGAAAAATATTTATTTACGCGTCCGTATTTGGGTCACATTAGTCCATAATTATGTATACCAAATTTCAACAGAAAGTGTTCAGTCGATAGACATAGTTCATAGACAGACAGACCCCCGAGTGATCCTATAAGGGTTCCGGCTCCGTTTTTACGGATGTTCGGAACCCTAAACAGTTCTGTTTTTTCAGTTTGTTTATGCCACTTTACATTTGCCATAAACTCGCAAAGGACACGGAGAAATATTGAGATAGATGGTCATTAACAGAATAGAATGACATGATTTTTAAGGCATGACAGTGCCACTCCACTCTCTCGTAAATTAGTGTGATCCTTCTGCGTACAACCGTGTCGTATAATGTGAACGCATTGCAATCGATGGCCGTTCGTCATGTGCGGTGAATAATACAGGGCTTATGTACAAGGTGGGCCCTGAATAATCTTAGCGAGCTGCGGGCAGCTAACGCTACGGCAGGGTGCTGGTGAGCCAATTTAGCGAATTGGGATAGATTGCTGTAGAAAGCTAGGAAATACATTTTTTAGAACATCTTTCATTTCCATAATAGGGTTGTATCTTAAATGACGTTTAAAAACTACTAAAAATAGGTATATGTTAAGCAGAAGTTATTAATTAAGAATTTTTACTGTACTTTAAATATGAGGCGTACAATAAAGTATATTATAATAAAAAATAAATAAATATTTATAAATACATACGGACAATATTATGGTGATGCTATTTTTTTAATATATCATGCCAATATGTGGTTTATCCCTAGTCACAGGCTTCTTTATATTCTCATCAGTATAGTCTTCCAAACATATGACATTTTCAACCTAACTTACTCTCTGATCCAAATCAAATATTTATCGTCTCTTCTACATTAACACCGTCTAAAACGTACTACCGGAAGACGCTACGTTGAAAGGCGTCCCACCAGGTGGGCCAATGAACTGGTGAGGATTGCTGGTAGCCGATGGATGCGTGTCGCACAGGACCGGTTGTTGTAGTGACACTTGGGGGAGGCTTATTTCTTTAAAAGGAGAAAAGGGAGGGAGGGGGAAAAGGGAGAGGGAGATCTCGACCTCTCTCCCGGCCCGCAGCAGGCGCACCGGGCGTCTGAGGAGGGCATACGCTGCCCTCTTCCAGCCCCCCTAACTGGGTCCAGAGGCGGTGGACTTGGGGATATCCGTCGCCCCCATTCATTCGGACCCGAGGTGGCGGCGCGTGGTGTTCCCGAGGTGACCTGCAGAGGCAGGCCGGCACCAGCCGGGGATTACAGCAGTCGCATTAGTTCTCGCGATCCCCGGTTGATGAGAGATGGAGCACCGGGGTGGTTTTAGTCAGTAAGAGTCTGACAGACCCCTCCGCCCGCCCCAGGGTAGAGGACATCCACGAGGATTTCCCCCCGTTATAAAAAAAAAGCTCTATTTCTAGCAGTGGACGTTTTTCGTCTGACATGATGGTGATGATGTACGACTACAGTTAAGGATACAAATTGTGTAAATTTTGTTATACGTGGGATGCAAATTAAATCTAAAAATAAGCACAACATACTCAAACTCATATTATAAGTCCTCTTTACAAAATCCGGAAATAACTTCGATTAATAAAGTAATCTTCAACATAGTTTCAATAGCGAACTCAACAAGATTCCAAGAATTCAGCCATTGAAACAAACTTAACTTAATTCTTTTGACCGGATATTCCTTCGGAAATATTTCAAGATTTCTGACAGGTAACTAAAGGTTAAATTAAGTTATAATTACCGTCAAAACTACTTGAAAGTTTAAGTTGCGCTCTGCATAAATACGGCGCCGGTTTAAACTTGATAAAATGCATTACTATGAAGTACTCGTTCGGTAGTTTTTCTCAGTCATCATCTGCCTAGCCTTTTCCCAACTATATTGGGGTCGGCTTCCAGTCAAACTGGATTCAGATGAATACCAGTATTTTAAAGACTGGGGTCAGATTAACTGGCTTCTGACTATCCGTAACGACTGCCAAAGATCTACAAATGACAGCCGGGACCAACGGCTTAACGTGCTTTCCGAGGCACGGAGGAAACTCGGTATGTTAAGATGGTCACCCATCCACAGAACAACCTTGCCAAGCGTTGCTTAACCCTGAAGATTGACCCGTGCAGCTATTAATATTTAGCCACGAGCTCCTCAAAGTACTTTTCTCACTAATTATGAGAAAAAAGTAGGACGCACGATTTACGCAGTTAATGAATTTACCTGAGGAGGCATTAATAAAAAAAATATTTACTTGGAAATATAATCTATTGTAAGCTTATTTTTTTAAAATACATGCTTGTTTTTATTATTTAACCACTGATTAAAATCATCCATAAAAATGGTAGTAACAGACTAAAGGAACTTCTTTCTTGAAACAAAGATGCTGGATCTATCGCTAGACAGAGAGCAGAGGAGACAAGACCTTACAACAAGCAATTATCGTTTTTAGGGTTCCGTACCAAACGGATAACTAGCGTCGGTGAGCCATCGGCACATTTCTAGTGGGCTATGTAAAATGCTAATAAAAACAGATGGATAATCGATCGAAGTTTTGACCACGCTTGCCGAGGTGGGTTCGTGAATAGGTGAATAAACGACATGTAACAGAATAAATCCAATGCTTCTTAAGGGCTCATTGTACTAATTAATACAAACAACTTTTGCTATGGGACAAACACCGACATTGTGAAAACAAAATCATCTGTTCAGTACATTTTGTCGAGTTCATCATCATATCATCCGAAAGACGTCCACTGCTGGACATAGGCCTCCCCCAAGTCCCCACAACAACCGGTCCTGTGCGTCTCTCATCCATCGTCTACCCGCGACCCTCACGACCTACGCCGCGACTGGCGACTGGTGAGCCGATGACCGATGACTGACTTCCATCATTGCGTCAATAGGTATATTACAAGCATAAAAACCGGCTAAGTACGAGTCGGACTCGCACACGAAGGCTTCCGTACCATAAACCTAAATATAATTAATTTTTATTATTAGTACGAGCAGTTATAGCGGCAATAGAAATACACAATCTGTGAAAATTTCATGTAGGGAAAGTGAAAATTTTCAGTTTCAACTGTCTACCTATTACGGTTCTTGAAATAAAGCCCGCTGACAGACAGATGGACGGACGGATGGACGGACAGCGGAGGCTTAATAATAGTTATTTTTTTAGGGTTCCGTACCCAAAGGGTAACCAACGGAACCCTTAAAAATAACTATATACTAAATAATACATAATTTATACTACAAACTTAAAAACTACAGCACATGAAGTGATGGCGTAGTGATACTCTGCGGGGTATTACTAGTGGGCTATAATATTAGTGTTAACAATGTAATAATTGTAAATAGGCCAATAAATAAATAAAATTACCCAGCTAAAGTCACCAAAATCTAAGAAGTCCGATTTGACAGCAGGATACAACATTGTGTTACTAGAAAGTATGAAAGAGACATAAAAATAAATCTCTTTCGCACTTGTGGTAAAGCAATCTTCTATCCCTCTCTACTTAGCTGACAAATTGGACTTCTTAGATATTGGTGACTTTAGCAGATTGTGGAGGTCAGCCTGATAGACAATCGCTCCATGTAATCGTGACGTGTATTCAGCTGCAATCGGTTACACCGCTCAAAATCGATCCCAACATGACATGCTAGGCAGATGGTCCCAAATAAACATTATTCTTCCTTTCTTTCAATGATGACATACATTTATTTGCATCACCCACACAATCACACGTGAATGGTAAATTGTCTTTAAAAAATTATATTACTAATGAATTTGTGATATCGTTTCAAAAGCATAAAATTCCGGGTATCGATAAAACGGGGTGAATTGAAACACATGGTTGAATAGAAACAAAACTTTGAATGGTATTTTCACATGAATGCCACATTATTGGTTTCTAAAAATAATCAATCTTTTAAAACTAATATTGATTTAAAAATTGGAGCCCTAAAATGCTACGAACAGAATTTTAATAAGGTGCAAATCCCCTTAAAACTTTTGCTTCTATTCACCCCTGCTTTTCTATTCACCCCGTTTTACGGTACCTCATGTTTCCGATAAATCGTTCATTAGTTTAATTGACTGTTATTTGCAACGTTAATTGACGATGTTTCGTCACAAATAATTTATTTTGTCAACAGTTAACACGACCTTTGTTTTATAGAGGAACAGCGTTGGTTGAGGTTTTCAGTTCTATCGTTCTTCGTTTTAGGGAAAAAATAATTGAATATGGTTGTAAAACTCTTCGCATCGTATGATTTCTGTGTGGTGTGTTTTTGAACTATGCTTTGACTGGTTTTCTGGTAGGTGGAAGGTAGGGTAGACATGAGAGGCGGACATCTGTTAGAATAGAATTTCTGAATTTTTGATTTTACCTGGTAACCAATGTTAGTGACTTAGCTGCAGAGTTTTTGTGATTTTGCAGTTTCTACCTATTTACCCCACTGCCTTAGCAGGAGGGTAACGTTGTTTTTACTAATTGCAGCGAGCGATAAGTGTACGGTGCACGTACATGATTTTTAAAATTGTTTAATAAGGAATTTTGTTTAGTTGTGCAATAAGTAGGCTCGCATCTTTGCACTTACACGCGCGACCTACATTAGTCAAAGATGACGATCATGCAGCAGCAGCATGCAGAGAATAGGTGGTGCAGTTTTGTATCTAAATTTAATTTAGTGTTCCAATATACGTATTCCAATGAGTTGGACAACTTGCATATTTATTTCTGGATTCAAGCCCGCTGGCACTCATTGCATTTTACATTTCACGGACATTTGCATTGACAATAATTCTAATAAATGTTAGGGTGTATTTGCATTTGCACCCTACAACAAGCTTGTTCAAATTCAGAGGGCCTAGCACGAATATTTTGACGTATAGTAACGTTAACGTGAGTGAATTTTGAGTAAATAAAAACTGCAAGCCCATAGTATTTTAGTTTAATTTTATGTGACATACACAATTTGTATCATTTAAAAATATGAATATAGTAAGTATCCAATTCAAATAAATATTATGCGCGAAGCGAGTATTTTCGTTGTAGTATAATTTTATGTAACTTTACCAGACGCCAAAAATATTCGTTATTAAAAATGTTAAGCCCCCTGTAGTGCAGCATTTACTGGAGGGTTAACTGGCTGGCTCACACGACTGACGGCGTAACGTCAGACGCACTGCTACGTCAGTGTGCTACGCGCTACGAAGTGCTACATCGGGCTACGGCGCTACGATGCTATGGGCTACGGCAGTTTAGTGTGGCTGACTCAAAAGATGTCAACATTAGTTACTTTTATAATTGTTTGCTGGGAAGCTCTATTAGCTTATGTACTCTTCACATAAGCTAATAGAGCTTCCCAGCAATAATGGGTGTATTGAAACTTGAAATCATGAGTTTAGTTTTATATGATCTTGTTTCTAAAAACATAAGTGAATAGTTTTTGTTTAACCTAAAACTCGAAAGTGTTTTATTACTAAATATCAGCTTGGTGGCCTCATCACAACAATACCTTCGTATTACAAGACAGGACACAAGTCACAATCTCAAGGCCTATGCAATATATCCTTATCGCAGGTACACGGCGTCGATTCCCGGCAAGGCGATGCGAGATACATCAATATTCAGCAGAGGGCCGCGGAATGGCATTGCAGGTGCTATATTTTACTGAGTAAATGGAATAGGGCCCTGACACCGGCGGGTCAACGTTGATTTCTAATTTAGTCACAGGTCGGTCGGTGGGGTTTGGTCTAACTGCCTCCGTGGTCGAGTGGCTTAGGCGTATGCCTTGTGACCCGGTGGTCATGGGTTCGCTTCCCACGGGAACCGTACGTAGTTTTTGGACATTGCAGATTTGAATCACCTGATTGTCTAATAAAAAGATGATTTCGTACTTCGGAAGGCATGCATCCCGGCCGCCAAATGGCGGTCGTCAATTAAACCATGTCAGAGGCCCTTGAGGCGGTTTAGAAATTCTGACACTAGAGTGTGTGGGGTCGTTAGACCTTACTGCCTACACAATAAGAAGAAGTGAGAACTTGAATTTTAGGTCGGAGTCGTGATAAACTTAGTTTATTGACAGTTTTTTTATCAGCCCAACTGTGTTAGACATATGGCTTGGCCGAGATATAGGTTTGATATTTCTATTTTGTGACATAGGTTTCTATTATGTTTGTAATAAATACATGATTTTACGTAGGCGCTTGGTAAAACATTTTTAATTTATTTGAACAGAGTTATCCTTATTGCTTGTTGTAAGTGATCGACAGAACGTGTTTGTTTTTGCAAAACAAATACAATCACAAAATAAGTACCCACGTAATTTTAGTCTCATTTAGTTCATTTACTGATTTGTTTTATTTATGGATTGTTTTTGGCAATAAAATTAGCCGAATCCATTCATACAATCATTATTTAAGATGGGTTTGCTCTTGACTCAAGTCTAGGTCAAACGTGACAAAGACAAAGTTGACGATGGAATGAGGTTACCCAGAAGAAGCCTGTTCACTCTAATTTTGTTACTGTATACTTTAACTAATCCAACCAGATGGCCAAAACGAACCAAAAAAACTTACAACCAACGTTCCACCTTTGTTACCAACAACGTTACTAAAAAGATAATGTTAAGATTAGAACCATATATCACTCCTAAATCGGATATTGTATCACGCTTGGCAAAACCCCATAAAATATAACGAAGAATAGAGAAGCAACAATAACATTATGATATTGAATTCGGCTTGTTCATCCTTTCAGCTAAGTTATTCATGTCTATCTAGGAGAAACTGTTTAGCAATAAATTACTTTATGTATGAAGATGACAAAGAATGTTGTATGTGCTTACGACATGGTTCTAAGCTTTTGCCAAAGATATATGTCGCTTTTCGTAAGGGATTGCGTTAAGGGGGTTGACAGCGGAATCCTCTTAGGACTGTTAGCAGTAAGACGCTATTAGACAATGGCTAAGCCGTGGCTATGTGGGGAATACCTTGGGAATTAGATTACTATTGTGGACTAGGACATGTGACGGTAATGGACATGTGCATGACGGTATCTGTCGTTACTGCGACTATGTTATGTTAGTACGAGTTGTGATTTACTATTGGTTCTGTGAAATGGTACATGTATTAACTAAATAATTTCTCGTTCTAAAAGCGACATCAAGGTTGATAAACGCTACTCAGAAGTTGCTTTGGCTTAGATAGATAGATACTTTATTTAGCTAGGCAGATATCCTTTTCCCAACTATATTGGGGTTGGCTTCCGGTAAAGCCGGAGTTAGCTATTTTACGAGGAGCGGTTGCGTACCAGACCTCCACAACCCATTAACTAGGTAACACGGTACTTCATGGCAAGGCTGGAGTCAGATTAACTCGCTTCTGACTATCCGTAACGACTGCCAAAGATCTACAAATGACAGCCGGGACCAACCGCTTAACGTGCTTTCCGAAGCACGGAAGAAACTCGGTATGTTAATATGGTCACCCATCCACAGACCAACTTAGGCAAGCGTTGCTTAACTTTGAAGATCGACCTGTGCGGCTGTTATTATTTAGCCACGAGCTCAGATACTTTTTTAGACTTTATTAAACTCCAAAATTGTTTCACAACTCTTTCACGCCAATTTATTGATGCTGTGCCATTAATTTTGTGAACGCACCCACGATACAGGACAAATTCCTAGTGTGTGTAATGTGTGTTAATTTTTTAATGTTTTTTTAAACATTACCCATGTTTAAAAAAACATTAAAAAATTAAATATATTTTTTATTTCAAATGGGTTTGTTCTTGACTCTAGTCTGGGTCAAAGATGACAGAGACAAAGTCGATGACGGAGCGAGCTAATCCAGAAGAAGCCTGTTCACTCTAACTTTGAGAGATTCGAGTTATATGCGTTCGGAAACAGACGCATGCAGAAAGTTCCACTCCTTATAATTATTATTTTATTGTGTATTTTATTTACTTATACAAATATTACAAAACTTAAAATATTTGCATCTACCATTCCCGCTGATTTCAAAGCCTCGAAAGTGAGTTGGCAGTGCGATGTATGACGTATTTTACATTTAAATTTCATACTCGCCCTTACATACAAATGCTCATACTGCAGCCGTTAGCATTGTTTATTTCTATTACGTCGCCCTTTTGCAGTTAGCCGGGCTTATTGCTTCAGCTGTTTAATATCATAGCGTATGAAATGGTTTATTAGAGTACTTTTATATTGATGAAGTTTTTGTTTTTTTTTGCTGGGGTGAGAATTTTTGTGAATCGTTTGTGTAAATTGATGAAAGTGTTATGGAGCGTTACAATAGATGTTATATAAACGAGATTGTGTGATCATTTCAGATTATGACTGCCTGTCCATTCACGCGGAGCGAGGCAGCTGAGCGGAGAAATGAAGAAATATTAACAATTGTGAGTGACTGCACTTTTAAGCAATTCCATTGGTCCATATTTCTCCGTTTCTCCGCTCCGCTGCCTGGCTCCGCGTCAATGGACAGGCCGCTTTTGGATAGTTAAAAGGTCAAGCGTCAAAATTTAAAAACTATTGTCATTTGTTTTAAGAATCTTTGCGAATTAAATTTTTGTTACAAGGAACTGTTATTATTTATTAGTAGTTTTCATTAAAATATTATGTTTACTTTCACCTTAGGCACTTGTCTCACCACCGGCGATCAGCGAGTAAAGCTTCTAACTGGACACGAATTGTTGAAGTTTCGATAGTTTTGACGCTCGGCTTTCAGCGAGTGCTTTTGTGCGACGGCTTTTACTCGCAATACTCGCTCCGGCCCGCACTATAGGAAGAAATTACCGCTGTTTGGTGAGTTCTGACTGACCGACAAGCAAGCATCGCCGAGCGAGTGTCGCTGACCGAGTACAATCTTTGATAGCTCTTGTCGCTGCAATCAACTAGAGGCACAACAGCCAGCCAGGTATGAACAGCCTGCTATCGACTATGAATGTATGTGTCTCTTTTAATCATACGATATCTATATGTTTTGTCCCTTTCCTCAGCGAGCAAATAGTCGAGGAAAAGTGTGTAAAGATTGCATTACCATTCGTTAGAATTATAGTTCTCCTGCTTTGTTTCCAAGCTATGTTGGAGTCGGTTTCCAGTGTAGCCGTATGCCGACTGCCTATCTGAGGCCCACATCCCAGGATATTCAGTAGTGAATATAAATAACGATGGCGATTATTATCAAAGGCGTTAAGCACGTACCTTACAATACACTATAACATAGCGTTCACATTTTTGGTTCCAAGTTGATTAAGGTAAATTACTGTACTGTTTAAGGGGCCGGCGCTAATCTATAATTAAACTTAATTATAAAAGCCCTGAAACTTGATAACGACATCGTAATTATGTTTAATGGCGTAATTATATTCGTGTTTAATCATCTACTTGCTTCAGGTTTTGGGTTCTTTATACCGCGGCATTAGGAAAAGGTTTCACATGATTGGGACATTAATTTTGAGAAAATTCGATAAGGTGATTTCGGTTTTAAGTATTTATTATTTAGGTTTTGTTTGTGCGGGATATATTGTGTTTTAGCATGGTAATATCGGTAATTTTGCTTTCTCTAATAGGTATCTAAAATTTAACTATGGTTTAGGGTTCCGTGCCGGGGAACCATCGAAACCCCGTTACAAGCTAGCCTCCACTCTCGTCGTGTTCGTTCGTCCGTCTATCCGTATGTTTGTCTGCAGATCATATCTCACTGAGAGTATGTATTTTTAGTACCACTATAACAACAATAAGATATAAATAATGTGAAAGGTTCCGAGACGCAATGGAAGGTAACAGAAAGCCCCTGGCAAGACTAGTGTCACATTTTCTGGCTTCCGAGTATCCGTAACGACTGTCAAGGATCTTCAAACATTTAGCCACGAGCTCTCGTCTTCTATAAATTCAGCGATGATAGATAATCAAGTCAAAGTCATTTCAAGTCAAAAGTCATTTATTCAAATTAGGCTGAGTGCCAGAACTTTTTCAAAGTCAAAGTTCTACACAAAGACAGTCTTCCAAAATGCCCTTTCTTCACAACTTCCTAGTGTTTTTTGATAATTTCCTCTATGTCCGTTGCCTAGTACCGTTGCCTCTACATCTATACGTCTGCGTCTATCTGATATCACAAATATAGTCACGTTTCAAATTGCTTCTGATCCGGATTTAGATTTAATTTATAGCCTGTCCCTCGCCGAGCTTGGGTTGATTCAGTTGTCCCACGGAATTCCTGTGTCTCCCTTACTGAAACATTATTGATCTGGTTTGATAATGAGGTCATGAATCAATAATCTAATGATCCGTATTCATTACTAGTTGACTCGCGCAACTTCGTATGCGTCACAATTTTCACTACTGCTCCGCCCCTGTTGGTTTTAACGTGATGATATATAGCCTTCCTCGATAAATGGGCTATCTAACACTGAAATATTTTTTCAAATCGGACCGGTAGTTCCTGAGATTAGCGCGTTCAAGCAAACAAACGAACAAACATAGTCTTCAGCTTTATATACTTGTATTAATATACAGATATAGAAATTACGCTCAAATGTTCGATTATTTACTAACAGTCAGACTCTCACACGAAGAGTTCCGTAGCATAGACTGAAAAAAGACAAATTTAATTAAATTTTAGTTATTTGATGTTATAGCGGCTATAGGAATCCACATTCTGTGACAATTTCAACTGTCTTGCTATTACGGTTATTAAGATACAGCCCGATGACAGACAGACGGACTATCGGACGGACAGTGGAGCTTTAGTAATCCAGGTTCCATTGTTTACCCTTCGGGTATGAAACCCTAAAAATGAATTGGTCAAAAATATAACTAAACACGATATTAAGTTCGACTAATTTCTTAATTTAAACTTTTAAACATTAATGACGTCAGCCCAACATGATATACTCCACAGGTAATACCATTGTTCTTCTTATTCCAAACGTAAGCAGAGAACATTCTCATAGTCGTCATTTATGGCACCTTTGGGGACTGTTAGCTGCTAGAAACCGCCACAATCACGTACATTATGACGCTGACTCTATTTCACTTGTTTTATGGTCACTTCAAATAACATGCTACTGAGAACTACAGTTGCTGAAAATGGTCTGTCTACGTTGACCTACTTACTAATGTTATTTTATTCTATTTTTATTATTATTATTCATCTGCATCTGGTTATGCTGGAAGTTGACACTGTTGGAAAGGCAGATATTTTTTATTATTTCTAGCTAAAGAACTCTCATTATTTCAGCCATAATACGTTCACTGGTGGATACAGGCCTTCCCCAAGAGTCGCCACATGGTCTGCCGGTCCAGTGGGCTTCGCATTCACCTGATTCACATTACCAGGTCATCGGTCATCTTCCGGGTTTTTTCTTTTGTTACGTAAACCAAAATTGACGAAGATACGACGTTTTTAAAATTCGCAATACGTCACGCCGTGGTATAATTTTTAGTGCGGTTTGACGTCACGAGCCGCCACTCCCGTTTGGATACGTTTTATCTTTGTCAATATTCACTGATTTACAAAAATAAAAAATAACACGTGTCCATTATTTTTCAATACTCTAACTGATGGACTAAACAGATTTGCAATTTATTGATAATAATAAAATCTATATATATAAAAAAAAGTCGGGTTTGTTCGAACACTTATAACTCAAGAACGGCTGGAGCGATTTTCATGATTTTAGTGTTTTTGGATTAGTCTTTATCCGGAATAGCATAATAAGTATTGAAATATTTAAAAAAATAGTAGATAGGTAGGGTAGGTAGGGTAGGTAAGGTAGGTAGGGTAGGTAAGGTAGGTAGGGTAGGTAGAGTAGCCAGATGACGGGAGCGAAGCCGCGCGGGTCAGCTAGTAATAATAAAGCCCGTTTATTTCCAATCTACAATTGTTATTTACATGTTTTTTTTTAAATATATATTACAAATATAACGACGTGCAATGATTACTTTTAAATATAAGTTTAAGTAAATATAAATTTGTTTTTCTTTTTCTTCTACTCGCTATCGTTACTTTCTTCAGTACCATTGATCGGAACCCCTTCACGGGTAAAGGCCTCCTCCAGCGTCTTCCAGAGCCCTCTATCCATAGCCTTCTCCCTCCATTCACTTCCCGCTACCTCTTCTATATCCTCTATCCACCTCTTTCGAGGGCGCCCTCTTGTTGTGTAAGTCGATCTTGATTAACTCGAATCCCTTCTGACTGCCAGTCGAGATTGTCAAAAATGTGTTGTAGTACCATTATGAACAGCTTGGGTGAAAGAGGGTCTCTTTATCGCACTCCTCTACAAATCGGTATAACAGGTCCTCGTGTCTCTAGTTTGACTTGGCTTACACTACCCTCATAGATGTTTTTGAGTACCCTTATATAATTTTTGTTTATGTGGCATTTATTCAGCGCTTCCCAAATACCACCACCATTAATAAATAAATATTTATTGATGGTGGAAACTAATTCTACTAATTTTTATGCAACGTTCGCATTCGCATTTCAGTCGCAATCTATCAAAAATGTATGGAAATGAAGTCTTTATTTGACGTTGTCAAAAATGAGTAGAATGGCCCCTCAACGGGTATAAAAAGGCTACTTTAGCAGAATCAGAAAGCAAATCACGCTACACGTCACTGTCAAGTTTTCCCAATTAATCTTGAACCTAATGCGTTAGCGATAAAGATGAAATTTTAATGTGACAGATTGTGTGATTAATAAGATTTTAATATTCTCTTAAAGTGGTAGTTTTAGCCCCCCCGTTTTGCGAGTAATGCCCTGCCCGCTGCCACTTAAGTTAGATGATTTTTCGGTCTATGTCAGTACCCTCGTCGATTTTATTCGGAGTTATATGCTGAATTATTTTAATGTAATATCTGACTTGGTAACGATGATTGTCTATACTAATATATAAAACTTTGTTTGTTTGTTTGTTTACTTGAACGCGCTAATCTCAGGAACTACTGGTCCGATGTGAAAAATTCTTTCAGTGTTAGATAGCCCATTTATCGAGGAAGGCTATAGGCTATATATCATCACGCTAAGACCAATAGGAGCGGAGCAGTAATGAAAATTGTGACGCAAACGAAGTTGCGCGGGTCAACTAGTAATATATAAAATTCTTCTTTTACTGAGTGAATGACAGACAACGCACAGCCAAAACTGCCGTCGGTCGTAGAAAGCTGAAATTTGGCATGTAGATTCCTTAGGGCGCGGGCGTATAGAGGAGCGCTAATAGACGATTTCCGAAAATTCCTACGGGAACGGGAAAAAACGGGAAATGCGCGTACGAAGTCGCGGGCAAGGGCTAATTTGATAATAAAATAATAAATGTTTATTTTCAATAACTTAAGAACACGTTTACAGTAGGTATTAGAAAATAAAGTATTATAAATCAAAAATATAAAGTAAAACATAAACAAAATAATGATTAATCAAAGATGCACTGTAGTGTGAGGGTGTGTAATGGTGTGTTTGTGTGTGAGTCAGTGTGATTGTATGTGTGTTTAATGATAGTATTTGGTATGTAAATACCATTGGAAATATGTGCTAGTGAAGAAAAAGTAGTCTCCATTAATAAAAACTGATTATTATTAATATGCATTTAAGAACATATAGTTTGGACTAAATTCTCAATTTCGTCATAAGTTTTTGTCTTTAGCCAATTCAGTCAGAGCATTTCAGTCTCGATACGAAAGTGGATAAATATTTAATTCCTTGTTTATAAAGTTATATAAGTATAACATGATATATCAAATATATATATTGCTATGATTGATCAAAGGCGCACTGTAGTGTGAGGATGTGTAAGGTGTGTTTGTGTGTGTGAGTGAGTGTGATTGTATGTGTGTTTAATGATAGTATTTGGTATGTAAATATCATTGGAATTATGTGCTAGTGAAGAAAAAGTAGTCTCCATTAATAAAAACCGATTATTATTAATATGCATTTAAGAACATATAGTTTGGACTAAATTCACAATTTCGTCATAAGTTTTTGTTTTTAGCCATTCAGTTAGAGCATTTCAGTACGATACGAAAGTGGATAAATATTTAATTCCTTGTTTATAAAGTTATATATTATAAGTGAGAAGATTGCCTAGCGTATTGTCTCTTAGCTAAATTTTATTTAACAGGAACATTGGGGATAATGTATTTCCTTCTTCCTTGTCGAGTCATGGAGTGGTGAGAGATTTTTTTTAAATAATTTGGAGCACATAAAGTTTTTGAACCATCAGAAAATCAGAAGTCAGGTAAAGAGTTTCAGTTGGGAACCTATAGGGCTTAAATAGTATAACTTTTAGTAGTGATCTCCGAGCTCTTTATAGTTCTAGGAATTCAGTTTTTGTTGCTCCTCCCCAAACTGGTAAACAGTACGCTAGTACTGACTGTGCCAGTGATGTGTAAATTTGTAACAGGTTTTTAGTAGTCACGTAACGCAGTGTTTTAAATGTCCAGATAAGTTTCCGAATTCTTTTCATATTATTTCAGTATGCCAGTGCCAAGAAACGTTGGTCGATTATTATACCTAGATTTGACAAAATAATATTGAATTTTTCAATTTCTATGCAAGGGCAAGCAGAGTTAGAGTTTGATGAGGTTTGACAATTGTGATTTTTTATTTGAAAGTCAGCTGAAGGTGGTGAAAGGAAATTTAGAGAAGCAAATGAAGGTGTTTTTAGATTTATTTTTTTAGATTGTAGTCGAGCCATGATGCTAGCAGATTTCTTAACTTTGTTCCAAGTTGTGTCGCTAAACACTATGGCAGTATCATCCGCGTATGAGTAGATGTGTTCTCCTTCTATGTTCATATTACAGAGGTTGTTTATATAAACTAAGAACATAGTGGGGCCAAACACGGTTCCATGACCAACGCCGTAAGTAGTAGTTTGATCTAATAAATAGCAAGTAGTAGTTTCATTTGATAAGAGCGAAATTATTTTTTGATGTCATGAAGCATCGGGAGAGTCTGACTCTTGGAGTGTTTTTAATAGTAAGCCAGAGAATACTTACTGACATTGTTAATTATTACATCAAAACAGTAAGCTTTACCTACGAAACACTCCACCTTATATTTTAAAGGTATCAAGATGAAGATACAACATTTTGGAGCAATTACGCACAATGGGAGCAGGGCACTATATCTGCCTACCCCTCACAAATTTAAAGCGAGCACTCAGCAGTAATGGAATCTTCAAGAATTTATTAATTAAGTGCCCATTATAATCGCGGATGAAATATAATTATTGTTTTATGTATTGCAATCTCATTCAACTTAATTATTTTTAGCCTAGACCCGAGGTCCCAGTGTGGGCGAGGTGGGATTAAATTAACAATGTAGCTACAATAGAGAAAGTTTGTTGTGGAAGTAATTTTACACTCATTAAGTTATATGTCAGAATCATACATTTTCATTTAAATAAATCACAAGAACTGTTTGCTTTTCGTGTAACTTTTGACATTTTACTTCAAGTTTCGAAACCTTTAATTGACATTTTGAGATCAGTTTTTCTGGTTCAGAGACTATATTTTAAGCCATCATACCTTACATTTATATAGGTCAAAATTTATCTATGTATGGTACTACAAGAAAAAAAACATAATTTACTAACCAAGACTCTCTCAACTCTCTCGTTGCCTCGTTGACATTGTGATTGCATGCGCTGATGCTGAGCATGAGGTCCTGGGCTAAATACCGGATTGGGCAAAATATATTTCAGTAGCAGTCTGCACTCTAGATTTGAGGCTCGTTGACGTATAAGCTCGTCTTCTATTATGGTGGGAATCCACTGTGTTTGGGAACCCTTTGCGTTTCGCGTTCCACATTTTGGATATTTCGTGATCTTGGTTTTTCATTTGTTTCGCAAACATATTCACTATGTGGAGCAGTTGCAAACATGCATTTAACTTACTTAAACATTAATGACGAAAAACGAGTAGACCATAGGTGCACCTTTACCGTCCGATAAATATAACTCTGATGTTATGCACTTCCTGAACTCCACAACTTTAATCAAAACTAAAACAAACAGAACCACAACCAAGATCATTCTAAATAGAACAAAAGACGGGCGTTTTAAAGTAAAAAGAGTTTCTACATTTTTCTAGACTCTGTCTAGCTCAAAAGTATTAAATGTTTAATTCAAAGAGTCCGGCCGGCGCAGCGACGCCCGCTACCCGCCCGCATAGTGGCCGGGCTGTAATGAGCTGAGTCGACTGTACTACGCCGACCTATGAAGACGTTTGTCGTAGCTATACTTACAGCTTCTGACCCGCATAGGAGAGAGTAACGAGCCGTGGATTGTGTCAATGATTATGGTGTATAGTTTTCTTGTACCTACTGCTTTATCTTACGTTGAAAACCTTTTTTTGTGTCGTAATATAGACTGACTGGCTAGGTTTTAAATTGATAGCATGTGCTGATACTTATATGTTTTCAATTCTAATGATTTCTTTGTTGATTACTATTTAATTTTACAAACATGATATATTTCGCACTCAGATTCCAGATATATTATGAAGTTTACGTACTTACTTACTGTTTGTTTCAGGCTAATGCATTTTGCATTACGATTGATTTAATTCAACGCAGCAGTACAATGCGTAGCTTTTATCCACGCTCGCTGCTCGCTCTCATAGCGACCTTGCCGTAACGAGGCGCCGGGCACATTACCGCGCACCGGCGTATTGTTTCAACGGCGTACTACGAAGATACGTGGCGTAGCTATGGCGTACTACGCTCCTACTGGTTTCATTTGCCAATTTAAGTGGTGCGGTGATAAATTGTTACAATGTATGGTGATGGTGATGGGCTGACGTTGCTTTATAGCTCAGGAAATGTGTTTGGGTTTGTAGTATGCTACTAATGTGTACTTAAAGTGTTCATTATTGTTACTGTTATCAGAAATACAAGTAAATATCTATGTGATCATTACTAAGTACCAAGCATGATTATGTTTGAAGTTTGTGATTATATGGTCTGTGAATTAGCACAAAAATACATAATACATATGTCCTTATGTACTTCATTTATTAAAACTTTAAGCATAAGTAAAATACACTTTATAAAGGTGGACCTAATGCCGCATTTTCTACCAGTCGATGAATGACAACAATTAATATACCGTAGTTATAAAACCCTTAGATAGAAAATGGTTTAACATTTTATTTCCCAGAAAACAAAAATAAATTCAGGGACAATGATGATTTTTAATCAGCGTACCTGTAACAAGGACACAGGAAAACCTATTACAAGATCAAAACAGTATCTCTAAAATTAACTAATTAATTGCATACAATTTCAAGTTGTGCTTCCAAGTTGTGAGCAGTAAACTGCACGTCTAATGAGGCCACAACTCGGAGCGCCCAGCTTGTTCCAGACTATTCCGGAACATCCCAGAGTAACACTTAGCGAAAATATTTGCCTACGCTAACCTTCGTAGCTCGTGTCGGCATGAGTTACTCGAAGTTGTGAGGTGACGGAATTATCGAAGAGGTTGTTTGGTGTTACATGAGCGTAATTAGTAATTACCAACCAGCCGGCCTTCATTATTAGGCATAACGTAACTGCCCTAAAACATAATCGGAAAAATATAATGTTTTTATAGCTCAACATAGGCTTGCGGGAAATGCAGGCATGATGTTATGCTAACGTTGGTGGCAATTTGCAGTTTAGTAGTCGTTATAATAGTTGGACTCAGGTATAAAATATATAATACCAGCAACTTTCTTAAACATCGCAAACAGAAGTTGCTCATTAGGAAAAATTACTAGGGCTGAACGGCATTTTGGACAGAAGAGATGATATAACCAGTGCCTTGAATAAAAGTCTTTAGAATTCTAAGAGACGTCAAGCAATGTTAGATATTGACTGTTTGCATATCTTATCTTAGCGATCTTACAAAGCGACATAATTTAGCTTTTGCTTTCGCGTGTATGTCGCGAACGAAGTCGCGGGCAGCAGCTAGTATTTAATATAGCTCTTAATATACCGGAGCATGGATAATCTTAAGGAAATACCAGAGCAGAAAAAAGGGACTTATAAAAGCAAAAGCTGGCCAAGTGCGAGTCGGACTCGCGTGCAAAGGGTTTCGAGCCAATTTAATTTTTTTAACACATTATTTTAACACTATAGCCTTCTTATAAGTTTCCTGTAATCTTTAGGTATCTGCATTTTCTTTAAATTTTAGGCTCCGTAGTTTCGGGGAAAAAATAAAATTAAAACCCTTGCAGTAAGCCCTTTCATTTGACGAAAATGAGTAAGTAGACTACGGAATCGCGACGCACAAAATATCGATAAATGTTACTACGATGCAACAAAACCGCGACGCACGCTACCGCTAAAGACCATATCTGCGAAGCCACAACAATGCGATGCACGTTACCGCGATAGAACTTCACTGCGAAACTTATTCACTGCGATGCACGTTACCGCGAAAGATCATTTCTACAGAGAGATAATCTATTACGAAAGATCGTTGCTGAGAAATTATTAGACTTCGATATACCTACTCTAAACTTAACATATCAGTTCTACTACGTGAATTTAAACAGAATCGGTCCAGTAGATCCGGACAAAATTTAATGTGACAGACAGACAGACACCCGAGTGATCCTATAAGGGTTCCGGTTTTACGCATGTTCGGAACCCTAAAAAATAATTAAGTCGCCAGTTTAGTACAGCCAGATTTGATTTTAGTAAGTAATTATTTGAAGTAGGGCCCACGACCCTAAAAAACGTATCTCAGTAGGGTTTTTTTTACTAGATAAAAACGCAGACAGAGCGCTACGTTGAATTATTCAATTCTAGCATTCTACTGTTAATAAGAAAAATATAAGAAGACGATTTATGTGATAACTTTGGAAAAAGTTTCTTCTATTGAACTGAAATAAAACAATTGAGTTGGCAAGGCACATAGATTTAGCGCACTATCATTTCGAATTCTAATAAAAAGAGGGTATTTTTATACCTGACTACCCTCGATGTGTTGAAGGAAACTAATGATATTAGATATTGGATTGATTGAATATTTAATCTTTTAGAATTTGAACGAGTCAACTGTAATAGGTTTAGCTATTTTCAGTTTCAGTTCACTGGGGTGATTGTGTGGAAACTAAAAAATCTCTGTTAAAATACAAGTTGAAAGTTTAAAGACATTTTACTCGTATGTCACCGATTATTAAGTTTTAAAGAATATGATACTAAGTAACTACAAGACCATTTGTTTTTTGGATTTGAAATCATCTCATGGCTTTTGTACACAGCGGGAGGCAGAGTCAGGCTCTTACTGGCTAAATTCCATCTGTGTTCCTTCAAATGTCTAACTCCTCTTCCTTTTAAAAATTATTTTGAACAAGTTCACAACCTCGGAAAGGTTTAAGACGAGTGGTATTTCGACGATTAGACCACCAAAGCCTAAGAAATTTTTATGATAATTCTTTATTAAACAAATGATGTATTGAGAGAACGTTGTTGCCGGTTTGGAGACAAACCCACCATAAAATGAGCTTCAATGCAACTAAAATATTTTATTTAAATTAATTATACGTACTGTCCCACAGCTGGGCAAAAGCCTCTTATCAGGTATTCGTTCCCCGAGCCTTCTCAAACCAGCCCTTGCAGTAATCGTCTAGGTCGTCTCGCCACTTCATCGTTCAAATAACTTACCTTTTCTCTATCAAAACCCAAAAGTCCACCAAACTGCATTCTTCAAAAAACAAAAGGGTATTCGTCCACACGGCTCCTAACTATTAGAACAATAGCAAAGAAGGCGAGGTGTGCTCAGCAAATGTTTGCGCAGTATTTAGCGCAGCGCCGTCTGTCGGCCGCTAGGCTAGGCAGCGCTAGGCAGCGCTTGGCTACGCTAGACTGCGCTGTCTAGTGTTTGCGCTGTTAAGTGGCGGACCGACACTTTGCGCGTGATTTCGACTTTTGTGTATAGAATGTTTAAGTGGAGAATTATTGTTTGTGATTTTTGTATTTTGTTTCCTATGAAAATTATTGTTTTTTAATACATTACATACTTAGAAAGGTTAGTTTCTTTCACGTTTTGATACATACAGATAGATGATATTGAACAGGACCATTCCTATCTAATCAGAAATCCGTTACCCAGCTACTTGCAACCCCAGGAACATCTACCACCAGGACGCGATCTGCAGTGGCTTATATGGAAGGCACTGAACCGGTTGCGTACCCAGGTAGGCCGCTGCAAACATAACCTGGTAAAATAGGCCACCTTCTGGGCCCATTAAATGTAAAGAGTTAACCATCGACTCGAAAAGAAGAAGAGAGTAATCCATTTTCAGAGCAGCGTGGTTGTCGCTTACCATGGAAATTGAGGTGTTGAACAAATAAATAAAATGGACAAAATAAAAAGCAAAGTATTGATCAAGCTACAGTATGGTATGCGGCAGCGGACAGTATTAAAAAATATTTAATTATCTGCCATCTTGAACACGAATCACCACTCCATGTTTTAAGGCCGAATACTTTCATTCTTCATTCAACCCAACCATTCCCTTTCATTCCGGTACCCGATTGAAAATTCCTTAAAAACCTTTAAGGGAATTTACTTAGGCTTACATCAAATTCTCGAAAATAAAGGCCAGTAACCACTGGGACGTCTCGCGACACGCGACCGCGCGTTATGACACATTGGCCGCTTGTCGAGCTGTCGTTAATCGCGTTATCGTCCGCGAACAAGCAATACAGAACACGGAACACAATTTTGCTGAAGCGATCGTGAGGAAACTCCGACCATATATAACAACAACTTTAATAGTCCACAATATTTTACAAGCCGATTCCGTGGGTTATAAATGTGACGTTTACGCGAAAACAGTGGTTTGTCGTTTTGAATGAGCAATGGTTTATGTGACATTTGGGTTTAGTAATGTAGGCAGATATTTATGTTTTATGTATATTTTGTTCATAGGGAATTTTATTGTCAGATATGTAAAAGTGCGCAGGTTATTTTAACTACATTTATAAGTCAAAACTCTTTTTGTACGTAATAATTTGATTTCTTTAAATAAAGTTAGCTTTCAGTTTGTTGCAATACACTTAAATTACAATTAGCTTTGCACGACATTTTCCAAACGTCTCACAAATTGATGGCTATGCGATATGGTCGCGCATTCGACGGGCTTTGCCTGTGTTTATGCAAATTGTATCCGTGCGGTAGAACCTTAAAGCTAACATATTATTCTTTACGATTTTCAAATAGCTCCACTGCACTTCGTTTTATTCCACTTGGAGTTTTATTTGTTTATTGAGGAAAGTACACAGAGGTGCCGTTCCAACAGGCCTATAAACATGAAATTGTTACGTTAATCGCTTAATCGCGCGTGCGTGTGTTGAGTCAGTGTACTCATACCTTAATTGAAGTCTTGAAAGACTTATATGCTGGTATGTTAAGCCTGAACGGCTTAAATTACATAAATAAAATTGCGGTATTATTTATAACTAGCAGAAATAACTACTAGGTATGCTGAACTTGTTTATTCCACTTTACTTGAATAAATATATCTTGTTATTAGACATTTAATTCGGAGGTCGCGACCGTACTTTAGATACGTTAATGTGATTAAAACTCAACTGTTTAATGTGTTTTTTCTATTAACAACTTTGTTTAGATTTCTAAGCCTTTGAAATACAAACGACCAAGTTCATCACAGCTTCTAATTTTACAAAGATGTTCTTGTTACAAACAAATTAATAATATGAATTCGAAAGTATAGCGGCTGAATGGATTTCGATGATGGCACACAATTATAACCCACGGGAGTATTTAGTTAGTTCCATTGGGATAATTTTCGACTCAAGCCGCGCGAATAAACTTGTAAACTGTAAAGTTTATTTTAAAAGATAATTGTATTTAAATTATATCTTTTCTCAATATCACCTACAACACGTAGGTAAGAAACTTACTCCAAATCGCGCGGCTACTCAACGACACCGATCCAGTGCACAACCACCACAGCACGTGGCCACTTAAAACCATCAACTTGTGCACACAGTTCAACTTAATTGGGATCACTTACGGGTGTCATAACTTGTTCCTGATGTGTACTATTGTGTAACATTTGTGTACCATTCTCACGTTCGTCACACAACTTGGACCATTCGCTTAGAACTTAGTCTGACGGCCTTGATGGTACAACTTGCGATAGTTGGTTTGCACTATTCCGGGTTTTGATTGTGTTTCGGCTTATGCTTAGATTAATAAACAGATTGGTGATTTCTGTGTTGATTTTGAAAAGGAGCTACCGTACGTGTGTTCATTTGTTTGGTAGTACCTAGCGGTTTTGGTAGTGTATGAAGTGGTAATAATAAAGGGGGAATATTGAGGCTTTGTTTTGAATTTCATGGAAGTAAAGTGATACTGTTGTTTATTTAGAAACAAGCTTTATTTACTGCAGCCTGATTGGGTAAAACAAAACGCATGCGAGAGATCGCACGTTCTTATAGTTTGTCATTTCATCTATATCCATTCCGTGTCTTACGTTGTCGAGCAAAAGATTTTTTACCTGTGGTCACCCAGGCGCTATTGCCTTCGCGACGCAACAACAATTGAAAAGTTTTATTGTAAAAAATTCGGCGGGCGCCATGTTTTTCGGTCGATTGGGGGCCATAGGATGTTAAACACTGCGTTTTTTTTTTTAAGAAGAAGGTATAGCATGTGGGATGCCATTATGCATTAATTTCATTTGACGCCGCTCGCCGCACACTCATGTACCAACAACTAATCACCGGTACTAACTGAGCAATGGATCTCTAATTTCTTTCGTAGTAGTGGTGCAAGGCCAATCCTCATTCCTCGTCCTCCATATTTCGAATCCTCTTTTTATATTGATTTGGCATAAGCATTTATCAACTTTCTCTGTAATTTTGACAAAGATGTATTATGGCGTTATTAATGTTAAACCACACCAAGTGGTTTCATAGACCCACTGAAATCTAACTTGGCTTTGTTAAAAAAAAAAAAAAGTCTGAAAATGAATTAGAAAAACATAACACAAAACTGAAAATCAAATTGCTATTTGAATTCGCTTCCCGATCCAGCAAACCTATGGGCAGCCACGACCGTTTAATATGAAAATTACAAAAATAAACATCTTTCTTAAATCAAAGCCCTTTTATTCCGCGCGGCGTTTCATTGATGCTAATATTAGATAAAACAATATTAATTTAAAATCGTATTTCCGATAAAAATTTCGCAATCTCAGCGCCGTTTATCAGTTTATTAGGGGCGGAGCGGCTACGTGACGGGAATGCGACGTACCCATGTGTTTACGTCCCATACAACTTTGTATCCAATTGTAAATATGTATCTCATAATTTGTCAAAGGAACGAAAATAGGAAAATGGAAATTGTGAGAGCAGTGTGATGGTACAGGCGTACAATGCAAAGTAAAAGGAGGTTTTTAGAATTGTTTTACGTGAAAATGAGATTGAATCAATTAGTTATGATAATTTCGTTTAGATGGTAAAAAACAAAGATACTAAATACATACTACGTTTAAAATAAGGTGACGGTAAAACGTTTCATATAATTCCTGTAACCATTACTGATTCTTCGGCCAGTACTCATGAACGTAAGTTACTACTTCAGAAGAAGCTCTACTTATACCATCGTTTACCTATATCCAAAAATAGAATAAGATATTGATTGACATAAAACCTACGACGTAAAAACGAAGAAGTAAAATCTAAAAGCTTGCCGAAATATATTGATGGTACATACTCAATATTATATACCTACGTTATGTTGTCATATTAATAAATAGAACTTGTGAAAAGCTGGCCACGTGCAGCTGACGTGTATTAGGCTCGTAAACCCGTAAATACGTGCTCAGATAAATACAAAAATGGATGAATGATGGAGGGGTTAAAACGGTTTTATTGGACCGTAAAATACGGAGGTAGGTTCAAACAATGTGGTTTTATAATCCACGGTACGTAAGGTGAGTGCTTGCAATTTTATTGATGGTTTAAGTGTGGCAGAAATAGTATAGCGAACTTAGATTTCATAGAAATAAGTAGTTGCTTTGAAAATTATTGGGCGACATTTTTCTTTTACTGAAATATCCATTCGACGATGAGGAAAATAAACTTCGAGGAAGGTTAACCGTCTTCCTGGCTGTTAATAATAACAACAAACTATTTTCCAGGACCAATTTTTGTCAATTTGCCTTCGATCAAAGTCATAGTCTGTCAGGCCCCATAATCGTATCGGTAGTACTAATTGGTACTTTGTACCGGTCGGGTTAGGCGTTTTTGAATTGTAGAGGTCGGTCAGTCAAAATCATAAAGCCAGTAGCATGTTCCAGAGCATAGATCTCTATGGAGAAGAACGTGCAAAAATAAAAAAAATATTTAGATGAATGGGAAAATGTTTATTTGGAGATGACCCAAGGATACCTCCTTGGAAATACTTGAGAATGGAATACTATCTCCAAAGAGCGAATAACTCTTTACAAAATCAAATAAAATAAACCTTCGAAACATGAACAGTCAGATGTGCATGTTCCCGCCACCGTAACGCGCACATTACCGACGTCTGTACTTGTAACGCTCAGTTTACGACTGCTGCCGATAACGGCCGAATGCCGCCGACCATCAGCGCCGCCTTATGATAGACAAACAAAAACAAAGGAAGTGCTTTATCTGCGCGTTCTAAGTACTGGGGAAAGTTATTTACGTTGTGTGAGTTATGAAGGTGGGAGAAATGTTTGTGACTCCTGTTGAATGTAGTTTGTCTATGGTAAGGAAAAATAATAATTTCTATGGATAACGTTATTATCTTCATGTCATTGCCTAGGCATTTATCTGGTGACCATCACTGTTGATTCTGCCTTTCGAGAGTTGTAATGGTTAGCAATGGAGTGGTGAGTGAGTACCTATAAGCAAGCTTCATGAATTATGGTAGCTAAATTATGAAAAAATACATTTAAAGTGCTTATAAAAAGCCTTATATTAAACATTTATTTTGAATGTTTCTAATTTATACCCCAAACTGACCAAATACCATTTAAGATTTACTTATTTACGTTATGCTGCCGTAGGGAAGTTCAGCTCATAAAATATGTACCGAACAAGTGACTCGGTCTTGTACATTGAGATTAAATTAGCCGTGACAGATGGACAAACATACGAGTGATCGAATTAGGGATGTCTTTACCTCCAAAGGGGTGGTTTTACTACTATTTGTTGGCAATCCGTACAGGGTGGACATCCCACCCACACGCACTAAATGTTTTGGGAAGACATTCATAGTGCGTACAGCTAAGGAGTAGAATTAATTCATTGCTGGAGTCGTATGTTTCCTGATGGCTACAACCTGACCTTGTGCATACAAACGGAGCTAACTGCACCTCTACGCGCCACTCCGCTACCCGTGTTTTTATTTTTTTATAATAAAATAGTACATATTATACCGAATTATTTTAACAAAACACTAAATATGTTTTTTATACTCTTTTGATAAAAAATGAAGGAGTAAAATGATTTTACCTCAACGATTTGCAGGTGCTTTTGTGTTTTTTTTCTTATCATGTAATACCGATACATACATTCTGACTAATCCAAATTACGTATCATATCATGTAGATTACTACTACCTATTTTTTTCTAGTAAATGCCGATGATTATCTGCACGCTATTTTAAAGCATTTTTCGAGAGAGCAGCCTTAAGTCAACAGTAAATAGTTTACTTCTAGGCAAGCGTGCCCCATCTTCGACCACATCATCGCTTACCATCAGGTGAGATAGTGGTCCAGCGTGTGCCTATCAACAGTAAAAAAAAACCGAGTGCGGTGGCCCTGTGCAGAGTATGTTCCACATGCGGCTCTCCGACCGTTAGTGTCCACTGACGCATTGTTGAGGACCTTATGAAAGCATCTGACGTTGCAATCAACTTGAGGCCTAATACAATAAAGTCTTAAACACCGTTCGCATCTCATGCGCAATCTGCCAAAAAAGCCTCAATTTCCTTACATTTTTGACAGTTTAGGACTGACATGTAAATGCAAACTTAGCTTAAAAATTTGTAAAAATAATGATGAGTGTATTCAAACTTTGCTTAAAAATTTGTAAAATAATGATGAGTGTATTCAAACTTTGCTTAAAAATTTGTAAAATAATGATGAGTGTATTTTTTGACAAGTACCTATTTAATATAAAAACATTTTATAAAGAAGAAATTTAATGACGTTTTATAAAATAATCTTAATTTCGGAATACAGTGTTAAAAAATTTTGTTTTTTAACACTGTATTCCAAAATTAAGGTTATTTTATACTTTGTAGTGTTTTCATTGGAAATTGGTTATATTTTTTTGTAAAACGTTTTTTTTTCACTTTCAAGTGGTGATATGTAAGCAAGTAAAGTACCGTGTTACCCAGTTAATGGGTTTGGTTAGGCCTGGTAGGCAGCCGCTCCACGTAAAACACTGGTATTCAGCTGAATCCGGTTTGACTGGAAGCTGACCCCAATATAGTTGGGAAAAGGCTAGGCAGATGACAAAGTGGTGATACTTTGTCTACGCAGCAATTGAAATAAGCAAAAGTTCTCAAATAAAAATCACACAAATCGGATCGGAAAACTCTGAGTAATCAATATACTCCTATATACAAAAAAAATATCCGCCGAATTGAGAACCTCCTCTTTTTTTGACAGTCGGTTAAAAATATTTAATCATTTATTAATTTTGTACAATATTCTGGGCACGGTCGCTCCATCATAGACCTCATCTATCGCTTTCCATCAGGCGTGATTGTGGTCAAGAGCAAGCCCAGTTCTAAATAAAAAAAATAGAAAATTACGAAATCGGAAATGGTCGTATATTGTGCTCGATATCGGAGTCAATAGGACTCCAAAAGAATAAGTTTTTGAACTTTATCGTGCGCGCAGCCGGCGTTCTTCGATATATAAGACTATCACGTCAAAAGCCTGAAGGTATGATCTGCGTGACCTTGGAAGAGCGATGCGAATTAGGACGATGAAAGTAAGACACCAGAGTGCTAATTCTACTAATTCTTAAATTTCAATGTCCATACTGTAGCGGCATCAATGCCACCACAAAAAAACCAACGGAGCAAATCTACGACGAACAAAAAGAACCGAGACGCCATCTACCCCACTAGCAGCGAACTACTATTATTGGCATATTATATTACTTATTATTGGCAGGTTGCTTAAAACTTTAAAAGTTAGTAGGATTGTCGCTCTGGCTAAAGGAAAGTGGGAAGGATGTAGGATTGACAAACTCTGTCGAAACGTCACGGGATCTATCCTTTATATTGTGGTATTTCCACAATCGCTGGATAGAATATAATGGCACATTATCTACGTGAAGGATCGCGATAGAAGTCGAATCGGGACAGTCATTATTTCTGTTTTTTATAACAAAAAGTCAATAAATGTATGTGGGTCAATTACCGTTATTGCATATTAAACTGGCACCTACCATACTCATGCGGAAACATAATAACTGATGGAAAATCATTCGTTATATAAATTAAGTCTCAAACTTTGAACGTTACATTTGAGGTATTTCTCAGTAGACATGTTTATTTAATGTGTTCTATTTTGTTAATGAAGCAAAAACTTCAGTTTATTCTGAATAACTCGTGGATTTTTGACAGTTCGTCTACGTATGAGGAGGCGGTGGAGAATATTAAATTAAATATCTTAATGTTGGAAACCCTTATAAAGATAAGTTTATTTATAGACTCGTGAAATGGGAGAAGACCTAATAATTATATTAAAAGAGGACTATTTTCAAAATAACAGAAATGAGATACTGTAAATTCTATAATTAAATTGGTATCTATTTTTCTATGTTTTGCTACCTACAACTAAATCAGTGTAAGGAGCTCGTGGCTAGATACCAACAGCCGCACGGGTCGATCTTCAATGTTAAGCAACGCTTGCCAAGGTTGGTCTGTGGATGGGTGACCATCTTAACGTACCGAGTTTCTTCCGTGCCTCGGAAAGCAAGTTAAGTCGTTGGTCCTGGCTGTCATTTGTAGATCTATGGCAGTCGTTACGGATTGTCAGAAGCCAGTTAATCTGACTCCAGTCTTGCCATGAAGTACCGTGTTACCCAGTTAATGGGTTGTGGAGGTCTGGTAGGCAGCCGCTCCGTGTAAAATACTGGTATTTAGCTAAATCCGGTTTGACTGGAAGCCGACCCCAATATAGTTGGGAAAAGGCTAGGTAGATGATGATGATGAACTAAATCAGTGTAAGGAGTGATATTTCCGGTCGGATTTTGTGTATCCTGATAGCTACAATCAGAGGGTCTTTAAGTCAAGAGTGAATAGGTTACTTCAAGGACAGCATCATGCTTCATCATCAAGCACATCATGATTTACTATTGGGCGAGATTGTAATCTAACGAGAGCCTAGATACTTCGTTATGAGTACTTACTCCCCAAATATCACTGATATACACTATTTTTGTGTGCTATACAAACAAAACAGATGATTGCATTTTTATCGGGAAAAACACGGTTCCCGGAATAAAACACGGGAGTAAAGCCGCGTTATAAAATGTACTATACCTTCAAAGACTAGTAATTGCACTAACAAAATTAAAATCACAACAAATAACCGAATTTAATTAAATAACTCACTCGTATGAGTTGGCAATGTAATGAATATTTAGCTAGTTTCGGAGCAGCATGTGGCTGGAATGGTAGTCTCAAACTAAGATAACTGTTTATGGTCCCGAAACTGCGTTCATTCAAACAAATACGGAACGATCCGAACTAATATTATAAATGAGAAAGTAACTTTGTTTCTTTATTCTTCGTTTCAGCGTGTCAATGGAAAAAAAATCTGCCTATCTATGGGGACTGCCGATAGAAGTGAAAATATCCGTTGTACCTTTTAAACGAATGGTCCGATTTGAATAATTTTAAGTGTGTGTACATAACCAACCTTAATTATTAAACTATTTAAAGAGATAAAGACTTCGTCATCATCATACTTAAGTCCCTACTATTCCATTTCACCCGGTTCTGATCGAAGGGTGTGGCTCATTTCATATAAAGTTTTTTTGGTATATTTTCATTTCAATAACGTTCACAAGATATAATAAACGTGAGATATACCAACTGTTGTTATAATTTCTTAACATATAACATTCATATACTGTAAAACTTACTTCGTATAATGTTTATTTAATCGAAAATGATTAGGGATATCGTTTATAATCTGTAAATTAAATTGTCAAAAAGTAAAACTTAAGTATCAAAGAAATAAATAAGGACAACAATAATAATAAAAACAAAAAATGTGTGAGTATTCATATATTTTATTGGAGCAGCTTAGTCCCAAGCCTTTTTGTCTTCTAACAAACCTCGAAACACAAACATTAGAGAATATTAGAGATTTATAAGCCTTGAAAATAAGATCTAATTCATTGATAGATATTAAATCAATGACGACTAAGATCGACTTAATTAAGGGACTTTCGTTGCAAATAAGATTTCACTATCACGAAATCAAACGCTATTGACAATCAAGTCGGATTCAGTTCCAAATCTCTGATACTTGGATCCTGATTATTTGAATAAACTACTTTTCGAAGTAGTCTTCGACAACCTTGGAGTTTCCGAGGTGAGGATAAGGTCGCGGCTTTCGAAGAGCCGTCTTTTGACGATTGTATCTTTGACTGGTCGTTACTATGAGAGAATGTCTTCAAGAGATTTCATACTCGGAAATTTGTTGTAGATATTTAAGTCTGTAGGATTGAAAGGGACTAAGTACGTCTTTCTTTCATGGAAAGTCTCAAAAGGAATAACTTTTATGATTTTCTTGCTAGAATAAGTCACTGCGATTAATTTTGTTGTTCTGAAGCGTAATTTTCGAGGAAACGGTGTTTAAGGAGCTTATTGTAAGATATCATTTAATACATGTTACTATATGGCAAATTCTCGTATTTAAATTTAAAGAACCGGTCGAGAGCGAGTCAGACTCACGCAGCATTTAAAACGTGAAATATTTTTAAATTTTCATCGGCGAGGCCTAAGTTCGTCACATAAATTTGAACACAGCGGTGTATATTCCAGTTTTAGATCAGCGCCATCTCTTGACCGATCTTGGAACTTATATAACTTTTGTTGATGATTTCTGGAAAAGTGTGATTTTTTCCGTAATATTTACATATAAACTTCTATAACATAGAATATTTTCAGATTTTTCTCTTTGCAAACTTCGTAGATAAGGGGGGAAATGGATTTTTTTTTTTAATTTTTCGTCGACAGTCGAAAACCATGCGGTCAAAAAAAAGGTTTTTTTTTTTGAGAATGCAAACCATCGTGTACTAGTCTGTTGCAAAAAAAAAACAATCTATAAGATTGTTTTTCTTTGGCTAAATAGTTGAGCAAACGTCATCCAAAACTATTCCAAACAAGTTGATAGTTGTAGTTCTTAAAATATTTAGCTACTAATTGACCCATGAAACTTCTCCTCCGCTCCGCTCCTATTGGTCTTAGCGTGATGATATATAGCCTATAGCCTTTCTAAATAATTTTTCAAACCGGACCAGTAGTTTCTGAGATTAGCGTGTTCAAGCAAACAAACAAATAAACTCTTCAGCTTTATATATTAGTATATAGATATAGATAGATGACAGACTTAGTCACACCATAAGGGTACCTTTTTACTATTTTGGTACGGAACCCTAAAAAGCTGTCAAATTTAAGTCGCAATATCATCTCAGCGTCATTCAACGTCTCAAAAACTTAGCAATTAAAATTAAAAATTACTGAGACTGGCCAGAAAGGCTTCATCCATGATTATTAACGCTCGAAAACACAAAATAACTTCAGTAGACATCATAAATAGACCTCTAAAATACGGTGAAGTAACTTGTAGAAAATTTCCCGCGCACTAGATTAGTATTCGAGACCCATCCATCCGCAGATAACATACTCTACCCGCTTACTCTTATATTTGAACTTCTATATAATATTATTGATATAAAAAATACACTCTCTTTGATGTAACGTATTACAAATATATTTTCTTATGTTTGCTGTGGGAAAATATTTCGTAATAACTCGCAGCGTCTCAGATTGTGACTCATGTAAAATTTATAAAGTGCCGCCAAGGAATTTATTGTAACTGTTTCCTTAAAGATCTCCTCCTGCTCAGACTATTTGGGAGACGTTTAGGAGTAAATTTATTTTGTTCAATATATTTTTTTATAACTAGCTGTCAGTCTTGGTGGTCAAACCATGTCAGAGGCCCTTGAGGCGGTTTTGAAACTCTGACACTAGGGTGTGTGGGGTCGTTAGACCTTACTGCCCACACGATATGATTAAAGATTGAAGTATTGGTTTAATTTTTTTACCTTTCAACGAAAATCCTGAAGTGACAATGCCGATTGTCACCACATCTGATGTATCTATTGTCTTTGTTTACATATAAAGATGAAGTGAACATGAAGTGAGTTGTAAATATATACAAACACGATGTCATGACAGTTCACTTGACACGGCGCGTGGCGGTGAGGTGTCGACAGAATAGATAGGCCGCTTTGTTTTGAAGGCACTCTTTTAGCCGCGTTTTATAACAACTACTTGTGAAAATTCGTGGAGTTTATTGCAAGCTCTTCTCCATTGAGATCTACAGCACTTTGGAACTGCAATTAGATACATGTCTTTAATCGACTTTCACTATTCAACAGTGACTGTAATGTGTGTGTGTATTTGAATACTACTTACTTAAAATTAAACGCAGCCCCATTTGCAATATTATAATTATGCTTTCACTCAATTTACATAACGAATAATTTCAATTTAACATAATATTCTATGTGCTTTCCGGGCGCCATTAAAGACGTCATACATTACAGTTAATTAATGTTCATCAGAATCCTTTCATTCGCACCGGTGGTTTCCCAAATCCTTACAGAATAAAGATAAATTAAGGGGCAGAGTAATGTTACCCATTACGTCTTTCTATGCGCACATAATTTGATAAACTGCAACTTGATAATTTGCGCAAAAAGGGCGTTAGTAACACTGTATTACCCGCAAAACGCGATTTACGGGCGGACATTACCCGGTACGGGGTGTAAGGGGGTGGAAAGGGGACATATGAGTCTTATGAGGGATGTAAAATATTCATAAGCTGGTAAGTGATGCCATCGATTATTATAACGTGCGCGACGGGCACTTGTTCGCGGGGAGATCGAGCGCACAAGTGCTGGCCATGTATTCATATTATTACCTTGAATAAAGTATTCTTGAATAAAGTAGGTGACTATTAACTTTTCACCCTCTTTCGAGGTAGCAGAGATTTAGTACTGGCTCGATTTTAAAGCGTCTTTTTGGTGCCATTTCACAGTCAGTCTGCTCGGGCAATTTGTCATGAGTCAGGGTTTGATTGCGTCGTGTGTAGGCTTGTTGAAGCCCACTATCAATATGCTGATTGCTGAATCGTCCGTTCCAGCAATTGTCAAAATGAGTCAGCAAATTGTAGCGCGTTAAAACGTGATTCGAACGGTTAAAGGTGATATGTGATGACATAGAAGCAGTAAAATGATCTGAGAATGAAATAAGAAGAGAAAATATTTAATACATTACCAAAAAATAACCACTTTCAATTTCGAGACCCAACGACAGACATTGATTCCTTTAATACTCCGAAATTTATCGGTTTCCAGATTAAGGGTATTGTAATCACGAATGAGGGCAAGAAATTCAATAGGGAAGATCAAACAACTTATATATGTTGATGCTTAAATCTTAAAAAGGCAAGGATCGAGCTCCTAAAGACTTTATGAGCAGTAACAAAAAAGATTCGGGACAAAAAGCGGACTTCGGAAAGGAATTAAACGAATAAATATAGGACAACAAACCCCAAATTGCGGCTAACGCCTCGGGTTCCGTCGTCTTGTATGTCATAAAAATGGTTGAGAGCAGGAAGTCGCTAAGTATGGCAACTTTGGTCTGATGATGGCCGAAAAATTTTGCCAAAACAACAACCAAAACAGTAAAACGGAAAAGTCGATGGGTAATGACCTCCGGGCCGGCCCGGTCGACCGGAGCGGGATAAAATGTAACGGAATATGCTCCTCCGATGGGAAACCGCTTGAAATTTGGCACAAAGAATATGGCGGAGTGGCCACGTAAACTGTAGGTCCTATTTGTCCTGACCCTGAGTAGGGTCTAGTTATTAGATCCTGAACGTTTTACAAGTTCGTTTGATCATTGAATTGAATTTCATTTATTGGTACTACCTACCTACTTACTCATTTTACGTACAGAAATAGCTGAGGAATGTAATCATTGTTCCCAGAAATGTTAATTTTCATCAAATCAATAAGGATCCTACATACCTACGCTACAACAAATTTGTATCTCAACCAAATTCCAACGTTTCCCTTAAAACCTTGAAAGGATGTTTACATTTTATAAGGGTTTTAGGACTTCGTCGTCTTTATTGAAATTTCCAAATATTCATAATATTGTTGTTTTAAATTGTGTAAAATTAATCATGGAAATAACGATGTTTTCTTTCTTAGAAACCACTAATAATATTTGTTAATACCAGCTCTATTATTTCTAAAATACTAAAACGAAACAACAGCGCCTGCTAATAAAAGCATGACTAGTCTATCATTAAACTAACTAAATTGTCTATCGGAGACACGCCGGGACATAACCTTAGCTTTGTCTTTGTTTTATAGCAAAATAACTATAAAATATGCAGATGAATATTATGCAAATATCGGACATAAATACAGTCACACTGATACAACTCGAAGAGGCCATCAAGTGTAGACTTTACGAGTTTGTAAAGATTGTAAAAGGGGGCAAAAAGGGGGGTTTCAATTTCCCAATGGGGTAAAAAGAAAATTCAGAGAAGCAGAAGTTGTTTTGGAATGGTGCCCAGGGCGATGTTGCCATCAATTAACAATATAATATCGGCTGTAACTGTCCCGATGTTTGGCGAAAAGCTTTTTGTTAAACAGACGAGGAACGAGCATTGTTCGTAGATTGCTCACTACGGGCTGCCGGTTTTGGACCTTCATTTCCTTCCAAGTTCCTCCACAATTTCTCTGCACTGTACAGAATTCAGTGATTTTTAAATAAAACATTGCATAATTTACAATTTACTTACAAAAAACTTACAAGAGAAAATTGTATACAGAGAGAATTGAAAAAAGGTACTGCTTATTTCAAATGATTTTTTTCCCAGCAGTCCTGCGAAAGAAGATTTGGATGAGAAACGTAGGCAGTTTATTTATTGTTTGCAACGTTTATCTTGGACTTCATTGGCTAACGGTGACATCGTAAGGTAATTAGGACTTTCTGGATAGGTCTGGGTTTTCCAATTCCCGTACAAACTTTGAAATAGGCATGGTATGCCTTACACAACAGGATAGTACTCGTATTCTTAGAAGCGCATTTGACATCGAAATTTTTACATTCCTACTTGTTGCTTCAGAATCTCCAGCAAAACTTGGTTTTGATAACATTTTTCCTTTCCCTTGGGGCATATTGACATTATCATCTCCGATCTTTACTATTCTGCCCACCCTTTAGCGGCAATATAGTCGTGTAGTACAAATACCGTGCGACTATCGGGCCTCGTTTGTTAAACGCGTTGTGCGCCGCTCGTTAACTAAGGAAGGTTGGACCCCACACTACCCGCGCGGAATTATAAGCGATTGCTATTTTTGTTGGTTATTTTCCTGCTTTATATGTAACGGTAGGTATAATATATATTATATGATTAACTGGAGAGAGAATAAACGTTTAACATTAATCACAGAAAACTTTTAAGTGAACCTCTAGAGACATTTCATTAGCGATAAAGGTAAAAAAAAATGTTAAAACTTTATGCACTAGTAAAAAATATTGTACAAAGGTATTCGACAATTTTCTTCCAGCCGACCTTTGGGCACCAAATATGTGGGAGTGACAAGCTCTAGATTGAAATGTCATGTGCTCAGTCAGTCCCAAATATTCTAGCATTTTAACTAATAGCCTTCGCTGATAGAACGTCATTCTACGTAGTGACATCAGCAAAAGTGGAATATATATGTATTGACTCAGTAGTCAGCGATTCAAGATTGCCTAGTTGTGTTATTGATACAGTTATCAATGTCGCAACTAGGCAATCTTGAATCGTGACTAAAGTATAAATACATTTTCCTATCTTGGGGTCAATGGGCCTCATCAGAAGGCTTGAAGTCACTCAAAGAGCAATGGAGAGGGCAATGCTTGTAGTTTCCTTGCATGATCGAATCAGAATGATGATTTTCGCAAGAGAACCAAGATTACCGACATATCCCAAAGGATCGCCAAACTAAAGTGGCAATGGGCAGGGCACATTAATGGCAGAGCAGATCGTCGATGGGGTTCAAAAGTTTTGGAGTGGTGACCGCGTACTGGAAGACGTTACGTTGGAAGGTCTCCCACAAGGTAGACCGATGACCTGGTGAAGGTCGCGGGTAGCCGATGGATGCGAGACGCACAGGACCAGTTGTTGTGCCAACATTTGGGGAGGGTTATGTCTAACAGTGGACGTCTTTTGGCTGATATTGTCTATGTCATCACGAAAAGTCTGCAACCCAGCTTCTGATTATTAAGACACTCCTTGGACTCATTATCAGATTTTAGCCTTATGATCACTAAAAGACTGTAAGGAGCCCATTCATTGCCACTTAAATTTTAAAAACATCACTTGGGTGCCACTTAATATTTTTGATGATTACAATAGAAAATACGTAATTAGATGTGTTTTTAAATTAAAAAAAAAAAATCCTAAATAAAAAAAACCCACCCAAAAATGGTAAACGCAACAAATGCGTTGGTGGCACTGATAAAAGAATTTAAATCGTAAGTGCCATTGAACAGACCGTTTGCGTTGACGTTTGGATAGTATTATGCAACATGTTCTGGGAGACTGTTGATGTCCGATATGTCAATATAATTGCCGGTGTAATCTTTATTCATATAATCATATAATAAATCTTTATTTATAGTTTAATATTAATATTTCCTACTACCCCTACTAATATTATAAATGCGAAACATTGTGTGTGTTTGTTACGTACGTTTGCTCTACCGAAACATTTATGAAAACATGTTGTGAACGCATAATGCCGACGCTTACAGAATACAATATTATTTGATAGTATCTAACAAGTACCCTTGGTCATCCGCTAAACGGCCGCCAAATTTCATCCAAATTCGTCCAGCCGTTTATGCATGAAGAAAATCTGGACGAATTTCCAAAGATCATGCAGAATCGACGATTTTAATGGATTGCAGGTAAGTAAACAATATTAGAGTGGATAAATAGGTTGAAATTATGACAAAATAAAAATAATATAAATGAATTAATGAAGATATATTTGTTATTACAAAAAAAAACATTATCGACAAACATTTTCTCGGTGTCACGCTACTGAAACAAATAAAGATCCATCAATTTAGGAGTCATTTATAGATAACATATTCATTCAATATTATAAAAAAAAAATCTACACACAAAAGAATTATTTATGATTATTTAAATAATCACTAACCTCTTGCTACTATTAGGATTTACATCTTCTTCCCCTAAAGCTAACTCTAATAAATGATCGCTTCTTCGTTTCATCGTTGAAAAGATACCTACAGAAAATCAAATTTGTTATTTATTATTATCACACCATTTGAGATGTGCGAGGTAGCTAAGCTATCATACCGTACTGCGTAGCTGCACGTGTAAGCTGGTCTTTAGCACACATACTTAACAAGCATCCATAGCCCTTAAATTGGTATGGAAAAAAAATAGCTTTGTTAAACCCTGTTCCACTAAATAAATCAGGCACATCCTGAGCAATGTAGCTTGGTATAGCTCAATTGGAATCGCAGCATAAAACTACCATTTCTTTCACCGTTATACCAAGGCATAGTGAGTTAGTAAACAAAATCAATCAGTTCAGAAAAAACATGCAATAATGAAAAACCTTTTCTTTTTTCAGAGCCACATCGGGACAATATCTAAAATATAATGCTGATTATGATAGCATGCATTTATATTAGTACTAGTCACAATTAGTTAGATACAAAAAAACATTCGTCGGCAAGATAGTGTTCATAGACAGCAAAATTACATATAATGCACCAAAAAAAGTTGCTTAAAAACAATTTTTTTAACAAATCGTCTTCATAGGAAAAAATAAAATGTTGCAGAGAATTTAAATTTGTACTGTGCCCACAGCCAAAACAGAAATCACGTTTTATAAAATGCGTCAATGGCCATTGCCATTTTAAATTTTGTTGCCAATATAAAAAGAAGTCTGTTCGCTCGAAGTAATTATCCACGTCCAGAAAGATTACCATTGTAGTTAATGTAATGACCTCTATATATTCTTCGTAATTCTCTGAAAATAAACTGTAGCAAATAGAAAATAGCAGATAGTTAATTCGAATATTTTCTGTATATCTAATCAAAAAGTAGGTACAAATAGACAACATACTCGTACATTGAAAAATAATCAGGATTTCTGATTTACATTCAAAGACAATTGTTCATTAAAAAACCATGCTTAACAGACTGGTTAACACAACCAGTATTTGTTTCATAATAGATTTATTCAAATCATACAAAAAAACGTAGGTATAAGCAGAAACTTGGAATGACCTGAGAGCAATTTTGTTTAATTAAAGAAATATAATTTACAAATCTGATCTCCTACTCTTGACGGGATCATGTTCACATCAGGATCGAATTAATGTCAAATTTTTTTTAGTTTGGTACTTTGGAAATCATTTCCATAGTACCGTTTTGACATGTTCGAACTCGATCTTGTCGGTTGTACTGTTTCAAAAGATTTTTAGCCTAAGGATGAATAGCATTATAAATCCCACTGTGGTAGTTCCACATAAAATAAGTTAAATAAAAATCCTGTGGGTTCATAATTTAATCTTACTTTTTCAATTTGTCCAATATCGGCCAGCTTGCAAAATATTTAGTATGTAAGTAAATGTGTGTGTTGTTAGTAGTAAATTTAACCCTATTAATTTAATAATAGATTAAAAAATACGTGCATACATTTTGGCATGATCTGTTATACATAAAACCATCCAAAAAAGATTTTTACTGCTATGCCAATGAACGCACCATATGCGTGCATGTGATTTCATTTTAAAAATACACAATGAAACAGCGGAAAAAAATGATAAAATTAAGAATATTGCTTACTTTTATCTTCCAATTCACAAATATACAATAAACACTTAGTAAAACTTCAGTTATTCCAAAATTAAAACAGACCTTCACAGCACCAACCGTTTTTTCCTTACCAAAACAAGAATGACAGTTCGAAGCAAAAACCAACAGTATTTCCACATTTAAAAATTGTTTCTAGCCGTGTATGTTGCCAAATATTTAAATAAATTTCTATCGTTTTTATGTAATGCCAATAAACGTCCTATAGTACACTCAACGCATATGGTACGTTGGTGGCATGACGTAGTTATCTCGATCAACGCAAATGGTACGTTGGTAGCAACGAATGGGTTAAACATATCCATACATAAAAAATATAGTACTATGTTTATTATGTAATCCAATCCAATACATCAACCATGAAAACAGCAATAAAACATCATATCATGCGCTCAGAACTTCATAAATAATTACCCAACTAGCACCAAAGCGTTAAAAAAACCTATATAAGACTCGTATATCAGTTCCATTTGAGTATGAAAGTGTTAACGCATACCTGTGCAACTGAGTTAGAGCATGCTCTAACTCACTTATAACCACGAAAGAGGCCCACAGTTTTACAGGTAAAAGTTATAGAAAGCCTATAGTACGGTGTCACAAAGATATTAAAGCTGCACAAGAGCGCTTATTCATCGTCAGCTACTACTTTAATCTGTATTACCGTTGTAAAATAGAGTTGGTAAACGCTACAGGTGCTATAAATCCTATAGTAAGGTGTCAAAAAGATCTTAAAGCTCCACAAGAGCGCTTATTCATCGTCAGCTACTACTTTAACCGATATTACCGCGATAGTAAGCACTACAGGTGGTAAAAAGCGCACGTCAAGATAAAAAAGCCTGTAACCTTACTAAAATTAAATCTGTTCGTAATGGAAGTGTTATGTCATCCATTATTCAACACAGCAGAATAATATTATGGAATATTATGTTATTTAAGTATGTGAAGTGAAAAATGACTGCCCTTATGATTTCACAGTAAATGTATACCATGTTTCTCATCTCAATTTTAACGCGCCTAGGATTTATTAAAGATTTAAAAGAAAAATTATGATAACAAAATAGGTACCTCAAGCTAAACATTACTATTCATTCCTGCTTCTTGAGCAGTGGTATGTAAAATTAAGTGGCATTCATGGAATGCTTCAAATAATGTAAGAAATTTTATTTATTGTAGTCAAATGTTGAATAACTCGAAATAATATTAATTGTTAGGTTACCAAAACAATGGCGAACTTTACAAAAGTGAGGTTAGTGTTAATTACGACCGATACTTGCGTTATTTGACACCAATACCTTTAGAACGTCTGTAAAAGAGGACAGCCTAACACATTAAGCTTTAGTTAAACCCTTTATTACAGGTTAAACCTAGATAGAGGAGTTGTTTGACACCTTTAGTTTCTCGTGTTACTAAAACTCTATTTTATAGCTTATGACTGCAATAATAGTCAATATAGCACCTTAACTGATATAAAAGAGTTCATTGCAATAACTATACAACAATAAGTGTTAAGAGGTGTCGGCGAACCCTTTTATAAAGACTTGGGTGTCACAAAAAGGTTAAAGCTATAACGTATTAAGTATACTTGCTGCTACTAGCGCCATTATAACTCTCAAAGCTGTATTACATCGTCCATTAACGCTATAGTGCTGCGATTGGGGCTAAAACTTGCTTGTTAACTCCTCTATATCGTCTTTAGTAATAACTGAGATAATTATAACCCTGTTATATTACTTAAAGTCATAAAAAAGCCTGTAACTGACACCAAAATGTTAGTTGGGTATAAATGAACAATACAAGTATGTCTGTTAAATTATTTATTGTTTCCGGAAAGCGATCGCCCTGACAATGGTTACAGATTAACAACGTCAAAACTCATGTACGAAATGTTCAACTTATTGTTGAAAATTAAAGATAACTGTCAACATACACAGGGTAAATTCAATCATAAAGGATATCATTCAATCCTAAATTACCCAATCACATACACAGATATGTATTTCAACGTCCATAATACTTATTCACACTAGTGCTTTTTCGTTAAAAAAAATATTTTATAAAACAAATATTACCGGCTGTGGAAAAATGTTTTTAACACGACTAATCTTTGTTCTTCTTAACGCCACTTAAGAAAGCCATCATGCGTACCAGTCCTAATAGATAAGCCGAGATCATTTCACAACGCTTTTTCCCAAATACCTAATTTAGTGAAAGTTGTTGAAGATATTTGTATCGCATTCACGCAGCTGACATAACGAATTTGGATAAAATTTTGCAAACAAGCAGACCATGTCTTGGATCAACATAAACCTCGAAAAAAAAACTGGAAAGTGCAAGTCAGACTCGCGTGGAAAGAGTTCCGAACGAATTTCCTTTTTTAACATGTTATTTTAACACTATACAATTCTTATAGATTTTCCTGTAATAGTAGGTAAAGATCTATTATCTCCATTTTTTTTCTTCATTTTAGGCTCAGTAGTTTCGAAGATAAGGGGGGGAATGGTAATTTTTCGTCTAATTTCTTGAATAACTTCAAAACCATTTATCTTTTTATAAAAAAAAATAATTAAAATCCTCACAGCAAGCCCTTTCATTTGATATGTCACACAATATTGTTCAAAAAACTTTTTCTTCAATTTTCTAGTTTGACTCCCAAAAGTGTCCTCTATTCTAAAAAAAACAAATTTACCAAATTGTATGTGTACCAAATTTCAACAGAATTAGTCTAATGGATCCGGATAAAACTGGCTGTGACAGGCAGACAGACAGACAGACAGACACCCGAGTGATCCTATAAGGGTTCCGTTTTTTGTTTGGAATCCTAAAAATGGGATTTATTAAGTATTTTTAATAAAAAGCAAATGAAAACATCTCAATCAAAGTGTTATCGAATCGATTACCTAAATGTAACGTTGCACGTTGCTGCAACCACTAGTTCCATCCGTGAAAAAGTGTCAACCTGTTGGATAAAATTAATAAGTAAAACACTTTTGTCCGCGTCTTTACTAAAATTCATTTGCATAACCGTCTTGAACTGGATAGGGACATCTCTATCGCTCTCGTCATCGGGTACAAACGGTGATGAGTGCCACTCTACCGCACTTAGTACTCTATGTACTCTGCTTAATCGCCCATAGACACTGAGTACATCTACACTGGGATATAGTTTGTACCGAAGAAGTTCATTGACTTAGTTCATTAAACTGAGGGACGGAATTTTTGGAGGATATTGACATCATTAACATAGATTAGGTGGAATTATGTTGTTAATAATACCCTTGATTGTAAATTACTTAATTGTCTACGTATATTTTGTACATAATTTGGAGGCATGAAATACATGTAACGAAAATTGTAATGAATGTAAAGGATGGATGGAGTGGGAGAGGAAGGCCAAAGAAAAGATCCATCCAGGATTGTGTGAGGAGTGATATGAAAGAAAAGGGTGTTAGTAATTAGTTTGACGGCAGATAAGGCAGAGTGGAAGAAAAACATGTTTTGCCGACCCCAAGTACCATGGGATAAGGGCAGGATAATGATGATTTTGTACATAATTTACAACCAACATACATTATATTAGTAGGTATCTAAACAATTTGACAACATGCTAATGACAAATAATAACGGCTGAATAAAATGATCAGCCATATTCATAACACGTTTTAACCATAAATATGCGAATGGTAGGCGCCAGATAAACTTGCAGTAAAGTACATTGACCTTTCCCAAATATCTTTTCGCGGATACCCGAACAATAAATTATGAACAGTATTTCATCACTAGAGAACGTTAAGGATCACGATAGAAGTTGATTTAGGAAAGCTGTATGTCTTTATTTATATTTTTTGATACTAAAAAGGCAATAAATATATTATATGGGTCAATTACCGTTATTACATATTTTATCTTGCGACTACCATAGTTTAAATACGGTTAAGTAGATTCTAAATTCGAATTATCAATACAAAATTGTTATTTAAATTAGAATTTTTATGAATAAGCTGGACAATGTCAACCACAGATGTCAGAATATGATTTCCAGTGATTATTAGATATCGGACTGATTTTGACCGTTTGTCATACAAATGCTTTTGATGGACTTAGTCGAAGTCTGAGAACCCAACGACATTTCGGTTACCATTTTCGCCGAATGAACTGGTTTTCGACTTGCAAAGGTCACACGGCAGACGCTCTGTGAAATTCCTCCACATTTCGTAGAAATGGAAGCAGATACCAGTTTAATAATGATTTTAGTTAGAACAAGCTACCTACTGGGTAAATGGCAGTAGTGTGTTAAAACTTTAAACACGGAATAAGTCTCAAATAAAATTTTAATTAAAACCTGAAGGCCACAATTAATTTAGGTTCTGTTTCTGGTGACTGGCAGCGCACAGCTGAAACTACTTGTCGTAAAAAACTGTAATTTGGTATGTAGGTTCCTTGGGTTCCCCGAAATTCCTACAAGAACGAGAAAAAAAGGAATATGCACGTACGATCATCATCTGCCTAGTCTTTTCCCAACTACATTGGGGTCGGCTTCTAGTCAAACCGGATTCAGCTGAATACCAGTGTTTTACGTGAAGCTGCTGCCTACCAGATCTCCACAACCCATTAACTGGGTAACACGGTACATCTTGGCAAGACTGAAGTCAAATTTACTGGCTTCTGACAATCCGTAACGACAGCTAAAGATCTACAAATGACAGCCGGGTCCAACGGCTTTACGTGCTTTCTGAGGCACGGAGGAAACTCGTTATGTTAAGATAGTCACCCATCCACAGACCAACCTTGGCAAGCGTTGCTTAACCTTCAAGATCAACCTGTGCGGCTGTTATTATTTAGCCACGAGCTCCTCAAGAATATGCACGTACGATATAGCGAGCAAAAGCTAATTCAAATATATTTTAAGCAACGTTCCCGTCGCATCTCAACAGCAATCTCAATTTTTAGATTTTATTGTGATTGAGAAACGAAAGCATCATAACCTCCGAAAACTTCCTGCTTAACTTATCTGAAAGATTGATTTAACATAATAATCCAGTCCCATTTTTTTAAATTTATCTGCCCAAAACAAAACAGGTTCTAAATCTTTCGTCCCGCTCCCGCTGAAATGAACTGTCAAGTTGGCGTGGGGTAAAAATGGAGTTGCTTACTTTGTGTAAGTTGTAAGGGTCAGGGAAGGTGCGAAGGTCTCGATGAGCCACTAAGTTATCTTGCTTGTAAAGGAAAAATGGAGTTCCTTGTTATTTCGCGAACATCGTAGAGGTCGAAAGGGTATAGGATATTTACTTTGTACTTTAGCCGTGTTTTGGGAATGGAACGCCCCATCACTTAACGCGTGGTTGTGTTTCTAATAAATCTACTAGCTGGGATATATGTACGATCTTTGTTGTTAGTCACTATTGCTCAATAATGAAAGTATCACGGCAACCCGGCAAATCGACCCGTGCGACTGCTTGCCGAGGTCGGTCTGTAGATGGGTACCATGTAAACATACCGGGACTCATCCGTACCTAAAAAACACGTTGAACCGTTGGTTCTAGCTATCATTTGTATATTTTTGGCACTCGTTACGGGTTTAAACGGTACGGTGTTCTGTCAGAAGTCAGAAAATCATACACCAAATAAAAACAGTCTTGTAAAGAAGTGCCATGTTACCCAGTAACTAAGTGGTGAATCCTGTGGTGGTTGAAACCTCAATATATTTGGGAAAAAGCTAGGCAGACTTAGATGTTGAGCACATTTGTCATGGTTTTTGAACACGAAACAAATCCTATAAAGTAAGCAATTCATCCTGTCTACACAAATCTAATGAATCTGATCACGGACGTAGTAACCACAATGAATCAATGCGCTATGTGCCAACTTATACTGCCCAAATTCAAATGCCCGTCTACTATAGCAAATTGAAGAGGGCAAAAGAATTGAATATTCAGTACAAGAATGTGTTTGCCCCAATTTGCCCACGCAGCGTTCTGCTGGCTTGCGGAACCATTAATTTATTTGATATAGGTACACCTTTTACCCACAATGTTCAACGTTCACATGAAATCGGTGTGTGCTTTTTCTTTTAGCCCTTATTCTGGGCGAATAATATTAACATAAAATAAATGGATAAATATTTTTCAGAAAATAAGTTTAGAATCGAATGAGAAAGTTAAAAAAATTTCCTTTTATCATGAATCTTTTAATAAGGACACTGCTTTGTGCGACCTTTCCGAATAAAAGTTAAACAACCCCGCAATTTTCGAGATTATTCACAACATCACAAACAAATTAGCCCAGACGTTGTTTTCAGCAAAACAATCAGCGTCTGTCACGAAATTTATTAACCCTTTCAATAACTTATTACAGGGAAGAAAATACTTCTACCGTTACACAAAATAGTGGGTCATTCAACCCGGTCCTTGGCCGAACACACAGCTTCTATTATTGCCAAACACATCGAGAACCGACCACCATTGTCCCATCCATCACGCTTTTGTCTTAGGAAGCCACATTTTTCCATCACGTGGGTGTTAGCGCCCCCGGGCTCCTGGGCACCACGGCTCAAGTGTGTAGCTGGGGCCATAATTCTCCCCTGATTAAATTAACTGCCCCGAGGTTTGCAAGATTCATTGCGAGGAGCTGCGTACACTTATTTATGAAGTTTGTAAGTCACTTATGAATATGTTTTATGGTTCGCGGTTAGACTTAGTTTCTTTGCAGGTAAACAGTTTCTTTAGTTCTTGTTGTTGTTACAAACTGAAAACTTAGGGGTACCAATATGGCCGTCTAAATGCGACATCTGCTCTGAAAAGGCTCGCGGTTTCGATACCTCCTTAAAACTTAATATTTGTGTACAGATAGTTGTTCTGAGTTGTGGAGTTTCAGCGAAGTGAGTTTAGTGTCTGTAACGCCCAGAGTCTGCGAGGCTAATAAACTTGGCAGTTAGCTGGCATACTATTAAGACAGGGGTTTTAAATAATTTAATTAAGATCTTACAATAGATAAAGGTACTTTGTGACAAAACAAAATTAAAGAAAATTTTAATCTTAGTTAAAAAGCACACTATTTAGGGTTCCGTACCCAAATGGTTACCAACGGAAGCCTATTACTAAGCCTCCGCTGTCCGTCCGTCCGTCCGTCCTTCCGTCTGTCTGTCAGTGGGCTGTATCTCAAGAACCGTGATAGGTAGACAGTTGAAATTTTCACAGATTGTATATTTTTATTGCCTCTATAACATATTATAAAAATTAAAGTTTATGTTACGGAACCCTTCCTGTGTGAGCCCGACTCGCACTTGGCCGGTTTTACACGGTACAAAATAGGGAATGAAATTCTCGGTAAGAATGCTTGAAAAGTTGCTGATCTTGCTCCCTAGGACAATATAAGGTTTGTACAAAATCAACCTAATGATAAAGAAATACTCCTTTTGTCTATGACTAAGCCTCTCGGGCTGTATCTCATGAACATATTTATTTATTTATTTAAACACTTTCAGCACAAAAATGTACAGAGGCGGACTTAATGCCATAGGCATTCTCTACCAGTCAACCTTTGGGTCATGCAGAGAATAGTCGTATACAATAATGAACAATATACAAATATAAACCATACATACAATACAAATATATAATAAATATACAAATCAACAAGAGAAATATACAAACGAAATACTAAAACAATTAAGGCGAATAAGTTAACGGGAAACATTAGCGCTGTGATGATACAACTGCCAACCTCTTACGAATGTGTTCACGAACCTTAACTTTGAAGGATAATCGGTTGGTGGCCATCCTGATCTCTTGGGGGAGCGCATTCCAAAGAGAAATAGACTGAACGAAGAAAGAAGAGTGCATAAAGTTAGTACGCTGAGAGGGACATTGAAGGAGACGGTTGTTTGATGAGCGTAGATTTAAATTGTGGTTGGCGCAAATGTATTGAAAGTGAGGGGCTAGATAACTGGGAGAGTTGGGAGAGACAAGAAATGAAAACAAGGTAGTTAGAGCCCTTAGCTCTCTGCACTCGCGTATAGGCAACCACTTTAAGAGCAATCGATACGCAGAGACATGATAATATTTACGCAGATTGAAAACAAATCGAATGCAGTAATTCAGAAGACGGTCAAGTTTGTTGAGGAGATCTGCATTCAGGTCATAGTAGCACACATCGCCATAATCGATGATAGGAAAAATTAGGGTCTGCACAAGCATTATCTTGGTGTTTGACGGTAAAAAGTTTTTTTAAACGAAACAGGGCCCGCAACGTACCCGTAACCTTCTGGCTGACACTAGCGACTTGAGTACGCCAGTTTAAGGTACTATCAATACGCAAACCTAGATCCTTCACGTCAGTGCTAAATGGGACAATCGTACTGTTGAACAGGACATTTGGCAAAGCTGTTTCATCCACTTTAGCGATGCTTCGAGAATTCTCAATGATGATCGCCTGAAACTTATCAGGGTTTACAGCTACACCAAATCTATCTGACCATGTTTTTATGGCTATCAAGTCTCTGTTTAATTTGTTGATAGCGTCCGGTAGTTTATCGACCCTCACTTGACAGTACAACTGCAGGTCATTTGCATATAGATGATACGCACATTGAAGTTCAGAAATTATTAGATTAATAAAAATAGAAAACAGAAGCGGAGAAAGAATGCCGCCTTGAGGAACGCCAGTTTCCAAATCACGCCAGCAAGATGAGGAATCCCCAACGCGAACCGACTGCTGACGTCCCTGAAGATAAGAGGTGAACCACTCCAGTGCTTCGGGAGAGACCATAACATAGGAGAGAATGGCTAAAAGGATGTCATGACTGACGGTATTGAAGGCATTTGAGAAATCTACCAATACTAGTACAGTGACCTTGGTGTCTTCCAGTCCTGCCCTTATATCGCCAGTCACTTTAAGGAGAGCGGAAACAGTACTGTGCCCGGGCCTGAACCCAGATTGTAGAGGGCTAATTAGGGAGTTACAATGCACAAAGTGCGAGAGCTATTTAAGGTGCCTCGAGCACTTTGAATAAGAACGGAAGTATAGAAATTGGGCGGAAGTGGGTTGGAAGAGTGGGATTGGAAACTTTCGGTAGAGGACGAACGTAGGCTTTACGCCATAAGGACGGGAAAACTCCAGAGAAAAGAGAAAAATTGACAATGTGGCTGATGGCAGGTAAGAGGTGATCTAGAATGGTAATAATCATGCCACGAGTGACATTATCACAGCCCACCGCTTTTGACTTTATGGATGATTTTTCTGATCTCTCCCGACTTAACTGGAACGAAACGAAAAGAAGGAATATGAACATAAAGTACCTAAATAGTATTAATAATCTCGTAAGATGGTACGGAACCCTTCAAGCACGAGTCTGAGTCACACTTGTTTCTTTTGTGTTTGAATAAGGTCTAAACCTTAAAAAATACAGGCGTCATGCTTTGGGTGTTTGTTAAAAGCATAGCAGTAGTATGATTAAAAATTAAACCAATTAAAATCAAATCAGCTTTAACAAACAGGACGTCTCCACTTCAAAACAATACAAATCCGAGATTTCCTCCTCATTTCCAATTGCCCCAACATTTAGCTAGATAGACTCAAAGCAGGTCCTATTTCCGGCAGATCAGAGCCGCCGTCAAAACGCAGTTAAATATTCAGTCAGAATGCAGCGTTACTCGTACTTTGTAGGCGAACATTTTTGGATGAGCGGACTGAGTTAGTTTGTTATTCGTGAAGTTTTGCTAACAAGCGGCTGATTTACTGGCACATGTGAGTTTATATGTGATTGTATTTATTAGCGGTTGAGATTATTTTAAGCTTGAGTTTAGTTTTGAACATGTTTTCCTTTCGGGACATGTCCTTGAATAGAAAGCTTATGTTAAAAATTAGTTACTTATAAAACTTATTATTTCAAGGCAGCAAGCACTATGTTCTGGTGAGCGCTATGTACGCCTTAATTGTCATGTGCATAAGAAATTTTGTTATTGAGTTTTTTGAAAATTATTGCACAATGTATGTGATGTGGCTGTACCAATTTTAATAAATAAATTAAAAAAAAAATATAGAACTGGGCAAGTGTGAGTTGGAATCGAACGCAACGGCTTACATACTTAATAATTTTTTCATTTTATTATTAGTTGCTATAGTGGAAATAGAAATACACATTTAACTGTCTACCAATACTGTTCATGAGATACAGTCCGCTGACAGACAGACAGAATCACGTACGGCTTAGTGAAAGGGGTCTGTTGATTAGCCTTTGAATACAGAAGTCTTCAAAAGTATATTTTCTTTTTAAATATTTAACTAATTAAATAGATGGGTAACACTGATTGATGGTAAAGTAGATAAGAATTATCACTTATCACAACCAGCTTCTCAAATATCAACTTTTAATAATAAATATTAATTGTTTATTTCAAAACGCACTTATATAACACTCACTCTACATTCAACAATATAATCCCATTTAATAATATAATTCATGTTTCATCAAATAATAATTTAAATAAGTACAAATAAGTAAGGCCAACTTGAATGCAATGAAACAAACAATGAATTTTATATTAATATCTAACTATAATCCTGGAATATAAAGATTAATCACAAAAGGTTAGTTTTACTCACCATTCTACTCTTTTTAACCGAAATCTTTAAAAAGGAGGAGGTTCTATGTTCGGTTGTATGTACTTTTTTTTTATGTATGTTCACCAATTTCTCCGCCAATTCTGGACCGATTTAAAAAATTCTTTGTAATTCGAAAGCCCCATTGTCACCAAGTCAGAATCTGATAATAGGATCCCATGAAAATCGAGGGAAACCCTCACATTTTATAAGCACATACACTGTTTTTCATAAACTTTCTAACGCAATTCAGATATTTGTGCCTGATAATCATTATCCCATGTTGCTGAGCTGATGATGGAAGGTATAAGTCAGGATCTGATGATAGGATCCCATGAAAAATGTTTGTTCAGCGATATTTTCGGCAATTGTTAACCTTTTTTCATTTGGATGATTCTTTTTTGTTTGGAAGAGTATTTTCTCGGACTGGTCCCATTTAAATTTGGTAAAGATCTGATGAAGAACTTCGGAGATAGGCAACCGAACTCTAGCAAATAGATCAGGATTTTTGAAATCGCATGTCTCTCTCTCTTTTTGAATGATGATTGTTTACACCAGTTCATAACATAATATCACGCCGGCACGCTGTGCTTTTGGTTTCACTTTTTTAGTGTTACCTGCGTACCACTAAAAAGTGGAAAACAAAAAACTTTTTAACAAAAAAATAAAACCGACTTCCAAAAAGTTAAAACAGTTTTTTTCCCAAGTACATTTATGTTGGAGTCAGTTTCTAATCTAATTGTAATCAGCTGAATACCAGTACCGCGACTGTCAACTTGACCTTCAGAATCCTAACTCTGGCTAACAATATGCCACCAATCCAATCCAGTTACTGGCTAACAATATGCCACCTTAAGGATAAGCAATCATCCACAGAGCTTTTAATTTCAAAACGGAATTATCCGTAATTGGAACCCTCCTGCTTTTAATCGCAACGTGTACCCAAAAATCATAATACATGCAAAATGTGAAAATTAAGGTTTTTGGGAATATTCCATTAAAAAAATAGTCCTCCTGTTCTTAGAAGACCTTACTTTGTCGTAAACATGATGTTCACCTCAGTTTTACTAATCGCGGAAAACATAATCGTTTTGAGAATGGCCTGGACTTGACGCCTTAGTGCTGTAACCTTGGACTTCTGACAAAGTGCCACTATTACTACCAAAACATAAGAGACCAGTAGCTTTAGCCCGCGACTTCATACGCACATATCCCGTTTTTTCCCTTTCCCTCAGGAATTACGTAAAATCCTCTCTTAGTGCTCCCCTACACTCCCCAAGGAACCTACATACCAAATTTCAGCTTTCTACGACCAGCAGTTTCGGCTGTGCGTTGTCTGTCAATCACTCAATCAGTCTGTAACGGAAGAAATTTATAAATATTGATGATAATTGACTTGAACTGATGGTGAATCCCAAAGAAATCATAAAATGACTTCTCCGGCTCTGGCGGAGCAGAAGGGAGTGTCAGACTCTTACTGACTGAAACCCATCCGTGTTCCTCCTAGTGCCCGCCGCGTTCCAGGGCCGCGGTGATTCTTTCGCACAAATTTCGCAACCCTGGCAGGCACTGACCCTAGTGGTATAGTAGACGGGGCTACTGTGCTGACATTTCTTTGAGGCACGCGTGAAACACAACGTGCCGTCAACCTGGGGCGATATTCTGATCGGACGACGAGCCACCCAATGCTCGCTATCTCCCGACGCCCGGGGCGTCTTCTTCTATTGCGGCGGCTGGGGCGTGAGGTTTCCCTCTCTCTCACGCGATCGGCCTCCTCCTTCGCTAGCTTTACTGCTTCGCAGAAAGAGGTGACTGTTTCCCATGCCTCCTTGCTCCGAACCATAGCTTGAACCAGGGCCGGACGCGAGAAGTTGCCGCCGCCGATCGCCTCGACGAGGCAAGCAAGGCACACCTACCGTATGCTCAATCGTGTCCTCCAGGCGATCCTCGCAGTGTAGACACCCGAGCATCTCCTTCTACCGAATCCAAAACAGGTATTTCCCGAAACAATCGTGAGGCGAAAAGTGACGACGTCATGGCATTCCCTCAAAGAGGGAATTATCGCCTTGATCGTGGCGTGCCCAGCGCTGGGTGGCGACAGTAGCTGTCTCCATACCGCCATGAGATCCTGCCGGACCTCCGTCCACAGTGCTGCTATGGCGGATGGAGTCGCGCCTCCACGCGCCATTCGTAAATGAGCGCGAGGGGCCTTTGACATGCTAACACTGACTGTCACTAATTGTGAGTAGCAAACTAGAAAACCTTTATTAGCCAACCTTTTTATACAGTGGTCGTACATATTCTCCGTCTTAGTATAGTGTAGAATTCTAGACACATCTGCGAGAGCGCCCGTGATGTGTGCATATAAATATGAATTTTATGCAAGCTACTAACGATGTGTGGTGACTATGTAAAACTGTTTATCTACAGGTGAATACACTGTGATGTTGTGACGATGTGTGGAAGAGGTTTATGGTAATCGAGTTTTACTTGAAATACTGTTAGTGTGTACCACCTGCAGGATTAGGAAGGTATTTTCCTAAATCTAGTGCATGCATATTTAAAAACCGGCTAACTCACACGAAGGATTCCGTAACAATAATCAAAAAATAAAAACTTTGCTTGTATGGAAATATCGTTTATTTTTTTATATAATTTAAATAAAGGTACATTAGGTAATTTACTGATAACATACATTTTTTTTTGCCTTGCGCAAGAACCTTTGTGAGAGCTGGAGTCTGAACTAGGTTCGGGACCTGTATGACAGATCTCCAGGCTCACACCCTTAAAGATTTAACAAATTTTACGGCATCAATCAGATTATACATAATATTATTAGCAAACAATTTTAATAGAGAGGTGTCTATGTAATAAAAGTGTGGTTGGTGAAAGTATTTGTAATGTTAAGTGATGTTATTAGTGATGTTGTTAGTGTTGTTGTTGTGTTGTTGTTGTTGTTGTTGTTGCATGTAAGTTTAGTGTTTCGTGTTTATCAGTAAAAATGAGAAAATAAGAGGGGAAAGTTTGTTCAAAAATCATTTAATGGTTTGGATGATATTTTCTGTTTCTTCATAGTCCAAATCCAGCAACCAGTTCCTTACTGTCGTTTTGCATTTCCATTTAACCATTGAGTACTTATGTAAGATTGAGTTAACTCTGTTGTACACATATGGACCAAGGAAATAAAAGAAACGTTGAGCTGACTTTGAATGGACAGAAATGGACGAACACACTGTGTGTTTTCGTCTCAATTTCGATTTTATTATTTGTTGCTATAGCGGCAATAGAAAAACATACTCTGTGAAAATTTCAACTGTCTACCTACTTGTATTACGGTTCTTGAGATAGCCCGCTAACAGACAGACGGACGGACGGATGGACAGCGGAGGCTTAGTAATGCGGAACCCTCAAAAAGAGGTAATATTACCTTGGTAAGACTTTCTCAGTAACGACTTTCAAAGGTCTAAGAAAATACCTACCCGGGGCTTTAAATACCCCGAGACATACGATTTACTCCACCATTTAACCACCAATCGACTACACATTTCAGTGCGCATGACTCGACAAAAGTGTACTGAACAGCAGTTTTATTTTTTCTTGATTTCGAGGTTGGTCCCGTAGCAAAACTTGTTCAAAATGATGAGTACAATAACCCTTGTTCTGATATTGTTGTTATTCTGTTACACTTTGTATAGTCAACATACAAAATGCTGTTATTATATTTTAGCCAGGAGTCCCTAATCTAGAGTTATATTTAAAAAAAGCAAAAAAAAAAAATACTATAGTTGAAGAGTGCAGAACCAATCAGCTGGAGTGGTGATCGTTCAACACGTAATGTTATCTTTGTATCAGCCATGTCAATACTAGCCGGGGCCATCGAACTACATTAATTGGAAGTGACGAACTTATCAGGTGAAACGTTCCATTTTGTCCGTCCGTACTAAGTGACGTAAATACAACAGCTTTTCTATTTTCGTAATCAGATTATAGTGGGTAGAATATTGAGTTCCTTGATTGGTTGTAGAGAAGGGGTTAGGGTCTCTAGCTTGCCAATGCGGAACATACGCTTCCTCATAATCATGTTCCATTTCCTCATTTGTTATATTCATTGATGTTGAATGTGGATAGAAGAAATCTTTTGTTTATTGCCTCGAACAGCGTTTTATTAATGATCGAGGTAAAAATTAAATAACAAATCATGTTCTGATTTTTGAAAAAAGAAGCCAGAATATTATCCAAAAATACCGTGTGTGTTGGGCCACGCGTGTATAGAGTTCCGTAATTGAAAATAATACAAATGTAAAAAGATATGCTTCGCTGGCGCCGACTTGGAATTTGATTTCCGGTTTATTTTCGTTATAGTGATCCCAAAAACCAAGAAAATGACACCCATAAATTTTCAATTTTTCAGGTGTGATTGATTTTGATAAACATGCCAAATTACAACATCGCAGCATCACTATATCTCTCTAAGTGAAACCGCGGACAGACAGATGGAATTGCTGTGAAGGTTCTTTGTTGCTTGTACGGAACACTAACTATGACTGTGATCTGTAATTATTTGTTAACAACACTCACAAGACAACAACACAAAAACACTCAGAAGTTCAAATAAAAAAAGTTGTAAACAATCACATAAATGTTTTACCTTTGCTCTTGCAAACAAAGCCAACTTTACACTTTTCTAACGCGCTAATTTGACAACTGAAGACAGTGCCCTACTTCGCAGACTCTAACAGATACTCCAAGTTTTTCTTACCACACCGTATGGAAATTTCCCTAGACAAATACACCGTGCGGTATATCCCTGCGATCCATCTACATAAACGTTCAATCTTGCCGACTTATACCGCCATACGTTAGGCAGTACGCGCAATGGCCCGTCTGTCTTCGCAGCAATAACAGCACATGCCTGTCATTATCATAATACAGGAGACCTTGACGCCTGCCGGTATTACCGCACCGCCCGCCTATTACGCACTCTCCCCAGACCGCGTATGTACTTTTTATTTTTATTTTATTATAATCACGTGAAGGAACGAGTTTTGCGAGTCTTTCAAGTAAAGTAACCGAGACTTGGAGTTGGGAATACAAGTTAAAATGTTGTGTTATTGCGCGATGTTTTAGAGTATTTCTTTCTTAGAAAGGTAAGGCCTATGTTTGGTCTGATTTATACGACGAAATATTAGGATACTTACTTGCGTAGGTAGAAAATTATTATTCGGCTCTTGAAGCCATATTTTTACCTGAAGTATCTTATGAAATCCTTTTATTTCTTGTTGCCAAGTCAAGTCAACGGATCTGAATTCTTTGTGACTACTAGTCATAAAAAAAACGGTTCTTGAGTTTGGAATAGAAAAGGGTTTTAGACCCTATGAATAGCCTAATTGACTGTAAAATAGACCATAATTTTTAGTCGATTCATAGTTATTGGACCCCAGATGTTTAACATGTTGAAAATAATAGAAAAACTAAAACATGTTAAGAACCGGCCAAGTTCGAGCTGGACTCGTACGTATAGGATTCCGCACATACATACCTATGTCTTACAGTTACAGTTTTCCTGTAATCTGAAGGTTAAGAACTATTATGTCTATTTTTTTACATTTTAGGTACAGTAATTTCGGAGAAAGGGGGAGGGGAATGGCCATTTTTAGGGTTCCGTACCCAAAGAGTTACCAATGGAACCCTAATACTGAGCCTCCGCTGTACGTCCGTCCGTCCATACGTCCGTCCGTCCGTCTGTCTGTCAGCGGGCTGTATCTCAAGAACCGTAATAGGTAGACAGTTGAAATGTTCACAGATATGTGTATTTCTATTGCCCCTATTACGACAAATAATAACAATTAAGTTTTATGGTATGGAACCCTACGTGTGCGAGTTCGACTCGTACTTGGCCGGTTTTCATTTGGCTGGTCTAGTTCTACAATGTGGGACTACTAGTTGCCTGACGCTGGTTTTCAACTAAACCTTACGATGAGAGTTCGGATTCAAATCACCACCCTTTATTGATTGGTTGAGAATGCTGTAGGCATATTTATTTAAAACCTCATGGACAAGGTTTGTACTTAAAGTTTTAAATAAATAAATTAGTTTGGTGTCGTGTTAATATTAAATCTACAGATACTTATTTTTTTTATTCGGGAGGACAAACAATTACACATTAAAAATTACAAAAAGATTTAATACAAAAATGATACAAATATGAAATCAACTTCGTTCTCCACAGATTCACAGTGAGACAATTTTATAAATATTAAGACTAGCGTTGTGAACAATGAAACATGAAAAATAATATACTAAAGCCACAGGTCAACTTATGTTTAAACTTTTCTGTGTAATGTCTATTCATAGACATTTCATTACAATGGACGCTCAGCTGTGACTCCGAGAAAATACACCTTTATTTTAAGAAAATTTCAAAACAAAGTGCAGCTTCACAAAAGTGTGAAAACAATAGAAAAACAAAACACTATAGACAATAGAACTTACTGAAATATGTCAAGGGGTCACTAACCTATCCTTACCTTGAGTAGGTATATTGAACCAAGTATGCATCTGAAAAGTCACAATCTTATTAGCGTATCTCAATGTAGAAAACTTGCCAAAATGAAGGAAAATTAAAGGTAATTTAGACAGTTGCGAATGAAATTAGACTAAGGTATTTTATTGAAAAAATCTAATTAGTTCGTGAAATCGGTTTCGAAAATGTTTGAAAACATGCGTGACATCACGTTACGGGTAAACATTGTACCATCGTAGTGACGTCACGAGTGTTTTCAACTCACTGTATCGTCTTCATTTTTAGTATTCCGTACCCAAAGGGTATCCAACGGAACCCTATTACTAAACCTCCACTGTTCGTCCGTCCGTCTGTCCGTCTGTCTATCAGCGGGCTGTATCTCAAGAACCGTAATAGGTAGACAGTTGAAATTTTTACAGATTGTGTATATGTCTTGCCGCTATAACAATGAAAACTAAGGTTTATGGTACGGAACCATTCGTGTACGAGTCCGACTTGCACTTGGTCGGTTTTTGGAAATCGATCAGACGCATTAATTCGATTTTTTTCAGTAAAATATCCTATTCATTAGTATAGTATGCGCACGATCATTAAATTAAAAAATACGGGAATTGTAATAAATACTGTAGTGCTTAAAATTAAATTGATACGATGACTACATGACATTCCGGCAGCCCGTGTGTCAATCAAATTTGAACTATATGACTTCCCAACCTTAAATACCCAATTCAGAAACCAAAGACCACCCTTTTTAAGCTAAAACATACTAAACCAAGTATCTGACATACTTACACATTCCCATTCAAAAAATGGTTGACATAGTTGAGTTGAGAGAGGATGCCTGTCTTGAACGTTTGCTATTTGCAAAGAGATGCCGATGTATTGTTCCCGGCTCTATGGAGGACTGAGGTTCAAGTGTCAATATTATGTGTGTTTGTAAGTAAACGGTACGGCATTGTGCTCGATTATATTTTTTTTTTATTTTGGGTTTGGAGTTTGAATCTGATTTCTGTACTAAATTGATATGCTGGATTTAAGATTCAGTTGGCAGAAAAAAACTTAGATTTATTACTACACGACTAAGTTTTATATTCTACACTAGCTTTTTCCCGTGACTTGGTACGCGCATGTCCCGTTCTCGTTCCATTCCCGTAGGAATTACGGGAAACCCTCTCTTAGTAAGGTCTAGTGTAAGGACACTCTCCAAAAAACCTACATGCCAAATTACTGCTTTCAACAGCGAGTAGTTTCGTCGAACAAAACATAATATCATATTAGCAGCTCGTTCAAACATAAAACGAGCTATTAGGTATATATTATTGTGTAAATAAATGCTGTATAAACAACTGGTGAGTATTCACGCGCCTATACATTGTAACAATAACATAGAAATCAACACAAACCTTCTTAATTCTTGGCTCATTAATAAAATTTGCATAAAAACTACATCCCTCAGTCATAATTGAATGATTACCATTACAACTTGTAGAACGGCTACTGTTCCAAATTCAAATGTCTTTAACTTTTATAACAAACTGGAGCGACCAGCCAGTGGAATTGTACACTCGGAACGAATAGATATTTCAACAATGATTAAAACTTAGCTTGAGTCTTCACCTTTACTAAGAAATCAAAAACGTTAATCCATTTTACTTTTTTATTCATTACTCTTTTTGAACGAAAGGCTACTAAAACTTCTGACACAAAACACGCAATGTATGCTAAAGTTGATACAGCATTTTCGTCTATCGAATCGTTGTAACAGATACTGTTGACGGTACGTCTACTTTTGACGGACGTTCGTAATATTAAAGTTGTTCGTGGAAACAAGACACCCCTTAAGGAGGGCATAAAGTTGCTTACTTCGTTATAGGTAGGCAGGTGAACACTTAAACTGTTCGCTCAGATGTTAATAAAGCCTGAAATGGTTAACATAAAAAACGTATTTAAAAGTTTTTCTGTAAAATAGTTGGTTTTTTCATGAAATCAGCTTGAAGTACAGAAAGAAGATCAATTTGTTTGGTACAGCAGCTGCAGTAGCAGTAATTTGGGGAACTACATTTTTTATAAACATTCATTTTAGCTTTCATCAAAATTGCGTGTTTGTTTTGTTCTGGGGAGTTATTTTTTAAACACATCAAATACAAATTCCTTCACGGAACTCAATAAAATTGTCAGCTATTTCTTGTTATTTATTGATATTCATTGAAAGAAAGAGAAAAAAAGAAAGAAAAATAGTTCAGTTGCATTAAGCATGACGCATGTGCTGATTAAAGTAGAGGGAATTACTTTTAAACGGACTTAAAATATAGAACTTACTTGTGCTTGTTTATGCTTTCCCAAAATACAAGCTCAAGCTTAGTTTGGGAATCAGTAGCAGTACCTTTTGTGCAATACACAAATACGATGCATATAATTATGTTAGATTAAGACAAGATTAATGTATTAACTGGCGACAATAAAGATTTTTATTAATTTATTTCTTCTGTACAAATCCTGCAACGTACTGACTATTCGCCAGCTTTTCATTATGCAACTAGTATTAAAACAGCACACCATGCTCACTTACAACACCAAAAAAACTAATAAGATACGGAATGATATTGTCTGCGAGTCTACTTCATTTTCAAAATATGCTTTTGCAAAAAGATTTTATAAATTTTTAGGTCCATTTCTATACAATAGACTAAATAAGGAACTAAGTATCTATAAGTCAAATTACTATAGCTGTAAAAAGACAATTGTGCAATATTTATTAAGCATCTCGTACGTAGAGACAGAAGACCTTCAAAAAAAAAAAAAAAATCAGTTCTGTGTTCTGTAAAATTTTTTTGTAAAATATTTTATTGTAAATGTGCCCTGTTTTATAAATAAACGATAATAATTATTATTATTATTTTCCAGAAAACCATTTTACAAAATGTGCTCTTTCAAAAAAACTATCAATCATTTACTCATCCAGGCATAATACACCGAAAATGTTGTTAGCCGATACTCACTCGATACTCGGATAGGCTAGAACGAATATGTCAGCAAATTTTGCACCATCCACGGACACCTGCGGCCGATGCAAAATGCGACAAAATACTGGCACTAACTGAAACAAATTGAACCGGTCTCTGGTCCCCTTTCAAACCATTTTTCCGAACAAAGTTTTCCATGTAAAATAATTATTTCTGTTCCTTTATGCAGACTCAAATGGAAACTGTTCCATGTTTTAGGTGGCAATCTCGTGAATACTATAAAAGTCGACCAAAAATGCAATAAACCATTTTTACAACCAGGAAGATTGTATTAACCTGAATACTTTTATGTATTAAAAACAATTTGGGTGCAACATTCTCTCAAAAACTCATTCATACATGTTATTGAACGCGGTTTTATTCATTTAACGTAGGACGACATGCCCATCGAATTTTGGTCACAGAGACGCCGCGGCATAATCTTAAACTGAATAATATGCATAGTTTGCGATTTCTAAAATCAAACTCAAATGAAGACGCGAGCAACAAGAGAATAAACCTATCAACAATCATCTATGTATAGAGGGTTATTTGTACTATAACCTCTAGGGGAGTGTGTTCTTTATACATGACTAGTTGACCCGCGCATCTTCGTCTGCGTCACAATTTTCATTACTGCTCCGCTCCTATTGGTCTTAGCGTGATGATATATAGTCTATAGCCTTCCTCAACAAATGGGCTATCTAACACTGAAATAATTTTTCAAATCGGACCAGTAGTTCCTGAGATTAGCGCGTTCAAACAAACAAACAAACAAACTCTTCAGCTTTATATATTAGTATAGAAGTATAGATATAGATATAGAAGTATAGATAGATTATAAACAACTTTTACTATGACCAAAACTGAAAATTCGAAAAAAATATCAGCTGTTTTTGATAAGCACTCGTTTGAACACTATCTCACCTGATAGTTAGCGATGTTCTGGTCGAAGATGGAGCACGCTTGCCAAGTAGTAACCTATTCACTCTTGACTTAAGGTGGATGCTCCAGGGTAGCCCGCGAAATTCAAATATTTTTATGTTTTTTGCAATTTGCCGGTCAGTGTGAAGCTGTATGTGGACCAAATGCGATCCGCGACCGTAACGCGTATTCATCTAAAAAATTATAACCATTTTAATCATCAATATAGCCTCCTAAGTTCATGGAGTTCGAAAGAATGAATATTTCAGAAATAATCATTCTTTCGAACTACATGAACAAAGAGGGCAATATAGACGATTAAAATGAATCAAAATGATTTAAATGAATAATTCTTTAGATAAATACGCGTTACGGTCGCGGATCGCATTTGGTACACATACAGCTTCACACTGACCGGCAAATTGCAAAAAACATAAAAATATTTGAATTTCGCGGGCTACCCTGGAGCATTCACCTTAAATACTCCCAGGTTGTAGCTATCAGAAAACACAGACTCCGGCAGAGAATTCCATTTCTTAGCTGTGCGCACTATGAATGTGTTCCCAAAACTTTTTGAGCGTGTGGGAGGGATGTCCACCATGTACCGGTGGCGCATCGCCGTACGTCTTGTGGTCCGATGATGGAATAGGCTTGACGGTGGCATACAAAACGCAAAATTATACCAATTAAAATGTATGAAGCAGCTGGTCTCTTACTAAAGCTGTTAATAATAATTTGTGTACTTTTCCTCTCTAAAAGGTTATTAATGTTTTACAAATAACCGTACATTAATTCTACGGACTAATAATAGTGCCGTGATATTTGGGACTAAATCGTAGCACTCAAACAAATCATCTTATAACAATATAAAATGCCGAAAAATTGCTCAAACCTTTCCCAAATTGAATCCTTATTCTTCGTGACCGCGTCCGAATCTGTCTGCGGTACTTTATGGATTCGTTTTACTGGTGACCTCTCACGGCAAAAATATAGCCTCGGGCAATTCTCTTATTACAGCCCAATAATTTTGCCTCATGTATGCGACTTAGGGTCGCGTCGGGTGAAGTGTCATAAAATTAAGATAGTTAAGTGGGTTTATATAACACTGGCTTTAGGTAGCGAATTTGTCCTTGTAAATGCCGTAAATTATACCAAGAGAACGAACGGCATTTTCCATAGCATAGCCTCCGCTAACCGCCGTCCATTCGTCCACCTGTCTGTCAGCGGATTGTATCTCAAGAACCGTAATAGGTAGACAGTTGAAATTTTCACAGAGTGTGTAATTCTTTTGCCGTTTTAACAAATAAATAATAGGAAATAAATTAAATTAACAGTTAAAGTACCTTTGTGCTCTTTTGTCTCTATGTAATTATCTTTTTAAAAGTATATTGTGTGTACCCATATTAATAAATGAATGAATGGGTGAAAACTATTTGCACGTTCCAAAGCGTAGATCTCTATGGAGAAGAACGTGCAAGAATCTCCACGGACACTCTTTTAAATAATGTTATGTTTACAAAATTCTTAGTTACATATCCTTGTTGCTTCTGCATGTTTAAATTAACCTGTATTGTTCAATTGCTGGATAAAGGTCTTCCCCATCCCATAACTTTCTACTCTTCCCCATCCCATAAACTTCAACTCTTCCCCACTCTTCCCTATCTTCCCCATCCCATAAACTTTCACTCTTTCCTATCCCACAGCCTTCGTGGCGTGACGACTTAAGAAGCGTTTATGAGCACGTTGTCACGCCAGCGTTTCCTAGACGATGACGACGCCCTTCCTCTTACAACCACTGCAAAATGGCTCTGGCCCATCTTTGATTTTGGTGTTTCCACACAAGGGACGTTTGTTTTTTCGGTTTATGGTACGGAACCCTTCGTGTGAGAGTCCGACCCGCAGTTGGCCGGTTTTTCCAATCCAATCCTTTCAGTAAACGTGACGTAGAGAGCCAAGTATGCAGGGGATTCTATGTTTCACAAGGGCACTCGTTATACCATATTACTATCATTTTCCGAAGGGGCGGCATTTTGACACGACCGGAGAACTCAAGACCAACGCTTTTGCTTTTTTCTAGCAAGGTTGGGAAATTTCCTGTGGGACTACTCAACAACACTTTGCCCGACCTGGAGATCGAACATAAGATCCCACGCTCGTGATAATAAACCAGCTACAGTTTTTCTTAATAAAACAGCCAAACATACAGTCTTTCTTATTCATAAAGTTAAGTACTATTCTTTGGTTACCCTTGTTATGATAATTAATTGTGTAAATTACGAGCAATATTCATAAATATGTATATAAGCTGCAATAAATATGGCTTTCTTGTGGCTGAATGGGAATGTCTTGCAGTTTCCTCGTTTCGCGATATTTATGCATTCGTAGATCTGTACTAAGCTTTTGATATTTTTGTCTAAAGTATTTTCAACTAAAGAAAACTGGGCTAGAATGTTCTGTTGTGCAGTGTTTACAATTTTAACAGCGCTTTAACAGATGTCAATTTCAGTAAGGAAACCTCACAATAAGTGGGTTTGGCAGGTTTTTCATTTTTAAAAGCTTTTATTTAACTTGCAATGTATGTATGTATGTTTGTTCGGGTGGAATCTTGCTACTCAATTTTGAAGCAGATATCTTCAACCGATCGAGCTGAAATTTTGTACACACGTTTAGTTTGGATGAAAGGAGCTCGTGGCTAGATAATAATAGCCGCACGGGTCGATTTTCAAGGTTAAGCAACGCTTGCCAAGGTAAAAAAAGCTTTTGGTCCCGGCTGTAATTTGTAGATCTTTGGCAGTTGTTACGGATGATTGTCAGAAGCCAGTTAATCTGACTCCAGTCTTGCCATGAAGTACCGTGTTGCCCAGATAATGGGTTGTGGAGGTCTGGTAGGCAGCCGCTCCGCGTAAAATACTGGTATTCAGCTAAGCCCGGTTTGACTGGAAGCCGACCCCAATATAGTTGGGAAAAGGCTAGGCAGATGATGATGATGACGTTTAGTTTGGATGACAATACATGATAAACTGTGTGATGATATTCTCAATCTAAGATGGCGGAATAGTTATTTTTTATGCACTTATACAATATGGGTATCAAATGACAGGGCTTGTAGAGAGTAACTCGAAATAACTAAAAATAAAAAAAAAGCTTTAATTAAATTTTATTTTCTTCTTTAAAAAAAAAAGCTTTTATTTAAATACTCTAAGCAGTTAAAAGAAGAAAATAAAATTTTCCTTTCAAACTGATCATAAAGCTTGTCGCTAGGTTTGCGTAAGTGCCATTTGTAGATCTTTGACAGTTGTAACGGATTGTCAGAAAACAAAAATCTGACACCAGTCTTGTCAAGAAGTTCCTCCTGACCTCCACAACCCAGGAACTGAGTAATACGATTACCTAGGTACTGGATAGTGGAGGAATCCGTTTTGACTGGAAATTGACCCCAATATGTGTAGATGGAAAAAGGCCAATCAGATGATAATTACTGATAGGCTTGCGTTAGACCACATCCTCACGCTTGAAGTAACGGTTGCCTAGAAGTTACCTTTTGACTTTTTATCGAAAAACCCTTAGGATAAACAGACTCCGGCAGAGATTTTCAGCAGGTGTTTGGTGACCAATGAAGGTATTTCCAAAATATTTTGTGCGTATGGGAGGGCTGTCCATCATGTAAGGATGGTGCATCGCCCGCGCTGTACCTCTTATACTCCGATGATCGGACTGGCTAGGCGGAATTCAATTATGCAATTCCAATGTCCGGTGCACCCGACAGAAAACCGAAAGCCTTATAGAATTTGTACTATTTGACGACACGGTTGGCGCAGTGTTTGAGCGACTGACTGCTGCGCTGCGTGTCTCAGGTTCGATTCCCACACGGAATAAATATTTGTTTGGCCTACAGATAGTTGTTTCAGGTCTGGCTGTTTGTGTATGTGAAATTGTATGTTTGTAATCGCACCCATGATACAGGAGAAAATCCTAGTGTAGGGCAACGTTTAAAAAAAAACATCATAATAAATTACCTAATGATTCTTGACTATATTATTTCGTTTATTTATTCTTATTTACATACAAATTAATTTTTTAAATATATCTCCAAAAAACCATAAAAAATACATTTAAAAATATAAAAAAGTAGTAGTCCGCCGGTGTCGGGAGCAGGTTCCAAGCTACCGGTGGTTAAGGCTCCAGAGAAAGGAACCTCCTCACAATACGAGCCGTATCGAGGAGTACTGCCTTCTGTATCAGGCCCTTTACCCTACCGCGTAACGCCAGCTTCGACAGATGGTCGTTGAAGCTTTTGGCCACCAGGCCATTGGCCGTAACGACTATCGGCACAATGACAGCTGAGTCCACATTCCACATGTCGACAACCTCGTGTGCTAAGTCGAGATACTTGATTTGTTTCTCTTTCTCGGCCTTTACGAGGTTCTCGTCATGCGGGATGGTAACATCAATTATCATTGTGCGACGCGCTAAATGGTCTATCACCACTATATCAGGCTTATTAGCAACAATAGTCCTATCAGTGATGATAGACCGATCCCAGTACAACGTGTCATGGTCATTTTCAAGAACTGAGTCAGGCACATACTTGTAATAGGTTACCTCAGAATTAACAAGTTTGAATTTCTAAGCAAGTTGCTGATGGATAATTCTGGCCACTTGGTTGTGCCTGTGCAAGTACTCGCCATTAGCCAGACAAGAACAACCAGAGATAATAAGTCTGATGGACTCACCCGGACGGTGGCGTGCCCGACACACGTCCACCATCCCGTCCTTCATAATATGCCTCCGGTAGTTATTCTTGACTATATTATTATTATTGAAGCCACTTCAATGGGAATATTTTAAAGTGTTTAATCGATACTATCCACCGTATAAAATCAAGTAAACGACTCATTTATCATTAATTTTGACGTCTGTAAGCGCGGGACATAGCCGTTAAAGCAGAATAACTTCAGTAGTTATAGAAATTTAAGTTTATTATTAGTTCTTCTATTTTAATAGCTGGTAACTACCTGTACTTGCTTGATAGTTATAGTAAATTAGATCTTCGTAAGTATTTAATGGTGTTATTTAATGTTCTGATTTTCGATCTAGTTTTCAATAGTTTTTAGTCAGATCTGAATTATTTATTAAGTTAAAGGTACCTGATAGTGGCTGTTAGTTGACATTGCTTAGCAATGTAAGTTAGTTTAATACCTGCGTTACTTGTTTGACAAGAAAAGTTATTTCCTTTATTCATTTTTAGGGTTATATACCCGAAAGGTAACCAACGAAACCCTATTACTAAGCCTCCGCTGTCCGTCTGTCAATCCGTCTGTATCAGCGGACTGTATCTCAAGAACCGTTGTAGGTAGACAGTTGAAATTTTCACAGATTATGTTTTCCTATCGCCGCTATAATAACAAATAACAAAAATTAAGATTTATGGTACGGAATTCTTCGTGTGCGAGTCCGACTCACACTTGGCCGGTATTTTGTATCTAATTTTTTAATATTTAAATAAAAAGATTAAAACAATTAAAAATTGTAGCTACGTTCCAGGGACAGCACAGCAAACACGGTTTCTAGAGACAGGAGCTTCCTGCGAGCGCCTCGAGGAGTTCTGCTTTCTGTGCCTTTGGTACAACCGCGGAACGCTAGCTTCGACATGGTGGTCATCGAGACTTACGGCTGTCAGTCGGCCGTTGGCGGTGACGACAATCTGCACTAGTCCACATTCCAATGTGAAACTTCGTGCGTAGGCGTGGCGTGGCGCGCGCGGCGACTAAATACAAGGAAGAGGGGGCCCCCGGCTATCGCCTGACGGCAGCGAAGCGATGTTTTGATGATCGGATACACCTACAGAGCATTTGTTACTTTCGACCCGCCGTTACGTTTGTACCCGGTCTCCCCTACTAGGAACACTACGCTTTGCCTCTGGGATGTCAACGAATAGAAAAATAAAAACAAGATTCCTACGAATTGAGAACCTAGTCAAAGTAAAGTCACTACTTTGAAGTCAGTTAAAAAGAAGTTCATTTACCGACAACATTAGTAATTTACACAATTCTCTAAGAAATTAAAAGAAGACCCAGTTCGTATCAACGATTCCACTAAATTGCATTTTTATGATCTTTTGTTCTGCTGCGAGAACTGATCGCTATTCTATAGCCAGCTAGCGGATCCAGCTCTCGTTTGTAGATTATAACAAAGAAACGCTGCACTTGCTTTTTGGTATAATGTAACTTGCAGCGTGTCTGGAGCTATTTTGAAGTAAATTTGTTAATGCTTATTGGTTTCTAAAATATCACCTGCCTTGCCTTTTTCCTCTATGTTGGGTCAGCTGATAGTCCAACCGGATGCTCATAAAATTATTTTACGCAGGATATCTTATGGAGCGATTGTCTATCTTACCGACACAACTCAGATCTTCTCTTTATCATACTATTATCGATGAAAAAATATACAGTTTATATTAAACTATCTTCTGCCAGCGGCTTTGCCTGAGAGATAATTCTCGACTATCATTCAGGCGGCCACTTTTCATCCCAGGAATATGTTCTCTACGGAATTAACCCTAGAAAACATATTCCCGGGATGAAAAGTCTAGCCTATGTGCTATTCCAGGCTATAATTTATCTCCGTTTCAAAGGACATTGCTCGTCGTACATACATAGCTCGCCTAAGATCCAACAGGGAGGTATATTTACTCATTGGGTTTTAGATAATGTATATATTCCATTAAACCTAAATTAAAACAACGGACACTTTTATGAATTCTGAAAAAATCAAAACACTTTCGGATTTTGAGGTTATAATTTCGTCAATAAAAACATTCGGTATGTATAGCAATAACTTAGCAATTATTACTGAATGTAAGTACGATAGATGCGCGCTTCTTGACATTGAACTCTAGGAGTCGGGGGTATTAAGGATTTACTTTTTCATTTTCGTGTGATTATAAAGTAGGTATAGCATATGTAGTACATACGCGCCAAGTGACATTACTACCAAATGTCAAATGTTGTCAGCTGTCAATTCGTCAACAGCTATCAGTGTCGATATTAATGCTCGTTTCAAACAGCGCTTTCAATTGAATTTTTTGATAAGGCTTATTATGGTTCCGCGACATCATAGCGGACTGTTTGTAACTAAAAATCATTATTGTATATCAAGTGTTGAGAGTACTGACGCTTGTCTGTGTCAAACTCCTATTAAAAGTGCTGTTACAAAGACTTGGCTGTACTGTATGAGCTATAATACCTTTGCCTATTAAAAACCTCAAATTGAACCAAAAAATAATAGAACTATCACCGGGAATTATGACGGAAGCTAAGGACGAAAGTGAATACTTTTTAAAATGTTTTCGAAATTAAAAAGAGTGTCCGTTCTATTAAAATATAAGTAATGTATGTTATTAAAAGAACTAGTAATTATAGTAAATATTTCATGCGTGTTGGTTCATAGGCCATTTTTTACAATGTCCTTTCATCTAGACCCGATCAGGCGTTTTAGCGTAATTAAGTAACAAACATTCATTCATTCTCACAAAATTTCGTATTTATAATATAGAAACGATTAAAGGATAGGATTTGTAATATTATAGGATATAGGATTATTAGTAGGATTCCAATTGTTGGTTTGGCCCTTCCCATCAATCAATTTAATTTTCTGTGTTTGGCCCAGTATGGTATGGTAAAATTATTGGCTGACCGCACTCATTAGGATCTCACTTGTACAGGTGACAGGGTCTACGGCGAAAAATGGAAAACTGGCCATCCAAAAAGCAGAAGTGAAGAAAGAGTGAGAGTGAGTGAGAATGGTCAGTTGGGACCGACTTGAGTCAGGATTCAGCTAGAAAACCAAGTATATTTTTAGGACTGAATGATTTCTCGATAATGTACGTATTGCTGGAACAAAGAGGCAGTAACAAGCCGTAATTTTTTATCAAACGTCCACGAGTTCAGAGAAAATGATCTAATTTTGGAATATCAGTCGGTCGCAGCCAGATTTCGATTTCCAAATAAAGGATAACGCAAAAAAAAATACAGGATATCGTCGCCAGTTTATCTTATTGAGCAATTTGTACGATAGCCTTAAGAGGGGAGATATATTTAATGGGTCAGAAAATTGCCCAAAGGTACTAAGCCGGCCATCTTTTATTTTTTAACCCAGCACTTTTATTTACGAAGGTAAGTATGTGGACCCATTTTCTGTTGTATATTTCCTGTACGTTGCGTTTAAATCGGTGCATTGAAATTAAACAATTTGTGTTTTAAATAACATAAAAAATACTCAGTTACTTAGTCGTTCTCAGCGCTTCTCCTACACATTTATTATACGCAAAGCCAAAGTGTGAAACTCTTTGACATGTAGCGTCAGTGTTCTCTTCCACATTTATCCCGTCTGCCTTCAAAGTGAGAGTGAACATGCATCTTCTGGGAACGCGCGCTTCAGCACAGACCTCATCCATCGCTTTCCATCAGGCGTGATCGAGGCCAAGAGCTAGCCCATTCCTCTATAAAAAACATAAATAGATGGCCACAATATACGCGGCCGTAGCTGAGCATAATGCTGTGGCATAGAGTAAAATATAATGTTTTTATTTCAGACCGGAGTCCATAGGGTTTGTAACGATTTTACTTAAATTCTAGTATTAGTAGGTTACAGACACTCAAATACGCAGTACGCTCAGCACGGAATAGCGGCAGTATCACAAAGTGACAATGTCATCATGATTCTGACATGAAAAATGATAATGCTATTCACTTTTCTATAGTTCCGTCTCTCTCTCATACCGGAGGCATGATGGTTTATTATTTATTTATTTACTTTATTGTACACCTCATAATAAGCACAGTAAAAACGCTTATAAAAACTAGTGTACAATGGGCGGTTTTATCGCACAGGGCAATCTCTTACAGACAACCTTTGGATGGACTGAACTAAACCACGTCAGACAGCTGGTTTTCAGCGACAGAAGGTATCCGTAGGTAAAAGTCTTGTCACCCGTTTAATCAACATTGAGCTCTTTATTGTTGGGCACAAAATAAACTTAACAAGGAAGCGATTAACGAAAATTAGAACGAGCAAATTAAGTTGAAAACTTCCGAACCAATTAAGTCTACACCTCGGGATATTATGCTGCATTTTCGACGTGTTTTTAGCAGCTTTAATTTATCTCAATGGAAACGAAATTTATCAAGTATTTTGAAATAAGTCCTGTGGGTTTTCGTCGGCACACGGGTGTGCCATTGGGTGTCAACTGAAATTGACGCATAAACCATACCAAATCACGCGGTTTAAACTTATTTTTATATACAAAAACGCAGTGTTTATGGCCCCCGATCGACCAAACAACATGGCGGCCGCTGATTCTTTTACAATAAAACTATTCGATTGTTTTTGCGACGGCTATTGCGCCCAGATCATCACAGGTCGCCTTTCGAGTCGGTTTCCAGTCTTACCGGATAATCAGATTACATCCACGTTTTGTAACGTGCAAAAGGGTGCTGTTTACTGACCGACTTTTTGGCAATTCAAAAGTGCTTTTGAAGAATTCATTCCTAACGTTTAAAAGTTTAGTTGAAGTTAATGCTAGGACTTCGAGTTTGAACAGAATATAGCAATTAGTATTTTGCAGAATAATTATGTATGTGAGTCGGTGTATTCCAACTTCTTTTCGAGTTTAAGTCATCCTTAAACAGTTTGGGTCCAATAGGCATCAGTGGCATTCATTAAGTCCTCACTAGTGCAAGTTAAAGGATACTAGGGGCTCTCTAACAAATGGTTCATATTTTGGACAGGAGCACCGCACTCACATTTAGTGTCAGACGGATCTGTAAAACCCCATTTTGTTAAGTTGTTTTTGCTGTGGCATAACTGGGTGCACAACCGATTGAGTGCTTTTCATTTACGCCACTGTAGTTCTAGTCCAAGTAACGTAGTTTTTGAGGTTTCTAAAAAGGTAGTGGTATGTGCTGTTGTTCTCAAAACTTGCTTCTCAATGGACGACATGGCGTGGCGTGTCGCGGATTCAATTCCTGCAAGGAATAAATATTTGTATGACCTACAGATATGTAGCTGTTCCGGTTCAGGTTATTAGTGTTTGTGTTTATTTATGTTTGTAAACGCACTCACGATACCGGAGAAATCGTGTGGGGATAAAAAATAGGCGCACTCTAACTCCGAGACAAAAAGTTGAAACAAACTATTGTATTTATTAATTTACCAAATATCTCATTTTAAATGGCATTGAATACTTCCTTATTAGAGCCTTGTTTCCTAACCCTTCCCACGATGCGTTCCCTGTTGAGCCTTAAGGGCCTGATATATTGTGTTGTTACTAACAGCGTTAAGGCGGTGATGGAGTGAACCCTAATTTGTTTGCGTGTCTGCTCTCCACGCTTTTTTGATCATATTTAGTTATCTCGGGATAAATGGAGCTGAACGGTTATGAATTTTTCATGTGTGTAGAGTTGATTTTTTGTTCCGGGGGCTTTGGTCTGTGGTAGATTGAATTATGGTTGGATAGAAGGGATTACGTTGGAGCTGGAGAGGAGCGCGTGGCTAAATAATAACAGACGCACGGGTCGATCTTCAAGGTTAAGCAACGTCGAGGTCGGTCTGGGGATGGGTGACCAACTTTACATACCAAAACTCCTCCGTGCCTTGAAAAATAAGCTAAGCCCTGAAAAGTTCTGCCTTTAAATTGTAGATAAAATTGACACCGATGGGTTATGTCCAGTAGTATCGACTAAAATGATGATTATTGTGAAAACTTCGTCATTTTTCCAAATCAACCAACTAACAACGTTAATTAATTTTAGGTGAAATAATATACTCGTAGTTCCAACACTGTATAGTAAAAATATTGAAAGTGTAAAATGGTTTCAATCATGAATATTTACAGTAGCAATAAAGCTTTATGTTATTGCAGAATTCATACTGAATTAAATAATACGCTTGTACACTTAACACAGATGCAAAATCTACGGAACAAATAGCAAAAGTTCATTTTACATTAATGCTTTTCAGAGCAATATCATAATTTAAATTCGTACTCACGCTCATGTCATGTCTTGTCAGACTTTTATACACAGATGTCGATGACCTGACTGTCATATTATCACAGTACCTACCTACTGCGATTATTCGAGTTTCACTGATTGCGACAATAACGGTCCACGGAAATTATCATTTGTTGTTTCCGAAAGACAAATGAGAAATCATTATTTATTTAAGCCGTAAAAACATCTTTGTTTTTTGCTTCCTTCTGATTTCATTTTGGTCCATTCATTTGTTGGTCAAGTAATTTTCCGCCAAGGCCGTTCCATCATGAGACAACAAGACGTATGGCGATGAGACACCGGTACATGGTGGACATCCCACCCACACGCACAAAACGTTTTGGGAACACATTCATTGTGCGTAGGAAGCTAAGGAGTGGAATCCCCTGCCAGATTTTGTGTTTCTTGATTGCTACAACTTGGAAGTCTTTAAGTCAAGAGTGTGTTACTTCTAGGTAAGCGTGCTCCATCTTCGGCCACATCATCGCTTACCAAAAGATGAGATTGTGGACAATTGTGTGTCTATCAATAGTTAAAAAACATACCTGTAGTTGAATTTCATTTATTGACATATTTCTATTTACGAGTATTTAATGACCTTTATCATCATCATTTCAGCCCAAAGGAGTCCATCGCCAGAACATCAGCGGGTCCTGTGTTGCTCGCATTCAGCTGATTCCGGCCTTCACCAAGTCATCAAGCTGTTATTGTAATGATTTTATATTTTGTACTTTGTTCGATTTCTAACCACAAGCGATAGATGGCGCTAGTGCGAACACGTGCTTTAAACATCCGTTGTAGAAATTAATTAGATTAGTTATGATCTATAAGTATTTAAGTTCATGAAATCGTCTTATACAATTAGCAAATTAAATTGATTAAATTTGAATATTTATTTACAATTAATTTATAAACCCTAATATTTAAGTTAGTCAATTGATGCTATATACTGTTTCCTTTGCTATGATTGGTCGGTCGGTCAGCTGAGTGTTCGCTAACATGGTAGTGGGGAACATTCAGCTGGCCACAGTGAAATCGTCTTATACAATTAGCAAATTAAATTGATTAAATTTGAATATTTATTTACAATTAATTTATAAACCCTAATATTTAAGTTAGTCAATTGATGCTATATACTGTTTCCTTTGCTATGATTGGTCGGTCGGTCAGCTGAGTGTTCGCTAACATGGTAGTGGGGAACATTCAGCTGGCCACAGTGACTTTTGAGCAGAGGCAGTCTGATTCGAGGCGTTGGATGGTGAACATATCCTACCCGTCTGTGTTTCGTTCGTATTGTAAACTGAATGTTATCAGTAGATATTTAAGTAAGATGTTGTGTTGAAGAAAGTGAATAAAATATTTGTAAAACCGAACCTGAAGTGTATAATTTCCTGACATTTCAGAAGTGGGATCTGCCTGCAAAAGTCCACAGTTTACAGTGATTACAGGAAAGTTAGGTTATGGTACTTGAAGTATATTTTGAGAGTAAAAGTGTTTTAACGTGTTTCAGTCTAGTGTGCTAATGATATTTTAGCCAAGTGTGCTAATGATATTTAAGCAAAGTGTGCTAATGATATTTTAGCCAAGTGTGCTAAAATAAAGCCAAGTGTGCTTACGGAACGGCCAAGTGTGCCAAGGATACGGCCAGGTGTGCCAAAGAACGACCAAGTGTGCCAAGGAACGGCCAAGTGTGCCGAGGAACGGCTAAGTGTGCCTAGTATACGGCCAAGTGTGCCTATAGTAAGGCCAAGTGTGCCTTACACGGACGAAGCTTACCCCAAGAACGTAAGTAATGAATGAATAATATGATTATAATATACTATGTATGACACAGAGGTCAAACTTTGTCAGGCCATGTGCGCCTCTAAAATTTGATATTAACGAAGTGGAAAGTTAATTTTTTTTATGATTGGTTTATTAGTTTGTTTTGAATTTTCTTTCCCTGAAATTTTCACCTGTTTTTTTTATATAGGTTTGTTTTGAATTAAGAATCTATTATAGTTTATGGAGACGAAAATCAGCTAACAGCATATTTTATACAAGCTTTGCTTTAGTAATGAGTTATAAGACTATTCGCTACTAGATTTGGTGAATATTTTACAAACTGTGTTTATTTTTTATTTTTGAGGCAATGGATTCTGATGGTGCCAGAACTCCAGACGAAGAACCGCCAGTTCAATTAAGCGAACGGAGTTTGAGCAATACAGACACAAGAAGGAAGAAACGTGCAAATAAAGGATCTAAATGGAAGCGCGGAAGGTCTACCTCAACCTCATCGTCTTCAAGCACGTCAACTGTTGCTCAGACACAACCGCGACGCAAGAAGCAGAAAAAGACCACGAGTTGGACCAAAAAAAAGAGGTACTAAGTCTTTTGAATGTCTTTCAAGAAGGGAATCGTAACAAGTCTCATAGTTTAAACAATAACCATTTGAACAATGTTATACCGGAGTTCGATCCCTCCAGTAAATCTCAGAGTATCGAAAGCTGGGTTAGAAAGGTTTATGAATGTTCTGTAATATACGAATGGGATGAGAAGCAAACTATACATTTTGCTCTACAACAACTTGTTGGGATTGCCAAAAAATGGTTTGAAGCCCTACCAAGTGTAGTATTTAGTTGGACAGAGTGACAAACTAAACTTAAAAGAGCTTTTCCAAGTGAGCAAAATTATGGTCGGCTTCTGGAAGAAATGTTAGCTCGTACGACTCGAAATAATGAAAATTTATGTGAATACTTTTACGACAAATTAATGCTTATACATAGATGTGATATTAGCGGTAAAAGAGCGGTAGATTGTTTAACTCACGGTATTTATGATAAATCTATTAGAAATGGAGCTCAAGCATTAAATTGTAGTGAGCCGGAGGACTTGTTGCATTTCCTCAGTTCTCAGCGTACTGTATCGGAAACTGCTTCCACAAATAGAAAGCGTCATGATCATGCCTTACCGTCAACTTCAAATGATAGTTTAATTACTTGTTTTAACTGTCGGAGTAAGGGACACCCTTATTTCAAATGTCCTAAACCTCTTGTCAAGTGTTTAAAGTGTCACAGAGTAGGTCATAATACCGAAAATTGCAAACTAACTCCGCTTAATCCACGTAATGAATCTAAGTCAAGTGATAACATAGAACGCAAAACTCTAGCGATTTCTACATGTAATGACGGCAATAAAAAGTTTTTCAAACAGGTAGAAGCAAATAATGAAATCTTCACTGGGTATATTGATTTTGGCAGTGAATGTAGTCTCATGCGTGAATCGGATGCAAGTAGTCTAAACCCCACAAAGACCATCTCAAAACTACCAACAATCAAGGGTTTCGGTAACTCTGCAGTTACGCCGGTATACAGTACTTTTATAAACCTTAAAATTGATGAAATTGAATCAAATGTAGAAGTACTAGTTGTTAATGACGAGTTTATGCAAACTCCTCTTCTAATTGGCCAAAATTTTACCGAGTTACCTTCCGTAGCTGTTTATAAAGATAATAGTACGTTATTTTTCTACAAAATTCCTGAGCTCCGTGACACCACTAATAATATTAACCCTTTAAAACTTACCTTATCGAACCAAATTCATATCGGGAAAAACAAATCCGAATTAGTCGAAGTCTCTACTGTAGATTCATCTCATTCTGGGGATGTTTACATAGAGGGTTATAATAATCACAAACCTGGCCAAGAATATAATTTACATCAAGGTACTTACCGTATTAACTTGGGTAAATGCCACCTTATTCTTTCAAATCTTTCTGACCAAACCCTATACTTACCTAAAAACACTGTAATTGCCAGAGCTACCTTTCAATGAGAAGAAAATTCTGTGCACGAATAAAATCTTAAAAGATATTAATGATCTAGTTCCTCTCACAAAGACTGAAATCAAGGTCGGTCCACAGGTTGATAAGACAATAGATAAACTTTATGATTTGTTGCAATCGTATCGTGATTGTTTTGCATTCAATTTGAGCGAAATAGGTTGTAATAACTCAGTTGAAATGAAAATAGATTTGCTCGACGATAGACCTGTCGTCTATAGACCATATCGCTTATCACACTTTGAGAGAGGACAAGTACGGGAGATAATTGATGATCTACTGCAAAATGGCATTATACAGGAATCGGACTCTAATTATGCTAGCCCTATAGTGACTGATAAAAAGAAAACTGGAGAACAACGTCTTTGTGTTGATTACCGATCCTTAAACAATAAAACTAGAAAAGATTGTTTTCCTTTGCCTCTAATTGACGACCAGATAACTAACCTCAGCGGCAATCGATTTTTCACTTCATTAGACCTTGCCTCAGGGTATTATCAAGTGCCGATGGCCAAAGAAAGTCGTCCTCTAACTGCTTTTGTGACACCCGATGGGCATTACGAATTTAAAAGAATGCCCTTTGGACTGGCTAACGCACCAGCAGTATTTCAAAAAGTTATAAATCATATGCTTGGTGCACGGCGCCACGAATCTGCTCTGGCTTATTTAGATGATATTCTAGTACCATCACTTGATTTGGAAGAAGGTTTTCGAAGGCTTGAGGAAATCTTAAAGCTATTACGAGAACATAATCTTACCCTTAAACTTTCAAAGTGCCGTTTTTTTGACACTGTGATTAACTATCTGGGCTATGAAATATCAGCTGATGGTATAAGACCAAATGAACTTAAAATTTTAGCCCTAAAAGAATTTCCTGTTCCTTGCAATATTTATGAAGTTCGTCAATTTTTGGGACTAGCTGGCTATTTTAGAAAATTTGTAAAAGGTTTTGGGGAAATTGCAAGACCACTTACCAACTTATTAAAAAAGGGAAATACGTTCACATGGACAGAAGATCAATCTCAATCATTTTCTAAATTAAAAGAAAGTTTAATAAACAGACCGATTTTAGCTTTGTATAATCCAAAACTTGATACAGAGTTGCACACAGATGTTAGTGCCTTAGGTGTAGGGGGAATACTAGTACAATGGCAAATAAATCCTCGCGTCCTCAAGCCTGTTGCTTACTTCAGTAGGCAGACAACCCCTGAGGAGCGTCACTTGCATTCGTATGAACTTGAAACATTGGCCATCGTTTGCTCACTTAAAAAGTTTCGAGTTTATCTGTTAGGACTACAATTTAAAATAGTCACGGATTGCAATGCGCTTCGAACCACACTGACTAAACGAGACCTTATACCACGTATAGCAAGATGGTGGCTCCAAATTAGTGAGTTCACTTTTACCATTGAGTATAGGCCTGGGACGCGTATAGCACATGTCAATGCATTATGCCGCAATACCGTATTGCCTTCTGATACTAATGAAGAGTCTTCCGTTTCTGTTTATAGTATTGAGACGGATAACTGGTTGTTAACGCTACAAATATCGGACCCAGATATTTCGCGTATCTTTAAAACCCTCAAGCCTGATTCGGACGAACAATCTAAAGATATAAGGAAAAAATTTGTGATAAAAAATCATAGGGTATATAGACGTATTGGCGATGATACACGTCTGGTTGTCCCTCGCAGTGCTCGTTGGCAAATATGCCGTTATAATCATGACGATGTAGGGCATTTAGGTATTTCCAAAACAACTGAGCGAATTCAGTCGGTCTTTTGGTTTCCGAAAATGAGGAGATTCATAAAGAAATATGTTAAATCGTGTATTCAGTGTGCTTATAATAAAGATACTGCTTCCGGACAAAAAACTGGACAATTGTATCCCATAGAGAAGGTAGGCATCCCGTTCCACACAATTCACATCGACCATCTTGGCCCATTTGTAAAGAGCAAGAACGGCAATGCCTATATCCTTACTGTAGTCGACGGCTTTACAAAATACTTATTTGCTAAAGCAGTGAAAGACACAAAAACCAGGACTGCCGTAAAAGTTCTTGAAAATATATTTTATGACTTTGGTTTACCTTCTCGAATAATATCTGATCGCGGCACTTCTTTTACTTCATCTTCTTTCAAGAGCTTTTGCGACAGTCACGGTATAAAACATGTTCTCAACGCTGTAGCTTGCCCTAGGGCTAACGGTCAAGTCGAAAGGTATAACCAATCTATATTGAATGCCCTAGCAAAACATAACGACGGCAATGATGAACGCAACTGGGATGTCCATATTGGGAAGATTCAATGGGGCATAAATAATTCAGTTAATTCCTCTACTAAGAAGACTGCAACAGAGGCTCTTTTCGGCATTAGGTTCAGAGATAGTCTAAATAATAAATTGGATGTTGGTGCTGACACCATACCAGACAACTTGCAAAACTTAAGAGATGAGGTCAGTTCTAATATTCGTGTTAGTCAAGAAAAACAAAAGGTTACTTATGATGCCGGTAGAACCCCTGCTGCTACCTATAATGTAGATGATTTGATAAAAATTACTAGAACAAATTTTAATAACAAGGGTAATAGCACTAAGCTCCTTTCAAAATTCATAGGTCCGTACAAAATTACAGAAGTGTTGGGTAATGACCGGTATAAAATTGGTGAAATTCCGGGTTTTAGCAAACGGAGGAATACATTTAAAAGCGTAGTTTCCACTGACCGTATAAGACCTTGGATAAATGTAGGTTCTTCTAGTCATAAAAGTTCATTAAATGATGATAGCAGCTCGTCTAGTAGTGAAAGTGATAATAATGATTATGACGATGACAAACCTTGAACCAGAATCCAATCGAAGATCATTGAATAGCCGAATGTAATGATTTTGAATGTAAGGCTCATTTATTTTTTAAATTAAATTAATTTCTTATATTTTAAATAATATTTTGTTAAATGAGTGTGTAGGTATACATAAATTGGTAAATAAAAAAAGTAAATAATAATAATAATTAAAAAAAAAACAATTGTGCGTCGGGAGACCGCACGATGTCGGATGGCCGAATGTAATGATTTTATATTTTGTACTTTGTTCGATTTCTAACCACAAGCGATAGATGGCGCTAGTGCGAACACGTGCTTTAAACATCCGTTGTAGAAATTAATTAGATTAGTTATGATCTATAAGTATTTAAGTTCATGAAATCGTCTTATACAATTAGCAAATTAAATTGATTAAATTTGAATATTTATTTACAATTAATTTATAAACCCTAATATTTAAGTTAGTCAATTGATGCTATATACTGTTTCCTTTGCTATGATTGGTCGGTCGGTCAGCTGAGTGTTCGCTAACATGGTAGTGGGGAACATTCAGCTGGCCACAGTGACTTTTGAGCAGAGGCAGTCTGATTCGAGGCGTTGGATGGTGAACATATCCTACCCGTCTGTGTTTCGTTCGTATTGTAAACTGAATGTTATCAGTAGATATTTAAGTAAGATGTTGTGTTGAAGAAAGTGAATAAAATATTTGTAAAACCGAACCTGAAGTGTATAATTTCTGACATTATTAAATTCATGATAACAAAAATAAATATTTTAACAGTAGTACTTGTTTTGTCGTTACAAAGTCAGGTAAAATAAACCAGCCACGGTATTGTACCACTAACAGTCAAAATAATACCCGAGGCGTCCTCAAGACGTCTGCTTTTTCCCTGAATAAGCCATTTTAATATTCTGCCTAATGTGCCATTCTGCTATATTCTAGATAACACGAATACCTGTAAACTTGGCTAGATTTTTGCGAATACAAAATGCGTCATAATCATTTTATTTTTGTCTCAAAAGACGGCTCTTTGTGTTACGTTTTGCCTTTTTCATTTATTTTCATTAGAGATTTTAATTTAATCCTGTTGTTTATATTTAAGTTTTTGGGGACTAATTGGGAATAATTAATCTCTTCAAAGTTACAGTGAACAGGTTCTTTCTGGGAAGGCTCACTCTATCGAAGACTTTGTTTGTCATCTCTGATATAGACTGGAGTCAAGAGCAAACTAAAAAAACAAATTAAAAAAAAACAATATTTTATCATGAGAATTTTCGAAACAATTTTGTATCGATTTTAAGTCTAACTTAGCACAAGGTGGACATAAATCTATACGAGTACTAATACAATATTATAAAGCTGAAGAGTTTGTTTGTTTAGTTGAACGCGCTAATCTCAGGAACTTGCGAATTCAACCATGTATTTTAGTGTTGGAAACCCCATTTATCGAGGAAGGTTATAGTTGTTTTAACATCACGCTACAGCCAATAGGAGCGAAGCATTAGTGAAAAATGTGGTGCAGACGGATTTGTGTGGGTCAGCTAGTATTTTACGATATACAGAGATAATGCAATTTGTGTCCGCCAAACAATTTCTAAGCATAACCAATATTTTATTTATTTATTAAATTAACTCTTAGTTGACTCTTCGCGTGTCCAAGGGCTGGCTCTTACCTTGGTCATGGGTTAAGCATTGAAATACGACGTGGCAATGCCACCAGTACTTTGGGCACACCTCCAGAAAACAGCGCAATGGAGGTTTCTTTGACGCCATTTAGTTTGAAGTGTTATATTACGCGCACGCCGTTATTAAAAATATTTTGGTAGTACTTTTAAATAAGTTGAAATAAATTTTAAATATAAGTTTATAGTGCTTGCTACCAACTCACGTCCTACCGATAGCTATGTGGGCGCAATATTCAGTCTGCTGACTTTACCGTGAGAAGTATTATGCACTAGTTGACCCGCGCAATTTCGTCTGCGTCACAATTTTCATTACTGCTCCGCTCCTATGGGTCTTACCGTGATGATATATAGCCTATAGCCTTTCTCGATAAATGGGCTGTCTAACACTGAAATAATTTTTCAAATCGGACCAGTAGTTCCTGAGATTAGCACGTTCAAGTAAACAAATAAACAAACTCTTCAGCTTTATATATTAGTACTAGTTGACCCACGCAACTTCGTCTGCGTCACAATTGTCATTACTGCTCCGCTCCTATTGGTCTTAGCATGATGATATATAGCTTATAGCCTTCCTCGATTAATGGGCTATCTAACACTGTATGAATTTTTCAAATCGGACCAGTAGTTCCTGAGATTAGCGCGTTCAAGTAAACAAACAAACTCTTCAGCTTTATATATTAGTATAAGATATAAGATAAGATAAAAAAAATCTAGGTACAAAATGTCTTATTTTACCTTTATTGATTTCTTGAGTCAAAATAGTAATTACAGTTTCTCGAAGCAGCACATACATATGTAGTTATACATATAATGAAGGTAAATTATGGAAACTAAGCCAAACTGTCTTGAAAGTTAGTCAAAGCTAAATGTTAAAGATAGTCAGCTACTTTTGGGTGGACAGAAATAACTGCCAGTACACGGAAAACTTGTTACAACAAAAATGGCTCCCAAGGAAGTTAGGAAAGCGAACAAAGGCAGTGGGCGACACGTGTAAAGACTTGATTGTAAGATATTTTGCAGGGTCACTAAAAAAATACACAGTGCCAATTTAGTTGGCACTGTGTACTTTCACTGGTCTTACAATGGCAGCCCACTTCATCTATCCAATGACTACAACACATTAATTTAAAAAAGTAAATATTTATCAACATTCAAATTATAAAAAAAAAAAAAATATTAATTAACTCACCAGTAATTTATGTACCTGATTCTAAGTAACATGGAGGTTGTCGGTAATCTGAATATGATGCGCCAGTTGCGTCTATCGCCGGGATCCACACGTTTTTCTCTATCATTTTTCCTTTCTTTCTGCGACAGTCATTGCTATTTTAACTTTTACTTCAGATTTAAATGATAATTGCCGCGTGCTTAATTCGTCAAAAATCAACCAGCCCGCTGGCTTGCCATTGGTCGACTGATGCGCCATGTTGGCAGTTACACACATTTGTTCGATACACACTACACAGATATTTAAATATTATTTTTAACTGTATTCGTTTTCATACTTATTACTGTATTTAATAGCGATTTATTTTTATTTTAGAATATTTAATTAAGTATTATGTTTATTGTATTTACCTTCGTCCGTGTGTCACTACGGGGTGCCAGCTGAAAATCAGCGCTGGGTGTCTGACGCCCAGCAAATGCTGAGATGGTTACTCTTTCGACATGGGCACGCTCAGCGCAATTTGTGTACCTGCTACTTATTACTTCTGTTTATTTTTTGTAGCTGTGCGTTTCTGTCTGTGCTGAATAAATGATTTTTTTTTATTCTATTCTATTCTAATTATCATGACACGATGATGTTGTTTGAAACATCTAGGAGCAAGCGCAGGCCAAGCCTTGTGTTCCAAGGATGGCGCATAATAGAACGGTGACATTGTTTTGATACGTAAACATTATTAACAGACTGTTTCATAATTATAATGCATTATTAATTTTGATTGTACCTATTATCTTCATGAATTATTATTGTAAAATATGATCGTGGCTAGAGGTGGTTTATGTCGGGTACATCAAAAATGACACTATGTATAATAGGTACTTCAGGCAGTGTAGCTGTAAAAACCCTTCAAGTGCAAGTCGGACTCGCACACGAAGGGTTCCGTACAGTAAACGTTTTCTTACCCAACAAGAGTAGGTAATTCATTCAGGGGTCGGTGCAACATCTATCTCTTCTCCTATATTCATTCGTCATCAAAGTTAATGTTTAGTTAACAAAGCTATTTGGTATGCAGGCAACTAACTTGCAACTACTAGAGAATGGTTGCTGTTGTTGTTGTTGTTTGTTGTTGTTGTTGTTGTAGCTTAAAAAATTATAATGATCACAATAGAAATAAATATTGGCAATGCATTGAAAAAATATAATTTTGCTTGTATATCAAACAACTTTGTTGACTATACATTATTTTTTATTAAAGATGGGTTTGCTCTTGACTCTAGTCTAGGTCAGAGACGATAGAGACAAAGTCCACGATGGAGCGAGCTTACCCAGAAGGAGCCTGTTCACTCTGACTACATATGTGTACACATGTGTATGACTGTCTCTGTATATACGAGTGTTTTAAGCAAATCGATTTTCGCACATAAGTTAGAAGCCGACTCGTGCCACACCAACGCCGAAGCTCGCTAAACCAATACTTAATAAACATGGTAAAAGGGAAACGCTGTTTACAAAGAGGATCTTATCAGATTCGATCCATCTTGTGTGGAATTTTAATCTTGTTACGGCATTGTTGCTCTTTCAGTCGCCAGCCATCAGCTCTGCTGTGCCCATAATTCAAACCTCCCATATGTAGCTCGTACTTTTACCAACACCTACTAGAAACCAATAAAAATAAACAAACAATTGTGAATATTTTGGCATTTTGTGTGCACTGCTAGTTTCATTTAGAACACTCTGCTAACAATTGTGACAAAGCCGGCAATGGTTATGTAACGAACTGAATGGAACGTGTTTTGCTTGTCGTTTCATGGTTAAGGCTTTCGAGTTCCCTTTCTTTCAATCGGTGGCCTCTAAACCGGAGTTATCTCGTTGAAATGGCTTCGCAAATTGTTGACCTGCACAAAGATGGAATAAGTGTAGCCGCGTACACAATTATTTTATAAGGTAACCTTTAGAATAGATTGGATATTTTTTATGAAAACTACACACACATTAAGAAAATTTCATTTATTGATAAATATTTAGTATTGGCGATTTTTTTTTATCTTGTAAATACAAATATCTTGTCCCGTTCATTCTGGTCTTTACTTGAACTGCCAGCATAATTGAGTAAACATTCTTAAGACAGTTAGTTGCCTCTCCATAGTCTGAAAATAGGTCGTAGGCTATTTTTTTGTTGACATTTCCTTTTTTATTTTATTTTATACTAGCTTCTGCCAGCGGTTTCGCCCGTATGGTCCCTAGGGAACATACTACCGGGATAAAATATCTATGTCCATTCTCAGGCTCTAGACTATCTCTGTACCTAATTTCATTTAAATAGGTTCAGTAGTTTTGGCGTGAAAGCGCGACAGACAGACAAACAGAGTTACTTTCGCATTTATTATTAGTAAGGATGACAAAAAACGTTTCCCGGATCAGCTAGTATATGTATATTATTTGCCAGCGACTTCATCTGCGCATATTTAGTACAGAAATTTAAAAAATCCTTTCGTAGCTGACGTTTCCTATTCATAATCAATAAATTTGGGAATGGACGTTTCCTATTCATAATCAATAAATTTGGAATAAATTTGGGGTGGTTTGGGATCTACCTCCTCGCGGTCCACCCCGGGCAACGGCACCACAGGCTTGCCTGTGGTACGGCAGAACGATCCCACTTAAAGCGGTGGTAGGCTCCGCAAGGAGCCGCCTGGCTCGCGACCACCATCCCGCCGAAGTCCGGCGCCAAGCAGCTTGCTGTGTTCCGTCGGTGTGCGGGAGTGCCAGTGCCTTTGGGAGAGAAGGAGATTGTCAGTTGCTCTGCTCAGAACCGGTCTTGGTCACTGGGCTGGGCTTTCCGGGTAACTCATTTTGGAGGGTAGCGGGATCCGAAGCACGGTGCCAGCCGTTGGCCGACCGCAGTTAGTAGGGGGCCCAAGTAGCACGCCAGCCACGTGTGAAAGGCTGCCCCGCCAACTAGCGAAAAATCCCGGTATGCTCCACCGTGCCAGCCGGCGACTGGATGGGAGGACCCGGTGGCCATATCCGGGGGGGTTCGGGCGTCCCCGCAGTCTCCAAATGAGTTCCCCATAGGTTAGTTTAGCTTTTGTGTTCCACTTGGTTCACTGAGCAGAGCCTCGACAATTCGACTTTTCTCCGCGACGACTCAAAAAAAAAAAAAAAATGACAAAAGCAAAAAGGAAAAAAGATAAACAACGGCTGCACTTCCTCCCACTCAAAGTGCACCTCACCAACATCAGAGGGTTACACTCAAATCTCGATCCGGTCCATCACCACCTTGAGACCGAGAAGCCGCACCTGTTTTTCCTAACGGAGACGAAGATAACAACCCCGTCGGACGTGGCGTACCTCAACTACCCGGGCTACTCTCTGGAACATAAGTTCAAGAAGCAGGCTGGGGTCTGTGTGTACGTCCGCGATGACATTTGTTGTCGTCGTCTCCGTTGCTTTGAGAAATCGGGTTTTTCTGCTATTTGGCTACTTGTGGATACTGGCGTGGAAAAATTTATCTACATCGGCGTATACCGATCGCACAGCGGTGACCAGGAGACAACAGCGCTGTTTAATTTCCTCGTGGAGTCGACCGACGTAGCTCAGCAACGGTACCCAACAGCGAAGCTCAATTTTCTGGGGGACTTTAACGCCCACCATAAAGAGTGGTTGTTCCCGTACCAGAGAACTGACCATGCCGGGTTAGAGGCGCGCAAGTTTGCAGTAACGCTAGATCTAACCCAGCTGGTGAATGTGGCAACGCGGGTACCGGATGTTGACGCCCATACACCCAATTGCTTGGACCTTCTGCTGACAACTGATCCGGGCAGTCAATCAGTATCAGTCTCAGCCCCGCTGGGAACGTCTGACCACTGCCTGGTGAAATCCGTGTTGGCCTGCTCTCCTCCTGATAAGAGTCCTAGAGGCACGAGACGAGTATGGCGATACGAGTCAGCTGATTGGGATGAGATGCGACACTTTTTTGCGTCATATCCTTGGCGGCAAGTGTGCTTCTCCTCGGGTGACCCTTCGTGCTGCGCTGATGTGATTGCGGACGTGATTCGGCAGGGGATGGAGTATTTTATTCCATTCTCCGACATCCCGCTTGGTCACAAATCCCGGCCTTGGTATAATGCAGAATGCGCCCACGCTGAGGCACGTAAAGAATCTGCTTACCAAGCCTGGATCAAGGCCCGCGACCGAAAGGATAAAGCGCGTAGGGTTCGCGCGAGGAAAAAAGCCTTTAATTCTGCCGCAAGGTTCTGCAAGCGGGTTTTTCGTAGGGCACGTTTTGACCATGTCGGACGTATCGGGGCCAAACTAGCATCGCACCCTCCGGGTAGTAAGCAGTTTTGGTCCCTGTCGAAAGCGGTCGAAACGAATTTCTGTCGACCCACTTTGCCTCCAATGCTGAAACCTGATGGTTCGCTGGCTCACTCTGCAAGAGAGAAAGCAAATTTATTTGCAACTCTCTTTGCGGGCAATTCGCGTCTGGACGCTGGCTCCAAGCAACCACCAACTTTACCTCGTTGTGACTCTTCGATGCCGGAGATCAAAGTTCATAATAAAGAGGTCTGTAGAGTATTATGCAGTTTAGATGTGAATAAGGCCAGTGGACCTGACGGCATTCCAGCAAGAGTGTTGAGGCAATGTGCACCTGAGTTGTCTCCTGTGTTGACACGCCTGTACCGCCTCTCTCTTGAAAAAAGAACGGTGCCAAGATCATGGAAGCTTGCGAATGTGCAACCGGTGCCCAAAAGGGAGACCGTGCTGACCCTGCGCATTACCGTCCGATCGCCATTACCTCCATCCTATGCAAGGTTATGGAAAGGGTTCTGAACAGTAAGCTGCTGACCTACCTTGAAGACAACAATCTCCTCAGTGACCGTCAATATGGCTTTCGCCGGGGACGGTCAACTGGCGATCTTCTTGTGTATGTCACGCACTGCTGGGGCGAAGCCATTGAGAGACACGGCGAAGCACTTGCCGTGTCGCTTGATATCTCGAAGGCTTTTGACAGGGTCTGGCACGCAGGTCTACTCAGCAAGCTTCCTGCTTATGGCATCCCAGCTGGTTTTTGCAGCTGGATATCAGACTTCCTGAGTGAACGGTCGATCCGAGTGGTCATTGACGGCTGCTCCTCTGACCTCATGGCTATTGATGGAGTTCCTCAAGGGTCTGTTCTCTCTGCAACTCTTTTCCTGCTGCACATCAATGACCTACTTCAGCCTGGTCTTGTTGGGTACGCAGATGACAGTACGGTTTCAGAGAGATACTTGTCCAACGCAACAACCAGTGGGGCTGAAGTTTGTTCCTTGAGAGAGGCCATGGTAGAGCGGACAAATTTGACCTTAAGCGTTGTCTCCCAATGGGGTGATGACAATTTGGTCACTTTTAACGCCACCAAAACACAGGCGTGTCTTTTTACCGCAAAAAGGAGTCGTTTTGACCAAGCTCCTACTTTTCGGGGTGCATCTGTTCCTGTGACTGATCGGCTCGAGCTCCTAGGCATGGAGTTGACATCCAGTCTCAACTTCGGCGCCACCATCGAGTACAAAGCCCAAACTGCGGCCAAAAAGCTGGGCATCCAAAATAGGGTGAAGCGATACTTTAGGCCTGGACAGCTTTTAACACTATACAAAGCGCAAGTCCGATCCTGCATGGAGTATTGTAGCCACCTTTGGGATGGCTCAGCTAAGTATCAGCTTGCCGCGCTTGACTCGGTGGAACGCAGAGCTAAGAGGCTCATCGGTGACGTAAAACTGGTGGATGCCAAGCTACATAGCTTGGCTCATCGCCGTAAGGTTGCCTGCTTGTCGGTCTTCTACAGATTGTACTTCGGTGAGTGTGCCCAAGAACTCCACGACCTCATCCCACCGGCCCCCTTCTACCATCGGACATCCAGACGCACTGCATCTTACCATCCCTACCTTGTGGCTATTCCACCAATTCGCACTAAGCGTTTTCAAACGTCTTTTATAATGCGCACAGCAAAGGAGTGGAACTCTCTGCCAGCGTCTGTGTTTCCGAAAGCTTACAACCCTAATCTCTTCAAAGTTAGAGTGAACAGGCTCCTTCTGGGTAGGCTCGCTCCATCGTAGACTTTGTCTCAGTCATTTCTGACATAGACTAGAGTCAAGAGCAAACCCATTACAAATAAAAAAAAAAAAATAAAAAAAAATTATTTATTCAGACAAATAGTCCATTCATTAGTCACAAAAATATTATATACATTACTGAAGAGTTGGTACATGAAAGTTGGTAGCAATCGTAGTATTAGTTGCATAACATTTTCATACAATGCCTTTCCAAACACGGCCACTTTGGGAGCTGACTTAGTGAAGTTCACTATAGCTTCGGAAACACGTGATGTAGGTTGTGGTAGTACTCAATGGGATTTCGAGGAACGCTTGGTAGGTAAAGTGCAGAGGTGAGAACCTCTGCACTTTACACGAAAGTACCACAACAGTACATAATATACAACAGTATATAATATAATTTACTTTCACGAAAGTACCACAATATCTCGTACTGAGAGATCAGTACGAGATATTGTGGTACTTTCGTGAAATGTAAAGTGAAAGTGTTTTGCGTCAAACTGTAAAACGTTCGTCAGCGATTGATTTTTCCACTGTTTCCCGTAAACATAGATCAAGTTATGTGTATTGAGTGTATGCGGAACACGGTGTAAAGTTCCGCAAATCTCCATTAAAAAGGGAGGATCCTCCGACCAGACGGTTGTTGTGTCTGTGAACAACTGCCCGATAATGTTCGCACATACTTTCGCTTCGTTAGCTTTTTTTGGTGGTATTGATGAAGCTAATATAACACTTATAAATAGGGTGAACAACGCCATTGCGAGAAAAACCAGTATGACGGATCAATGCCATCACGGTCGTGCTATTCGTCTCATACCTATAGTTCTGTCTCTCTCTCGCAGCGGAATCGCGACGGCTGAGTTACATACATATCGGTTTGTCTAAACCTATTCTGAATACAAACTTATATCTACTTCTTAGTACAAAAGAGATGCTGCCGCTTATTCTAAGAAACTAGTTATAGATTCCTTGCTAATGTTGAAAGTGAAAGCCCTACCCGCTACCGCCACCGCTGCTCTCATGGCCACTCCTCCATATAATACATAACAGGACTGCCAAATTAAGTTGAGACGCTCTCATATTATTTATTTAACGCTATTATTCTGCCCCGGATCCCTCCCTGATTTTTCAGTACACAATTGCGTTTCTCCTTTGTGCTGAATTCAATTGATCCTTCAGGCAACCCCTGTGAACGAATGAGGCATGTTTAGACGTACTTAAATAAAATTTCATTATTGACTGATGACTATTTGATGGGCTTGAAGAAGTAATCAGGGTGGGGATTTCGCTTGTCATACCTACGTTATTGATGTGGGCTACGAATTTATGATGAGTCGCGACTTATTGCTACCAGTCTTCGTTGCAATGGCTTTTCGGCGAAAACGGACGCTCGATCTAATCGCTATTCGAAATTGTGGTACATCGATGCTATGGAATTTCGGCAATTATGACGTTCGATCTGATAACGGGCATATGAAATTCGAAATCAAGCAGTATACTGCTTGATTTCGAATTTCATATGCCCTTAACAGGTGCATCTGAATACCAGCAGTTTTCAACGCAGTTATTGGGAAACACGATACTACTCCGTATATCTGGCGAGTGACTACATGGTTCATTGTCAAATATCTACAAATAACAACCGGGACCAATCATCTTCGCAGACTTCCTGAGGGATCGGTCTATCCAAGTGGTCATAGATGGCTGCTCGTCTGGACTGCTGGATATTAATGCCGGGGTTCCTCAGGGGTCGGTGCTTTTGGCAACACTGTTCTTGCTGCATATTAATGATCTGCTTAAACCCGGTACCTTTGGGTATGCAGACGACAGCACTGTTGCTGAGAGATACGTGTCCGACGCACGAGCTGGTGGGTCGCAGATCCGGTCTCTCCGGGAGGCAATGGTTGAGCGCCTGAACGTGTCCTTACAGGCTGTCTCTGAATGGGGCGATGCCAATCTGGTCAAGTTCAATGCTGCTAAGACCCAAGCGTGTCTATTTTCCGCCAAAAGGAGACAATTCCGCCCAGCTCCATCTTTCCGAGGTTTAACCGTGCCGATATCCGACCAACTTGAGCTTCTTGGGGTTACGTTAACATCTACTCTCAATTTTGGCCCTTACATAGAGGCAAAGGCTCAAGTGGCTGCAAAGAAGTTGGGGATTCTGGCAAAGGTGAGACGATACTTCGCGCCGGAACAGCTGCTTAAACTCTATCAAGCGCAAGTTCGATCGTGTATGGAGTACTGCTCTCATCTTTGAGATGGATCTGCCAGATACCAAATTGATGCCCTTGAGTCAATTGAGAAACGAGCCAAGAGGATCATCGGCAATGAGAGGCTTGTCGCGACGAAGCTCCAAAGTCTTGAACATCGACGAAGAGTTGCTTGCCTGTCGGTTTTTTACCGGTTGCATTTTGGGGAATGTGCGACAGAATTGCATAATTTAATTCCGCCAAGCCCGTTCCATCATCGGACCACAAGACGAACGGCGAGGCGCCACCGGTACACGGTGGATATCCCACCCATACGCACAAAACGTTTTGGTAACACATTCATAATGCGTACAGCTAAGGGGTGGAATTCCCTGCCGGAGTCTGTGTTTCCTGAGTTACAACCTTTAAGCTTGAGTCTTTAAGTCAAGAGTGAATAGGTTATTTCAGGCAAGCGTGCTCCATCTTCGACCAAGTCATCACTTACCATCAGGTGAGATAGTGGTCAAACGCGTGCCTATCTATAGAAAAAAAAAAAAAAAAAACTTCTTGCTGTAGGCTCATGTTACGTGGAGTCGGCACAGCAGGTTTTCTTTTTTCATAACGTGGAGAGATTTTATTTGTGACAAGCTTGGCGCAAACATACCTTTAAAATAAACTATACAAATTGGGAAGATATGCGTAATACACGCACAGAACGGCTATCGCTTAATATAATGCTGACCTTCATGTGCGAGACAGGTTCAAAGCGTTTTTAGCGTGGACTAGATGACGTCGACCGGAGCAGCATAGAAAGACTCCCTTTTCTATCATTGAAGTAACCACGTCTGATCTTTAACTATCTGGTGTGTACTCTAATTTGCAAACCGTGAATAAAACTGCGTCCTTGTAGTAGTGTTAGGATCTTTTTTTTATTTGGTTTGCTCTCGACTCTAGTCTATGTCGGACATGATGAGATGAATTGTTTTTTAAATCACTGACAGTGGATATATAAACTAGGCCACTAGCCGGCGCGTCACAATGCCGGGTGACCGACAGGCGGCGCCCGCTAGTCACGGCCGCTAATCGCAAAAATGCAACCTTTATTACCTTTTGTCACTCGATCTACGAAAGTATTTGAATAAACAAAATTAAAATTGTTTTTTTTTTAGCTCTGAAAATCTGTAAACGGAACCCTTATTATTACTCCTGGGTTTGCCAATTTGGAATCTACTGGTTTGAGTCAGTTGAATGAAACACTTCTGTGACTAAAACACGGAGGCTTAACGCAAATAATGAGGTTACTTTTTAGGGATCTAATTAAAAAAATAAGAAAATGTTTTTCAAACTGTACCGTGTGACATAGGTATCGGATGACAGAGTTTCATATGAGAGATTAATTAAGAAAATAGATGAAAATTGAACAGTCACATTTTCTTAATAATGCTGAAAATAGTTTTACGTACAGGTTATAGTAAACCCAAGAAGTTCATGATTTAAACAACATGTTCAAGTAAGTATGATTCGGTCTGGCTTTTTGCATGCGAGTCTGGCTCGTAAGTTGGTTCTAGCCCCTACTGAGTCCAATCTTGTCCTCAATAATGCCAGATGGTAAGCGATGATCCAGGATAATGTGGAGCAATGGAGCTCATAAGTTGCCTGTTTGCTCTTGCTTCGAGGGCTGACCTGTCATCAAAGGTGGCAGGGAACAAAGATTCAGAGAACTACAACCTGTGGCCGAGCCACAATGGCTTAAAGTACAATTCTTCTTAGTCTCGTTTTGTACTATCTCTGTAGATTTCCCCAATTCAGGTTGTCAGTTACAGAGTGGATCCTGCTGTATGAATTCCAAAATTAAATAAAAGTTTTTATTATTTGTCGTACCAGTAACAAAGTCTGTCATTGTATCCCTATTCCCTATGCCTGAAATGTTTGTCTATTTTAAAAAAACACATATCTTGTTTTGGAATGGTCCGTAAATTATGTTATGTTGAGCACAGTTGACAGCTGTCAAGCGAATTTTAAAATGTTGATTACTCGGAAAATTATGAGAACGGGATACCATTGTTTGTATGGTCCTAATTCCCAGGATATTTAAAACAGCATTATTTTATTCCTGGTATTTTGTGAGTGATATATTTGGGAATTGGGCTTGATAGATTCATTGTTTGTATGTGTACCTAATCCTTGGAAGCACTGATTACAAAAATTCTATTTGCGATGGAAAGTTTATTTATAGCATCGTAGATTACCCTAGCTACTATTATGCATATTCATTGTGATATTTCTCTTATATAAGTCACATGAGTGGAGTTGTAGAAAAAAAAACCGGTCAAGTGCGAGTCGACCGAAAAAACACACATTATTTATTGTTATAGCGGCAATAGACATAAATACATACTCTGTGAAAGTTTCAACTGTCCACCTATTACAGTTCTTGAGATACAGCCCGCTGACAGAGAGACGGATGGATAGACGGACAGCAGAGGCTTAGCCCTAAAAAGCGAATCATCAATTTATACTCTATACTAATATATATAGCTGAAGAGTTTGTTTGATTGCTTGAACGCGCTAATCTCAGGAAATACTGGTCCGATTTAAAAAAAAATCAGTGTTAGAGAGCCCATTTATTGAGGAAGGCTTTAAGCTATATATTATCACGCTAATATCAATAGGAGCGGAACAGTAATGAAAATTGTGACGCAAACGAAGTTACGCGGGTCAACTAGTGCTATGATATAAGAAAGGCTGGTCTATCTGTGCTTTACACTTCTTAGAACGACATGAATATGACAAGCAAATGGGGTAGCAAGCAAGAAACACGTTACATTATACTTAGCTATGCAATTCTATGCATGACATGTTATATAGCTTCATAATTTTATTATGATCCTACCACAGCACTACCGCAGAGGAAATCCTCGCATCCGTGACTTTACCGGCCCTCGTTCTAGGATTGCAGTATTCTGGCTTGAATTTGCGTTGCTACCTCTCATTTTGTTGTTTATTAGAGACTATGACGAGCCCAGCATTATGCTGAGCGATGGCCGTTTTGCGTGGATGGTAGTGGATGTTGAAATGTTGTAGAAGAATTACTCCATTTTTAATGGTAGGTATGTGTCATACTTGGCGATACTAAACTCTCTTTTTATTTTTTTCCCTTGTAACAAACTACAACACACACATACTACTACACCGGTACTACATCGGTATGTTTGTACAAGGTATACATCCTACCGATGACATCAACTTTTAGGATAACTTCTTTACCTACAATAGGTGGGCTAGTGAGAAACAAATGAATGCGCCGTAGCTCTGTGCCATGGTGTCGACTGCGGCAGCATCACCACTATTTATTAAACCCGATAATGTGACAGCTGAATACGCGCCTACCGGTAGTCGCTGTTAACGTACCTACCAAGTTACTCGTCCTTTTGAAATAAGTTGCCTTAGTTTTTACTATGGCCATTAAAATGCAATTGATAAGCTTGATATTTAACATCATGTTTTAATTACATGACTAGGAAGACATGGAGGACAGTGGCCAAATAACAGGGTCAATATCTAGTGACCGATATGACGTGAATGCCTAGTTACAATTAAGTGCGAGACTTTTCCGTAGTTAACTCAGCCAGTGGTTAAACTGTGGTGAAAAAATCGTTGAGTGATTTCAGTCAATTTTCAGCTTGACCAATGGGCAAATAAAAAGGCCCTAAGTCTATCTTCGTACCATTTCTGAACACATAGTTTAAAGTACGTAATATATAAATAAATGAAGTAGAGAATTTCACAAGAAAAAAAAGAAAAGTTGAACACTATTCCGACACGTTTTCAAACCTAGAACCTCATTTTCAGCAGTTTCGATGACTAAAGCTGACTTGCGAGCCAGGGAGAAGAAGTTACTTTACAACAATAATAAAAAGTATTTGCTCAAGCAATAATAAACCAAAAGTACGAGTAGGTAGGGAAAAGAGAATAATTCGACGAACAGTAAAAATGTTTCCGAACTTCGGAGTTGCCGAAATTTTCTGTTATTTCTATAAAACAGATGTAAAATAAATTGGCAAAATTAATTTATTTTTATTAATACGAATTTTTACGGCGCAGTGGGTAGATGATTTTGTTTATTAACTCAATTAACGAGAAACATTTTGTTTTTTGGAATATTTATAATTCGGAAGCTTGGCTAACGGACGTTCAATATCTCGTAGATCTACGTATCTGAAGATCTGTGGAAGTTCTGAGTTCATTATTAATTCTGAGTGCAAAGAATTGCACTGCTTTATGAATTTCTTTTGGTAACTGATTTCTTTTCAGGCTTCCGTACCAATATGGTAAAAAGAACCCTAAGCTTGTCCGTCTGTCACAGCTTGATACTATAAGAACTAATTTTGCTACTTGAAATTTGGAATAGTTTTAGATGACGTATGTGAACTATTCTGCAAATATAATGCGTATCTTTTTTTTGCAACAGCGACTGAAAGGGGTTCTTAAAAATTCAATTTTGAATTTGATAAAATTTTACCATTCCCCCCCCCCCCTCTTATCTCCGTTTGCACAGTGAAAAGCTGAAATTATTTTATGTGATAGGTGTTTATGTAAGATTACAGAAAAGATAAAACAATGTCTCTAAATAGGACTTTTTCAAAAATCAACAAAAATTAATTTACTTCCACCAGCGGTCAAGAGATGGCGATGATTTAAAACTGCAATATACACCGCAGTGTTAAAATTTTCTGACGAATAAAGGCCTCGCCGATGAAAATTTAAAAACATTTCATGTTTTATATGGTGGAACCCTCGGTGCGCGAGTCCAAAATGAACAATCAAAAGTCGTTTATTCAAATTAGGCTGATTGCCAGCACGTTTTGAACGTCAACGTTTACAAATAGACAGTCCCCCAAAACGCCCGTCCGTCACCACTTCCTAGTTTTCTAGCTGTGGAGATGAAGTGGCAAACAAACTCTCTAGCAAAACATCTTCTGTTGAGTTAGAAGAACTCACATTTATACAACAGAATGCAAAGTTTTGTTACAAAGAAAATAATATAACATGGGTAACACATACAACCTAAAAACTAAATAATTTGCCACTTGTAAGCTAGCACACTCCATTACGCCATCATAAGCAGACAACTCAAGCATAAAAACAATGTAAACCAAACTTAATAGGTGAGACTCCAGACATAAAGGGCGTGCCCGCCTACACATGCAGGGTAGAATCAAACAATATATCTGTGACTCGACCCCACAAGTTATAAACTTGGGCCTCCAAAATTAAAAAAGAAGCAGTTAATCGTTAAACAATTGTCTGTCACTAGTTAATCACAACTTGCAATACACTCAATTATAAAAAAAAAAAAAACATTGTATTGAGAGTTTTATGTCAACACATTATAAAAGTGTATTATAGGTAAATAAAAAAGTAGAAAAAATACAAATAATTGACCTCTACGGACAAATAACCCACTTGCTCTTGACCGGTTTTTTTAGCGAAGATTTTCATATAATTATCGTGTCTTTCATTTATACCAACCCTTTGATAAACTGTTGATTGCAAGTTGTAGGTTTAGGTTTGTCATTGGAATAGAAGTCACTATTCCAATATAACGTTATTTTCCTAGGTTTGGAATACACGGTTACAATATTCCTATTTCTGTAATTATTTTATTTTTAAATTAATTATTTTTTAATTAAATGAATTACTTGAATGTCATTGTTTGATGGTGGAACTGTGTTCTGTTTGTCTGTGGTGTGAACAAAGACTTGTGCCCGGTCCTGACATAGTCCTAGTGACAATAGGTTATTTAGTTTTTAGTTTAGTTTTTATTTATTCCCTTATTATTTTGTGTTTTGTGCGTCGCTTTTGGGGAAATAAACGTCTTTTCTTTCTTTTTCTTTCTTTAATACCCTACTTAAAATTAATTAAAAAAGTTTTTTTTTTCATTTTTACCTTGAAGTTTCCAATTCAACTTAAATTAACATTGATCTTTAGTTACACCGAATGTACGACGACATACCGATACCGAAAGTATCGTTCAAAGTAAGGGACATTTACTTAAAATGCCAAAAAGTTCTTTGTAACTATATATTTAAGCGACATTTACCCAAATGTCAAAATTTCCACTATTGTAATTGATATTTCCGGTATAGGTATGTCGTAGACATATCGTAGAACTGGCCATTTCATTTCATGGCCAAGGTGAGTTTAGGTTAGGTTTGAGTAAACTTAGGGCTTGCCGACACGGCTAAGTTAGGTTCGAATGGGATGACGGGAGCTAGAATAAGCGAGCAAAGCTATCGAACTTAGCTCCCGTCATGCCATTCATGTTAGGTTCTAATACCCAAATAAAAATAGGAGAATTTAAGTTAAGAGGTGCTAAACTACATTCTCTAATGCTAAAGTTAGACAGGTATACATGGTTAATAAGAGTTTTAGATGTTCCTTAATTCAGACGGCCGAGTAATTTTTATAAAGTCAAAATCACATCTTTTTTTTTACTATTGATAGGCACGCGCTTGACCACCATCTCACCTGATGGTTAGCGATGATGTGGTCGAAGATGGGGTACGCTTGCCTAGAAGTAACCTATTCACTCTTGACTTAAAGACTCCCAGGTTGTAGCTATCGGGAAACACAGACTCCGGCAGGGAATTCCACTCCTTAGCTGTACGCATTATGAATATTATCAATGTGTAAAAAAAAACGATAACATTAAACAACAATAAAACGATTAAAAGGTCACTATTGAACGTCAACATTAAGAGTTAATTATTTCTTTTAATACAATAAAGTTACTGTGTCCATTCATACACAAAAACGGATGTTTTTCTTACATACGAGTATATTCCTTACCACTGAATAAAAACAAGAAAGAGTAGTAGAATCCCTTCCCCGCGGGCAGGCTGCCGATTTGCGAGGGTATTCTGTAGTAAAATAACGGATACCCTTGTAAGTCCTCCCAAAGTCATATTCAGAAAGATACACACGAATAATACAACGCATTTAGGTATTTCAGGGATTTTCTGCTAAAACAGCAATTGAATCAGAGGAAAAACCTCAGTTAAGCATGCTGTTGCACACTTTTGTAAATAGGTAAACGTATATTTTTCATAAATTAAAAAGTTTAGATTAATCAATCTAGTAGATAACTAATGTTACTGCTGGAAGTGTCTTACTGATATTACGGTAAAGTAAGCAACAGAGAGAACTGTGGTATAAAACCGGTCAAGTGCGATTCGGACTCTCACACCAAGCGTTTCGTGCCATAAACCTGTTTCTTGTATGGGAGTCCTCTATAATTTAATTTATTTTTTGTTATTATAGCGGCAATAGTTACAGGAGGATTGAGGAGCTCGTGGCTAGATAATAACAGCCACAAGGGTCGATCGTCAAGGTTAAGCAACGCTTGCCAAGGTTGGTCTGTGGATGGGTGACCATCTTAACATACCGAGTTTCCTCCGTGCCTCGGAAAGCACGTTAAGTCGTTGGTCCCGGCTGTCATTTGTAGATATTTGGCAGTCGTTACGGATTGTCAGAAGCCAGTTAATCTGACTCCAGCATAGTCATGAAGTACCGTGTTACCCAAGTTACCCAATTAATGGGTTGTGGAGGTCTAGTAGGCAGCCGCTCCTCGTAAAGTACTGGTATTCAGCTAAATTCGGCTTGACTGGAAGCCGACCCCAATATAGTTGGGAAAAGGCTAGGCAGATGATAGCGGCAATAGATACACACTCTGTAAAAATTTCAAGTAATAGGTAGACTTTACGGTTCTTCAGAAACAACCCACTGACAGACACATGGACGGACAGACCGTGGAGGCTTAGTTATAGGGTAACGAACCCAGAAACCAAAAAAAAATCAAGATACGTCTACCTCAAAAGAATTGAGAGACAGAATAATGTTTTTTTTTTATAAATAATTCACAAATACTACTTTCTAGTTTGTTAGTTAATTTATACCTTTGCTTAACAAATAGCGTGGATTTAAAAACCTAAACTAAACATTTAACCAATGTCTAAATCATATTAATCCAGCGGGATTATGATATAAATAGCACACACCGCAAATCCGCAAATTAAGCCTTAAAGTCTACTCTACAGTTTAAGGTCTCAAATATTGAACTTTCAGTATAGACTACTACACTAATACTTGATACTCGTACCTACCACATAATCAGTTTATAAATACAAATACACTTATTTTTCAGTCAACTTGATGAATAATAAATTTATTATTAGGTATAATAAATGTTGAATTTCTACACGTGTTGGTTTAAACTGTTAGGACCGAGATTTATTCATCTGCCTGGCCTTTTCCCAACTGTATTGGAGTCGGCTTCCAGTCAATCCGGATTCAGCTGAATACCATTTTACGTGGAGCGGCTGCCTACAGACCTCTACAACCCATTAACTGGGTAATTTAGGTACTCCTTGACAAGACGAGACATACGATTACAGCCGGAACCATCGGCTTAACGTGCTTCCCAAGGCATGGAGGAGTCTTGGTATGTTAAGATGATCACCTATCTACAGACCAACCTTGGCAAGCGTTGCTTAACGAGATTTATTGTTATAAGCGTGCTCGAACGCGTCACGCTTACCATCAGGTGAGATAAAACTAGCTACCTACCGTCAGTGTTATGTTAATAATGTGCTATTCATCTTAAAGTTCCATTTCCTCTCAACCTGTACCCCGGTACTAAACTAAAACGTTCGCCAACTCAAACTTATAAAGACGTTTTGCTGGTGACAGCTAACCTCTGATATTTGTGACCCAATTTTAACGAAAACTTCCATCCAAAGTGTTTTATTATATTCCCGAAAACTTTCAACACTTTATTGTCCGTTATGTTAGTCATGAATTATATTATCATAAAACCTATATTTATGTAGTTGCGTACTTGTTAAATTATGGGACGGGTAATATACCATTATTTTCTCCAAGGGAGTTGTAAAGAAAATATTACGTTGAATAACATACTCAGTTATTTTTACCGAGAACGTAGGCAACAGATTGTCCCGTACCGTACCGTCAGAAATATTGAGACTCTTTGCGAATCATTGGCGGCCAGTGCGGACATAGTTTCGTATTTAAACTTAATAAAAAAACCACGAAAAGTAAAATTGCAAAAATTTTCAAAATTGGAATGAATATTTTTTTTTCTGCGTTTGTTCCCGCTGCCCTATCGGTTTTCGATCAGTGTTGCCCGCGGCTCCGAGACGCACGCACGTCGCTCTACGCGTCGCGAGCTCGCTGTCAAAGCGCGATTTGTTTACAGTCGTACAACACGTGTCTAGCGTTGTGTCTCACCTAAACCAAATATTTATTCTAACAAAATAAAGAAGATAGTCTTTCAGAATATATTAATTTTTATTTACATAGAGAAAAGTGAGTTTTAATTAAAAAGAAGATCAACAAGTTTTCTATGGATTAAACGTTATGTTTATGAGTTTAAATTAAAACAGACTTGAGATGAAAGTGTTGTTGGAAATTATATTAGTTTTTTTTTAGTGTTAGTAACGATGGGATCAATTTGTGTTGCTAATATGTCAGTGAGTGTTTGCCGAGTTTTGTGGCTGGTCCTCATAGTGCTTGCTGACAGGATCCAAGGATATGTGGAGACGGAGGAATTCATCAGCGATCTGGATAAGCCAAGTAAGTTTCACTATGACATATTTTTATTTTATCACAACATCTTTGATATGTTTCTATGTAACTTTGACATGCAAATGTATCCTACTGTGTGTGTACCTACCTATAATCTCTTTGATACAGGACCTAATTCAGCAACAAATTCCATATCTCCGAACTAATAATATTGTTTAGTTCAGATAGTTCGTTGTTAATTAGAACTTGTTAGTATTCTCACCTGCACTATTAAAATTTATACATGATTTTCTGCTGTGAATAAAATACATTTGCCGATAGTTTAATTTGTTTTGGCTATAACTCGCGACATTAATTTTGTAATCACAATTAAATTGTTCCAGTTTTAGATAATTATTATCTTTAATGAGCACGGGTTATTATTATGTCCCAACCCATTGCTGGGCATAACCGTTGTCCCTTGATTTTATGATGGGGCTCGGGTTGCTACATAATTATCAACGTTATCGTTATGCAGAATGGGATCGTTGTAGCGAAATATGTGGGAGCTTGCCCAGCGTTGGGATAAGAAAGTCATACACAATATTGACTCATAAAAGAAAGAAAGAAAAAAGTAAAAATGTTAAGTTAATAATAGTTGTTCTTTCTCGCAGAATGAGAAGGTATTAACACAACAATGGGCCACAAGGAATTTCTAAGTATATGTTCTGAGTATATATTCTGATTAATGTTTGATTTCCTGTCGAATAAAATATTGTTACATCATTTCTGAAGTATTTTCGCCAATAGGAAAATATAAGCGGATTGGAAATATCACCTGTTACAAAGAATAATTCGCGTTTATTTCTGAAATTTGTTCTTTATTATGAACAGAAATTATTCGAACACGTATTTAATAAAACGTTTTCAATAAATAATTTATTTTTATAGGAATCCCTCCTAATTTTTTCATTAATTTGATTACCATAAATCTACCTGTCGTAGTTATTGCCAACATTTAATTAAATGAAATCCCAGTAAATACGAGCAAACACAAATGTTTGTACTTCTAATAAAATGGACTAGTTTTTGCCAGCGACTTCGCCCGCGTCATACTAAAGAAAAAAAAAACTATTTTACAAAAAAATAAAACCGACTTCCAAAACAAAACACTACAATATAAAAATTTACTTTAATTTCGAAAGTCGGTGTTTTTGGTTGTTTCGTTTTTGAAACCACAAACACAGCGTGCCGTCGTGATGTTATGTTATAAACTGGTGTAAACAATCAATAGACATGCGATTTCAGAAATCCCGATCCATTTGCTACGAGTATCATTGATTGAAGAGTTTCGTTGCCTACCTCCAAAGTTCTTCATCAGATCTTCACCAAATTTAAATGGGACCAGTCCGAGAAAATACTCTTCCAAACAAAAAAAAAATCATCCAAATCGGTTAACAATTGGCGAAAATATCGCTGAACAAACATTTTTCATGGGATCCCATCATTAGATCCTGAATTATACCTTCCATCATCAGTTCAGCAACATGAGATGATGATTACCAGGCAGAATTATCGGAATTGCGATAGAAAGTTTATGAAAAACATTTTATGTGCTTACAAAATTTGAGGGTTTCCCTCAATTTTCATGGGATCCCATCATCAGATTCTAAATTGGTAACAATGGGACCACCACAGGAGTATAGGCTTTCGAATAAAAAATAATTTTTAAAATCGCTCGAGAATTGGCGGAAAAATCAGTGAACATACATATAAAAAAAAATACATACAGCCGAACATAGAACCTCCTCCTTTTTGAAGAAGTCGGTTAAAAACTCAAGAGAACATACTTCCGGGATCTTCTACTTTTCGAGTTGATGGTTAATTCCTTAGATTTTTTGGTCCCAGTAGGTGTCTACGTTAATTGCTGCGCCGGTGGCGGTCATTAAATCCCCCAAAATACAGGTGTATGGACACTTGGGGCATATTCTAGGATATGGTCGAACCGTATGCCAAGTTTCATCCAAATTCGTTCAGGCGTTAACACGTGAAGACGTTACAAACAAACCAACTCACATTCGCATTTATAATATTACTTTTAAAATTAACAGTTTTATTTTTCATAACTATTTTCTATATCATAACTCAAATTAACAAATACACTAAACTAAAAACAAACTAAAATATAGCATCAAAAAATTCATCCTCAACGCTGTCAGCTGGTAATGTGCCCAAAAAAACAATATAATAATATAATATTACTTAGGTTTATAATGTCGTCGTTTCGTCTAATAATTTTATTTTACTTTAATAAAAGCTGCTCACCGGGTTTATGGTTTTTGGACTCAGTTTCTTAGATTTTACAAGCGCAAAATCAATTTGTGAGATATTGAATAATCTGTTTGGGAAGTGAATATTCCTGTATGAATTTGACATAGAATTTGATGGCAGTCAGGCTGAAAATAGACTGAACTATATTATTGGCTCCAAGGAATTTATGACTGAAATATCTATGAGTAATTGAAAAGGTTGTAACAAAACTCTGCTAAAATTACGATATCTGGTTTCCCAATGAACTCTGCAGTTAGCCCCACTAATTGCTGTAGCTTGGTGACTTTTCAGTACCTGCCCCGGTTGCGGAATTTGCTCCGTGGCCCTGGAATGCAAAGGGCACTAGGAGGAACACTAATGGTCTGACACTCCCTTCTGCTCCACCGGGAGTCATTTGATGATTTCACATTCACTAAAGAAATCCTTTTACAATTTAATGATTTCTTAAAAAAATATCTCATGATAATTTGATGGGTGATTGTGGTAATTTTACAAAGTGATTGCAGTTCCCAACTGTTTAAATCATAACTCTCCTTTTGTTTTGCCGTAGTCGGGTAAAAAAATATATTGATTGAGGTGATAAGATAACAGAGTAAACAGAATAGCCATAGCCCAAAGTATCGCCAAACTGAAGAGGCAGTGGGCAGGACACGGTGCTCGCAGAACAGATGGTCGATGGGACTGAAAAGTTCTAGGGTGGCGTTCGCCTACCGGAAGATGAAGCGTTGAAAGGCCTCCCACAAGGTGGACCGATGACCTGGTGAGAGTCGTGGGTAGCCGATGGATGCGAAACGCACGGGACCGATTGTTGTGGCAACACATGGGGGAGCCAATGTCCAGCAGTGGACGTATTTCGGCTGATATGATAATGATGATGAACGAACAGAGTTGGCCCTTTGGGACTTGACTCGTACTGGCGTTTGAAAGGTCTTAAGTCCATTTTCCGAAAAAATCTCCATAGCTGGTATACTCTTTACGTAGTACATTTTCGAGTAAAATTCCTGAAATTTACAAGTTATTTACATACGATCTCGTCCGCATACCAAACTTAATCGCAGAAAAGAGATATTATAACCTATATTAGTAAGAGCTAAATTATATTGAACCACTAGTAAAACACTTTTTACTAATTTCTAGAATTACTGAATCATAGAAAGTTTAACTATTGACGAGTTTTATAGGCTACTGCGGTAGGCAGTGGGCGAAGCTGCGGGAATAAACTAGTAGGATAAAACATTGCCACTTATAGAAGCTACATTTCCATTTCAAAGGAAAACGCGTAGTAATTTGCTACGAAACTCGTAGCACCGTAGCCTCGTAGCAAGTGGTCCGCGGGTTTGTAGCAACCTTATCTTTCAAGTTGTAAAATGATAAATTGTGAAATGATGTCCACGCAGACGGGCAGATAGGCTGAGCGGTTGAGTGATAAGCTCTTGTGCTACGGTTTGTGGGTTGGAATCGCCGCGGGAATCCTTTAGTCTATATAATATAGTTGGCAGAAGGCTAGGCTGGATGAAAATAATATTATACAACCGAGTCAAAAAGTGGGTAGCGTACCTAAACATAATAACTTGAGGTAACAAGAAGTCGCAAAATGAGTGAGGTTAGGCCTCCATTACTCCAGGGAGGTACCTAATACCTCTCTCTCTCCAATATATCATACGTGAGAGCTACTCAAGTGCGACGAATTAATGTATCATTGCTAAGAGGATCTCAAGTTAAACTCACTTAATTAACTCGGCGACATATTGCGTGAGATATAGCGTACATTTTTAATTGTGTTAGGTTTCGGGTTTTATTAATTTTTTGAAGTACCTACGACGGTCTGAATTTAAATTAGGATCTTGTATAAGTTTGAAAGTGATTTTGAGATTAAAACATGGTAATAAAATTAAGTTTATGATAGCTTATTTTTAGACGTTTAAGCTAAATCTTTGGGTATGAATTGAATGACTGAATGTGTCCAAAGAGAGGGTAATTATAAGTTAGATTAACTCGAACTAATCATCATCATATCATCTGAAAGACGTCCACTGCTGGACACAGGCCTCGCCCAAGTGTCGCCATAAGAACCGGTCCTGTGCGTCTCGCATCCATTCGTTACCCGCAACCCTCACCAAGTTATCGGTCCTCTTTATGGGAGGCCTTCCAACGCTAGCTTGAACTATTTGATAATAATTTATTGAAAATATTGGTGAAACAAAATTTCATAGCAAATCTTAATTTTGGGAACACGAGTTTCACAGATTAGTCATGAAAATAATTTCAATAGAATCAAGTGAAGTTGATTCGGATGTAGTTAACGTAAAACATTAGGTGACACATAAATATATTGCCTAAGTTGTATGTAATACTGTACTCTGTACCACAGTTCAAATACAGTGCGCAATCTATGAAGACAAACACGGAAGGTGTCACATTCCCATGTAGTCATAACGGGCATTTGAATCGGAAACAAACTCACATTTCGAATACTTGCAAAGTTTTGGAGGCGAAAAATCTCCGAACAGCAAATGCATCGTACATACATACAAATACATATATAGAGCTACATACATAGAGCTCGAAGTCACACGTGGCGGTAACGTATCTGAAAATCTACTCTTGTTCCAAATAGAATGGACTACTGCACTGAACTTGTAAGGGTCAGCGCACACCAAACCACGGCGCGTTGCGACGATGCTTGAAAGGGCCATTGGCACTGGTATCGCACATAGTCAAATCGTTTTTTTTTAATAATAAGAATATTAAAAATTCCGTTTTGAACATCAGCATTTACAGTTTATAAAGAAGTGACTCCTGAAATGCATTTGAAAAGGATCTCTACTTACGGAGAAGAACGGACAAAAACTCCATAGTTCTTGATAAAAAAGTTTCGCAATATTTTGGATGCAATAATTTATTTAACATTTTGACGATAATCCTACTAACACTACCTCCTCTGTGGAGCGTAGCTCGGAAACAATGGGCTCTTGTACACCAAGTCTACCAGAAAAACATCGCTCAGTCGCGCTATTGCAATTCTGTGTCTGATGCAGTATTCGTTTAGGCTACAGATTGTGTCAAAGATTTATAGACGTACAAACTTACATACATCCTTCATCCTCCTAGGGTAGTCAAGTAAAAAGAGTGCTCCTCATCGCGTCTCGTTGTGAACTGTCCCTAACAAGAACATACGTAATGCGTGTTTATGTGCACTCGCAGTGCGAAAATAGTATTGAAATACATCGTTGTCGGTAATGGCGCATTGAGACAAGAAAAAGTTTTGGATTTTTACAGCGTCGTTTCTGTCAATTATGTCTTTTTAGGGTTCCGTACCCAAAGACCAATGGGACCCTATTACTAAAAACCCGCTGTCCGTCCGTCTACCAACGGGCTGTATTTCATGAATCGTAATAGATAGACAGTTGAAACTTTCACAGATTGTTTCTGTTGCCGCTAAAACAATTTAAAAATATTAAATCTTGTGCCCTTTTCTTGACATTTGTTTTGGGGCATAAAACTTAAACAAAACAACGAAGAAGTGTATCTGTTAATTTCGTAATTTTGACCTCACTGCATCTGCCTAACTTTTCTCCAACTATATTGGGGTCGGCTTCCAATCAAACCGGATTCAGCTGAATACTAGTAATTTTGACCTCACCGACCGTCTTTATATAACGATGATAAAATATTATTTTATCACTTTGTTCCCTGGTTCTTACATACTATTCCGTTACTACAATATGTCAACTTCCAAACTGTCATTTTCATTCGTCATGTTAGCAACATGTTGTTGGATAAATAAATCACATTGGTCAAGTACAGTTTACTAGAATAGTTATTATTAGTCTATCTATACTTATGTACAATCTATACTATCCTATCCTACTATATAGTATTATAAATGCGAACATTTGGATGTTTGGATGGATTGGTGTATTTTACTCAATCACGTCAGAACGCCTTAAAGGAACTTGATGAAATTGGGCACATAGGTATATTATAGTCTGAAATAATACAGTCTTATTTAACCCGGCTGTATGTTCCTTTGGGATAATTAATTATCGACATTGACGCGGGCAGCAGCAAAAAACTTTATTCTGTAAAAATTTTACTTTAAATATCCAATAAAAATCCGGAATGATAAAAATACCAACAAAAAACCTACTTCATGAAAAAGATTCATAATTATGACAGCAATATGAATCTCTCATACTATTCTGGTACCTTTGATTTCATAAAAGTATCGTTCTTTGTTTTAACAGACGGTAGGTTATATTGTTAATTTAATAAGTTAATAAATAAACTCTAGTAAAATTAATGTTCTTTCAAGAACACGCAATATTTTTACACGCTTTGACACTTTAGAAAATAAATTAAAATCAATAATTACACCATTAAAATAAAACATTACAAAACAACAAACATTAATATCAATCTAGCTGACATTCATTAAATTATATTATATTAGGGGATCATTAAAATTTAATCGAACTGTTAAAACATTGTTTTTAGTATTCCATCATTTATGATATTGCATTGATACTTGTTATTATTTCCATGTTCGCGAATATCAATTTTCCACACAATTACCATGTATGTATAGGGTGATTGAAAATCAAGTGCGTACCGTGAAATGGGTCATATTAGAGCTGATTCACAACGATTTTGAATCCGACGATTTGGGCAATATTTACAGGCGTGTATCTACTAGCCACAAATTTACATTTCACCAATTACTTATCAGTTTATACATAATATTAATACACTTACCATAGTCACGAACGGCATGTCATCATCATTCAGCCGAAAGACGTCCACTGCTGGACATAGGTCTCTCCGTCGCCACAACGACCAGTCCTGCGCTTCTCGCATCCATCGGCTAATCGAGACCTTCACCAGGTCATCGGTCCACCTTGTGGGAGGCCTTCCAACGTTATTTCTTCCGGTCCGTGGTCGCCACTCCAGAACTTTTCGGCCTCATCGATCATCTGTTCTGCGAGCAATATGCCCCACCCACTGCCACTTCAGTTTGGCGATCCTTCAGGCCATTTCGGTAACCTTGGTTCTCTTGCGGATATATTCCTGATTCGATCACGCAAGGAAACTCCAAGCATTGCCCACTCCAATGCCCTTTGAGTGACTTTAAGCCTTCTGATGAGGCCCATTGAACGGCATGTAAACTCATCGAATACAAATTGCACCCTGATTCCAAGCCGTTACTCGCACAATTCTAGGAAAATGAGTTGCTCCTTCATAGAACCTGGTAAATGATATCCTTAACAATCCAACATATAATATATATATATGTACGTTCGTATACAACATGTTTCCACATCAGTTTAATCTGAAATGTCCTCGGAAAAAGCCAGAGGTATATAATTGTGATCGATACTCGTCGTTACACAAAAAGTTCGTTTGATCATGGAGTACCTTCTCGTGTGTTTTGAAGTACCTATATATTCTAATTTTCTTCGGAACGTTTAGGTTCGGTAAGGCTTGATCGTAGGTGAGTAGACAAGGTATCGGTTTACGAGATTAGGTTCACAATTACGACTAAAAATAACTAGGTTCAGTGGGCGATGATAATGAAAGGTTAGCATAATAATGATACCTACTTACTTCACTTTTGTGTGATACTTACAAAAGGCTAATCGTAAGCTAAATATGTGAAGTTATTTATGTGTTTTGCGTCATTACAGTACTGTAGTAGGGGACCTAATATATAAAATTATTCCGTTACTGATTGACTGAGTGACTGACAGACAACGTACAGCCGAAACTACTGGTCGTAGAAAGGTGAATTTTGGCGTGTAGGTTCCTTGAGGAGTATAGAGAACCACTAAGAGAGGAATTTCCGAAATTCTCTCGAAAACAGGAGAAATCGAGATATATGCGCTTACAAAATCGCTGACAAAAGCTAGTATTTACTAATTAGTCATATCATATTTTTAGAGTTCCGCAGCCAACAAGGAACCCTTATAAATAATACTTGGTGCAAATACGGAACCCTACACTGCGCGTGGACGGACACGCACTTTGCCGGTGTTTTTTTTTTTAATATTACTTTGATAGGCTCATGTTTGAGCACTATCTCTCTTGACTTAAAGATCCACAGGTTGTAGCTATCGAGAAATACAGACTCCGGTAGGCAGTTCAACTCCTCAGCTGTACGGACAATGAAAGTATTACCAAAATGTTTCAATCACTAATGCGATTTCTTTTCTGTACCCCTATTCTGTAACAACATTTTCGTGTCTCAACAGCGGAATCCGAGGTGAGTTTCAAATTACGTCAAACGTAAGACCTTTATGTTGTGTGCAATAAAGCTCACTTTGTGAGGTTTGTAACTCAGGTGAAGCTCGATATCGAAATGTTTATTTACAGAATAGACTAGCTATTTGCGGATATAAAAAAGTCACTTTAGGAGAATCATATATAGTAAGATTCATAATATTAACCACACAACAATTTTTCAAATTTCATTTTTATCTTTATCGATACTTAACGCATTAAGTTGATTGTTGATTGAGAAAACTTGACAGTGACGAGTAGCGTAATGAGCATTCTGGTTCTGCTAAAGTGGTCTTTATAGACTTGATGAACTGGTTTAACTTCCTCAGTGTTTCTTTTACACAATGCTATACTTATTCGTAAGCGCTCATTGACGAGCGAGTCTGAAACCACGGTTACGCTAGACCGCAGTCGTTCGTGATACACGAGCATTCGAGCAAGTCGAACAGTAGTTGTTTACAGTTTGGCACCGCGCTTCAGCGTCAGCTTATGTACAATATAACAGGTTTTTCAATGAGATTCATGATGAAACAGGGAAATTTACCTGCGAGTTTACAAATGTCGAATCTTCTTATGATAAGAGGGAAAAATACTCAGTCTCACGTTCTATTCAAAGTGGTAACGTGGAACGTTTCCTGGATCGTGAAAGTCAGTCACTTAGATTATTCGATTTTTGCAAGAAAATTCTATTCGCAAAAATGTATTTAGGGTATTTTTTCCTTTGACGTCAAAGCAAACGAATTTTAAGAGCACCTTCTCCGATTCATAATTATCAGCTAAATATAAAAAATCTGTAATCTCGAATTCCAATAAAAGCTAAAGTTTAGAAGGAAACATTTTCAATACTAGATATTTACCCAATGACCTATGCACAAGAACTACACAGCCGTGCCAAGTATTCCCGTATCTCGAACAGCATTCACAAATCGATTTTTATTCGCCGATTAGCCGACTTTTATTCACCGCATTATTTCGGTAACGAGAGCCTTTATCGATTCAGTTCTAGCTCCAGTTAAGCTATCTAGACTTTAATTGCAGACGAAATTATAGTAATGAAATTAAATAACAGTACTTAAGACAGAGATAGGGACACGCAATGTGAGACAGAATATGTAATAAAAGTCTTCCTGGTATGAGTACTCTTGAATTTGAACAACTATTACACCAATTCGCAGTAAGGGTTTCCAAACGTCTTTTATAATTCGCACAGCAAAGGAGTGGATCAATCTACCTCCGTCGGTGTTTTCGAACACATTCAACTCTAATCTCTTCAAAGTTAGAGCGAACAGGCTTCTTTTTGGTAAGCTCACTCCTAAACTAGAGTCAAGAGCAAACACATTTTAAATAAAAAATATATAAAAACAACTTTTGATATAGGTATAGGAAAGGTGGATTCACGAAGAGAAAATTGTTATTTCGACACATTTTCACAGAATATCGACGATTCTAAGAACAGCTTGTCTATTCTGTAAATAACCATTTCAATATCGAGTTTCACCTGAGTGACAAACCTCACAAAGTGCGCTTTATTGCACACAACATAAAGGTCTTACGTTTGCCGTTCTTTGAAACTCACCTCGGATTCTGCTGTCGAGACACGTAAATGTTGTTACAGAATAGGGGTACAGTACATTGCGTTTACTCAGAACTTGGATAGCTGGGTCAAAAGTTATTCAGTTCTTCCAGCTTTCATCTCATAAAGTATAGAGATTTTGATTGATTGTTTTTATCCTCTGTCAGCTGAAATACACGCTTTACTGTCCAACATGTTACATCACAATAATTAGGTACTATCTACCCCAACAGTTGACAATTCAAGTCCTGTCGAAAGTTTTTTTTTAATTTATCTATTCCAGGAAATTTTTATTCTTCCTTAAAACCTTAATAGCGTAGAATATTATGAAAATTAAAAAAAAAAACATATAATTGGGTAAACCATTTTCAAAATAATGCGCTAACCACCGTACAATTAATTTTTTAGGTCCGTTTAAAGGTAACCAATGGAACCCTGTTACTTAGCCTCTGCTGTCCGTCCGTCCATCTATCTAACAGCGGCCTGTATCTCAACGTAATAGGTAAACAACTGAAATTTTCACAGATTGTGTATTTCTATTGCCGCTATAACAACAAATAATAAAAATGAGGGTTTATGGTACGGAACCCTTCATGTGCGAGTCCGACTCGCACTTGGCCGGTTTTTTTATTTAAATGGATAAATATGCTTAAATGGTTATTTTTACTTTGGCCGCACGGGTCGATCTTCAAGGTTAAGCAACGCTTGCCAAGGTTGATCTGTGGGTGGGTGACCATCTTATCATAGCGAGTTTCAACCGTGTCTCGGAAAGCACGTTAAGTCGTTGTTCCCGGCTGTCATTTGTAGATCTTTGGCAGTCGTTACGGATAGTCAGAAGCCAGTAAATCTGACTCCAGTCTTGCCATTATGTACCATATTACCCAGTTACTGGGTTGTGGAGGTCTGGTAGGCAGCCGCTCCGCGTAAAATACTGGTATTCAGCTAAATCCGGTTTGACTGGAAGCCGACCCTAATATAGTTGGGAATAGGCTAGGCAGATGGTTATTCTTGCTTTGCTTACTGCAGAGAGTGATTGTAATGAAATCCAAACACATAAAATTCTTTCGTTACCAAGTGACTAACTGAAAACGCACAGCTGAAACTACTGGTCGTACGAAGCTGACATTTGGCATACAGGGAAGTACTAAGAGAGGATTTCCCGAAATTCCTTCGGGAACGGGAAAAAACGAGATATACGCGTACGAAGTCGCGAGCAAGGGATTTCAGATTAAAATGTAAAACTGATCATCCAAGTCTTTAATAGTTTAACTACCATAAACTTTTCCCCCACCTTTTCTTCCCGGACTATATTATCAACTAAGAACAACAGGTTCATCAAGAGCTTGCATTTTTAATTAAAAAGCTTCCTGCTGTGTATTAGTTTGTTATTTACATTGTTCCTTAATCACCAATCTGTATTCCAAGCTCCATGTTAGCTAAGTTCAGCATGACAACAGTCTTCGAGATTTTTCGATGTCGTTTCTCTTGTTTTATTTTCTGGATGATGGGGTGGTGATAGGGTGGTGATGGGGGGAAAAGCGTTTATTAGCGCCAACCATGACGCATACAAAAAAAATACCGTGCATCTGTAGAACGTCGGGGAAGTTTGCAGATGCGCAAGTAGTTTGCGTAAAAGGTGCATTCCTGGTGCGCAGGGAGTGGGACAGTGAGATGGTGTTTTATATTCTACGGGAAAGGTCGCTGTTGCGAAAATTCTGATGGGCTGTCGCAACGAAGATCAATTTTTTTAGGGCGGTGTACCCGAAGGGTAACCTTCAGAACCCTGTTACCAAGTCTCCGCTGTCCAACCGTCTGTCTGTCTGTCAGCGGGCTGTATCTCAAAAACCGTAATAGGTAGACAGTTGACATCACACATCACAGACTGTGTATTTCTATCGCCGCGATAACAAAAAATAATAAAACATTAAATTCATTTAAGAATTAAAGGTTTCTCATGCGAGCAAGCAAAAAACGTGTTTCTTTTCGGTTTATTGTATGGAACCCTTCGTGTGAGAGTTCGACTCGCACTTGGCCGGTTTTTTATAGATAATATAAGCAATTTCATGATTGTGGTATTTTTTTCAGTTTATCCTGTGCAATAGTATTAAAAGAAAAGTTTTGGAAGAACATTAGTCATTGAAGTGAAAAAAATTAAAGAAAAACTGTTAAAAATCGATTTCAAGTTTCAACTCGTAGTTGCACTAACGATTTCCGCTCCTATTAAACTGCAGAAGTACTTTCACACTGCGTTCGTTTTTCACTTTTACAACTTTTTGATTTTTACTCTGTAGCTCGGCTTTTATAACCCAACCAACACTAAAGCGTTAAAAAAACCTATATAAGACTCGTATATCAGTTCCATTTGAGTATAAAAGTGTTAATGCATACCTGTGCAACTGAGTTAGAGCATGCTCTAACTCACTTATAACCACGAAAGAGGCCCACAGTTTTACAGGTAAAAGATATAGAAAGCCTATAGTATGGTGTCACAAAGATATTAAAGCTGCACAAGAGCGCTTATTCATCGTCAGCTACTACTTTAATCTGTATTACCGTTGTAAAATAGAGATGGTAAACGCTACAGGTTGCATAAATCCTATAGTAAGGTGTCAAAAAGAACTTAAAGCTGCACAAGAGCGTTTATTCATCGTCAGCTACTACTTTAACCTGTATTACCGCGTTAGTGAGCACTACAGGTAGTAAAAAGCGCACGTCAAGATGTAAAAGCCTATAGCGTAATACTAAAATTAAATCTGTTCGTAATGGAAGTGTTATGTCATCCATTATTCAACACAGCAGAATAATATTATGGAATATTATGTTATTTAAGTACGCGAAGTGAAAAATGACTGTCCTTATGATTTCACGGTAAATGTATACCATGTTTCTCATCTCAATTTTAACGCGCCTAGCATTTATTAAAGATTTAAAAGAAATGTTATGATAATAAAATAGGTACCTCAAGCTAAACATTATTATTGATTCTTGCTTCCTGAGCAGTGGTATGTAAAATTAAGTGGCATTCATGGAATGCTTCAAATAATGTAAGAAATTTTGTTTATTGTAGTCAAATGTTGAATAACTCGAAATAATATTAATTGTTAGGTTACCAAAACAATGGCGAACTTTACAAAAGTGAGGTTAGTGTTAATAACGACCCATTCTTGCGTTGTTTGACACCAATACCTTTAGAACGCCTGTAAAAGAGTACTGCCTAACACAATAAGCTTTAGTTAAACCCTTTACTACAGGTTAAACCTAGATAGAGGAGTTGTTTGACACCTTTAGTTTCTCGTGTTACTAAACTCTCGATAAACTCTATTTTATAGCCTATGTCTGCGACTACAGTCAATGTAGCACCTTAAGTGGTATAAAAGAGTTCATTGCAGTAACTATACAACAATAAGTGTTAAACGGTGTCGGCGAACACTTTAATAAAGACTTGGGAGTCACAAAAAGGTTAAAGCTATAACGTATTAAGTATACTTGCTGCTACTAGCGCCATTGTAACTCCCAAAGCGGTATTACGTCGTCCATTAAAGCTTTAGTGCTGCGATTGGGGCTAAAACTTGTTTTTTAACTCCTCTATATCGTCTTTAGTAATAACTGAAATAATTATAACCCTGTTATATTACTTAAAGTCATAAAAAAGCCTGTAACTGACACCAAAATGTTATTTGGGAAGTAACCTAACTTGTCTTATTGCGGGGCAAAGGCTTTCCAGTCCATTTTCCACATAACTCTGTCCTTTGCTCGTATGGAGCAGTCTTTTCAATAGGAGTCTGGCTCTTCCCAACATCTTCTCTATAGTCTGCCGCGATATCGTGAAGCCAACTAAAAACATTTCAGCATGCCAACTCATCATCATAATCATATCAGCCGAAAGACGGCCACTGCTGGTCATAGGCTTCCCCCACGTATCGTCACAACAACTTTTCCTGTGCATCATCCATCGGCTACCCACGATCCTCACCAGGTCATCGGTCTACAAATGCCAGCTTAGTATGGTCAGTATAAATATCACCAATCTTCATTAATCAGAGTTTAACGTAATCTTTGCAAGATCTCGCTTTCTAGAACAAAATCTAGATTTAGTGCCTACATTTCAGCGAATAGGCGTATTATAATCTATCGCGTCGAATTACACCCATTATTCTAAAGTTACACGTGGGTTTCAACCAATTATTGGCCATTACAGACCTACTCCATTATGTATAGCCTATGTAAAACAAAGCTATTATGAACCTTTATTCGGTTGTACACCTAAAAACAAAGGTCATAGAGTCCATTTTGTAATCCGCCGCAGTCATCAGTAAGGTCTAATTGGAGTCAATAATCTGTGAAAATAGACCTACTTTCGATCCACGTTGATGAATGGTCACCTTAACTATTTAAGTGATTTATTTATTGACCTTACGCGATTTCAGCCTTTGTGTCTTTGGAGATAAGTTCTATAATGCGGTGGAGCAACTTCACAAGGCTAACATTGTATCACGTGATTGCAAGAAAAACCGGGTTAATCAGTTTAAACCCTGTCATGGCTGTTTGTTGCTTGCTACCCGACTGCACAAGAAAGGTAAAAAATTTCGAGAGTATACAGATGCCTATATTTGTCTATTTCTTTGACACGCACTGTAGTCTAAAAGGCTAGACAAATTTGAAAAAATAAGTATCATTAGATTCATAGTGTCAAAGTGACATATAAATGTTAGCCCAGTAAGTTAAGTGGGTTTTTTCACGTCGGGTGTCAAGGAAACGATTCCAAAACCGTCGGAAATAAAATGACTGAATTAAAATAAATAAGTGCAATTAAATAATACTGGTTTGGGTTTTCTGATACAAGTTATTTGTTTATTTATGTGCTTATATATGCATTAGATTAAATAAAAATAATGGTTCCCAGCTTGATTTAATAATTTATCGGAAGAAAGTAAAATAAGAACACGTGAGAACCACTTTATTAAGAAGTTAAAGTTAAATCAAGCCGAGAACTACTATTAGAATACAATCTACTGCATATAAGCGCGTGATAAGTTAAATAAAACACTAAAGGTTTCGGAGAACTTACCAATAATAATGAATGAAAGAAGCATTTAAAGAGGGCGGTTATTTCAAGCTTTCAGATATATCGCGCGGTGTGCCAGGAATACTAATGTTAAATACTTCTGCGACTGTTAGTACAAGAGATTATTTCAGTTTGCGAGACATTCAAGCGTTTTTGTTAAAGCAATAATTGTTTTACTTGTGTTTAGAGATACTCTGTTAGCAAGGCTAACGTGTGTAGGCAAATAAAAGGAAGGAATCTTTCAAGAATAAAAATAGTCTAAAAACAAGAAAACAAAACAAAAGCCTCCACTGGTTTTTTCCACGGCTTGACTCGCGTTTTCCACAGAAACCATGCTTTTTTTTACTATTGATGGCTCGTGTTTGACCACTATCTCAACTGATGGTAAGCGACGATGTGGTTGAAGATGGAGCCCGCTTGCCTAGAAGTAACTAAAGAAAAAACCTGAAAGAAAGTACTAAAGTATTTTCTTTCAGGGTTTTCACTAATATAGCATACTAGTTGACCCGCGCAACTTCGTTTGCGTCACAATTTTCATTACTGCCCCGCTCCTATTGGTCTTAGCGTGATGATATACAACTTATAGCCTTCCTCGACAAATGGGCTAACTAACACTGAAATAATTTTTCAAATCGAAGCAGTAGTTCCTGAGATTAGCGCGTTCAAGCAAACAAACAAACAAACTCTACAACTTTATATATTAGTATAGAAATAGATAAGCATAATTTGTTACTAACTATTTATATATTGTGTCTGAAATAAATATATTTTATTTTATTTATTTATTTATATTGCAATAATTTTGATGCCAATTAAGGAATAGTACCGGATGACCGAACTTTATTATATTATTTTTTTTAAACGTTTTCTAAAAATAAACCTAGCTAACTCGATTTATCGCTCTCAAAATGCTGCATACTGAATTTCATGAAAATAGTTGGAGCTGTTTCCGAGATTCACAAGGAGGAACAGAGAGAGGGAGAGGAGGAGGAGGCACTACAAATAAAAAAAATATGCTTATATATACATGCATACATACAAGAATTGCTCGTTTAAAGGTACTAGATATTATTACATTATCATAGAGGTACGGCTGTTGCACCTACAATAGTGCCATGAAACATCTCACCTACGTCAGTGGGAGGCTGCATTACCTTGTTACCCGGTGCGTTAACTCGAATGCTGCATATCTTGAATACAATGCCGAGACGCTCGTTACCTCGATCAAAACACGATACTGTGATATTCAGGGATGGGAGCAGGAGGTTCACTTTGATGGTATTATGTGACAAAGGAAACTTACCAAAAGTGGTCCATGAACCAATAGCGATACTGTTGTGGTATTTCTGTGGTACTCTTGTGCAAAGGGGCATCAAAATCTGACCTGGCAGTTTTGAGATAATTATCTAATACTGGCTTCTGCCAGCGGCTTCGCCCGCGTGATCCCCAGGGAACACGCTCCCGTGATAAAAAGTAGCATGTCCTTTCTCAGGCTCTAGACTATCTCTGTACTAATTTTCATTTAAATCGGTTCTGTAGTTTTGGCATGAAAGCGCGACAGACAGAGTTACTTTCGCATTTATAATATTAAGTAAAGTTTAAAAGTAAGTTTAAAATTCATATTAAATCCACATTATTATTTTTGAAACGTTTTAACGGGTATTTCTGACTTTAAAATACTTTTAATGTGCTTCTCTGCTAGACAAAGTCACTGCAAAAAAGTGCAAAATTTCAGTAATTTCTTCGTTTATAACCGACGACGTCCATAAAAAGGAGGAAATTCTCAGTTCGTCGGAATATATATTTTTTTAATTATTTTAATGGTTATGCTCTTGACTCTAGTCTATGTCAGAGATGACAGATACAAAGTCTACGATGGAGCGAGCCTACCCAGAAGGAGCCTGTTCACTCTAACTTTGAAGAATTTAGGGTTGTAAGCTTCTGGAAAATCAGACGCAGAGAGTTCTACTCCTTTGCTGTGCGCATTATAAAAGACGTTTGAAAACTCTTAGTGCGAATTGGTGGAATAGCTACAAGGTAGGGATGGTAAGGTGCAGTGCGTCTAGATGTCCGATGGTAGAAGGGGGCCGTGGGATGAGGTCGTGGAGTTTTTGGGCACACTCATCGAAGTACGAGAACAATCTGTAGAAGACCGACAAGCAGGCAACCTTACGGCGATGAGCCAAGCTATGTAGCTTGGCATCCACCAGTTTTACGTCGCCGATGAGCCTCTTAGCTCTGATGATGGAATCCTGGAGAATGTGGCAAGAAATATAAATTCTAAAGTACCATTCTCAAAACTGCCTGGTTACATTTTGATGCCCCTTTGCACAAGGATATTAGTGAGGAATCCCTTCAGAAATACCACTAAAATATCGCTATTGATTTATAGACCAATTCCTATACAAATTAAAGCAATCTCCTTTAACAGAAATTTTAAATAGGTTCCGGTCAATTGATCGTCGTAAAATTGAAAGCGTTCTAGCTTCTTATAGTGCCTTCTCAACATTCGCGAACTTTTGGTTGACATTTCTGCTACTACTCCTCCTATCCTTGGTCCCATCATTTGGGGTCGGTTCTCCGAGTCATCCATCACCAAGACGTTCTGTCCTGAGTCGTCGCAGATATGACATTTGCGCCCTTCATGTCCTTATTTACAGTGGCTATCCATGTGAGTCGGGGCCTACCTCACTTTTTTGGGGCTGGAAACATTTGTCATTCTACTGAAATAACACTGCATTTACTCGTAGTATCTAGAATATTATGTAACTTAGGCGGTTAAGCTTCACCAAACAAACCCTTATGTCATATAGCCGGATAAGATAACTACCACGCGAAAGCTATAAGCCGACTCCACGAGTCAGCTATGAACCACAATAAAACGAGCCTGGCAGTCCCATAAATCAGCAATAATCGCTTTACTACGGATCCGACTAGAACCTCGGGACCCCGAAAAACCTAATAAAAAAGTATGAAAAGAGACATACAAGCCGTGCAAACCCGGCTTGCTTTTGTGCTCAAAACAGAGGCTTAAGCGATAAAAATATGTCCTAGCCGAAATACTTGTGCAAAGCTAATGATGGTAATATATTTCAGGTTTAGCCTAAAATGGACTAAAAATACTGTCGCAAAGCTAGCTGGCGACTCATTGCTCGAAAGTGCTCGGAATCTTATCGTCGAGTTTTACGGTGACTTTAAGATACGTCGTTTAATTCCCAGCTTGCTGCGGAAACAATTCTTTGGGAGCGGATCCGAGGCAGTTTAAATCGTCGCTCGTCGCAGCTCGGAGAGATTCGGAGCGGGTCGTCGGGGCAGGTTGCACGTGCGTGAATATACCGCGATGGATGCGACGACAAGGAATTCAAATGATACTTCCGTCAAAAGGAGTTAGGTAAACAATTTGGAATGCGTCGCGATATTTATTACTGTTTCGGGCCTTGACTTCTACGTGCGTATTTTTTTCATTATTTTGGATAAAAGTCTTCTTTCTTTTTTCTAGTGTAAGATCTTTTTATATCCAATGTTATGTGACGATCTATCTTGCTGTCTTTCAATTAAATGGCTTCTGGGAGTGTTGTCATACTTTAATGCACCTCCGTCTTAGCTAATTCGGTATCTGCCTGATTTACCAATATTTCACCACAACATTACCTATTCCAATTACTACAGTTCGTGCCGATTACAGCCAGATAAAGATCTAGCATCTAGCCTTATCGTTATTTATTCAAGAATAACTTAATTACGGGTCGTTCCATAAAATACACTAGTACTTCCAATCCAGACAAATTACTAAGTAATCGTGAGTGATGGGTACCTAGGCAAAGAAATGTTCTCTCAAAAATAAAGTTTCTCCGACTGGTAGGGGCTTACAGAATGTAGATTTAAACATTTCATCAACGCTATCTTAATCTTTATTGGGATCGGAGTTTGGGACGGACCTTCAAAATGACTGATTGGCAAAAGGTCTAAAAGTACTGGACTATTTTTAACTTACTTAGGTGTTTGAAAGACCTGTCTGTAGACCCTCGAAGGAGATATTAACTTTTTCCCGAAGTATCTCAAACTGTTATATGAGTTCCCTAATCTTATTTCATGATGAGTCACTGCTTTTCTCTTTGACATGTATAGTATACCGAATTTTCGAGCTTACAAAACTTTCTACGTAATAAAATTTTAGGACTCTTTTCAGTCCAAATTAGGACTTGCTTACATAAGGCTGTTTACCGCGCTTAGCTTAAAACATTAGTTTGGACAAAGCGGTGATATATTTTACGAAAGTCAGGACAGATAAGCATTCCTCGAGTGGTCTACAGAGCGATACTGGACGCATGCCAGTTGTGCCGTCGAATTTAAGGGAGTGGCCTGGGGTCCAGTATATACACTGCGAGTGCTGCCAGCTTATTGGCTGGCCAATCGATTAAGATTGGCGATGTTTTAAAGATTTCCATTTGAGGAATTGAAAAGACCGAAACGCTTTAAACTAAGTAAACAAGTATTTGTTTTTTGTTATTGATCTTTAGCACTCGTTACGGATTGTCAGAAGCCAGAAAATCTGAGTGCAGTCTTGCCAAGGGGTACCGTGCTACTCGAGTTAATGGGTTGCGGAGGGAGCAACTGCATTCGGCTATACTACGTCTACATCATATCAGCCGAAGGATGTCCACTACTCATAACAGCTATCAAAGAACTTCAAAATATGATAGCCAGGACCAACGACTTACTAACTGAGTTGCTTTCCGAGGCACAGAGGAATCTGGATATATTGAGATGGATCTCTTCTTATATTTTTAACCTAATTCGTATCTTTAGTTTACACCTTTTCCTGTAATAGTTGTTTAAACCTTGAAGATCGACCCGTGTGGCTGTTATTATTAAGCGACAAGTTCCTTTGACCATCAGTAGATGATAGGAATTAGTAGTTTATTTGTCAATGTCAAGAATACCGGTAAAAAACTAAATCGTTGAGAAGTCAGGAGGCTCCCGACGCGACGAAGATTGACCTAAAGTAAACTCAACCAGGACACTTTTTGTTAGCCTCTAAACCTAAAAAAGATAACCTTAATCGAGTCTATTTATGTTGAACGGTGTCTCTGCCTAATTCTGACAAACAACTTTACCTAAATAGAGTAAATGTAAAGCTTTATAGTGAAACTCTTTAGATTTTATGAGGTCTTGATTATAAAAAAGTAACGCAAGAGCATCACAAGAAAAAAATTGTTCTTCTGGCTTTTTATATCAGAATATCTTTTATAGACTAGCTCTGCCCGCGACTATGTGCGCTTATATCCCATTTATTCACGTTCCTGTAAGAATTTCGGGAAATCTGCTTTTAATACTCCCTTACGGAGTGTAGGAAAGCTACATGCCAATTTCAGCTTACTAGTAGTTTCAGCAGTGCGTTGTCTGTTAGTGACTCAGCCACCAGTAACAGCACGCGAACAAGAACAGAAGCAAAAAAGTCTATAGCTGTGCCAGGGTTCCATCTTTCTCTGTATCACGATCGGTTTAGCGGATTACAAACTAGCACCAGAATTTATAATATCGGTTAGAAATATGAAATATCACCATTGTACTCAAGCTTTGTCCCATAGTTTCAAGACGCTCTATCGCACAACTTCCCAAATAGTTACCACATACAAAACCCTTTAACAAAACATCACCTACCCTTACGAACTTTGTCCATGCCCCACTAAATGACCACCAGTTCATAGAGGGCGCTTAAGTCTTATAAATCAGGTGGTAGGTGACCGATGCTATCAACCTAGCAAGTCGCAAGTACGGGGTATCGGAAACTGCGCTATCTGTATCGAGTCGAGTCGTAAAATACCCTCGTTGGGACCTGCGCGGCTATATATTAGATCCCAATGTGTGATATGGCGTAATGGGGAGAAAAAATATATAATGGTGCCTGTACACAATGGGCCATGCTTCAAGTTCGTGTGAAAGAGGTCTTAAGTAGGTAATTGATGAACGCTGAAGTGTGATCAATATAGGTGTCTTTGTGGAGGTGATATTTTTATTCCAAGTGTTGTTTAGTTGTTGTAACCAAGATTTTTGTAATACATTACATGAATTTAAAGAGTGTCCGTGGAGTTTTCTGCACGTTATTCTCCATAGAGATCTACGCTTCTGAACGTGCACATAGCTTCATGTTTTGACTGACCAACCTCGACAGATCAAAAATGGTTTATTTGAAATAAATGCTTTGATTTGATTTGTTTATTTAGTTGTGTAGAGTCTTTATATCCGTACTTGTGAACAGCAACTTGTCAACGTAACCCTGTCTGCCTTTTTAGGGTTCCGTACCCGAAAGGTAATTAATCAACGGAACTCTATTACTAAGCCTCCGCTGTCCGTCCATCCGTCCGTCCGTCTGTCTGTCAGCGGGCTCTATCTCAAGAACCGTAATAGGTAGACAGTTAAAACTTTCACAGAGCTTGTATTTCTATAGCGTCTTTAACAACAAATACTAAAAATTAAAGGGAAGCCTCCTTTAATTTTTAGTATTTGTTGTTATACATACAAGGAATGTGTTTTTTTTTTCGGTTTATGGTACGAAACTCTTCGACAGTCCGACTCGCACTTGGTCGATTTTTTTATCTCTTCGCCTTAACGACTGAATGGATTTAGATGAAACTTGGCAGACGGTTAGGACCATGTCCTGGAACAGGAAAAATATTTTTTTTATTCCAAGAGTATATTTTTAATTAGATTTCATACACATAGTAGGTACAAAGGCGGACTCGATATTCCTTTTGCATTTATTTTTTTTTATAATGTGGGTGAATCCGCTAGCTCATGTTAATTTTAAATAAATTGCATTTAATTATATAAACCCAGACTGCATGAACATTTTTACGTAACGAAATCGAAATATTATGAAACAAGATATGATTACGAATTTTTGCGCCACATTTTCGCTGACGTTATATTATTTGGATTTTCTGGAAACGAAATAAATATCTCGACCTACATATTTCGAAAACACGCTTTTGATGTCCAGTTTAAAAAAAAAAACAATCTTTTAGATTGCATTCGAAGTAAAACAGACGATGGTAACAAAAATACGCGAAATTTTTGATAAGCTTACTCTGCGCAAATTGAGTTCACTTTTATATGAAATTCCTTTACAATATTTGACGTAAATGATTCACTCAAAATTACGAAATTGAAAATATTTACGTAAAACGATGAAGAAATTACAACCAATGTAAATAGTAACTATTTCACATTAGCAAACGTAACCCATGACATACACCTTTGTTTATTTGGATAAAATTAAAACTTGTTATCCTTACGAAGATGCAGAAGATTTATTGATTGATTATCACATTATATTATTCCAAAAGTAGCAATGATAATGATTATCTGATAATATTTCTACTGGTAACACATTTGCAAATCTTCTTTATATTTAAAAATGAATTGCTGTTCGTTAGTCTCGCTAAAACTCGAGAACGTCGGGGCCGATTTAAATAATTCTTTTTGTTAGATTCGCCAGAATACAGGGAAGGTTTAAAAACAAAAAAAAAGTAGGTAGAGTGAGTAGGGTGTATGTGAACAGAAAACAATAATCTAAAACCCCTCTTACATCACGAAGTTACTTACTTATGTATTTGAGAGCACCGTATGTAATTAAATACATAAACAAAATTCTTGCGTGAAATATAAACGCATATTCACAAAAACTCGTCGTAAAATATTGGAGCCTATTAAAGTTGGACCCTGGAGTAAATTTAAGGTCCGACCGGTGTAATCTAAACGGAGTAGCAAAAATATTGGTCCAGCGCGACCCTCTGACCCTTGAATTTGCCCACCTAAACCATTAATAAATCAAATCAGTAGATCCACAATCGAAAGGCTGACAAATACAAACTTTAGTTTATTTTTATTAGGTTAACAGAAAGCTGTTTGCTGAATAGATTTGCTGATAGACTGAATCGGACTCAATAACATTGGCTGAACAAGAGTGAACGTAACTTTGGAAACTGAGCTGTCAAAAACTGCATGTTTTGAACCATGTTCCTGAGTTGTTCCAGTTTCGAACAAATGTTTTCCCGTTTTCATTTAAAATAACAGTTCTCGTTTCGATCGATCTTTGCGGGCCCCATGATTTCTTCTACACAGTGGATACCTTTACAAATACGAGCAAAACATACAAACGTCCAACTGAAATGATACGATGGTTGGTCATGCAAATATATGGTTCAACGCACGAATCGAACAGAATAAACGAAAGCCATCGAGTACGCTAATCGATTCCCCAAAAACGTTTCCACAATAAATGTTACCTTTAACCATGAATGGAAAAGTCAAGTCCCTATAAATGTAACAAATTCCCTTCCCTTCACATACGTTTATGCACGTTTATCAGATTATCCGCAGAAATATGTCGGTCCGGCAACTTCGCGAATTTTTGCCGCGACTAACCAAACACCTGGGTAAGTTATAGAGGCCGACCCTTCAGGATTTTTTTTGTCAACCCTCCCGCGAGCCGTCCTCTAAGCGTCGCTCGGGGACTCGGCGTAATCTCCAGCTTTTTGTTTCATTTTCTAACTTACTTATGGATGTATTATGCGCGTATTTAATGGCATGTGATAGTTTAGTGGATGTTAGTAACAGTTTTTTCGATACATTGGCTTTTTAGGGCCTTCGGTTGATAGTACGATCAATTGAGCAGCAGTCAAGGCCCTGCGATTAAATAAATGTATGAGAGCATTATAGTTTATAACCGAAGTGATCTTTGTATTTGTTTTACTACAGTAAAACAACCTTATTAAGAACTAATTTCTGTCAGCGGCTTCGCTCGCGTGAGTGAAAATTATCTCAATGCTTATCCAGATAATAATTTATCTCTGTATCAAATTTCATTCAGATCTGTTCAGCTGTTCTTGGTGGAGTAAGATGTATGAACGCATTGTACCTAGATTTCAACCAAAATGATCTTTGTTTTTAACCGACTTTAAAAAAGGAGGAGGTTCTCAATTTGGTTGTATATTTTTTCCTTACAGTAACAACATCTTATTAAAAATATAATTCTCGACATGTTTATCCTGCTCATACACCACTCGTTACGACAAATTCATTTACTCTGGCTTATACACTTAGGTACATATATTTCTATCCTGTGGTTTCAACGTACGTGACTTACTTTCCCCAAGACCAATTTATATTTTTACGATTTCACATTCATGCCTTTCTCTACAGTTAATATATTTTTTCATCATGTTTCTAAGGATTTTTTTTATTAAGCTGTTGCTCTATCCCACTGCTAGGTATAAGCTTTCCCCAAGACCTTTCAAGCACTCTTTTGTAAGTGTATACAACGTGTACCAGAATAAACACACCGAACAAACTTGACCGCCTTCTGAATTACTGCATTCGATTTGTTTTCAATCTACGTAAATATGATAATGTCTCTGCACATCGGTCGCTTTTAAAGTGGTTGCCCATACGCGAGCGCAGAGAGAGAGCGCGGAGAGTTGGGAGAGACAAGAAATGAAAACAAGGTAGTAAGAACTACCTTGTTTTCATTTCTTGTCTCTCCCAACTCTCCCAGTTATCTAGCCCCTCACTTTCAATACATTTGCGCCAGCCAGAATCTAAATCTACGCTCATCAAACAACCGTCTCCTTCAATGTCCCACTCACCGTACTGACTTTATTCACTCTTCTGTCTTCGTACAGTCTATTTCTCTGTGGAATGCGCTCCCTCAGGAGATCAGGATGGCCACCAACCGATTAACCTTCAAAGCCAAAGTTCGTGAACACGTTCGTAAGAAGTTGGCAGTTGTATCGTCACAGCGTTAATGTTTTCCAATTAGCTATTTTTATTAATTGTTTAAGTATTTCGTTTACACATTTTTCTTGTTAATTTGAGTACTTTTTATATATTTGTAGTGTATGTATGCTTTGTATATGTATATTATCGTTAAATTTTATAGTATTTAAATAATTTCAATCGCTTTAAATTTTTCATATTGCACCTACGACTATTCTCTGCATCACCCAAAGGTTGACTGGTAGAGAATGCCTACGGCATTAAGTCCGCCTCTGTACATTTGTGTGCTGAAAGTGTTAAATAAATAAATAAACGCAATATCTCTTAAGGGGTCATTGTACTCATCATTATGAACAACTTTTACCATGGGACCAATCCCGAAATCGCGAAAAAAGAATCAGCTGTTCAGTACATGTGGTCGAGTTCTGCGCACCAAAATGTATGAGGTGTTAGTTTTTTTCACGATTTCAGTGTTGGAACAGCTTTGGAGCAACTTTCACTGTGGGAACAGAGAAAGTTGTAATAAATAATGATGAGTTCAATGACCCCTTAAGAGGTACTGCGTTTATTCTGGTACAAGTTGTATGTCTTTGTCTTTTTCAATCTCACCTGATGGTAAGCGTTGATGTGGTTTTTTTCCAACATTGTGTGTATGTGTGTGCGCCAAATAAACATGTTTTTTGTTTCATTCTATCTCACATCCCATACAAGTTTAAGTTTGTGAGTTCTTGAATACTACTCCTCCTTATTTAAACTTGTCTACAACAAAATTCAATTGTTAAACGGAACTCCCGTAATCTTCTAGGATAATACTTTGAACAAGAAAAAAAAAGATCTACTTACCTTGAGTTCGTTCTTCCAACGGTTAGTTTTTCTTCGCGAAGAAACACAACAAGGCAAGAACACCACTAACAAGGCAAGGTCCCAAGGTGAAGCCGTACGATTGTGTATGCATTTGGATTACAGATTGTATAACTTACTAATAGAATCATGTGGGAAGGGTGCGCTATTGATTATACAAGGGTAATTTGCGACTATGGTTTTGTTTTTAGCTTAAGATGTTATTTTTCTCAATTTTGTATGAAACGTATATATATACACGTATATGGCGTACGGTAGTGTGACACTTTAGGGCACCATGTTGCCTACATGTTTTGTTTGTGTAAATGTATCTACCCATATAGTAGTAGATCTTTATTGTTGGTTCCAAAACAACTTATATTATATACAAACAACTAGACTTAATCACGGCATTATGTACAAAAGCGTATAAAAACAAAATATGTCATTGGGCATCAAAAAAAAATAATACACATCGCTGTCAATGGCAAACATGTCCAGAACACTGGCAAAGAACCATACACATAATTATGTATGTTAGATCGTATCTACTTTGTGTGCCAAATAAACTTGTTTTCTTTCCTTTTTTCTTACGTCGTGACTTAAAAAAAAAAGTGGCGGCAGGTGGCAATGCCAGCTCCCATAGAAAAAAGTTTGAAAGAAGAAGAAACCTCTTTGAAGTCTTTTCTCTTGGAAATTAATGAACCGATTTTAACAAAACACACTAAATTCCTAGAGCTAAAAATTAGTTAAAAATTTATTGCAAGCTCTATTGCAGGGGTGGCCAACTTGATTAGATCCAAGATCGACTTTTTACTAACTGAATCCTGTGCGATCTACTAATTTCATAGTTACTTCTGAAAATTACAAATGTAAGTGTAGGTATAGGTTAGTATACAATTATGTAGTATTTTTCATTTTATTAACATAACCTATTTAGTATTTACATAGATACGCAGTCTGTTATTCGTACCTATTTATATTTTTTGCATTGCCGCAATCGACTATCTAATAGCCGTGATCGACCGGTTGGCCATCCCTGCTATATTTTATTGGTGTGATTATCGTAAAAAATATTGGTAGCAAATTAAATATCACTAGTATCGCGCAGTAGTCGCTTTTAAGTTCGCCTGACCTTTCCTAGAAAAAACAACATCTATCCAATTTACATTTTAATAACTTTCTAGTTTGCCAAAGTTTTGTATTCCCACTGTGTTTATTCATCATGTATAAAGTTTACACTAGTTGAAGTACCAACTCGTCAAAGAATGTAAATGTCTCTCTAATTACAAGATACGTTATACAACTCCATTCTAGATAAAAACAAACTTGCTACCAGTGACAAATAGCTTTCTCTTCATAACTCAGCTGTCAGACCCATTTATACCCGAAACTTTATAAATGATTATTCGCCCAAATAATATGTAAATGGGGGTGTTATATGGAGAGGAGAGAAAAGAGTAAAAAGGTAGTCATGTCTTTTGTAATCCCTTGAAGGGTGCAAACGGAGGTGTAACGCCAAATATCACGGTAAGCGCTTTGTATTCGCAAAAGTTTCTAAACATTTTATTGTGAAAACGTGATACGTTCAGGTATTGTTGTGGAAACATACACGTACTGTTTTTGTACGGAGAAGAGTGGGAAAAAGTTATTTAGAATTTTGGCGGATTTCAGTTTTCTTTTTGTCGAATTGTGACAGCGGCCTTGCCTTGCTTGGGATTTCTAGTTACCTGTGAAGAGAAGCAAAAAATAGCAAGGGAAAGGGTGTGCAAAAATGTATACTAATACTATGGAGAGATAAAGTTTCTACATTTGGACGTCGGAGGTAATTCCCAAAACTACTCACCGGATAAAATAGTAAAAAATTTTTCAGTGAAAGCACTGATGGAAAGCTAACGGTATTGTCGAGTGTCGTATATGTCATGCAAATTTTAATCCCTTTATAATAATACAGTTTCGATTCCGGGTTTCCGATTCCAACAACGGACCAGCGGCAACAAAGCTAGTGATTCATAAAGCTAGGTTCACATCACTGAGTCAAGGTGTGCCGTTGTACGGAACACACCAATCAAACGAATCTTTTCAAGCCTACACACGATCACAACGAGATTTGTTTCCAATCAACTTCATCACAAAACGCCACCATCCCAAAAACCACACCATCATGTAAACCCGGCTTAAAGAATGGTTAAGTCCTAATCTTATATTGCGTCACTTTTAATAAAACACCGACCTTGTTGACTGAGTTGTTATATTAAACTGACTTTTTTAAAAACCTCCGTTAATACACTCGTAGCATCATAGTGCGTACAGCTAAGGAGTGGAATTCCCTGCAGGAGTCTGTGTTTCCTGATAGCTACAACCTGGGAGTCTTTAAGTTAAGAGTTAATAGGTTACTTCTAGGCAATTGTGCTTCATCTTCGACCACATCATCACTTACCATCAGGAAGAGATAATGGACAAACGCGTGCTTACCAATAGTAAAACAAAAATGGCGTGGTGCAAACTATTTTAGCGACTTATAATTGTGCCCCTGATGCCATCTATCGAGCAAATACTAATACATACCTATAATAATTACTCAAATATTTGCCACTTCAAGGTGGTTGCGCCAGGGTTCATGGTAAGTTCATGAAACCCCCTGTAGAATGACTTTTTCATGAAATAACCATTCTATTGGGCTTCATAAACTTAGAGGGCTGTATTGATGATTAAAATGGTTACTTTAGATAAGTATGAGTTACGGCCGCGAATCGTATTTTGTTCAACATACAGCTTCACACTGACCGGCAAATTGCAAAAAACATAAAAATATTTGAATTTCGCGGGCTACCCTGGCACAACCACCTTAACAATGCATGTTTGCTGAATCCTCAAAAAATATAATGTAACTACTCTAACAGTGACTGGAACACTTAATTTGAACTGTTTTTTTTTTTGTTATTAGGTCGCCTCTACACAAATTAGGAGCTAGCGACGTCTTAACAAATGGGTACAATTAGTAACCTAAAATACAACTCATTAGATACCTAATTAAGTAGAACTAGTTTAAAGAGGATTCACTAGTCCAACGCACCTTACGTAGTCAGCCAAGCACACTAAACTTACTAGCCTATTAAGTCAAGAAAAAAGACGTAGATGTAAAAAACACAAAATATCTTTAGTTCATGTTTGAACATGGAACTCAAATGAACACTAAAATTCACGAACTAAATAATAATATGCCAAAATTGTTGTTTAGTGTGTTTCTATAATATCAATCAATCGATATCAGGAAGTATTGATAGACGACCGAGCCATCGATTTTATAAAGAGTTTTAAAATAACACTTTTACTCTTGAATGCATTTTGGTCATTTTAAACTTGATGGCATGGTTGGAACAGTGATACGGAACCTAAAAAACACCGAAACATATTTTTTATTGTTGTGCCAAACACCATTAGAACATGTTATTTTTAGCCAACTTCCAAAAAAGGAGGAGGTTCTCAATTCGGTTGGTATTTTTAAATTTTTAATTACCAATTACTCCGAGGTTTCTGATCCGATTTTTTTTAGTTCGCCAATAGGTACCGTAAAAAAATAATTCAGTTTGGCTCAGTAGTTTTTGTTTTACGATAATTTTTGCTTATTTCAATGTCTGCGTAGGCGAAGACGTCATCCAATTATCACCTTCTAAAAGCGAAAAATAAAAAAAACTTTTTAACAAAAAAACATAACCGACGTCCAAAAAGAAGTCGGTTATATATTTTTGTAAATGGTTTTTGCTAACCTTTTCAAATTTTATATTACTACTATAAAATTTCCCGCGATCCAATTTTTCCTGTGATATAAAAAAAATCATCGTAAAAATTTAATGATGTCGACAGTAGTTCCAAATCTCAAAAATCAGGACAACCTAATATTTCGCAACAGTATCATGCAACCTTTCCTGAACATACTCTAACAAATACGTAAATAATTTCTCATTTATAACCAGTGGGTAGTGAGCGAACACTTTCGCACAAATCTTCGGAACAGTGCGTCGCAAATGATGACGAATCCTCAATTTGTCTCCTGCGACAATGAGCTCGGGATGAGTTATGACTGAACAGAATTGAAATACTCCCCTCTTGGTATGTTCAGGCTTTTTGTTGGTTATAGTGTGAGCAGTTTTTGTAGTGTATGTGTTAATCTAGACTAATATTAATGTGAAGAATTAGGAGAGTTTGTTTCTGGGAGAAAATCTCTACTAATTGGATTGCTAAAATTCATTCGCTGATAGTGAACTACACTTTCGTTGACTGCCAGAAAATGTTTTCTGGAGGATTGACCCCAGGAGTGAACCTGTGAGAAAAATATTACAAATTATCGATATCATATTTTTTTTTATTTATAGACTGTCGTTGGATCGCAACCTTACTTGATGGAAAGTGATGATGTGGTCGATGATGAAGCAGGAACACCCTAGCATAAGAGTAAACAATTTACTCCTGATTTAAAAACCGCCGGGTAATAGCTACTAGAAAACACAGACTACCGAAGGGAATTTATGATATTAACCCTTGAGCCGATTTCGTTTTTTGCTTTACCTGATAATTAAACCTTATTCTTCATGCTCAGTTTTTCCAACCAATACGTCTACAGTGTAGTTATTAATTTCCAAATTATTTAAATAATTGAGTAAATCTTTATCACAAAAGGAATGTTTTAGATATTCTGCGAATACAATGTTATCACTTAGTATAATACGAGTTTCAAACGACAGCTATTCAATCAGTCTCTTTAACACGACTATATCCCATCGTAATTTGGTGGAAATTCCGCTGATACCAATTATTTTGAAATGGTTCACATTCAGAGCTCTATACATATTAATTCAGCTGAGTTTTCAACTGTATTACTGTATTTTAGGCTATCAGATGAACTGAAAGTGTAAATAAATTTCAGTGTTTTCAAGTAATATCTACGAGAGTACGAGTATCTTGGTGTAGTAAGGCATTTTTAAGAGTAAGAATGTTTGAAAGTTCACAAATATGAAAGATCGCCTGGAAGAGATCACGGAATGCGAAACAACGCGCATTGTACTACCAAAGTGTAATAAAAACCTGACAAATGAAACTTAACATTTTTAGGGTTCCGTACCCAAAGAGTAACCAACGGAACCCTATTACTAAGCCTCCGCTGTCCGTCCGTCCGTCTGTCTGTCAGCGAGCTGTATCTCAAGAACCGTAATAGGAGACAGTTGAAATTTTCACAGATTGTGTATTTCTATTGCTGCTATAACAACAAATAATAAAAATTAAGGTTTATGGTACGGAACCCTTTGTGTGCGAGTCCGACTTGCACTTGGCCAGTTTTTCGAGGTTATAACAACAACAATAATGTAAGCAGTATTTTGTAATATTAGAATTTTAAAGAGTGTGAATCATTTACACTGTACATCTTACATATTCTTCTCCATTCAGATCTAAACTTTGGAAAGTACAAAATAGTATACATTTTTTTAACTGGTCGTTCAGAATAAACAACTGTGCTTTGATTAATCAAAGCAACTGTGTATGGTTTTCCTGCTTACAATAAACACAAAGAGAGATGTCAATAAAATATTAGTTTACGCATCGTGAGTTTGTTTGTTCGAGGTGTCTATTATCGGGAACAAACACATTATTATTTTATAACGTATTGAAAGATATAACACAATTAATGAAGAAAGATGTTTCATACTAATGGAAATAATAACATAAAGCAAGGCGCCCATTATTCATCGAAAAGTTCTCATTAGCCTTCATTGACGTGACAATTTACTGACAACCATTGACATCCTTATTATAACCTACGAGTATGTACCTATGGCATTAGCAGATGACGACTTCAACGAACAAAAATATTCATACAAAGTTCCCCTCCCATTAACACCCTTTAACTCGAATTTTGTAAAAATCCTTTCTTTCCGGAAGCTTTTGTCACAAAATAATAATAATAATGGTCGTATTGGTGGGGCCAGAGCACTCATCGGCAAACTAGTTCAGGGAGGGCAACACTCGCCCAAGAGTGATGCTCTTTGTGAGACGGGCGTTTTCGGGGACTGATATTAGTCCCCGAGAGTATTTGTCCCGGGTCACAGAGCGCATTGACTTCCTGAAGCAGAAGGTGTATGCATGGGCAAACCGTATTCGGAGGTATAAGCGGCGCGTGGAGCGATACACCCAGAATCGCACATTCCAGAGTAATGAAAGGTGGGTATACAGAACTTGGGAGCGACCGGACCAAGGTGTGACTGACACGCGCGTGCCGGATGATAATGCCATGTGTTCGTTCTGGCGCAGCATCTGGTCGGTGCCTGTCAGTCACACCGAAGGTGGTTGGACTAGGGAGGTCGGAAGCGTTAGGTATCAATATTACTGACATGAAACAATCGTTGAAAGAGCGCTTCTTTGGCCGCCTGATGAAAGTATTCAATAGCTTTCTATCGGGCGGAAACAAGGTGCGCGCCTTCAACGTTTGGGTCATGCCGGTATTGATGTACTCTTTCGGCGTACTCAAATGGACTCAAACGGAACTTGACGCCTTGGATAGGCGGGTCCGTACACTGCTTACTGCGTATCGAATGCATCACCCACGGTCGTCGGTAATGAGACTGTATATCCCGCGAAAGTGTGGAGGTCGAGGCTTTTTAAATGCTAAGACTCTCCACAATCGCAGTCTCAGGGAATACTTCCTAGCTGTCGACGTGGTTATGCATCGAGATGTAGTGGCGGTGGACAAGGGACTCACCCCGCTCTCCTTGGCAAATGAGGACTGGCACAAACCTGCAGTACTTGACACCAACGATCGCAGGGCGGTATGGCAGATTAAGGAGCTTCACGGACTCTTTTTCCGGGCCCTACATGGGCCTGACGTAGATCAACTAGCGTCCGTAACCTGGCTGCGTTTCGGTGATCTTTTCGGAGAAACCGAAGGTTTTGTCTGTGCAATTATGGACGAAGTTATCATGACAAGGAACTACCGGAAATTTATTGTGAAGGACGGCACGGTTGACATATGTCGGGCATGTCACTGTCCGGGAAAATCAATTCGCCATATTATCTCTGGTTGTTCTCGTCTAGCTAACGGAGAATACTTGCATAGGCACAACCTTGTAGCCAGGATTATCCATCAGCAACTTGCTCTGAAATACTCTCTTGTGGAGTCGGAGGTGCCGTACTACAGGTATGCGCCCGACTCAGTTCTCGATAATGGCAATATCACATTGTACTGGGATCGGTCCATCATTACTGACAGGACTATAATTGTTGCCAATAAGCCTGATATAGTGGTGTTGGACTGAATCGAGAGGCATGCAATGATTGTAGACATAACCGTCCCACATAACAAGAACCTCGTGAAAGCCGAGAAAGATAAACAAATCAAGTATATTGACTTGGCTCGCGAGGTTGTCGACATGTGGGATGTGGATTCCGCAATCATTGTACCGATAGTTGTATCAGCTAATGGCTTAATAGCCACGAGCCTCGACCATTACCTCAAGATGCTCTCGTTAGGCTGCTGGATCAAAGGCTTGATTCATTGATTCAGAAAGCGGTACTTCTGGACACGGCTCGTATTGTTAGGAGGTTCCTCTCTCTGGAGCCCTGACCGCCGCGCCGGTAGCTTGGACCCTGTTCCCGATAGTTTTTTTTTTCAAATATTTAAAAATGTAATTTGTAGGTTAATTTGTTGAATAAAGGAAATAATAATAATAAAGTTTATTAAAATAAACCTATATTCTTATTTTCAGCTTTGTCGTTTCAAGTATCGGTCAGGAAAAACTATATTATATGTATAGATAATACTCATTTACTGCCAACGATCACTCTTCAGTCATTATGTATTCGACGTAGATTTCTTTACAACCAATCTACATTAAAACATCAATAAATTGGAAATTCTTGACAGGAAATAAATCCATCGATTCTTTGCTTTCTGTGTAAACACGTGCAATCTCGAAATCTCCCACCCAATGTTTCCACATTATGAGGCATTCCTAAAACCAGGTTTCCTTTTCCACAAGCTTGGATTATTTCAACGTACCGAGTATTGAGGTACCAGTACCATTGAATATTGCCTTCAGAAGGCCGAGTCCATACAACAAACGAAAAACGAAAACAGGCGCACCTGTCGAAACCTTGCAAATAGCTTAAACAAATGCCGGTCATGAGTGCGCTTGCACTCGCTGTACGTGAAGAGTGTCTCTGTGTGCGTGCGTGACGTACGACGTGTCGGCTATTGTAAAATGGCCTCACGCCACTGGTGTGGGGTGGTGGGTGGGGTGGGGTCCATTCGTAAATGGGAGGACCATCTTTACAGTAAACTAGAGACCCACCCCGGTGACGTGGGGCCATTGTACAATAGCCGTACTTAAGGTGAGCTCAAACGTAAGGCGGTCGCATGTGCGCTTGCACTAGCTGTACGTGAAGCGCGTCTATGTGAGCGTGCTTGTTCGTACGTAAGGTGAGCTCAAAAGGCTGAAGTGTATCTGTGTACGTGACTGCTCACTCGATGTATAGTCCCAGCCTTCTGTGTCCCTCTATTCTGTGGTACCGGTATACCGGTGACAGAACCATGTTCAGCACATATACATGCAAATATTATTATGTATTTATCATGAATACATGAGTATTGTGTGAGTGGAGTATGTGCCGCAGGTGGGCGACGTCTGTCGGTCGGTATTGTTTATGCTAATTTGGGATTACCCGTGCTTGGTGAAGTGGTTGTAAGTTTGGCAGTTATTGTGTCTTCCCACGTTCGAATCCGTAGAAGGATTTTATTTTGAGCTTATTTTTTTGGGTAAATTTTACCTTTGTAAAGGCTATTTTATTGCCAAAATAAAAGTGGAACGTGAGCCAACCGCTGATTCTTTCAGTGGTTCTAAAAACCATGTTCGGCAAATTGGCCATTATTTTTACTTTATTTCTCAAAGTTCTAGGATGTTGTCTGCCGGAAACTAATCTAATAAGTATAGAAGGCAGACATTAAAAAACTTTTTTTTTATATTGTTATGAAAGTCTCAGATATTAGGGAAATTATAATAAAGAGAGATTTCTTTTTAAGCACTAATAGTTCAAAGGAAAATAGGCTCGGTCTAAGCTTTTTATGTTAAGAACATAAACCAAGGCTTGTGGAATATTTATCTATGAAAAAAGAGTTTTTGTACAAACTAAATTTGATTCAGAAAATAAGCCATTTAATAGTATCGTTTATCCCTGTAACATTAACAAGAAAAGTGGATTTTATGATACCGCAAACTTCAATCACTAATCCGTCTGCTAACGTACCGTACGCGAAGGGTCACCAACGGAACCCTATTACTAAGCCTCCGCTGTCCGTCCGTCCGTCCATCCGTCTGTCTGCCAGCGGGTTGTATCTCAAGAACTTTAATAGGTAGACAGTTGAAATGTTCACATACTCTGTTTCCTATTGCTACTTTGATAACAAATAATCAAAATAAGTTAAATTAAAATGAAAGGGATACAAGAAACGTGTTTTTATCCGGTTTATGGTACGAAATCCTTCGTGTGAGAGTCCGACTCGCACTTATTGCAAATTACTAGTCATTGTTCCCTGATGTACGAACTTCAAATCAATAAACGTAACCATCTGAATAATTGTTTCATCCTCTTCATTTGTAGTAACAAGTACCAAGTTATCAAAAAAGATTATGTCATGAGTAGACAGTACCTAGTTTCGGAATTTGTTCGAAAGAGTCACCGCGGTCCTGGAATTCAAAAGGCATTAACAATGATGGGTTTTAGTCAGTAAGAGTCTGACACTCCCTTCTCCTCCACCCAGAGCGGGAGGAGTCATTTGAAAGTTTACCATCCAGATAGAGCAAACAGTATTTTTTCTGACGCCATAATTTAGCTCGTAATTGAAACACGAGGTCGAGACGGGCCAATTACGATCACATGATCGGCAATCTTCGGGCGCAATCATATGCGCGATTCATAAAAAAAAACGTAGTGTTTCTTGTATGGTAAACAGGATAAGCCAATGTTCGGATGACTATGTTATAAAAATCTATGATCGTAGTAAAAATTTCCAGTTTCAAAGGCGACAGTGACAGTCGTGTTAATAGCCTACGTAAAGTGCCGAACAATCATTTACCAATCACCATACTCGAGTGCTATTTTAATGCGAAACAAAGACAATAATAGCATGTTACGTCTACATTCACCAATAAACGTTTACAGTCTAAAATAACACTAAAAACGTCACTGCGAACTATAAATTCTAAAGCAATAAAACTTCTCGATATGAAAGTTAAATATTTATACCGTTTGAATCCCCATTTATTGGAAATCTTGGGAGGCAGCTCCTATAAGTAGGTTTATCCATGTTTCGCGTCAACTCGGAAAACTTAGGTATAATATCGGAAAATGTATGCTTTGAGCTGTCGGAAAAGACCTGGCTAGATGCTGGAGAATCAATCGGAATATACAATATTCTTCCGTTACTGACAGACGACAACAAGGTCGTATAACGCTGAAATTTGGTTTATGGTCTTGGGGAGTGTAGGGGAGCACTAAGAGAGGATTTCCAGAAATTCCTACGGAAACGGGAAAAAATTGGATATGCGCGTCTGAAAAGTCACGAGTAGAAGCTAGTTACATTAATATAAATGCTAGCAGTCTGACCACTGAAAGGAGCTCGTGGCTAGATAATAACAGCCGCAGGGTCGATCTTCAAGGTTAAGCAACGCTTGCCGAGGTCGGTCTATGGATGGGTGACCAACTTACCGAGACTACACACCAAGACTTACATACCGAGTTTCCTCCGTGCCTCGGAAAACACGTTAAGCCGTTGGTCCCGGCTGTCATTTGTAGATCTTTGGCAGTCGTTATGGATAGTCAGAAGCCAGTAAATCTGACTCCAGTCTTGCCATGAAGTACCGTGTTTCCCAGTCAATGGTTTGTGGAGGTCTGGTAGGCAGCTGCTCCACGTAAAATACTGGTATTCAGCTAAATCTGCTTTTACTGGAAGCCGACCCCAGTATAGTTGAGAAAAAGCTAGGTAGATGATGAGTCTGACCGCTGAAAGAATAACTTATTGTAGCAAAACAGTCGTTTAAAAATAATATTTTAAAGTGGGAATGTTCTACACCATCCACAAATGTACAGCAGAAAAAACATCGTAAAGATGTCTGGTAGATCAAGATTGTGCACTGTGCAGCTGAAAACTGCCATTAGGTTCACAAAGAGTTTTTAAATACATTTTAAAGCAAGAAAAAAGCTATTTTAAAATAATGTCCAGTGATATACTTAGATGAACTCCCACAGGGTGGACCGATGACCTGCTCGTCTATTCTGTAAATAACCATTTCGATATCGAGCTTCACCTGAGTGACAAAAAAACCTGCTGTACAGTACATTTTGTCGAGTTATTTGTACATAAATGTATGGGGGAGTCGATTTTTTTTTCGCGATGTCGTGAATGACCCCTTAAGAGGTATTGCGTTAATTCTGTTACAGGTTGTTGTTTATTATAAGTATATATTTGTAAATCTATTTGTGTAGGTATATTTATTTGTGTGTTTATTGTAATTAGATTTATATTTATTATAAGATAGTAATATGTTTAATTTAAGTTAGAATAGTTTATTTTAAGTTTCCTTCTCTGTTTCTTTACACACTGTGTCTATTTTTCTTATCTAATTCTTCTGTCGCAGGTCTGCTGGAAGAAATTTCTGTAGAAATAAGCAGTACCTTTGTGTTCTTTTCTCTGTACAAAATGTTCTTTTTAAGTATATTGTGTGTACATAAATAAATAAATATATGTATAGGTATGCATAGTGATCATCAACCTACGTTTTTTCGTTGTAATGGTTTAGCATATGGCTTACTTTGGCTATGGCACTGCAACATTTTTTTTAGGGTATCGTTCTCGAAAGGTTACCAATGGATTTTTTTACTAAGGCTCCGCTGTCCGTGGACAGTTCAAAAGTTCGCAGAGTATGTATTTATATTGCCATTACGACACCAAATATAATTTTATTATCATAAACAATTGAAATAAAAAGTTAATTAAAGGGAGCCCCATACAAGAAACGTGTTTTTTTTCGGATTATGGTTCGGAATCTTTAGTGTTGAACTCCGACTCGCCCTTGTCCGATTATTTTTTTGTAGGGCATTAACTACATATTCATCTTTCTTATAACAGGAAACTCTAGATGTTACCGAAAATAATTTCAGAAATAGTAAGAGGATTGCGTTAAGAAATAAGGTTTCAAGGAAATAAAGTAGGTCATGAAACCGGTTATAAATAAAACAATTTTAACCAAACTGGCATCACAAAACAGACCATTGAATTGAAAATCTCATTTATTGAAACTCGACTCAAAACAATTTCTATTTTCATGTTAAATGTCTGACCTTTCCAAGGTCACATAGCTGTATCTTTGCCCACTGCCCAGCTAGGTTCATAGATCATATAAGTTTGCCCATAAAATATTACGACTATCTGCCCAAATAAAGGGATGGGTAGAACTTAACTGGGCACAAACAAGTGATAATTACTGATATAAATAACTGGTCTACAGTGTTTCCAAACATTAATAGTGAAATAAACTTTGTGAGCCGTGATTCCGGTTTCGTGTCGGCCATTTTGAATTGTGAATTGTTCAGTAGTTTGATTTTGAGGGTCGGATGTCAAGTTGAATGATTTGTTGCTGCAATTTTTGGTTGTTGGTAGTCAGGAACATGCTGGGGTGATGTATGGGGATGATCGATCGATATGCTGAGCTTGCTGCGGATCAGTTCGTGTGTGGAAGCTTCTTCTTTTTCTTCTTTCACACACTATTAAGAGGCTGTCATCACCACTAGTTTTTTTCACCTGTTTTTGAGCAACTGGACAGCACATGGCTGGAGGTGGATCACTGTGTTGCCCAATTTCTCACAGGTAATGGCAACTTTAAGAGTAAATTATTTTCCTTTAAGCTTGTGGCCTCGCCTTTATGTCAATGTTCTACAGCTGACCATGAATACAATCCGCACTTCACAACTAATGGGAGTGTATTCGTTGGCAAACTGGACGCAATAATTATGTTAGATAGTATTCAGGTTACATCTGTGGTAGTTTACTATACAGACCTTGTAGAAATCAAAACGCGTTCTTGTTTCGCAGAAAATGTTTCATATATAATATTTGGTTCTTGTATTTTTTTGTCGAATATTATTGCTTCAAATACTATTTACTTGAATGAAACCAATTTCACAGAAACGCAATTCAATGAATTTCATGATCACATTTTTTTATTTAACAAACTTATCAAACGTAAGAATTTCATTCGGAATAATGTTACTACGCATATTGCTATTTCTATAAAATAGTATTTTAACCTTAATAAAAAATTACAATGTGATCTAAAATAATCAACATGCGAGCTAAAAAAATAGTGACAAAAACGAATCGCTGCAAAACCGACTCCACGCAGTCTTGTTTGCCCTACCCCTGGAGTGTAATTTAAGCCCGCATAGGCGCGGAGGGGCGGGGCGGCCCGCGAGCTGCGGAGCAGGTGGTTTGAAGGCCCGCTGCAGCGGCTGAGGCTGGCCGGCTGCATGCTTGCTGTATGCTTGCTGCATGCTTGCTGTATGCTTGCTGTATGCTTGCTGCATTCATGGTATATGAAAAAATGAATGAAAATTTATGCTTGATTAGAATAAAATAAACGCGCAATGTTTTTGTGAACGCGATGTTGTAATTTTATAGAAGGGAATGCATTTTGTCATACGATTAGAAACTGTCACTCGATAAATGTTTTTCTTGGTAAAAAGTTTTATATTAACTGATCAATATGAGGATTAAGAATATTTGATTTGTTATTCTATGATATCATAAATATCGAAACAAAGTTTATATGTAACAACAATCTATGATTTAAATTTATTCAAAGTAAGTATTCTGCGTTTTGGTTATTCTATGAAATAATAATACGAGAAAAATTTTATGTAAAACGAAATTCTCTGAAACTGTCTTGTATAAAACAACGTACAACCGATAAAAATTCGTGCCAGTCATTAGATTGTATTTAAGGTGGGTCATTCTTGAAGCCATATTTTACGTACGGAGAAATAAAAGAGATCTGGCTTGAGACCACATTTTATCTTTCACAAGCTTTGTATGACAGTCGTCATGTGTAGCCAAAAGCTCAAAAGTCCGACCACCGGCGTAACCTCAGAATAACTGTGTTTCCCAGTAATTGGGTTCCGGGATTCGGGTTGCAGTCGCTCCGTGTCAAAAATTGATGTTCTGACGGACTATGACTTTGGCCAACTTCGTTAGGAAAAGGCAGAGAAAATGACGACACATAACCTAACCATTTTTCGAAAAACTATTTGTTTAAACGAATGAAAAATACACTTAAAAAGTTTTCATCTTTAACGCCATCACCGTTAAACTTAATGGATTGTACATAATCTTTACTTGAAAGGGTACTAAGTCATGAAGAAAAAATATAGTTTTTAGGGTTCCGTGCTCAAAGGGTAACCAACGAAACCCATTACTAAGCCTTCACTGTCCGTCAGTGCATCCGTCTGTCTCCCAGCGGGCTGTATATCAATAACCGAAATAAGTAGACAGTTGAAATTATCGCAGAGTGTGTATTTCTATTGTCGCTATAATAACAAATAATAAAAATTCATTAAAAATAAAACTAAAGGAGGCTTCCATACAAGAAACGCGTTTGTTTTCGGTTTATGGTACGGAACTCTTCATGTGAGCATCCGACTCGCACATTGCCGGTTTTTTTAATCCTACTTATGCTGAGAACCCAAGCAAACCCGTCAACGAAAGCCAACATCATAATACATAGAACACACACATAGAAAAAGAGAAACATTATTCCGCAGAGAAAATTGTCCCCCGAACTTAAAACTGGGATTTTAGCTTTGAATATTTTTCCCTCTCAAGGCGGCTCTACCCAAAGCCAACCGTCGCATTTATAATGTCTAGTACTTTTTAACTGTGCTCTATCATCTCCTGGTAAAATCTACGTAGAGTTTCCAAGCTCTATTGATAACTAATTCTAAGTAACTTTTAATTGGTAGTATAACGAGTCTTGGTAGAGTCGTGCTCTCATAGAGATGATTTTAGAGATAAAAACATCTTATCTTCGACTTATGTCTTGGTTATTATTTGATTAGGTTACTCTCCTCGGGAAGATAACTGGTGCTGCGGCTGTAAAACTTCATGTTCGTCGTAAAAAATGTTGTTTTATTAACTAGTTTTGTTGGTACCCTTCAGTTATGTTTATAGTCTTGTCGACAAACTAAGTGCCAATTTTGACCCACTTTGTTTTAAGGATTTTTGTTAGTTCTGTTCATAAAGGTATTAAGTAATTAATATTAAAACAGAGTAAGTTATATTGATGAATTAAGACTTAAAATTACCAAAACATATTGACGAGTAAAAGTGTTATGGTTAAACTACTTACTAAATAAATATCAATTATCATTTAATGGCGTTGTTCCAGTACTGCTGAATGTGATCAGCTGTGGAGTAAATTCAGCTGTTCAGTAGGTGGGCACTTTTTTATTTAACCTGTGTTGTCCCACAACTGGGCATTCTGCCCCACAGTTGTTCAACATTTTTTTTTCATCTCCGGCCAACCCGGCAGGAAAAATTCCAAATTGTCACCCCAGCGTTTCTTAGGCTAGCTTCAGTTTATCGTAATCGAAACTAGCTAAAGAAACGCTGACCTCACGCAGAAGCTACCTGACGACGGGCATCAGCCTGTCCTCAGGTACCTACTGCGTGAGGACACACGCTATCGGTCTTGATGCATCCTGTAATGCGTGTGTCCACATAATCCGCTTTTTTCTTAGCTTCGATTGTAAGAATCCAAATTATTCATATTCAATAATATTTATTTAATTTCATCTCCAGACATATTGCCAATGAAACACTCTCAGCAGAAAACCAACAACGAGAAATTCCGCATTCAGAATTGCCCTGCATAAATCGATTGCAAACATCAATAATGCTCCTAGAATAAACAAAGCTACAGTAAAATTGAGTCCAATCGATCGCTGCACAATGCATATTGAACCATTCAGTTCATAGTAGCAATCAATTGTTCACGTGACGTCAGATATAGGTCAGCACGGAAATCTATAGTTCGCTTAAGTTTGAGCAGAAGAAATAAACAAAAAGCTTGAATGCAAATGCCGATTTTTATGATCTGGGTCACGTCCCCTTTGTACTACTGACTGCAGTGGAGGCCACGCCCCCAGCGATCGTCATTTTATGAAAACAAAAGATTGATCACGCTACGGTTTGGATACTCCAAAGAAGACTGGGTTTTAGTGTTTTAGTCCAAGGCGGAAGCGACCGAAATTCAGTAAAGCCACAGGCAATTTTGAATGCGATCTACGATCACAATCAACGATAAGAAGCATTCCTACAACAGTCGCATTTAAAAAAAAAAAAAAACATTTTAATGTCAATCGCAAACTGTTAAAAAACCCTTCATTTTTATATATTTTTGACAGATTGCGGCTGACATACGAATTCGAAAATTGCTTAAAAAATAGCAGAATCTGCACTCTAATCTGTGGATCGCGTTCGAAATTCACTATGTAGGGGTGGCCTTACTTCAAAGAGCTGTCAGCATAGAAGACGAGGCCCGCTAGGGCCAGTACCTGCTGAGGCTGCGGACTTCGTTCGAAAGAGGCACCGTACTCTGGAACGCAAAGGGCACTAGGAGGAACACGGATGGGTTTTAGTCAGTAAGAGTCTGACACTCCCTTCTGCGTCACCCAAAGCGGGAGGAGTTATATGATGATTTCCCATCCTTAAAATAAAAGGGTGGCCTTGCTGAATTTCGATCGCGTATTATTCCTTGCCGGTGAGATAGTGGTCAAACGCGTGCCAACCAGTAGTAAAAAAAAATCGTTCGCGTATCGACCGAACCTGACCAAATTCAGTCGGTAGTTAGTCGATTTCCCACCCAGGAAAATAACGCTGAAAATTAGGCTTATTTTATAATAATTCTTAACTCAGATTTTTGCCGTTAACGGGTGGGTCTGAAAAAAAATCTTTAACTTTGACATAATCCGTGTGTGTTTTTTTTTTACATAAAAGATCTAATTTAAATTTAACTCAATGGTCAAAGAATGTTTTATTGAAGCGTTGGTTATGAAAACAGCTAAAAAGTGCTAACGCCGATGGACTCCGATCGCTCAATCGCCTTTTATCGAGATAGAACACACAAATGCGTTCGTTTGTTTGTACGTTTTAGTCTGTCATATTGCCTTGATGATAAAATAGAGTTGCGAACACAGCTTTCAAAAATAAAATAAAAATGATTGTTCCAGATAGACTTTGATAAAATCATAAATTTCTGAAAAATATTACAGCTTGTATGTTTGCCAAAACATATTTTAACAGTGCTTGCAAGCGAATTGGTTTTCACAGTATTGTGATTTCGATAACAGAGAAATCATATCATCACTCGTAATTTTCTGGGAATTTTCCTTTGTTTCGGTTTGGTGATAGTACAGGAGAGTAGCAAAGGAGTTTTCGGTGAAGTAGAAACTAATTCAACGTACGAAATTCGTTGTGTAGTGTTTCTAGTTTCGTAAATACACAGGTAAACCAGTTATAGTATAAGCTTCGGTTATATTCGTTTTTAGGAATTAAGGGTGCACTGAGGAAATGATACGTACATAATTGGAGTTCGTTTGACCTCGTGCTGCATCGTTATTATTTAACCATTACTTACATAATTAAAATGTAAGATATTTAAAATTATTCTATTAATTTTACACTTTAAAAACACTTACAATTTCCTTGATAGAAAATCAAATCAAAATCAAATTTAAAAAAATATTTCAGACCAAGATATCCATATAGTGTTAGTTTGAACTTAGCCTAAGTTAGTAAAAACAAAATAATAAAACCACACAAAAATAAACATTACTTGGCTACATGCACATGTGCACGCACATGCCTGCCAGCCCAGAGCCTGATAAACAGTCATCAACTTAATAGACTAGATTACTTGTATTTTCTTTGATAGAACAAAAATAATATCTATAAAAAAACTAAATAAACCCACCGTACGGCGTAAATACTTCACGGATGATCAATCAGTTTTTTGAATATATATAAATTATCTAGACCTATGTGCAGCAGTGGACTGTTACAGGCTGATGATGATGAGAATAGGTACCTAAACCAAAAGCTCGGTGCGTCCTTAACACTGCCGTACCACAGAATAGCCCCTAACAGAGTCAAAGTTTGTATGTTTTGTACTTCAATGTTTTGTAGATGTGCAACTATCATTGCGCATTTGTATTTTTCCTACCGGTAGATCCCTATCTTTCTTTTTTCCTAGCTAGATCGCCTCATCGATCGATATTCACCTTTTCTCTTTCATAAGTTTTGGTAAGTTTTATAGAATTCTTTATATTATTGATCTATTTTATATTTATTTAGTTACCATGATGTTATGTTAGAAACCAGAAAATCTGTCACCAGTCTTGTCAAGAAGTAGGTACCGTGTTACCCAGTTACTGGATTGTAGAGGTCAGGTAGGCAGCCGCTCCACGTAAAGTACTTCTATTGAGCTGAATCTGTTTTGACTGGAAGCTGACTCCAATGTAGTTGGGAAACGGGTCGGCAGATGATGAGTGAACATGGTGATACAAAATAGGTCAGTTCTTCGAAGGTGCTAACAACTGTATAACATTAGATCTCAACATCGCGCGTTCGTATTCCCGAAGATGGACGATTATTCTCGAACCTCATACGATTTAGAGACATCTGTAGGTGTAATGTAGGTATTTTCGTATTTCTAGTGTATTAACAATTTTTTTTTCGTTTTTTGTAGATATTAAATTGATTACATAGACAATCTTTGAATTCAAGATAATCATGTATAATAGAAGCTGTATGTTAGCGCCGTGGCTCGCCAATGTGATGCTGTCAATGTCATCCAGCTGTCAAAAGAACCGCGCGCTTCCTCCATTTTTTTCCCTTCGAATATTAACTGAATCGCGTCCATTATTATATTATGTCATAAAATTTTACTCATTGTAAAATCAGCGTTGAACTGTTAAACCCCTGAAACAACAACAGATCACGTTATTTATCTCCCTTACATTGTATACCCATGTCTTACTTTTTTGTTTAATAAACAAAATTGTATCAAGAATTCACTAACTTTTACGTATTACTTAGATTATACAAACTTGGAATAGAAACATAAGTAGACACAAAAGTAAGGACCTGCTTTTTGATGCTCACTAAAATATAGTCCAATGGCATCTTCTCTTGAAATTAAAAAGATTATATTTTAATCTTTAATAATAACTTCGTAATAAAAGAACAACTCATGAAGATTCAGTTGCAAAAAAAAATCTCGACAATTTCTTCTACTTTTCATTTTATATTTTTTTAAATTGGTCAGGTGGTGATTTACACTTCCACGATACGAGAAACCTACATTTTATTTTTCGACGTCAATGTTCTGGCCACCCTGTATAGTAAATGTCACTATCATTATTATTTGTGAAATTTCAGATTATCAATATATTAAAAAAAAAAAACAATTTTAAATGGTAGAAATACATCGGAAGTCGTACGCATTCATCGAATAATTTTAAAATCAAAATGTTTAATTTATTCAATTGAGTCATTCAGAATTTTTTACAGAATGTACGTACCTACATACATTTTATCGTTATACATATTGTGTTGAGAAATAATGTGAATTGTAATTATTAATATGAAAATTTCCACGAAATAGATATTTATAATGGTTAGCAGGAGGATTATGTTCTCACACATTACAATTGTTTTGTTACTTGAAAGATTTGTCGTAATCAGCGTGTCTGAAAAGGCCACTTTAGCAAAATCATATTAGAATCATAATATTAAATACACAACAATCTGTCAAATTTCATTTTCATCTTTATCTCTAACGCTTTAGGTTCAAGGTTGATTGGGAAAATTTGACAGTGACAGGTAGAGTGATGTGCTTTCTGATTCTGCTAAAGTGGCCTTTTAGACCCGCTGAGGGTCAATTTTACTAACTTTAAAACAAACCTCCAGTGTTTACATTTTTGACAGATTGCGAAAGAGATGCGAATGCGAACGTTGTTTAAAATTTATAATATTGATTTTCAAATTAATATTCAGACTAATAAAATAATATTCTGATTATGGTAGGCGCTAGATAAATGTGCAATAACGGCCCTTGACCCTCATACATTTACTTACTTTCCTAATATCAATAACAGAAATAAATAAACAAAGCTGTCCTGATTCGGCTTCTATCGTGATTCTTTACGTTTCCCTGGTAATGAAAACGGTTCATAATTTATTGTTCGGGTATCTACGAAGGAATATTAGGGAAAGGTCAATGTACTTTATTGCAAGTTTATCTGGCGCCTACCATAGTATCTCCTTAGTTTTTAGAGACTTAGTGCTAAAAGAGATATAATTATCACTTTTACAGTATGAGTTATGTTGTTATGTTGAGGAGCTCGTGGCTAAATAATAACAGCTACACGGGTCGATCTTCAAGGTTAAGCAACGCTTGCCAAGGTTGGTCTGTAGAGTGACCATCTTAACATAGCGAGTTTCCTCCGTGCCTCGGAAAGCACGTTAAGCCGTTGGTCCCGGCTGTCATTTGTAGATCTTTGGCAGTCGTTACGGATAGTCAGAAGCCAGTAAATCTGACTCCAGTCTTGCCATAAAGTACCGTGTTACCCAGTTACTGGGTTGTGGAGGTCTGGTAGGCAGCCGGTTCTCGTAAAATACTGGTATTCAGCTAAATCCGGTTAGACTGGAAGCCGACCCCAATATAGTTGGGAAAAAGCTAGACAGATGATGACAGTATGAGTTACAGTCATATTTTCTTTAGATGAGTCTCCTAAAGACTGTTTAGTAGTATTCAGGTATTTCAACGCCGTTACCCAGTTGTTTAAAAATAATGTCAACAAGACGATCACCAACACAGGTCCGCCCAAAAAAAAACTCATAAAATAATATCCGGAAACTGTAATAAAGTTACCATTTACAATCTTATTACCGAATTATTATTTCCTCCGCTCATTTAAAATGTACCAACTATTATATAATGACATTTATAACTATGTTAATCACACAATATAGCTTGTCCCCATTGTGACCTCGGCCCTCGGTCAAATTACTGGTTTGTAAATTGTAGCCACCTTTTATGGGAAAATGGGTGTCGGTTAGGTAAGCGATACAGAGTGTTTCAGATGTGTGGTAGGTACCTATATATTTCAGGGTAAAGGTCAGACACTTAAGTCAGATTCATAGGAAAAAATATTGGCTTTTTCAAAAAACTCGACCACAATAAATTACTAAAAAAACAACACTTCCCAAGTACTCTGATGCATTGGTGTTGTTTATTTTAGTTCTACCACACATTTGATGCCACCAATTTCATCAGACTGCTTGAAAAGTTTAATTGCTTGGAACTGTTTAGTCGATTTTTGCGCTGAAATTTTAAAAATAATCGATATTTTTTTCTTTACTTTATATCAGACTAGGATAAGAATATCGATTTTTAACCGATTTTAAAAACAAGAGGGGGTTCTCAATTCGATTTAGTTTAAAAAAAATTATAGCTTATGTTACTTCCTGATAATTTAGCTTTCTATTGGTGAAAAAATGTTAAAATCTGTTCAGTAGTTTAGGAGCCAATTAGGTAAAACCAAACGAGCAAAAAAATGTACAAGAAAATTCTATTGTTTTAGACAGTAAGAGACTGACAGTCCCTCGCACTCCGCCCAGAGTGGAAGGAGTCATAGTGATGATTTCCCATTCCAAAAAAAAACTTAAAATATGACGCTCTTCTGAAACATCCGCTATAATACGGAACCACTGGTGTTTAATTATTGTTAATAGTTTATCAAACTTTTGTGTAGTGCGTAGTATCAGCTACTGACTGGCGTGTTCGGTTGTAACGTATTTTGGTAGCCTTTGTAGCGTGTAATGTAACATGGGTTTAGTTTGCCTTCTAATTGTACGTGATGAATTAAGTGAGAAATCGATCAACTTTTGAAGAATTATTGTTGATTAGACTATGGACACTGAAACAATTACATGAATGAATACATAGTTCAACAAATATTTCAAAAATAGTACTTAAACAGTACGTTTTGAGTAAAAACCGGCTAAGTGCGAGTCGGACTCGCACACGATGGGTTCCGTACCATAAACCTTAATTTTTATTTTTATTTGTTGTTATAGCGACAATAGAATACACAATCTGTGAAAATTTCAACTCTCTACCTATTACGGCTCTTGAGATACAGACGGACGGACGGACGGACAGCGGAGGCTTAGTAATGGGGTTCCGTTGGTTGCCCTTCGGGTACGGAACCCTAAAAATTATGAAATCGGTGGAAAAATAGAAACTCACGTAAAATGTCATTTGTACTGGATGGTACCAATTGGATCAGAGGGCTTAGTGTGAGTTTTTAACGTTAGCGTAAACGCCAATTTGTATTGAAACTGAACAAGCGCCGTCTGGTGACAATAACGGATAACATTTTTTTATCGATACAATTTGACATTATTGAAAGTTTACGTTAACGAGATCGAGAACGTTAAAAAACTCTCACTAAGCCCTCTGAGGGGCAATTCTACTGATTTTTAGCAACGTTCGCATTCGCATGTCAAACATTTATGAAAATTAAAGCTTTTATGATAGACTAGCGACCTGCCCCGGCTTTGCACGGGTGCAAATTATATACTGAAACCTTCCTCGAGAACCACTCTATCTATTAAAATACCCACATCAAAATCCGTTGCGTAGTTTTAAAGATCTAAACATACATAGGGACAAACAGACAGCGGAAGCGACTGTTTTATACTAAGTAGTATTGCGCCTAAATTTGTAGAATTGGCATTCTGGCTTGACTACGAGTAACGTATCGTCACAAGTAATTAGTGCAGTCTCTGTTTATCACAGACTAGCTGACCCGTGCCCTCTTCATTAGGTGGTATTTTTGGGGTTCATATTTAATCTAAGACACTCACAAATAACGTGTTTTTCTATTGGTAAAAGAATTTTCAAAATCTGTTCGATATATCCAGAGATTAATTACCCTTACGACCTCACAAACTTCAGCTCTTTATAATATTAGTATAGATTTATAAACGCTCTCAACTCAGCCATTTATTGAGATACTGAAAAATCCTCGAGATTTTAAGAAATATAATTTCTTAAATCCAGTCAAATACTCTTTTAAAATTTTTTGTAATATGCACTGAATGAAACGTGACTGCAATAGAATCCCACCTTATAGTAGGTTCTAAATTAATTGTAGGTTCTATTAAAAGATAATTTAGTTGGCTTCGTGTCAGGTTAAATTAAAATAAACTCTGCTAATAATATGCGAAACGTTTCAGTCTACAATGTCGGCACGAGTGAATCAAAAATAAGTTCGTACTGCAGGCCAGCAAGTAACTCTGTTGTTAACCACGTTGACTGGCAGTAGCCAGGTTTCACACGGTTGAGCTATTAAAGTTTAACTCGTGTCAAAACGAAAGCGGAATCAAATTTATAAACGAGTTTCCTGATATTGTAAAATACATTTTAATAAAAGTAACCAAGTGCGAGTCAGATTTTGATTTTTATGTCATAAAAATTCACGTTTCATGTAAGGTTTGCCTTTTAATTTTTGTTGTTATAGTTCCAAGATAAGTAAGACATACTCCACAAAATTTTAATTTTAATCACGCTTCATGAGAATTAGCCCACTGAAAGACAGACGGGCATGCAGCGGAGCCTACGTAATCGAGTTCAGTTGGAGGATACCCTTTGTGTACGGAACCCTGAAAAACTCAATCTAGTATTTTAAAACCTCAATCTAGAACTTGGAGTCCTGCCCACCAGTCTAACACAAATCACAAAGATAAACGGTTTTTCAGAGATTTGCATACAAACTACTTTCTCTTAACCAAAATCCCTGTACAATTTTCAACTTCATATTCTACATTTTTACTGCACTAAACGGTTATGGGCATACTGAGCATACGTCACCACAGCGAATTACGACCCTCACGAGGACACGTTTATTTAAAAACTGCTCGAAAAACCTAGCATATTGCACGCCGCATAACATACATAACCAAGGATCTGCAGTCTAGAAATTACTTCCAACGAGGGAATGTATTCGCTTTAAAACTGAATTGATATTTTGCATTCTGTCGGTACAAAAAATGGAAGCTTATTGAACAAATGGTGAGGCATTTTGTTTGTGTGGAGCTCCGCTAGAAAATAAATAAGTTATTGTGTTTAGCCTCACCAATGAATTAAATAATGCAACTTTTTCTATTGAATCCGCAAAGAAAATAAAAATGTGCAGTTATATATAATATTCCTTTGCATATTGTTGAAGGATTGTTCTCGTTTGCGATAAAAAGAGTAGGAAAACAAAAATTATGCGATGACTGCCTGGCGTACTGCTGTAAAAATAATTACCAGAGCGTTATTATTATTCCTCTCCGAAATAATAAAATATGGCATCAGTCTGTACTTCTGATCCACCTTAACACATCCGAGCTCCAACATATAGAAATAACTTAGGCTCCAAGAGGCTCTCTCGGGAGTAGTCAAGTTAATCATTAATTCACGCGGCTCATCTACTATTCATCAAAACGTTCCATCCTTTTAGTCTCACGTATTTCTGTACGTGCACTTATCCTGACACCACTTGTTAAGAAACTAATTTTATCAAGAAATTTCACCACCCAGTGAGGCATACCCACTTCAGATTTTTTTGAAGGAATTTACGTTTTCAGGTTCGACAAGCGTCCCCGTATATCATAAAATATTCCCGCCGCAACAAGCCGACGAGACATATTTTAGATAACGTCTGTAGACAAAGAATATAAAATGTTGCTCCGAGCGTAAATCTTTCTCACAATTTGTCGCAGATAAAACGAGATAATCGTATTACTGACATCCCAAAACTGTTTGCCGTCCAATATTATCTAACTAAATGTTTCAGCATCCACACTTGTTCGCTCTCCCAAAGATTGAATCTGATCCACTTTGTAGATAATAAATTAGAGTTCAACAATAATGTAGTTAGTACACCCTCGTCACAGCGCGGCGCGGACCTGGCCAGTTTTAGGGCATGGCCGCCGGGAATTCAGATAGTTTCCGTGTAAATTATGTTACAAAATATTGCCGGCACACAGGATGAATGGCACTTTTTATTACATTCTATCTCGAATAATAAAAATTCGCTTTATCAAATACGGCGGCGGGGCGTCAATTCTGTACAATTTTTACAAAACACTGCGCCACTCGAATTCTTTGATGTTGAATTGTTAATGGCGCTGCAATAACTATGTAGCTTGGCTGGCGCGGGCGTGACTTTAACGTGAATGAAGCTTCATTTCGCTGTTCTCTTGAATAGTTTTATTGCGCCGTTTAAAACGTTCTTTGATAGCAATCTTTCCCCAACACGCCGTGTTTCTAGATTCTTTCCTGTCATGAAATGGTTCAAGTCGTTTGCGCTGCTCTTTTGAGGTGCCATTGAACTAGTTACGTCGCTTCTCCCGAGCGCGTCAGCTTTGCTCTCATTCATAAGATGTAACATTTATTTGCGACGACGTCTTCTGACCGGACGGAAGAACTTCTCTAAAGGACTAAAACTTGAGTGCACGTTCAAGTTCGCTAGTTCATCACATCGCGTCGCTCCGTCTCTGATCCTAACGATGCGGGATGTGCTCGTCTAGTTTACTTTACGTGCTTCATCGCAAAGTTTATTTACCGAGGACTAATCTGTAGCTTTTTAATTTAAATGTAACAATGAAGTTAATTACCAAAAACTGAACAAAAGCTGAAAGTAAAAACAATTTCGCTTCCCGTGATAACATGACATTGTGTTCTTTAGTCGCGAATCTCTTTGTCTCCCACTTTCATGATTACGGTGAATATATAAATAAAAGGTCGTTTACTGCGCGTGTAGTCGTGTACAGTAAAGTGCTCAACGCAGCCTATTTGCCGAGCAAACAATTAGAGTTTTATTAAAATTTGATCGCCGGCGCCGCGGTACCCTTCTTAATTAACTGCTGAGCTCTCTAATTAGGACTTTGTACCCAAAAATAGGAAGCGACCCTCACAGGATCGCTCGCCTGCCGGAACTTCTGCCGAGTTCTATCGAACTGATGGAGACTGTTAACAAGTTGTAATTAAAAATTTGAATCTCGAGGTGTAAGAAAATTCATCGGGATTTTCCACCATTTTGAAACTCCGAACCTTGAGGGATTTCTTCGGGAACATAATACGATCTGCGTGTGATGTACTTTTCCTTTTACTTTATTAATTTGGTGAAGTATCTTGAGTGTACTTACTTTTAATTTTGTTTCTCTAATTAATTAATATGCTGCGCTTTTTTGTGGCTCATTCTGCAGTAATCTACAAACAATCTAGACTTGATAAATAAAATAATACTACATACTTGAAATCACAATCAGACTATCAAAACGCTAAACATTTCAAACTGCTCCAACAACATTTAATTTTCCATTCACTTGAAAAGTTGAAACTCAGTAACAATTGGAGCGGTAGTCAGAACAAACAGGTCATGGTACAATGTACCTATACGTAAGGTGCAGTTCAGCTATAAGTTCAGTCGCTCGCGAGCAGCTGGTAGAGGGGGAGGGGGGCAGCTACCTCGCTGAGGTGTCAGCAAGAATTGTGTTACTGTTACTTACGTAGTTACGGATGCAGTGGAAGGCTAGCTTGGGACTATTAGTAAAGGAATTTATGGTAAATGAGATTTGTTATACTGGTGACATAGTCTTCAAAAGTATTTAGCTGGTGATAAAGATATCAAGAGATATCAATCATAGAAACGATGGCCGTTGATTTGCAGAGGCTCTAAACAAGAGAATTTCTGTTAGCGTAGCGTGGCGAAGGCGGTTGTTAAAACGCCAAAAATATTGAGTTTGACCATTGCTTTCGAAATGTCACGTGACCAATCCCTTTTGTTTTGGCTATTCGACATTGGCATTCGCTAATAGAATGGCAAAATAAACAGTTGAATGAATAAAATAATATATAAATTGTAACAATAAGAGTCGAAAACATTGTAGCAATTATTGAGTATATAGTCATGCATCCTGCAGTGTTCTGGTAGTGGAATAACGGTGACACACGAGGGTAGAGATTGGCACAGGAAATGGCCTATACCCAGCAGAGGACAAAAGTCAGGCTACGGATGATGATAATAATTATAAAACTGATTGAGGTTGATGACGCTATCAATCATGTTACACACAGTCACAAATATTATGCTAATGAATAAGTGGATGCACAAAATTCATTTAACTTGAACGTAGGTGACTGAAAAAGCGAGCTTCTTCGAGAATTATGAGCAAGTGTCTCTAATAAACAACGATGTATGCTTCGCTGGTCTTGTGGTCCGGAGGAGGCAAGTGGCTTATTTTTAGAGGACCATATATTTAAAGGCTTGTGGATGTCCTTACTTCAGCTGTGAAATTACACCGTAACTTTGACTTATGTAGGGAGGAGAATCTAGTTTAAGAGAACCTCGGATATTTAGTATGGGTCAACAGTGGAACACGTTTGTAGGCATTGCTTTTTATTAAATACATGCCTTTTAATAAACAAATTAGATACTCCAAAGATGTGAAAGTTCGAGACCACGGAAAAAGATGAATTGTGTGAGGGATAACAAGAAAGCTATGTAAGAAAACGCAGTGAATGGGAATTGACTGGGAAGAATGGAGAATCATGGTACTAGTGCTGGAAGAAGAAGATAATATTCAAAGAAATTTGATGCTAATGAAGTTACACACCTTTTCGTGGGAAATAAAATTTCACAGCACACAAATTCTGGTGATAAACTATTTTGACGATCAAAGCAAAGCAAAAAATTAAAGGTTGGACCTATTCCAATGGATTTAAACTACTTAACTCAGCGTGGAGTCTTAGTACAAAATCGGGAATGAGAATTTACATCCAGACCAAGTTTATTGTAAGCGATCCAGTAAATGAAAACCGGATTTTATGGCATCTAAGAGAATTCTGATTTTGTTTTTGTGTTCGATGAACCACAGAATATTTGGTTACTTTTTCATTTTTTGTGTGTTTCCATATTTATCGTGTCTTTATCTTTAAGATTTTGACTTTTTATCATGAAAAGTTTCAGTTAATTTAAAAAGTTCTAATAAACTTTTAATATTTTTTGCTTATTGGACATGAGTTTGTTTGTAATAACCAAAGTTATTACGCTTTGACGCCTAAATTGTCAAACCGATTTTGATGAAATTTGTGACCCAGATGGGATAGGCTACCTTCAAGCGAGCGAAGCAGCGAGCAAAAGCAAGTTAATTATAACAATGAAAACAAGTTGTCTTTGCGTCGTCTTGGGATTTCTTAAGTGAAAACTTCTTTAGGCGCGTTGAGCACTTTTTGGGTGAACAAAAATCGTAGAACTCGCGTCATCCTCACCAAATCCTTTTCATGAGCCCGATACAATTCATAAGTTCCTTAGTTTTCACTTCTATCGACAGACCCTAAAGAATGCCCCTCATGGTTTTTTTTCAGTTGAATCTATAAAGTAAAAGTTCTTTTCTTCTGTATCAAACGCTTGGTAGTAAAGTCGTATCACTTGGTTTCACGCCTCTTCCTTAATAAACTCAATGTTGTCATTATGTAGGCTCGTTAAATTTTGTAAGTACTGATCATGAGCTGTTGTCTCGTCTTCTTGAAACTGGATCCCATGTGTGATATGGGTCGCAGGTGCCAACCAGATAAAAGACGATATAATATGGTGAAGTAGGGCAACAAATAAAGAACGATATAATATGGGGAGTTAAGGCAACAAATTTTAATATTTGTAACGGGATGACAGTTTTGGATGCAGCTGCAGTGAAATTGGGCGTTTCAGTGAGTAGTGAACTTTTGCAACCCGGGTTCCCTGCAACGCTTATGGGTCACGTTCGCAATGCAGTTTTAAGGTAATAAAAATAGCCCCATTTTTATTTATTATCTTTTCTACTAAAATTAAATTCGTTTAGATTCAGCTGACATAAAATTAGAGCTATAAGCTGTCTGCCTGTCTGTGTCTCCGCTTTCTTCCACTAAACTATGCAACAGATTTATATTAGCCGAAAGAGCAAGAAACTGGGATAACATTGTGTATAGTATATGCAAACTGGAGCAACTCGCTAGGAATTAATCGAAACCGGTCTTTGTTTGGGCAAATGAAAAAATAAATCATTTGTTTTTATGTTAGACAAAGCAAAAATTTTTAACAAATTAGGCAACAAAGTATTTTATACTGTTTCTGTTATAAGAATTAGCTATTATGATTGTAACGAAAATAAATGACGTACATAGTTTCAGATGCTGTATTGTATGTACCGTTGCAGTTGTACGTAATCCATCCGCAGCTGAGCGGAATGGGATACTTAATGCCGGTTGCAATGAGCTCGCCGGCTGACACAAGCGGAATACTCTAGTTTTTAAATCTACACACATCTGTGGGAGCTTGTTGTAAGAGATAGCTTGGTATTGTATTAAAAGGGTTTAAGTTGTTTAAGTTTTTCTCTTGACGATTTGTAAGTTCTCGTAAGTGTTTATTTTTGACTAGTAACAGGCCTAGTTTTAGATACTAGGTACTATTAAGATTTTGCTCGTAGTTGTTAAAAGATTCTCTATTTTTTATATACTTTAACTTTTAAATATACTGGACCAAAGTAGTTGGATCGCAAAGTGATGGCCTGAAACACAGGTGCGTTTTAGGCCATCACTTTTAATTTAAACCTTTAAATTAACCTAGATCGGGCTGGTCACTACCTAACATTGCAATTCTGAACAACCATTACCTAACATAATAATTATCTTCGTTTTAATTTATTTTTAGGCACTATAATTGTATGAAAAACTTATTACTGTTGGCTAAATGTGTACTTTTTGTAAACATTTTTATATGAATAATATATTTACATATTTAATTTGATATTTGTTTCTGTATGATAGACTAGCTATTGCCTATAAATCACCGTCTCCAGGGTCCTATCGATCTCAGTACCAAAGGTTTCGGTGATTTAGGTATGAATGAACAATCACATGAACTCACTGTCGCATTTATAATTATTAATACCATCCTATCACTTCCCGTGGGTGTCGTAAGAGAAGACTAAGGCCTGTGCCTCGAGTTTTTCGGGAAGCGGGGCGGTGGCAGCGGCGGCAGCGGCGGCGCGGGTGCGGGGCGGGCAATGTAGACCCGTTTTCGAAACCAGCGGGCAGATCGCGTGGCACTATAGCGGCGTAGTGTTGTGTTCGTGGTTGTGTCGTCGATATATTTGTTTTTATTTGCGAACGGTCTGAACAACGGCGAAAATTTGTTTTTATTCAAATTTATTCTTAACGCTCGATTTATTGTGGGCAAAAGAAGAAAATAAATTGCACAATAAAGCAATGCAGACGCGCGGGCGGTCACTGTTCGACAGGCGCGCACTGCTCATTGCCCGCCCTCTCGCCGCTACTGCGCCGCTCTATTTGAGGGTCGGTCCATTTGATTTTACACATTAAATCCTGCCGCTCCCACGCCGCCGCCGCCGCCGCCCCTCTGCCCGAAAAACTCGAGGCACGGGCCTAAGGGACTCACCAGAGAATGGGTAGCAGCGTTCTCTGTAAAACGCAACACCATACACTGCGATCGCCAACCCGCCTGCCTGATTTCATTTTGAAACAATAGCTTTTCATTTGATAATCTTCATATCTTATTTGCTATCTGCAATATCTTATTTGCTCTTATTACCGGAAGACGCAACGTTGGAAGGCCTCCCACACGGCGGACCGATTACCTGGTAAAAAGGTCACGGGTAGCCGATAAATGCGAGACGCGCAGGACCAGTCTTTGTGGAGACGTTTGGGGAGGCCAATGTCCAGCAGAGGACGTCTTGCGGCTGATATGATGATGATGAATCTTGCATATTATGTTCGACTGGCTGACCCGCACTACTTCTCTAATTACCGTAGCGTGATGTTATATAGCCCGTACCTGGCTCGATAAATAGACTATCCAACGCTTTGTCAATTCGAATTCCTGAGATTGGCGCGTTCGACCAAACAAACAAACAATTCAGCTTTGTAATTTTAGTACCTATAGATTGATTCTATGTTAAAATATCAATTCTTCATCTTCAAAGTGTCTATTGGAATGAAATCAAAATACAATACTGTACAAAAATCGTCTCATTCAGCTTAAAGAGTCGTCCCAATATTTTATCAGTTTTATTTGTTCTGTGTAACTCTTGTCATATTGAACAAGGAATATGATATCGCGATTTCGCGACCTCATCCTTGAACTACTTCACAAGTGTTCACAGTTCACTTCACATATTAAACCCAATCACACTATAATTCGAAGGTTCCCCGAGCCGAAATTAATTTACTAATTCCATACCCGTTTGATGCCTAATTACTTTCAAATTGGTTCATAATTAAGATGTCCCAAATAGTTAAATAGTCGATTGACTTAATTGAACAATTAGGTCCTCGAAAGCGTCTCTGGCTAGAGCGGTTTGAGGTCCAAAACTACCGACAATCCCCATGTTTATAACAGTAATAGTAACTTTAGTAGTGACTAAGTCACATTTGATCTTAGTTTGGCAAGTCACATGATAGTCAAGTTAACGACGTGCTTAAATTTTATTGGCGGTGACTAAAATGCTCCTTGGATGAGTTGTAATGTCGGAAATAAACACGAAACTAGCAAGCAATGTAATTATGGTAAGAACATAAGAAACTGTGTTTTATATTCGTACGCCTATAAAAGTTTGGCAGATAAAGTTCTCTGTTTTGTGATTGGGCGATATTGTTTGATAAGTCGTCTGGGAATTAGGTCGTACATTTTCAGCTGTGAGTTATATTTTCTTTATATTTCTAGAATGTGATTAACGTTAATTATATAGTCTAGATTCTAGATTGTTGTAGATAAGAAAGAAAAAGTCCATTAAATATTAATCAGCGTGACATTCAGAGATTCTAAATGAAGCAATAATTTACAACATTAATGAGCTAAATTACAGATGTAAATTCTAAAAGTTGTTCGTCGTGTTCGCTCAAAAGACCAACACAATATAAGTACGAACTAATCTGAGGGAAATTATAATTTATAAGATACCATTTGATGTCTGTGTCGTACCAGCTTCACGCCCACTTTACACTGGCGGGGGTTTTAACAACCCCATCTAGATAGCGGACTTCAAATCTCGGCAACAAATGAAGTACCCCCGATAAGCCGGTCCAAAGGGATCCTCTCTGAATAAATTGTTTCTACGTAACATTTTGTAAGGATCGATGTTTCGAACTTCAAGGTGCGCACCGCTGATTTTCCCCAGCTCGGATTTCTTTAACTTCCCAATAAAATTTGTGTTGATTTAAATTTTGTTATGTTTAGCACGAGCCAAAGTTTCAGTTGTGAGGATTTGTTCCTAGTTATTATTCACGATACCGCCACAATTTGAGAAGAAAGGAAAATTATAATAAACAAAATGGGAACAGAAAAAGTTGATGAAGACAGAAATAAACATTGAGGTTTTGTAATTGATGTTTATCTTGTTACCAATTACGGACAAATGTAACGGAATACTCTGTGTATAACATACAATACACAACAAATATAAACAAAAGAATAAAAAGAATACACAATCCGATCGAAATGATTCGCTCATATACACCGACGCGACACGCCGACAGCGACACATCTAATATTACACCACACAAACATGTGTGTTCACTGAAAAATTGAAAGAAATCGTCGGTGTATGTAAACATAATTATTTTAATGTCAATATCAACATTGAAATTGTCCATTCACAAGTCCGGTAATGTATTCCCGCGGCGCTGGGGGTCACTTATGTAAACAAAGCTTTATGACGCCGCGTGGGGCATAAGCGGTGGCGGGGGACGTCGTGGTAGCGGGTTAATAGATGCCAACGTGTTCTAACTGGAGGTCAAGCGATTTTAAACGAAGACGTATTTTTTTTTATTAATTTTGAATTCGGTTTGAGTACAACAAAGAACATTTATAATTAAGTACTAAGTTAAGCTTTAATTGTTTTTTTTTTATGTTTTACTAGAACAGTAATTTCTTTATTCGAAATAGTAATTACAACGAAATGAATCGTCTTGAATCTAATTACTCGTTTAGGTAATATTTATTCTAATTACTTAAGTAATTAATTCGTACCTCAAAAGAATGGAATAATAAGCGCTTTGTAATATTTGGCGTTTTCAATTTATTTCAACGCTAAATTAATTCTGTACAACATTCGTGGTTCTGTAACTAGCCTAAGGCTTAGAGGGCCTGAACCGAGTGATATTTAAGTAGAAATTTCCAACTAACTCGTAGTAGCTTTGTAGTACCTATTAGAGTTTCTTGTGGTTAAGTTTGTCAAAGTAAATACATACTAACTTTATAACGATTTCTCTCGCTAAAAAGCATTGTTTTATTTCAGTTTACCTAGGTATAAGGTTTCCGTAAATTACAAGTCCCGTTAGTATGTCTTTTTTTTAAAGACGTAGAAATCATCAAATGACTCCTCCCGCTCTAAGCGAAGCAGAAGAGAGAGTCAAACTCTTACTGTCTAAAACCTATTCGTGTTCCTCCTAATGCCCTTTGCGTTCCATGGCCGCGGTGACTCTTTCGATCAAATTCCTCAACCCTGGTAGGCACTGGCCCAGCAAGCCCCCTAGCCCCTATGCTGACATCTCTCTGAGGCCCGCGTGGACACAACGCGCCGTTGACCCAGCCCGATAATATTTTATGGTATCAATTTCGAATCTAGCAAAAAATTTACTCCATTGCATATTACATATTGACGTACTAAAATTTTATAAACAAGAATAACTTAATAAATATAAGTGAATTATTAACTTAAACTAGTAAAAGCTTGTGTTAGAGGGCTCCGTTTTTACGTATTTTACGTATTTAAGTCAAGAGAGAATAGGTTACTTCTATTGTTATGAGGATTATGGCATCTGGGAGGCGATTATTGTCGAAACTGGAGAGGAGAAAAATGTGGTAGTAATGCGAGTGAAGTCGCAAGTAGAAGCTAGTAAATTAATAATACGAATATATGAGAAACTAGCTTCTGCCAGCGGCTTCGCCCGCGTGATCCCCAGGGAACATATTCCCGGTATGAAAATAGCCTATGTTCTTTCTCAGACTCCAGAATATCCGTCTACTAAATTTCATTTAAATCGGTTCAGTAGTTTTGGCGTGTTCGCATTAATAATATTAGTAAGGATAATACAAATATATGTTAGCCATACTTCTAAACGAATATAACAATAATCAGCCGTGCTATTTCTGATTTCCGATAAACACCGCTACTTTCCTATAACTCACACCACACACCACCGAACATTTGTTTAAACAACTTTGTACCGAGTTTCTTATAACTACAGTTGGTTGCGATCGTCTATTTGTTTTTCGGGCGACTCTTTGGTCGCGGGTGACGTTAAGCAGCCGTCTAAGAAGAATGGGGGTTAACGAACCAACAAACACCCTCTATTTCATTATAGTGAACGGTATCGGGAATCGATTCAAACCGTTTTAGTCCGTTTTGTAGGCCGCTGTGTGGACCCAAAACTGTTTGATGGATGAATTCGTGTGTTTATTTTGAGGAAGAATTTTTCGACTAAAATAGTGGCTGGAAATTGGGCTAGGTTTCTTTTTGTGGGATTTTGTAATAGTTGATACGGGGTTAGATCACGGTTGTGTGGTATAAAACGCTATAGTCAAAATCATTTCCTTCACTCGACACTGTTATTTGTTGGCATTAATCGAGAGTATTTTCTGTTGTCATAGCGCCTGGGTCAAGTGGAATAGAGTGTTTCCTTCAAAAGAACTATGATTTAAAATAATACTATGCCCCACACTAGGAATTTCTCTTGTATCGTGGTGCGGGGAGATATTAAGTAATTCCATTGGTTAAAATTTCTTCGTTTCTCCCCTCTGCTAGCTAAACGTTTAGTTGACGCTTCGCGTGACCCAAGGGCTGCCTTCTTTTACCTCGGACAGAGGATAAGCATTGCCATACAATGAGGCAATGCCGCCAGTCTTTTGGGCTCACTTCCAGTCGACAGCGATGCGGACGAATTTTTGACGTGATATCATAGTCAGGAGTTTTATTTTCTATTCTAGTGTACTTATATAGTTTTTTTTTTTTAATAAAAGAAAAATAACATTTTTCTGTTAAAAAGTATATGTAAAGTCAATAAAATATACTTTTTCGTTTATCACCTATTTTGCTATTCTACTAATTAGCACTAAGCGGTTCCCAACGTCTTTTATAATGCATACAGCAAAGAAGTGAAAATCTCTACCGGCGACTGTGTTTCCGAACGCATTCAACCCTAATTCTTCAAAGTTAGAGTGAACAAGCTTCATCTGGGTAAACTCACTCCATCGCCGACTTTGTCTCTGTCACCACTAACCTAGACCAGAGCCAAACCAAACCCATGTCAAGTAAAAAAAAAACAAAACTTAAATATTCTTCCAGCGAGTTGTTTACGTAACGCAAAGACCTTTTATCTGATAAATGAGTACCTGTGTTTCGTATTTATCGTCCCGGCGACCCCACATCAACTCCCGTGTCAGCTACATAGGTTAGTGTCTTGTACACGGTGCCGTCCGATAGAGTATCGAATTATGCTCGCCTTTGTTTAGATATAAATGGCTTGATATGAAATAAATAGCGGGAGGAAACGTCACGAGTGAATAGGTTGCTTGCAAACTTGTATAATCGCATGAAAAGCACGCTAAGCACGGACCTCGGCTGTGTTTTGGAGATCTATAGCAGTGCCGCTACATCAATACCGCTACAAGAAAAAACAACGGAGCAAATTTACTCCGTAACAAAAAAGACCGCGTCGCCATCTATCCAACTAGCAGCAAACTAAAACCCTGCATCGCGCAATAAGAGTTTACCGCGCGATTTGAACATAAATTAACCCGAATATGAACCATCGGGCAGTAGCCCACCAGGCACAACAACCGCCTAGTTGGAGGATCCTTCCTTTTCAATGGAGGTTTGCGGGAGTGTACTCTCTGTACCGTTACCTCCATAACAGTCATTACGGTAGTAAGAATCCAGTAAACCTGATAGCCAGATAGTCTGGCGACGGAGTATCGTGTTGCTCAGCTGATGGGTTGTGGAGGTCAGAGAGGTAGTCGCTCTATGTCATCTGCCCAGCCTTTTCCCAACTATATTGGGGTCGGCTTCCAGTCAAGCTGGATTTAGCTGAATACCAGTATTTTACGAGGAGCGGCTGCCTACCAGACCTCCACAACCCATTAACTGGGTAACACGGTACTTCATGGCAAGACTGGAGTCAGATTTACTGGCTTCTGACTATCCGTAACGACTGCCAAAGATCTGTACAAATGACAGCCGGGACCAACGGCTTAACGTGCTTTCCGAGGCACGGAGGAAACTCGGTATGTTAAGATGGTCACCTATCTACAGATCAACCTTGGCAAGCGTTGCTTATTCTTGAAGATCGACCCGTGCGGCTGTTATTATCTAGCCACGAGCTCCTCCGGTAGTCGCTGTAAGTATAGCACCGATACTCATCTGCATCTCTTAGAACTGACCGTGCTGGGTAACACCGACCGACCTCATCTAGTTTTAAATGATTGAAAAGTGTTGTTTTTAGTGTTACGTACCCAAAGGGTAACGGACGGAACCCTATTACTAAACGCCGCTGTACGTCCGTCCGTCCGTCTGTCTTTCAGCGGGCTATATCTATTGAAACGGAATATTTCTTTTGCCGTTTTAAAAAAATAAAATATAAAACACGATGGTACGGAACCTTTTATGCGAGTCCGACTAGCAGTTGGCCGGTTTTTTATGTATAAAATATAATTTATCAATTGTTCTTCAGTGACGGGGCGGATAAGAAGGAACACAGGTAGGCATAGGATAAATTTGATCCAGAAATAATGTGAATATTCTGGGATCAAAATGTACCCAAGTTCATAATATTTGTCACTCTCATGCGATTCTTCAAACTTTTCACCAACATGTAGTGAGCTGTCAATCAATGCAATCTAGGTGAAATGACAGTTCACTTCACTTAAGTTTACACAAAGAGTTGTTGACAGAATAAACCGTAGATTCTTAAGCTAAGCAGACTGTTTCTTCACAAAACCACTCAAATACGAAACTTAAACGCAAAATAAACGTTGAACATTCATACTTTTATGAAATACTCCTTTTGTACCGAAACTTTATACCACTGTTAACGCTTGTCTTCTATTTATAACCGACTTCTAAAAAAGGAGGAGGTTCTCAATTCGGTTGCTATTTTTCATTTATTTTCGTTGGATCCCATTTTTTAGATATTATCGTTGGGTTCCATTTGCTATTTCCATTGGATCCCATTTTAAAACGGCATGTGTACTGTTCAGAAGAAAAGTGATTTACTATTATCAAAATTAAAAAGCAGCGTGTGATCGGTCCACCGACTATTAATTGAATGATTGAATGAATGAAAGACAGAAGAAATATAAATAATAATATTATATTTGCACATATGCTAAATTCGAAGCTTTTCCAAACACGGATTATGTTACAGAGATTTATTTTTTTAATTGTTGCAAGATATAATTAATCCATTCGTTTCTTTCTTTAATCATGCTCTGACGCAATTACAAAGATGACAGCAATATCTTAAATGGTCAGTCAATATACGAGTACAATAAACCCTCCTTTTTTTTTTTGGGATCCAACGGAAATACATAAAAATGTTTTGTGGGATCCAACGCCAAAAATATTAAATTTGTATCGAAAAGTGGGATCCAACGAAAATAAACGGTGTGTTTGTTTTTATGTACTCCGATTACTTCCAGTTTTATATTCCGATTTCCGTTATTATTTTTTAGTTCGTACGACATACTTGGTACACCTCAGCATGAAGAAATTTATCATGCAATGTTTCTTTCTGTAGATGACCAACAAAAAATACTTTTTAGAAAAATATTTAACCGACTTCCAAACAAAACACTACAAAGTGTAGAATAACCTCAATTTTGGAAGTCGGTGTTAAAAAACGAAGAAACAAAACCAAAGACACTAAACTCCGAAATTAAGGTTATTTTTTTTTGTGTTTTGTTTGGAAGTCGGTTAAATATTTTTGTAAAAAGTATTTTTTGTTGGTCATCTACAAAAAGAAACATTGCATGATAAATTTCTTCATGCTGAGGTGTTTCGTATAAGGGCAACAGTAACATGCCCATTATTATTAATTATGAACAAACTACTCGTAGCTTATGCCAACGGTTTTGTCACGTGAAAGTTTTAAAATGATCTCACAGGCGAGTTACCTACGACCGACCAAAATTCTACCCGTACGGCAAGTATCATCCACATCCGTTTAGCCGTTGCGTGGATGATTAACAAACACCCAAACATACAGACTATTACGTATAATTGGTAAGACAGGCCTAAGAATGCCTTAAATTTGTCGCAAAGTGTCGCGCGGCAGCCGCGCTGCTTTCTTAATTCATACAAATAAAAAGCGTAAAGTGCCGCTCGGCGGCGGTCTTTATTATTTGAATGGATTAAGAAAGCAGCGCGGTAGAAGCGCTGCAGTCGCGCTGCTGCCGCGCGGCACTTTGCGACAAATTTGAAGGCGCCCTAAAAGATAGTATCGAAATAAAAAATAAATAATAAAAATTACGAGTATATTTATTTACCGCAGAGCCGAGTGTCTTATTAGCTATATAGCTGTTACATAGACACTTATTTCGTCGACAGTACCAAACTATGTACATATTCAACAGTACATAGAGAATTACGAGCTACAGCACTCTAAATTCAAGGCATCAGAGTATAACTATCAAACCCAACTCGAGCCAATTCCCTGCACAAATTAATTCAGTAATACACTACGTGGCGTGGTTCCTGTACGGTATCGCACGCACCTATAAACCTGTACTACGTACGAGTAGGTCGTACAGGTATACCTGTAGTACAGTGCAGTGCAGTGGTATACCTGTGTTGCAGTTGCTTTGGAAATCAATCGTACTTTGTGGCGACTAGTTGCGGTTGGGCTCGTCCTGTATGTGGGGATGTGAGAGTAAAGGCTATATACAGGGTGTTGTTACTTTGCTATTACTGTGCTATTAGACTTGCTTGAGAGTGCTGTTTGCTAAGGCTTAAATATTTGCTTGAAATGTGTTTGGTATATGATAATTTTGTCAATTATTCAAGGATGAACTTTACTGTTCGAAGGTATTCATTTCTGAGTAGGTCTCAGATACTGAGACCACTTCTACATTTCAGCATTTCAAATTTCAGGGTACAAGAAATAACTCACATATTGAAAACGGGTACGATAGATCAATCATGTTTGCCTAAATCGGCAAAATATAAACAGCTGATACAAGAAATTAGTCTTAGAAATAGCGGATCTCACACGAGTGAGATCCATCCACTAATTATTTTTTGAAGTATAGATACTGATTGTTTTTGTATATTTTGCAGTTCGTACTGTAAAACATACATAAAATCGTAGTCGTTGTTTTGTTTTGCAGACTTAAAAAAAGTAATTTAATGGCTTTGGGACCTAAAACCTGGAAATGGGCAGTTGATAAGAAAGGTCTGGCAGCTCTGAGACCTTTCTTTCGTCCATTTGGTATGTTTCTAATGGCTTCAAAATCCGAAAACATTTTGGATATTTACAATCTTCAGAAGTGTCCGTGATTTTAATTTAGTTTCAGTCGAATATTTACATTATTTAGAATTTACAATCTTCAGAAGTGTCCGTGATTTTAATTTAGTTTCAGTCGAATATTTACATTATTTAGAATTTACAATCTTCAGAAGTGTCCGTGATTTTAATTTAGTTTCAGTCGAATATTTACATTATTTAGAATTTACAATCTTCAGAAGTGTCTGTGATTTTAATTTAGTTTCAGTCAAATATTTACAATATTTAGAATTTATAATCATCAGAAGTGTCCGTGATTTTAATTTAGTTTCAGTCGAATATTTACATTATTTAGAATTTACAATCTTCAGAAGTGTCCGTGATTTTAATTTAGTTTCAGTCGAATATTTGCATTATTTAGAATTTACAATCTTCAGTAGTGTCCGTGATTTTAATTTAGTTTTTTTTTAGATATTTTGACCCGTAATGACTCACAAAGCCGAAACGTGGACACTCACCATAGGCCTGGTCCACAAATTCAAGGTTGCTCAGCGTGCAATGGAGAGAACAATGCTCGGGGTTCATAGAATTCGCAACGATGTCATTCGTCAGAGAACTAAAGTCACATTGCGCGTAGAATTAGCATACTGAAGTGGAAGTGGGCCGGCCATGTCTGTAGACGGATAGACGGTCGATGGAGCAGACATGTGTTAGAGTGGAGACCGAGTACTCCCTTTCTTCTCCTAAAATTGTTTGTCCGAAAATCATTTTCCATAACACGTTTGCTATAAACTTCAGTAAGTAAAATAAATTTTGTTTAGCAAAATTATTTTTAGTTCTAAAAGTATTCTGTCGTAATATCGAGTACTATAATAATTGAATCTCCTAATTTAACATGACCTTAAGTCATATGTCCTAAGTATTGTGTTAAATAATGTGTATTATTCCGAATGTTCATTTAAAATAAATTTTGTTAGTCCTAAAACATTTATATAGTAAAAATTAGATTTTAGTAAAAGAAACGCTGTAAATCCGACTCCACGCAGTCTTGTCTGCCCTACCCCTAGAGTGTTATTTAAAATCGTATAAGCGCGGCCCATCTGCGACGATAAACTCGCAAAGGACCGCCGGAACCCCGCAGCGCGAGCGCCGGAGCCGTGACAGAAACCATGCCTGCTGCATGTTGCATAGTTGGCTGCATGCTGCATGGTGCGTGCTTGCTTGCATACACATAGACATTATTATTATATTTAGGTATTTCAATTTTATGGCATGTAACATTATGTGATATTAAGTTCGGGTAAGTTATCATTCGGAGAAATGATGATTAGGATAAAAAAAGTTATGGCACTTTTAATTATGGATAAAAAAGTTAGGTTACACAATAAAGAACCGCGTATGGGCAAATGTTTCGCTAACACTCTACATTCTAAAATTTAAAGGCACAAAATAATACAAGGTCCCTTTTAGCAAGTCGAAGCCATTATATTACTCGATATAATAAACGTCGATTAAAAGGTTATAATGCTATATTTAGAAAAGGTATTAAAAAGAACCTGGGTCTTATAAATAAAATAATTCAAGCAGAAATAACGACATTATTACACAAACGTTTCCCTCCGTTCTATAAATTACCGACCGTTTTAAACTACGACCTGCATCTGCTACCGCTTGATACCCTGAAGTAAGTAGAATCGGAACAGTTCTGCATTTCCATACTACTTATTATTCGTAAGCAAAGTCCCTCGCGTCCGGATATAGGAACCGACAAGACTTATATCCGTCATATTAGTTTGTACAAGCCGCGGAGAAGAAAAACCTAATCAAATATTTGCTCGCTCCGGGATCGAACCCAAAATGTCAAGCGTTTGGGTGGTGGTGTAGTAGGGAGCGGAGCGGAAATAAATGAAGTATAGCATAGCGAAACGGAACTGTGTAAAGAGTCTCTTCAGGGTTTTAACTTTTGAATTCAATGAGCAGAGAAAAGTAAAAGTTTCTTTTATGTTTCCGTTTTATATCCTTTCCGCACCGCCCCAATGGATCCTCAGCCTTAGCGGCCGGCGACAGAGCTCGTTTAATATATAAACACAAGTATTCAGGGACCAGCTAATAAGTGATTTTGACGATGTAATAAAGTAAAAATAAAAATGCGAAGTCTTCAAGTTTCAAAGGCTCAAAAGTCTGGCGTTTTACGAGAAAAAAATTATTAGCAGTCAATCAAAATAATAAGCTGTGTTTCTTTGAAATCGCGAAAGTCGATTTATGTTATTTTGTATTGAGATGATTTTCAAGTAATATAAAGTCTGTCTGCGGCACTAGGTTTTTAGATTCTTATTTTCGAGTCACTCAAAAAATAAATTGTTGTTACAAAGGGACGATTTTACTTGTAATTTGGATTGGGATTTAGTAACGGCACTTTTTAGAATAATCTCAATGTAAACGCGTTAAAGTTTACCTTTGATTTTCTTGTAGGTCAAACTTCAATAATTATATACTCGATGACCTTCAGTTACTCGATTCTTTTTGGAAAATCATGTTTCCATGAACCGATTTCTTTTTTGTTCGTTGTATTACGGTTTAGTCGCTTATCATACTGCCGTGGTATAATTAAAATGCCGCTATCCGACATCTGTACCCCTATTCTGTTACAACGTTTTCGTGTCTCGACAGTGGAATCTGAGGTGAGTATCAAATTACGTCAAACGTAAGACCTTTATGTTGTGTGCAATAAAGCTCACTTTGTGAGGTTTGTCACTCTGGTGAAGCTTGATATCGATATGGTTATTCGCAAACACTGATCGAAACATATTTTTTTCTCAGTAAAATATCATCTAAAGTTCAAAATCGACCAGATGTCGGATAAAAGTATTTAAGATATACCACGGCAGCATAATACAATAATGAGACAATGTTTTCCCAAAAAATAATATTCTGTCTATACCTACCTAATTGTACAGAATTCCCAGAAACCTCCATTCCAGCAACTATTACGGAAATAATTTCCAAACCTGCTACATACTCACAAAAATGGCCACCCGATTTTCTGAATAAGATTTTTCCCGTCATTTCTATTCCATCATAACGAAATATTTGTTGACATGGCTGACAAAAGATTGCCGTCTTGTTCAGAACCTTTGACGTCGTCAGCATTGACACTTGAGGACTAAAGAAATGACAGGTGAGGACCAGGACCGAAGACATGGGTAATAGTACCTATGTTTATTATTGTAACTGGTTGGCAACTTAACGGTAGCCGTCGCGGTGTTTCGATGAACAATCAGTGGTGTTTGAGTGGGCTGATTGAGTATTGTTGTTGTGATTGCTTGTGTATAGGTCTCTTGGGTGGTTGTGAGTGGTCACTTGTAAACATCGTTGTATTAGATGATTGTAACGGGTTTTGATGGAAGTTTTTTTTTCTCCAGTTTTTAAGTCAGCGAAAGTTTCTACGACAGAATGCTTATGATGACAATTTATTTTGTAGGAAAGGCATTGTGTTATGCGTTTTGTATAACTCTCACACCGTTATCATGATGGTTTTAAGATGTCATAATAGGTACCTACCATGAGCTAGTTTGCATTTGTCAGGGTCGAATTGTGATAAGGTTTTGTATTTTTACGATTACCTATTAATTGAATTGGTCATTGGATTTGGATTGTTTTTATCATCACAGTGCGTCTTAACATAGTCGTAAGTTTTACTAACAGTTTTTGAGTCATAGATACTCGATTAAAGATTAAAATACGATAAATTTATTCTATTGAAACCAAAGCAAAAAGAATACACAAAATTAAAGCACAAATGAAAGCATTACCTGAATTCTATTCCAAACAAAATAATCTACATGCAATTTACTGCAGTCCACTGATCTAAATACAACTTTAAAGAGAATGTGGACTTTAAAAAGCATTTCGAGAAACGCGAACCATTCAATTAGTTTCGAGCCATACACACTACAAGCTCTTAACCCCCCGAATGTTGGCAAAGACATGAGCAATCAAACAAGTTTGTAAGGCACGGAGGGTTGAATTATAGAAATTCCTTTCAGAAACGGACTTTCATCGGGCAAACGGACAAAATAAATCGATTTAGACGAGACAGAACTTTTTAAAAGTTACCGACTTAGATATTATTTATTTAAAATGGTTTTAGCGTTACATTGACCTAGATGAAAGTTATAGAAATGGGACGGGTACTTTTTATGCTGTGATAACTTTAGAAGTTTCGTCTTTGGTTTTATTACTTTTCTTAAAGGTTACGTGGGTGTTGTTTTTAGTGCTGAGCTCGTCATTGACGCCTGTAGGTATTGGTGTAGAGCATCTATTAGCGCGTTTTTCTAATTTTATGATCACATTTTTATGCATCACCTTAAAGGTCAATTTAATGGTTAAAATGCTGAGGGCATGAAACTGCCGTATATGCTTCAAGACTCGCACTTGCTAGAAATTGCTGCACCTCTCGACCTAGTCACTGAAGTCTATGTTTTGAGTGTAAATATGGACGGCTATAAGAAAAGACCAAAGAAAGGTATGAAAGATGCCATGAAATGACTGGTAAGGAGGATGACTACTAAAAGAGAAGTGAGGAAGAAGAAGACATGATGCACACACTCCAAACAATTTTAAATATGGACAAGAGAATGATGATGATTAAAGTGTGAGGAGTAGTGTTTATGAAAAAGGGCATTAGTGTATAGCTACACTAATTCCCTTTAGAATACCCTATGGGAGAGGTCCTACAGGGTGTTTAGCAAAGCCAATCCCGGAACCTTTCCTTCGCAATTGATCACAGTCGGCCGTTGAGCTGACAATTTGGTCGTACGCGGCGAACCGCGAGATTATTCCTCGGAACACGGACGGCCGTAAACAAGCCGGATCCGTTCGTATTGCCGGCACTTGCCAGCCGGACCGGTGTTTGCCAAGTCTGTAGCCGGCTTTAGGCCGACAGTTGATACCTGGATTGTTATTGGTTACAATTAGATGTCTTCTTGACGGTGTAGTTTGTAATATGGAAGTGGACCTTATTGAAAAAGATATGGGTTTGGATTTAGAAATCAAATGTTTAAAATTCTAGGCTGGTTCGTCGCTGTCGCGGACGGCGAGCATTGGGTGGCTTGCCGTTTTGGTATGCGTCAAGCTTGGCGCAAATAAACGCTTTTTCTTTCTTTCTTTTAACCAGGCCCGTGTCGACAACGCGCTGTGTTCCACGCGCGCCTCAAGGAGCTGTCAGCATTGGAGACGGGGCCCGCTAGGGCCAGTGCCTACCGGGGTGTGGAAACCGTTCGAAAGAGGCACCGTACCCTGGAACGCAAAGGGCATTGGGAGGAACAGGGATGGGTTTTAGTCAGTAAGAGTCTGACACTCCCTTTCGCCCCGCCCAGAGCGGAAGGAGTCATTTGATGATTTCCCATCCTTAAAAAAAAATAAAAGCTGTACATGTACAAACTTTGAAAGCGTGACATATTTTGTCAAACACTTTGCTTTTCTTTGCGTTTTTGTTTTGTGTGCTGTTCTGTCAGCATGGAAAGTTGTCTAGCGGCCAAATTAATGTTGGTAGCTGTGAAAAAATTCTGATACAACATTTATTGTTATTTATTTGCAAGTCTAAAAGTGGCACCGGTGTCTGAGAAGTTGTAGAAATTGGAGATTATTTATTGAAAAGATCATGAGGACAGTTTTCAGTATGAACATTGATGGCTGCAATAATGCTGTAGAGGAATACCAAATACATGATGAATGCACGGCATGGACAATGATACAGTGTTATATCTAAAAAAGGAATGATTACTAAGATGTTTACTAATCCAGGAGCATAGAAGACCACAAAATGATGCGCCGACCAGACATTGACGATAGTGAAATTCACATTTCTTTCTCAGCTGTATCTTATCGTTCTAGCATAATAAGTAACCAGTAATTAGTAAATGGTTATAATAATGCCCCAAAGTGTCGCCACAACAACCGTTCCTGTGCGTCTTGCATCTATCGGCTACCCGCGATCCTCACCAGGTCATTGGTCCACCTTGTGGCGGTAAAATAAACACCTTTTTTAACGATTTCTTCAATAACAATTGGCGAAAATATCGCTGAACAATAATTTTTCATGGGATCCCATCATCAGATCCTGACTTATACCTTCCATCATCAGTTTAGCAATATGAGTGCCTGTTAATCATCAGATTACCAGGCACAAACATCTGAATTGGATAGAAAGTTTATTTATTTCTTTTTCTTTCTAAAAACATTGTATGTGCTTACAAAGTTTGAGGGTTTCCCTCGATTTTCATAAGATCCCATCATCAGATTCTAACTTGGTGACAATGGGTGATCTCTCAAGAGTATAGGCTTTCGAATAAAAATAGAATTTTAAAATCGGTCCAGAATTGGCGAAAAAATCCGTGAACATACACACGGTGTTTTTTCTTATACGTTGACTGGCCTGTTGGTCTAGTGGTTAGTGACCCTGACTGCTATGCCAGAGGTTGTGGGTTCGATTCCCACCCAGGACAAATGTTTGTGTGATGAGCATGATCATTTGTTCTGTGTCTGGGTGTAGTTTATCTATAATATGTAAGTATTTAGAAATATATAAGTATGTTTATCAGTTGTCTAGTACCCATAACACAAGCTCTGCTTAGCTTGGGACTAGATGGCGTTGTGTGATAGTTGTGTGGAATATTATATTATATTATTATTATTATACGATTTTTGACACCGACTTCCGAAATTAAAGTTATTTCAAACTTTGTAGTGTTTTGTTTTTGGAATTCGGTTGTATTTTTGTTTGCAAAATACGATACCTACTACTTTAACGTATGTTTAGCAGTGGGAGTTAACGAGAACATCAAACATAACAAGCTAAGTTAGTTTTACAAGCGATATTTAACACAAGAACCCGCAGTGTTTACAAAGCACGTTCGATATAATAACTTCAAGAGGTTTCTAGGATTTCTGTCAAGAAGTATTCTAAGATAAACGTCTAGAACAGTATAATGTTCTTCCATTACCATATCAGCATATTCATAAGGGCATTACTTAGGTTATAGTTACGGTGAAATCTTTAATCTGTGCTGAACTTTAGTGGGAAAGAAAAATGCTATGGAAAGTTTGTACGAGTAGGGATTAAACGTTTTCTTGTTGTTAAGGATGACTTGTATGTATAGTGTTTGTCTTTGTTAGGGTTCCATACCCGAAAGGTAACCAATGGGACCTTATTTCTAAGCTTCCGTTACCGCGCTATCCATCCGGCCGTCCTTCTGTCTGTCAGCGGGCTGTATCTCAAGAACCGTAATAGGTAGACAATTGAAATTTTCACAAAATGTGTACTTCTATTGCCGCTAAAACAACAAATAATAAGTAGTTTACGGACCATTTTCTGAAATAAATGTAATAATTGTAGCTAAATCAAGAGTGAATTAATGTATTTATTGTTCTTTATTTACACAAATACAGTCGTCGACAATGCTGAATTGTGGCAATGAAGTAATTAATTCTTTATGTTTTCTTTTTGCTCTTATAAGAACTGTTATACATTCAGTCAAAAAAGTATCGGGAATGGATGATTTGTTTATGGTTCCAAATTCAAATTTTTGTTTTTTTGTAGTTGTTAGATTGGCACAACTGTTTTCCATTTTGGCACGGAGTTTGAGTTGCATCTGTTATTTATATTAAATACAGTGCTGGTTTTAGTAACATCATATATAGTGTGTATTGCGAATTTCATAATGGACAAAAATATCGAACAAAGAGTTTGTCTTAAATTTTGCATCGCCAATAGAAATTTCGTGTTCGGAGTCACTGAAAATGTTACAGAAGGCTTACGGTGAATCGACTTTATCAAAAACTCGTGCTTATGAGTGGTTCAAAGCGTTCAAAAGCGGTCGAGATGTGATGGAAGATTTGCCTCGCTCTGGTAGGCCGTCAACGTCTGCAACTGAAGTTAACATCGCAAAAGTGAAGGAAATAGTGACTGAAAATCGCGGTGTTGTGCACTCTGAATTCTTACCGGAAGGTCTAACGGTAAATAAAGAATATTATTTGAGCGTTATGCGGCGTTTAAGAGAGCAAATTCGACGAAAAAGGCTAGATTTGTGGAAAGAAAATTCTTGGATTTTGCACCACGACAATGCGCCTTCGCACAAGGCTATCATTGTGAACGAATTTTTAACCAAACACGCAACAAATACCATCCAGCAACCACCATATTCACCAGATATGGCTCCTGCTGACTTTTTTCTTTTTCCTAAACTCAAATTACCACTTCGTGGCACCCGTTTTCAATCGATAGAAGACATAAAGGAGAATTCGCGGCGAGAACTGAACTCAATTCCGGAAGCAGCGTTTAATAAATGTTTTGATGAACGGATTATTCGTTGGCGCAAGTGTATCGTTTCTAAAGGAGCATACTTTGAAGGTGATAAAATAAATTTGGATGAATAACAGACATTTTGTGTATTATTGATCTTTTCCCGGTACTTTCTTGACAGAGTAGTAAGTCAGCTGTTAGAAGACTTCACCGTTGAAGTATAACGTATTTCCAGCTCAATTAGTGGGACATACTTAACCTACTGAATAATAACAGCCGCACGGGTCGATCTTTAAGGTTAAGCAACACTTGCCTAGGTTTGTCTGTGGATGGGTGACCATCTTAACATACCGAGTATCCTCCGTGCCTCGGAAAGCACGTTAAACCGTTGGTCCCGGCTGTCATTTGTAGATCTTTGGCAGTCGTTACGGATATTCAGAAGCCAGTAAATCTGACTCCAGTCTTGTCATGAAGTACCGTGTTACCCAGTTTCTGGGTTGTGGAGGTCTGGTAGGCAGCCGCTCTGCTTAAAATACTGGTATTCAGCTAAATCCGGTTTGACTGGAAGCCGACCCCAATACAGTTGGGAAAAGGCTAGGCAGATGATGACTTAACCTACTGAATAGGAATGCAGGGACAAATTGAAACCATACTATTAAGACGATTTTTGCGTTATTTTAATATTGTTTCCAGCGTTTACCTACCGTCTCCAATTTTATGAAATTGATATTTTTAGAAAACCAATATTATAGTAAAAAACCTTGTCAAAGTTTTATTTTTATTCACCCGTTTGACGATAACTTTTAACTATTGATAGGCACGCGTTTGACCACTATCTTTTTTTTTTTTATTTCTAATGGGTTTGCTCTTGACTCTAGTCTATGTCAGAGATAACAGAGACAAAGTCTACGATGGAGCGAGCCTACCCAGAAGGAGCTTGTTCACTATCTCACCTGTTGGTGCAATGATTTATATCTTAAATCATATTGTTTAAAGTTCAAAATGACACGCCTGCACAAGTTGGTGGTAAGGGCTCGATATATTTAACTAATTTATGTAATCTTTTTTTTTTTTTTTTTTTTTTTTTTTTTACTACTGATAGGCACGCGTTTGACCACTATCTCACCTGATGGTAAGCGAGGATGTGGTCGAAGATGGAGCACGCTTGCCTAGAAATAACCTATTCACTCTTGATTTAAAGACTTCCAGGTTGTAGCTATCAGGAAACACAGACTCCGGCAGGGAATTCCACTCCTTAGCAGTACGCACTATGAATGTGTTCCCAAAACGTTTTGTGCGTATGGGTGGGATGTCCACCATGTACCGGTGGCGCATCGCCGTTCGTCTTGTGGTCCGATGATGGAACGGGCTTGGCGGAATTAAATTATGCAATTCCGTCGCACATTCCCCAAAATGCAACCGGTAAAAAACCGACAGGCTAGCAACTCGTCGTCGATGTTCAAGACTTTGGAGCTTCGACGCGACGAGCCTCTCATTGCCGATGATCCTCTTGGCTCGTTTCTCAATTGACTCAAGGGTATCAAGCTGGTATCTGGCAGATCCGTCCCAAAGATGAGAGCAGTATTCCATACACGATCGAACTTGCGCTTGATAGAGTTTGAGCAGCTGTTCCGGCGTGAAGTACCGTCTCACCTTAGCCAGAATCCCCAACTTCTTTGCAGCCACTTGAGCTTTTGCCTCTATGTAAGGGCCAAAATTGAGAGTAGATTTTAATGTAACCCCAAGAAGCTCAAGATGGTCGGTTATCGGCACGGTTTCACCGCGGAAAGATAGAGCTGGGCGGAATTGGCTCCTTTTGGCGGAAAATAGACATGCTTGGGTCTTAGCAGCATTGAACTTGACCAGATTGACATCACCCTATTCAGAGCTAGCCTGTAAGGACACATTGAAGCGCTCAACCATAGCCTCCCGGAGAGACCGGATCTGCGACCCACCAGCTCGTGCGTCGGACACGTATCTTTCAGCAACAGTGCTGTCGTCTGCATACCCAAAGGTACCGGGTTTAACCAGATCATTAATATGCAGCAAGAATAGTGTGGTTGAAGAAGGAGCACGCTTGCCTAGAAGTAACCTATTTACTCTTGACTTAAAGACTCCCAGGTTGTAGCTATCAGGAAACACAGACTCCGGCAGGGAATTCCACTCCTTGACTGTACGCACTACGAATGCGATTAAGACGTATCGATGATTGCAGTTTACAGGAATAAACAATAAAATGTTATTGATTTGTGGCAGCCATTACTAAGAGCTTGCCGAGTCGAAATAAATCACATATCAAAATAAACAATATGGAATTCATAACTTACAAATCCCTAACAAAAATAAACAGACACATACAAAGCGGTCACCAGTACCTCGGCTAGAACAATACGTATCAAGGCTGGTCGCCCTCGAGTGGGTGATAGTCCCGTTATGGTTCAATTATAAAACGAGGTTATGAGTTTGTAAAATCACAATTTTACTCCTACACTGCCACATCTACCACATAACACGACCCAATTTATATTCTTCTTAAATTGTAGATATTTTGCCCCGTACATAGACTCCGGGGAGCTCTTCATTTTGAATGTGTCCCTCTCGTACAATAAATTAGAAAATGTGTTTGAATTCTTGTTCCTAACAAATGACATCGATACCACTTGTCTGGATGATAACTTGAGAGAATTCACGAACTGAAGTAAGTTCAAATTGGGGTAATTTGTACATTTCGTTCAAGTGTCAGAGTTAGTCAAGACGTCGGGTGTCGTTTCATAGAGTGGCTGCTTTTTGTTCTGGATCTGTCATTTAATCTAGTGATGGGAGGATTGGAGTCCTAGTTGAGTGATTGGCTCGCGTGTTAAAGGTATCAGATAGATTCAAAAACCAATAAATATGGATCTAAAGATTTGAACTGAGCGTCATGTCTATGTAATCAAAATTTGGCAATATGTGAGCGTAAGGGTGCCTGTCCATTGGGAGTGGACCGGAGAAACGGAAAAATATTAACCAACCATGTCAGTCAAAATGTCAGTGACTCACGTGGGACTCACGTGGTGCGGAGATTTTATGCAATTCCATTGATTAAATTTTTCTAGTTTCTCCGCTCCGCTGCCTTGCTCGCTCTCAATGGATAGGCACCCTTATGCGGTCCATACAAGTACCAATAAGTTGATCAAACAGGTTGGTTCAAACGGTTTGATCAAATTGTCTGTGGGAAAATTTGATTAAAAATGAGTCGTCAAATAGCATTAAGATACGAATTTTCGTATTTATATTTGATCAAACAGTTTGAACCAGCCTATTTGATCAAATTAAGTGAAGGTGTATGTATGGCTTGCGAAAAAATCGCTTCTTATATGGCGTTCTCTAATTCTCATTTTAATTTATTTTCACAAGCTTTGCCTGCGGTTTTGCTCACATATATCTCTGTACCAAAATTCAAAAAACAAATAAACGAACATCATTTCGCATTTATAATCTTGGATTCATCATCAAATCAGCTGAAAGACGTCTACTGCTGGACATAGGCCTCCCCCAAGCGTCGCCACTACAACCGGTCCTGTGCGTCTCGCATCTACCGGCTTTCTGCGACTTTCGTCAGATCATTGGTCCTCCTTGTGGGCTCTTAGGATTATTTTATAATTAACACAATATACACACCAGAAGCTTTAATAGGGTTACGTTATTTACACCTTTTGTACGAAAACACTTATTTCATTCTAGCAATCTAATAACTGTGTATTAATATTTTTCTTTTTCAATGTCATGTACTCGTACCTACTCGTACGTTATATTATCACACTCACATGATAATATCGGACTGCGCGATAAAACCTTTTCCACAAAAATCTGCAATCTAATTTGCATTATGATGTTAATTTTAATTTATGGGCACTTATATCCTTGTCATGTAAAGTAGCAGCTGTATTTAATTTTTAAATTCTGGGTGTAATCTGGTTGTAATGCCATTAGCTCTGGAGATACGAATCTGATAGTCCCGTGGTCTTAGTGAGAGTGTGTAAACGTACCTCGATATTAACTATAACGTCAATTTGAATTGACGGCACGGTTGGCGCAGTGGTTGATTGTATTTGTATGGCCTACAGATAGTTGTTTCGGATCTGGCTCTTTCTGAATGTGAGTTTATGTTTGTAAATACCACGATGTAGGAGAAGAGGCTAGTGTGGGTTCATCGTTCTTTGTTGTTTTTTAATAAATAAAACTGAAATGGATGAGCGTCGTCTGGTGTCGATTGTGGAAAACATTTTTTTTCTACACACAAATTCAATAATGAATTTACAACGAATTTACAATGAATGAAACGTTAAATTTTCATAAAAATTGCGTTCCCACAAGTCTCCATACAACTTAAAATACTTTCAAAATCGACTTTACTTCCTGATTTTTTTTTATCGATCATAATGTTAAATATCGTGTTTTTAACCAAAAAAAGTCACTAGATCTCACATGTATCTATACTATATATTTTTTTACGAATTTATATATGGTGATTTCTTTGAAAACAACTCGATCTAGAAACGGAAATTTCGGATAAGGGGCCCTTAATGAAAAATGTGACGCAAACGAAGTTATGCGGGTTAGTTTGTACCATTTAACTTCCCTTGCTCTGAACTTCATATCGCCCTCATCTAACCCATATTGCAACAATGTTCAAATTGATAAATTGAACTATCATGTAATCAAGATTCAGGTGGATGTAGTCCATCGAACTAAACTAAATTTCCATAATCTAATTTCGGTAACTCCCTCTGGATGTGAGCCTGTGTACGTCGGATCATGTAGGAGGCACACAGAGTAAGTGTATATCACCTACAATGTGAACAAACTTCTAAGGGTGTTAGTAACCAGGGTTGCGGAATTGGTTTGAAAGATTCAGCGCGGTCCTAGAATTATTCATTATCAAGAACATGGATAGGTTTTAGTCAGTAAGAGTCTGACACCCTTCCGCTTCGTTCAGAACGGAAGGAGTCATTTGATTTCCTATTCTAAAAAAGGGTGTTATTAAAATTGCATGGTTCACATCGATCAATAGTAATCGATTATTAAACTGCCAAGTAGCTTAGAAACCACAGACAAATGGATCGATCTATAAGGTTAAGCAACGCTTGCTGAGGTCGGTCCGTGGATGGGTGACTGTGCATCATATACCGAGCTTCGAAAAGCACGTTACGGCGTTGGTTCTGACTGCCAATTAAAAATCTTAGATCGTCGTAACAGAAAAAAAAGTCACTTGAAAATGTTTTATCTCTTGGTTTTAAAGTGGCTTTAATTAAAATCTCATTAATAGCCAGATAAAATTGTAGTAAAGTACATTGACCTTTCCCAGTATCTCTTCGAAAATGAAATTATGAAACGTATTTCATTACTAGAGAACGTAAAGGGTCACGATAGAAGTCGATTCAGGAGAGCAATAATAAAATAATAATCCTTTTTTTGAAATAGAGACAGTCAATAAATGTATATGGGTCAATGAATGTTATTGCACATTAATTATCTGGCGCCTACCATAGTCCAACGTCGTTTAATCTAAAAAAATAGTTGCAAAAGAATGGAGCCGTGGAAGTATTAAGTTCCTGATCGGTACTGGTTCTTAGAAGGACGAGGAAACAGAAATACTGTTTGTTTGTTTACTAAAATTCGCAGAAGAGAACAAGAAACAGGTAACAGAACTTCCTTGTTTCCTCTGTTCGATTTGTAATTGGAAACTCGGTCTATTATGTCAACATCCCACCGTATACACTTAGGTATCTGTCATTCCATCTTACTTTAGGGAATATGCATGCGAATTTTATTTTATTTTTTTGGCAAAATAAAAGCCATGAAAAAAAAATAAATTATTTTTTAAATAGAATTCGCCCGCAATTAAGCCCGAAACTACGGACGTCAGGCTTAGAGAGTAGACCCCCCCCCCCCCCCTAAAAACAGCGTTGTCGCGAGAAGGACATATTTGTTTAGTAGTGAGTCTTTGTCGAGTAATTTCACTTCTATTTTCCCTGTTAATATTATATTTTTGTATATTTTTAGACAAACTGTCATAGAAAATAAGATAGTTTTTTCATGGATATTCCCTATTGACAGATTGCTTCGTGTTGACTTCACAAGAGCCTATTTTTCCCTGTTAATATTATATTTTTGTATATTTTTAGACAAACTGTCATAGATAATAAATATTTTTTTCATGGATATTCCCTATTGACAGCTTGCTTCGTGTTGACTTCATAAGAGCCTAAGCACACGGCGTATTTTAAAGAGCTGATGACGCACGTTTAACGAACGCGCGCTCACGCAGTGTTGGGCAAATTTTTGTTTGACTAATGACTATAACGATTGAATAGGTCAATCATGATTGATGACTAATGATTGATTAGTTGAATCTGTTAGTTATGACTAATGATTGATTAGTTTTAGTCTTAGTCAACAAATCATGATTGACTTTCGTATAAGAAAAGTGACGTGACGTTCACGTATCCTTTTTAACGAGTTTATAATTAAGTAACAAAAGTTAAAGTGGGTTTCACAGATCTTTCTTAAAATTTGAAGTTTTTCTACAAAATCTGCGCTAAATCAAATTTCAACTAAATCGGTCCGGTGATTTCTGAGGCTGTGACAGACGGACTAACAGACTGACAGAGGCTGACACACAAGTGATCCTATAAAGTTATATTTTTACCCATACGAACGTTCGAAACCCTTAAAACTAGTTTTCTTCTGTTTATCACATAAAAAGAAAAATAACACCGTCCAACTTAAGAAATAATCTTCAAACAGCGCGTTTACGACCAATAAGAAACGTTCAAACTAACTCCTTTACTAAAACCAACTCCCATTCACTGCCCCGTCGTTCATCATTACGTAAAGACGGACGGTAGTTCTAAGTTTCCGACCGCCGACGGAACTGCACGACGAGTCCCGAACAGACCCGACTGGTATTGTTTATTTACGACACACGTGGGCAGCTGACGGCGACACACACGGGAATGAACGATTGCTAGCATAGCCATAGCGTGCAAGTAAGATGTATTGCCTACCCGCATTTGTGACATTTTTGGTACTTGTGATGCATGTGTGAAAGTTTGTACTCGCATTGTTTTAAAAGTGTCATGTTTCATGCTTGTGCCATTGGTGCTGATATGGAAAAAATAAGGTAGTGGATAAAATGTTTTATACAGAGATTGTTAACAATGTTAAACATTTCTTTTTAACATTGTTTAGGGGGCAAGTCCAAATAAGCTGCGAATTACTTTAACATATTTTCCGGTTCAATAATGATTTGAGTTTGATCTTTTAACAAGAACTGAGATTCATTTTTATGGCGCATTTAGAAAAAAAAGACATGGTGAATAACAACATCAAAAGTAAGAAAAATATACGTTACAATAAATAAATCCAAAGCAACCAAAGTTTTAACAAGTTCCGCTCGACATTTCTTTTTCTCCATTCCCAACTTTATAAAACTCGCTAACCAGCCTGTCAGCGCGTATGTCCCGAGCATGTAATCACCAACTCAGGGGTGTTAAGTCTCTGCTCTCCGATGTTCTGAGTAATTAATAGCCAAGCAAATCGATCTACCCACGAATCAATAAACGAAGTTTGAAGGGTGTTTAAAGTTCTGAAATCCTCCCCCACATTGTTTCAGTGGCTTTGCTCTAGGTTGGAGGTTTCCAAGGCATGGATTTACTTCGGCCAGTAATCGCCTTTGTTTCGCTCGAAGGAGTTATGAACTTGATAATCTTCAAAGATTATCAAGTTCATAACGTTAACGTTGAGGCGATTGATGTGATGAATAGAGACGTCGATATTTTGATTAAATTATTTTAATAGTTTGATTCTGAGATTGTCTGCTTTTGACAGTCTGAATTTAATGGAAATTGAAATCAATGATTATTTCAAAAATCTAAATATTGCTCCATAACATTTAATATGAAGTTTGCGATCAGTTACGCCGTATAATCAGCAAACCACAAAATAATGATCTTAACAAATAACCTCCTCGATACTATTCCACACAAACGCAGATTCGAAGATATATCAATGCCAATTATGAAACAAAGCTAAACGTACCTCCTGTGTATGATATTTGAATCAAACGCAGCTTACTTTGTGAATGCAGCCATCTCCATCCAGTTATCTTACCTACATCGTTACCAGACGACGAGTGCTTACGGCACTTCGGCCACTAAAGTAGGATAACTCAGGATCCCTCAGGATCCCTCTAGGGAGGCCTTAGTCTCCGCTTTTGTATCGGGAGGTATCGGAGAGTTTCTTGGCACAGTTGAAAGACACTGAGATATCTTTGTCCCGCCGGCCAAGTCTATCTAATAAAACCAACTCAGTTTATGCTTTGTAAAATATGGAAAGATTTTGATGCAAGATTTGCTCCGGTTTTGTGTTGTTGCAAGGGAAATTTGAAGGCTATGAAGAATGGAATGAGAATGGAAATATATGTCAGTAATAAAGGTAAACCTGCAAATTCGATCGAGGAATTTGATAGATCGAGTTGATTGAAGAAATTATGGTGACACCAATGATGATCGTTAAATGTTTGTCATCTGTTGATAGCTGGCTACCGGTCTTTAATAAGTCTATCTTTTTATTATTAAAACGTTTGCGTTAGACCACAATCTCGCTTGTTGAAAAGCGATGATGTGGTTGACGATGGTGTACGCATACCAAGAAGTAAACTAATCGAAGTACTTCTGATTGTTCTTGACTTTAAAGACCCACAAGTAACACAGAAGGCAATTCCACAATTAACATATTCATCATCATCATATCTTCCGAAAGACGTCCACTGCTGAACATAGGCCTCCCGCAAGTGTCACCACAACAACCGGTCCTGTGCGTCTCGCATCTATCGGCTGCTCGTGACCCTCACCTTGTGGGAAGGCTTCCAACACTGCGTCTTTCGGTACGTCAACAAACAAAACCACTGTAGAATGAACATATTCCCAAAACGTAATCCACGGGTACTCTATTACCAAAGAGATCTTCCTTCACCTGTAATTCCTAATAAAACACAGAGATTACCTACACACGTGCCAAGTTAGATTATTAGGCCAATACATCGTGCGCCGCCGCCAACCCCACAAGTCATTTGTTATGAATGCCTGTCCCGAGATCTATGTTCCAACGTTATGATTTGGTTCTTGGCTCTTTTTCAATATGTCATAGTGTCTGTATTATCGTTATCTTTCTTGGAGTATCTGAATTTAATTGGGGTCGGCGCTGTTCGACTTTTTATGAGACGTGTCATCTCTTATACCATCAATCTTTATTTGGTCTGACTTTTCTCTTGAATTTTGTTGCCTACTAGAATCTTTTTTGTTTACGTGTATTTTTTTTATATTTTTCGCATTATCATTAGATTACAAAAAAAAAAAAAAAAAACAAAAAAATCAAAAAAACAATAAAATTTATTAACATTAACATTAAAAAAGTGGTCTTTTTTAATGTTAATCAGATTTTCCGTACCTGGATGCTGCTTTAAACTACCTCAAAAATAAAAGATATTCGCCACCAACCGTGTATTTTTTTAACTGCAAGTCTTAAAGCTGCACTTGGCACCGGAATATAACTTATATTTCTCTTAGTAAATTCAAAATCCAAAGAAACTAGTTCATAATAAAGTATTTTAGTTCCCAGAAAAAGAAATTAACTGTTTAGTCGCTGTGCAGCTTGAAAAACTTGTCCGTTTCTTACTTTTTCTACTTCACAAGTCACAGAGGATCTCGTCGTCTTAATTCGTTTATATCCTGCACGACGAAGTTTAAACCCGGTTAGCAGGCAATTAAGCCATGTATGGCAACAATATTAAGTGCCTTGTCGTCTATGTGGCGTTGGCTCTCAGCCAAAACTATATCAAACAGTCCTTTAACTTCTTCATCTTCGATATTAAAATATCTCTTTTTATTTGGCACACAATGTTTTCGCCAAATCATATTTTTATAGAGCACTAAAATGACAAATACAAATGAGGACTGTCATCCGCAATTCCGTTCGTGTATAAATTATAGATGTCATGTTTTTTTTTTTATTTCCCTCCGATTCGTTGTGAAAGAAAATGAATAATTAATTCGGAACCGAAAAAAATTATATTGGAACTAGTGTTTTTATGTGACCAAATTCTGAAGAAAGCCGAAGAAATGCATAAAATATTATTTCTAAGAAGATCAGGATTAATACTTTTATTTTACCAAGACGCTGTTATAGACGAATGAACAGAGAGTGGAGACATAAAGAGTGTATTTACCATATTAATGGAAGATTATTTTTACTGTCCCTAAAACTCCTTTTATCTCGACCTCCTCCGAAAGTTTTGTTACCAAAGTTATCTTCAGTAAATAAGGAAATCCGTCTACAAATGTTTGTTTCAATTGGATCGCCCGTTAAGATTGGCTCGAAATCAAAATAATATCGCTTACACTGAAATCTATTTACAGTCGAGTGAAAAGGCGGAGGCTTGCTAATTGAGTTGATTTATCACCCCTTCCCGTTATCAGATTAATAATTAATGAGCTATTTAATGGATATTGAGGGTTATATTCTGCGATGATGAAAAGATGTTTTGGAGTCTGACTTGAGTATCGTCTCTACTTATTTATTGAATTGTAGGTAAAAAGTTAAGGAATCAATGTTTGATTAATGGTTTCGAAAGATTTTCTGTAAGAATTATTGAAATTTCTAGCTTTGCCAGCATCATAATCAGCAGCATTATACTTTCGGCAAAGCCGAGTATCTGGTCGGGCCAATACCCATGTACAAATTTTCACCTAAATACATTCAGCCGAAATGATGTTGAGAAGTAACCAATAGACGGACAGATAGATAAATAGATAGACATACATACAGAGTTATTTTTCCATTTGATATATTAGAATGAATAGTATTAATATTTAATAGCTTTTGCTCGCGTCCGTACGCGCAAATACCGTTTTTTGGTTCCCGTTGGAATTTCGGGAAATCCTAGCTCCCTCAAATTTTAGGCAGTAGTTTAAGCTGTGCGTTGTGGGTCAGTCAGTCACTTAGTCAATGGAAGAGTTTTATACTATTGAGTATGCCGTCTGCGTCTGTCATCATCCATCTAGCCTTTTCCCAACTACATTGGGGTTGGTTTCCAGTCAAACCGGGTTCAGCTGTTTACCTGTGTTTTACGTGGAGCGGCTGCCTGCCAGACCTCCACAACCCATTAACTGGGTAACACGGCACATCTTGGCAAGACTGGAGTCAGATTTACTGGCTTCTGACAATCCGTAACGACTGCGAAAGATCTACAAATGACAGCCAGGACCAACGATTTAACGTGCTTTCTGAGGCACGGAGGAAACTCGTTATGTTAAGATGGTCACCCACCCACAGACCAATCTTGGCAAGCGTTGCTTAACCTTCAAGATCAACCTGTGCGGCTGTTATTATTTAGCCACGAGCTCCTCTACGTCTGTGTCATCATTTAATTACAAAGGACAGGCTTCTGTCGCTTACCACAACGTATTCTAGGAAATGCTTAGCGTGACGCCATTATCAAATTATTCAGTACCAAGTAGAACTAGCTTCTAATTAAGTAATCTAGTATTTGTGGTCTAAGGACTATGGTTAGCGTTACTCAGAAACCAGAACCTTATACGCTATATGTAGTTATGTACAATAAATGTTATTGTTCCGAACAATAAGTCGCAAAATGCTGAAGTTACAATGAAAACTGTTTCAACTGTAATGTAATTGTGGACGAAAGTGTAGAGCAATTTTTATAATTTTTGCACAGTTTGGCACCGAGGAGAAAATGGGTTCGTTGCATGTTGTGAGGCGACCAAGAAATTGTAATAACTATATTTTTCCCGTGCCTGCATGATTGTCGAAAAAAAAATAAATGAATTAAAAAAAAATCGGCTGTGGATAAAATTTGCTAATAAAATGTATCCTATGCCTTTAACCGAACTCTTGGTTTAGAGGACCATTGGAAATCAGCGTGGTGCTGTGTCCCCCATGGCATATCATCATGCTGAGTACGAGTGATCGAGTTAGTATACCGATACCCGTCTGCTCAGTGGCAATATGGTTTGTATTTGTTTCTTATTTCCTATGCGGCCATGGTCTAACTGTGTTCTTAAATTTATCTAAATTTGTGTTGCTGAACTGTCATCAAGTTATTTATCTGAAGAAACATTTTTTTTTTTAATGGGTTTGCTCTTGACTCTCTAGTCTATGTCAGAGATGACAGAGACAAAGTCTACGATGGAGCGAGCCTACCCAGAAGGAGCCATAATAATGTAATGATTTTTATATTTAACCGATGATAGCATATCAGAAGCAGCCATGATAATATTTCTATTTTCTAGTAGATGTTTTTTGTTTTTGTTAATCGGAACTAAAGAGGTCACATTAAAAGTGGCATGCATTAGGTACCCGTGTGTAAAAAAAACGTTGTTCCGAGCCTATTGTCTTTGTTTTTACACATGTCAGTTGTGGACGAAATTTAAAAGGTCAACGCTAAGTACCATGCGTGTGCAGTACAACGATGCTTATCGTATTCTTATGAGACTTCCGCGGTACTGTAGTGCGTCGAGCATGTTCGCTGAGGCGGGAATACCGGACTTTCACGCTGTTATTCGCTCGCGAATTGCAACGTTTTCGAGCAGATTATTAAAATCGGCCAATCAGCTACTAAGGGTCGTCAGTGAGGATTGGTGCGGTCCGGTTCATAGGTACTGGCTCGAAGTCCACCGGAGTGCCAACCGACGATAATTAATGCTGTTTTATTTATTTATTTTTTATTTTATTTCTTTTTTTTTTTTTGGATGTATTTTGATTTGTATTTTAATTTTGATTATGATTTTGATTTTGATTTTGATTTTAATTTTAATTTTAATTTTAATTTTAATTTTAATTTTAATTTTGATTTTAAATTTGATTTTAATTTTGATTTTAATTTTGATTTTAATTTTGATTTTGATTTTGATTTTAATTTTGATTTTGATTTTGATTTTGATTTTGATTTTGATTTTGATTTTGATTTTGATTTTGATTTGAATTTTAATGAATATTTTATTTTATTATTATTTTAATTCGAAAAGATTTTGTAATTTTTTAAGTTTTAATTTTGTAATTTTATATTTATTAATGTTTTGTTTTCATTTAATTGTAATATTGGGACTTAGTGCCCTAATAAACAAATTTATTATTATTATTATTATTATTATTAAAAGAGCAATTTAAGCGCACTTGAAGCACTCCAACATGTGAGTTACATTCTGGACAAGGGCACATTGGTTATCAAACGGATTTATAAAACTTCATTTTGCCCAGCTGTATTAAGAGTAAATGCGGGCGGATAGACTTTGTAGTCTATATATATATATCATATTGGAGGAGGAAACAGGCGAGAGCCAAACCTTAAATTATGATTTTTTACATACAAAGTCCATGTTTTCTCTTAATGAGCAGTGAAATTAACTTTTTAGAATAGTAATTGGATTCTCTATTAAATTTTCAGTTTAATTCTCACTTTGTTTGCATATTGAAAGCACTATTGCATTACTGGGAAACTAGGTTCACGTTATAGAATTAGCACAAAATAAATAGAGATAGTTTAATTCAGTTTTAATAGTTAATAGGGTTTTAGTGAATACAATCTAATTTAGATAGTTTCGAGAATTTAATTCGATCCCAAAAATAGTTTCACAGATGAAAATATACACAATCTCGAGTTTCATAGGCTAACTTTTATTACGGAAAATACAGGATCCCCGAGAGATAGGCCACGCGGGCAAAACCGCCGCACAAGCTACGTTACTTTCGTTGCAGTTGACACTCAACGCACAGCCTAAATTACTGAAACATGAAATTTTGTACAACGCTTCTTTTTAGGGTCCGTACCCAAAGGGTAACCAACGGAACCCTATTACTTAGCATCCGCTGTCCATCCGTACGTCCTTCAGTCCGTCAGCGGACTGTCAGAACCGTAATAGGTAGACAGTTCGTCCCAGAGTGAGTGTTTCTAGTGCCGCTATATGAACAAATACATTAAATTAAATAAAAAAATAACAAGAGCTCCTATTCAAGAAACGTCTTTTCGGGTTATAGTAGGGAATCCTTCGTGTGAGAGTGCGACTCGCAACTGGCCGGTTTTTGGCCGATGTACCTATATGAGCACTATGAAGAAATTTTTGGGAATTTAATCTTTATGGAAGTGAAATCGTTATCACATATGCCCAGGCGAAATGTTAGTATAGTATAATATGTATACCTTTTAAGCGAGAAAACAATATTCATTATGTACCAGCTTTTCATTAAAGAGAACTAAAGAGACTCAAATAAAACAGCGTACAGCCACAAAGGCTTTAAAAACATTTAATTAAAACTGGTGTCCAGTGTAACTGGATCGGGTGAATGTGGCTGGTTCTCATAGCGACAGGCGACAGGGCGACACGGCGACACGACTCGACAGTGACACGAGATACCGTGAGACTTGTCGCGCGCGACTGAGCGTCAGCCACGACTGCTGAGCCGAAACAGACGGACTTTTTACTCGTGTTCATGTTGCAATTATTGAAGCAGACGTTGTTTTTAAAAATTATTGACCGGTTTTTAGATGGGAAATGCATGCATATTGTAGTGGAGATTGAGAAGAGTGTATTAGAGGAACGAAAATGGTGGTGACGAAAGATTTTGGGCGATTTGTGCTAAACACTACCATTTTTTTTTGGTTGGGACAAGTGCGCCACGCATTCCCAACCACTGTAACTCCTAAAAGCCAGAGTCAACAGTGGCGACCACCAGAAAAACGCCGAGCCAATGAAGCCCAACGAGTCCTGGAGAAACGATTCAACTGTCTTGGATCCTACAACGAAATTAATCAGTACAACGGAGTAGTAGGAAAAACACACTACTTATAGTTAGTAGTCAGTTGTGGTACCAAGTTGAGTATTTTATTAACAGAAGGAATTCTTGGGAGTCCTTTCATTCAGGTTCTTCCAGTCACGCCAGCGACGAAACGAAACGGAATCGCTTGTCTTGATCTGGTCATGTGAAGGGAATGTATAAACGCATGTCACTAAAAGAGTCATGAATGTAATAGGGATGGAGTGGGAGAGGGAGGCCAAAGAATAGATGAATGGATTTCGAGAGGAGTGATATGAAAGAAAAAAGAGTAGCGTGGATAGCGCGACAGTTGTTAGGACAAAATGGAAGAAAAAAGTGTTGAGCCAACCCCAACTGACATAGTATGACTAGTGTCAACAATCAATGCCCCCATGGTCGAGTGGTTTAGGGATTTGCCTTGTGACTTTGTAAAGTGGTTTCCAGTTTGGCTAAGACATTGCAGGCTTGAATCACCTGATTGTCCGATAAAAGGATGATTCCGTTCTTCGGAAGGCACGTATAAACCGGTGGTCCCGGTCGTCAAATAAATCGTGTCAGAGGCCCTTGAGGCGGTTTAAAAACTCTGACACTAGGGTGTGTTGTGGGTTCGTGGGCCTGCGGACGGCGAGCAGCGGGTGGCTCGCCGTCTGATCAGAACTAGGCCCGGGCCGGCGGCGCGCTGCGATCCCAGCACGCCTCAAAGAGATGTCAGCACGGAAGACGAGGCCCGCTAGGGCAAGGGTCTGCTGGGGCTGCGGAATCTGTTCGAAAGAGGTACCGTAGCCCTGGAACGCAAAGGGCACTAGGAGGAACACGGATGGGTTTTAGTCATTAAGAGTCTGACACTCCCTCCTGCTTCACCCAGAGCGGGAAGAGTCATTCGATGATTTCCCATCCTTGAAAAAAAAAAACAAAAAAAGGTGTGTGGGTTCGTTATACCTTACTCGCACACTAAGAAAAAGATTGATGTTGAGAGTTTATTTTTGAACAAAGTTATGCCATAAAGGTCCTCTATTTTTTTCGTACTAGCGTGTTCTTCAGCTGTTTTCTACATTTCGTAATTAAGGTCACACACTTCTAAAATATACATTTAAATAACTATACGAGATTTAAATACGTTACAGATTAAATGAACTCCGCCTCGAGTAAGATTAAAAATGATATCAAAAGCGCAAGCAATGTTATTCGTCTGTTCTTAAATACTATTCACGACTAACGTAATAAGATTTTGTTCATCAACTTAGTTCAAATGAAACACAGTCTTCTAAGTTTGATGTAAAATGTTTAAGCTCTATTTTAAGATGCTGTCTTGAATTCTAGGGTTCCGTACCCGAAGGGTAACCAACGGAACCCTTTTACTAAGCCTCTGCTGTCCGTTGGTCCATCCGTCGGTCCATTCGTCTGTCCGTCCGTCCGTCTGTCTGTCAGCAGGCCACATTTCATGAACATTAAGACACTCAAAATTTTCACAGAATATGTATTTTTGTTACCACTATAACAACAAATAATAAAAATACGATGATACGGAACTCTTCGCGCGCGAGTGCGACTCGCACTTGTCCGGTTTTTTACACGTATAATGATACTTTTAGTTAGTTTAAAGCGGATTGCAATTAAATAATGCTTAGAAATAATTGTATTATAATGTATGGTAGACACCAGATAAACGTGCATTAACGGTCATTGACCCACATATATTTATTTAATTTCTTAATCGTCGACCTAGCTTTAGCTAAGTTCTCTAGGAATGAAAAACGGTTCATAATTAATTGTTCGGGTATTTACGAAGGGATTAAGTAATGGTCAATGTACTTTATTGTAAGTTTAACTAGCACCTACCATATTTATTACCTACCATTGGTCGATATTTGAGCAGGGTGGTGTGAGACTGCGTAGTATTTATACACGGCTACTAGGTGGTTATCAACTCATGAGTTTGGCAGTCCATGTGCGTGTATGGACGTTTATCTGCCGGTCGATTCTGTGTGAACGTGTCGAAGTGAAGACTTGGGTGAATTCAAAGATGATCACAAAGTGAGTTGTCATTCCATCTTGATGACTTGGATTGACAGCTCGCTTTCTGATCACTTCACAGGAGCTAAGACGCTAAGACAATGAGTACATCAAAGGACTAGGTACGATATTCATGCATTTATTTGATGCAACGCAACAAAAATTAAGGCATTAAGTCCGCCTATGTACATTCGTGCTGAAAGTGTTAAATAAATAAATAAATAAAAATTAATTATCCAATACTGGTCCAATTTTGGTTTTGTTTCTCTGCTTTTTTACACCAACTTCCGAAATTAAGGTTATTTTATACTTTTTAGTGTTTTGTTTGGAAGTCGTTTATATATATATTTTTTTTATGTTTTTTTTTATTTTAGACTTAAAATGGACGACGTATTCGCTACGCAAAAATTTAAATAAGCAAACAAGCTCATAATATATAACATAAATTTAATTAAACTGAATTTACGAAACCAAATGGCAAGTACAGTCTGTGACCAAAATTGTCTAACCCACTTGACTATTAGCGAATAATAGTAAAGTGGGTCAGATAATATTGGTCACAGACTGTACATCGCATTGCACTACAAAAGAATCACAAAAATCGGATCAGAAACCTCGGAGTAATCGGTGTACATAGATAAAAAAAATACGCACTGAATTAAGAACCTCCTCCTTTTTGGAAGTCCAATACAAAAAAGACAATAAATTTAATAGAACAACCGTAGTGCGAGTTGCGTTTCTTGATTACATCAAAAATGAGAGTCCAGAGGGCCTAGCACGAATATTTTTGATGTATAGTAACGTTACGTAAAATTTTATGCACCTTCGAACAACATTCCCTAACAAAAGAGAGTCGTACCTCCCCGCTATGGTCTTGAGGACTAAGTTGGAGCTGACCCGCACTCTGCACAGCGAAGAGGCAGATTTCTGCCTGACGATGGCGTGGAAGCCATCGATGTGTGCTTGTGCAAAGATACTTACCTAGTGTTCTGCAGAAACAGGGAAGCCACATCAACATCCTGAACCCGTTGTCATACTTGACCCGTAGGGCAATGATAGCCCGCTGAGTATAGTTCCAGGCTGCACATGTAAAACATTTGGCAAGATACGTATAAAGCTTCAAAAAGAATTATTTTGACTTCCTAGCTACAACGTATAAACCTGCGAGCCAACCTGTTATGTTATGTGAGGCGTACATAAATGTCTTCTCTTTTTCTGGGTTTGGAGGATCGAAAACGAAAATTACAGTCAATTTCTTCTGCCTATTTCGATTTTTGTATCATTATAATGAAGATTTATTTTTACGTTATATTTACATGAAGTTCCTACCGAAATAAAATATACCTGATATCGAGTTACTTGTATTATGATTACTAAATGAGTTTAGTATTATATACGATATTTTTTGCGAATTAGGCTGAGGTGAATGAACTGCTGTAGAGATCATTTTCATATTTAGCTTGTGTTGCTAAGTTCGTGACAGCAAATCGAAATGAAATTTGCACCTTTATTTTATAGTCTATTTTAAACAAATCAAAGCGTATTAAATATTTAAATTCGTTTTAGCAAGTTCTTCACTAAAGAGAATTTCAAATTAGGATCTGCTTCTCAGTTCAGACCTAATCATGTTTTTATATTTTTTATGAATAAGTTTGTTTGTTGCTTGTTGTCTATTACTTTAAAAAAAAATTATACCATTAAGGACCATTTAGAAGACAAGTCAATAAAATCTATAATTTTATTTGTAAGTTAGATTAATTCAGACCGCTGATTGTGTATACATTGTGTATACATTGCACGCTATGTAATGGCAGGATATGCTGAAACAAATTTATTGTAACACTTTATGTACCTACCATTTTTTTATATTTTTGATGTGATTTGATTTGTGATTTTTGAGGTGTTTTCTTCGTCTAATATTTTTCTTTAGTCTAATATCTAATAACACAACGATAGGAATATTCCCGTATTATTTTGAGACGTAGATAAGTATACATCACATAAAAGAGACGGAAACTATAGTGGGCCCAAAATGTAAAAGGTCGAGATATGGTTAAAAAAAATAGCGCAATCATATTTAATCTCTTATAACTCGGCTCTCAGATTGCCAAAATCCACAGAATTTTTAGTGATTGGTAAATAATAATAAATTGAGGAGCTCGTGGCTAGATAATAATAGCCGCACGGGTCAATCTTCAAGGTTAAGCATCGCTTGCCAAGGTAGGTCTGTAGATGGGTGACCATCTTAACATACCGAGTTTCCTCCGTGCCTCGGAAAGCACGTTAAGCCATTGGTCCCAGCTGTCATTTGTAGATCTTTGGCAGTCGTTACGGATAGTCAGAAGCCAGTAAATCTGACTCCAGCCTTGCCTCATGAGTACCGTGTTACCCAGTTAAAGGGTTGTGGAGGTCTGGTAGGCAGCCGCTCCTCGTAAAATAATGGTATTCAGCTAAATCCGGCTTGACGAGAAGCCGACCCCAATATAGTTGGGAAATGGCTAGGCAGATGATGGTTTATAATAATATAATCTACTAGTTGACCCACGCAACTTCGTCTGCGTTATAAGTCTGCTCCGCTCCTATTAGTCTTAGCGTGATGATATATAGTCTATAGCCTTCCTCGATAAATGAGCTATCTAACACCGAAAGAATATTTCAAATCGGACCAGTAGTTCCTGAGATTAGTGCGTTCCTGCAAACAAACAAGCAAACAAACAAACTCTTCAGCTTTATATATTAGTATATAGATTTATATATTGCACCATTCTCATCCCTTTACATCTAGGACAAAGATTACATGAAAGCGGTTCAGTCTCCTTTATTGACTTCGTTAGTACCAACATTTCTAAATAGGCTTCTATTGTAATACTTTACGTTCTCTAGTAATGGAAAACGGTTCATAATTAGTTGTTCGGGTATCTACGAAGGTATATTAGGGAAAGGTCAATATTCTTAATTGCAAGTTTATTTGGCGCCTACCATAGACAATCAATCGGTCAAAAGTGCTCCTCTAAACATTTTAGACAAGTTCTTGAGATTGACTGCCGCTAAGATGTCGTTTCGACTACATTTTGTACGTTTCTAGAAGCAGCCTTGAAATTTCGTTCAATTTCCCTGTTTTCTTTGACCCGTTGAGTACTCATCTACCAATGTATTATCTTCGTACAAGCGTATTAGTATGGCTATAAGAATAATGTGACCATTACCGGCTCACGTTACTTTAATCGCAGGGCCATTTCTATGGCTAGGTAAAAACAAAGATAAACACAGCTTCTTTTGTTCAGCTTAAGTACTACGAGGAAATGCGAAACTCCAATAATGCGTACTCTTCCCAGTACGCATAATTGGAGTGTTTTTATTAAGCATGTTATTCAAAAGCCTGATTTTTTGTTCACAACGAAAACATTTAAAAGTACTTGGACTCAGGTAATTAACTTCAACACAACTATTTATAGGTTATTACGATTGAATTTTGAAGGGTCAGTCAGTTAGAAAGAAAGTTGAATCTATCTATACGTTCGTTCGTTCGATCTCTGTGGAGAAGAACATGAAATAAAGTTCATACACAGTTTTATAAAACAATTATTTAAAAAATCGGTTACATTATTAGTAGAAAAAGAAGTAGAAACTCGCACTTGACCGGTTTTTTGTTCTACCTCCATCGCAACTTGCAACCGCAAAACTTCCCACTCGTTGCCGCGTTTACACCTGCAAACAACTTTCAGGACATGGTTATTTGTAAAACACAAACAACCTTTTAGGAAGTGAAAGTGTCGAAAGAGGCACCATAGCCCCGGAACGCAAAGGGCATTAGGAGGAACACGGATGGGTATAAGTAAGAGCCTGACACTCCCTCCTGCTATACCCAGAGCGGGAGGAGTCATTTGATGATTTCCCATCCTTAAAAAAGGGAGTGAAAGTACACAATGTTTATCAACAACTTTTAGGTATTTTGAGACCAACCCTGAAACCTCGAAAAAAGTATCAGCTGTTTTATACACAATGCAATGTTTAGCCGATGTAAGTATGAAACAGTTGACATCCCAACTAACACTAAAGCGTTAAAAAAACCTATATAAGACTCGTATATCAGTTCCATTTGAGTATAAAAGTGTTAACGCATACCTGTGCAACTGAGTTAGAGCATGCTCTAACTCAATTATAACCACGGTAGAGGACCACAGTTTTACAGGTAAATGTTATAGAAAGCCTATAGTATGGTGTCACAAAGATATTAAAGCTGCACAAGAGCGCTTATTCGTCGTCAGCTACTACTTTAATCTGTATTACCGTTGTAAAAAAGAGTTGGTAAACGCTACAGATTGCATAAATCCTATAGTAAGGTGTCAAAAAGATCTTAAAGCTGCACCAGAGCGTTTATTCATCGTCAGCTACTACTTTAACCTGTATTACCGCGTTAGTGAGCACTACAGGTGGTAAAAAGCGCACGTCAAGATGAAAAAGTCTATAACCTTACTAAAATTAAATCGGTTCGTAATGGAAGTGTTATGTCATCCATTATTCAACACAGCAGAATAATATTATGGAATATTATGTTATTTAAGTATGTGAAGTGAAAAATGACTACCCTTATGATTTCACGGTAAATGTACACCATGTTTCTCATCTCAATTTTAACGCGCCTAGGATTTATTAAAGATTTAAAAGAAAAATTATGATACTAAAATAAGTACCTCAAGCTAAACATTATTATTCATTCCTGCTTCCTGAGCAGTGGTATGTAAAATTAAGTGGCATTCATGGAATGCTTCAAATAATGTAAGAAATTTTTTTTACTGTAGTCAAATGTTGAATAACTCGAAATAATATTAATTGTTAGGTTACAAAACAATGGCGAACTTTACAAAAGTGAGGTTAGTGGTAATAACGACCCATTCTTGCGTTGTTTGACACCAATACCTTTAGAACGCCTGTAAAAGAGTATTGCCTAACACAATAAACTTTAGTTAAATCCTTTACCTTTTTTGGTTAAACCTAGATAGAGGAGTTGTTTGATACCTTTAGTTTCTCGTGTTACTAAACTCTCGATAAACTCTATTTTATAGCCTATGTCTGCGATTACAGTCAATGTAGCACCTTAAGTGGTATAAAAGAGTTCATTGCAGTAACTATACAACAATAAGTGTTAAACGGTGTCGGCGAACACTTTAATAAAGACTTGGGTGTCACAAAAAGGTTAAAGCTATAACGTATTAAGTATACTTGCTGCTGCTAGCGCCATTATAACTCTCAAAGCTGTATTACGTCGTCGATTAAAGCTTTAGTGCTGCGATTGGGGCTAAAACTTTTTTGTTAACTCCTCTATATCGTCTTTAACTGAGATAATTATAACCCTGTTATATTACTTAAAGTCATAAAAAAGCCTTTAACTGTGACCAAAATGTTATTTGGGATGTTTTCGAGTTTTCTTTTAACTCTATATGTATAATGTACATACCATACCTACCGTATGTAATGACATAAACCGGTCTTTAAAAGAAATTTGTAGTGCAGCCTATCGAGGTATGAGTAGCCTGCTATATTATATGTAGCATTTTATTTTAAGACCCAAAACCGGTCATTTTCATTTCAAAAGCTAATACTATTCGTTTCTTTGTTGCAGTACCAACAGCCCACGCTCAAGGTGTGCTGGGCAAGAAGGCTGCTCTGCCCTGTGACATCCAGCCCCTGGCGGCAGAAGATCATGTCTCCATGGTGCTCTGGTTCAAGGAAACTGATGGAGAGCCATTGTACAGGTACGTGACTCGTAGATTTGCGAGTTGACATACAATATATTTAAAAAGAGCTCGTGGCTAAATAATAACAGCCGCACGGGTCGATATTTAAGGTTAAGCAACGCTTGCCAAGGTTGGTCTGTGGATGGGTGATCATCTTAACATACCGAGTTTCCTTCGTGTCTCGGAAAGCACGATAAACCGTTGGTCCCGGCTGTCATTTGTAAATCTTTGGCAGTCGTAACGGATTGTCAGAAGCCTGTAAATCTGTCTTGCCAAGAAGTACCGTGTTTCCCAGTTAATGGGTTGTGGAGGTCTGGTAGGCAGTCGCTCCATGTAAAAACACTGGTATTTAGCTGAATCTGGTTTGACTGGAAGCCGACCCCAATATATTTGGGAAAAGACTAGGCAGATGATACAATATTTTTAAAACTCTTTCGTTACTAAGTGACCAACAGCTTAAACAACACACAGCCTAACTCAAAAGGTCTTTTCTCAATTGATCGGTTTTGTATGGACTAGACAGAATTCTTTAGAAGCAGTCCGGAGTCTGAATTTGTGCCTGGTGACCGATGGCAAGAGGCTCGTCCTCTGTAATAGGGGACTCAAACACAACTGGGAAAGAAAATCCCGAAGCCTAGCCTTTAGCCTAGCCTAGTCTTTTACACACAGTACAGGCATGATAAAAGGCTAAATCTCTTCTAAGAGGCAAGAGAAACTAAAACCTTCCTAAGGTTTTCCATGTGGAAATCTTTATCAATTAATATCAAATTCTTCCGTTACGGGACCGACAACGCACAGCCGAAACTACTAGTCATAGACAACTGAAATTTCGATAGTAACGTTTTGGATCCACGGTTTCTATGATGGTAGTTTCAGTATGCCTGTGCCCGTGAATACTCTAAACGATAACAGCGAAAATCCCGAAGCAAAAGCTTTTAAACGACAAAGAATAAGTTAATATCTACTTAGTTATTTGGTTAGTGCTTTAAGCCGCTCCGGTTATTTCCGTGCTATTCGGCGAACCATATTTTCAAGCTCGTTTCTTTTTATGGGCTAAACTAAATTTAAATAAAATATCCGAATGGCTGCACGAGAGCGGAAGGTTTTGCCAGTCACACCTATATCTCTTGTTTTATTTCGATACATAAAATATTGGCAGTGCATTTTTATACGTCGGATCACGGTTTGAAAATATTGGTAAATTGCTGCTTGCTGAAATGACACGAATTAATCTTACTAAGTAGCAAAAGGTTAGAGTAAAATAATCTCGATCGATTTTCAAGATTAAGCGACGCTTGCCAAGGTTGGTCTGTGGATGGGCAACCTTATTATCGTAGGTACCGAGTTTCCTCCATGCCCCGGAAAATACGTTGAGCCGTTGGTCCTGGCTGTCATTTGTAGATCTTTGGCAGTCGTTACGGATAGTCAGAAACCATTAAATCTGACTCCAGTCTTGCCATGAAGTACCGTGTTACCCAGTTAATGGGTTGTGGAGGTATGGTAGGCAGCCGCTCCTCGTAAAACACTGGTACTCAGCTAAATCCGGTTTGACTGGAAGCCGGCCCCAATATAGTTAGGAAAAGGCTAGGCAGATGATGTTTTTATACTACTAGCTTTAATGATTATAAATACAAAGTTGATTATGTCAAAGGAGCAATTTCGTACAAACTGATAAGAATATCTTTAATTTCCCTGTGTTTTGTCATTTTTTTTTCATTGATTGTCGGCGATATGATATTGCAACATGAATTAATGCGATATAAATAATAAGGCAACGTCCTAAAGGTTTTCGACACCAAATAAGGATGCTTATTCCAAACAGCATTAAAGTCCAAACTAATTAAATTATTTCATAAAGTGCCTCGGAGAAGTTCGCAACACGTAACAAACTAGGACAATATTACACACACTTGGTTCTTATTAATGTCATAACTTCGCAACTAACAGTCGTTTATACAAACTCGAAGCAATGTAAATGACATTTTCCAAAAAAGTTGTATGTAAATATAAACATATTTTCAACCCAACAATCTTGGGAATGTCAAACAGTTGAATTTTTCAGCTAACAGTGCAATGAAAGAAAAAAAAAACAATATCAAGGAATGTCAAACGAGTAAGAAAAGGTCGCGGTACGTAAAAGGCACAATAAGAGAGGCACTGAATATTTAAGGAGGCTCTGAAAGTACAGCGAAAGTGAAAGAGATTTCAGTGTTTGTTGTGTAGTTGTTTCGTTTTAGCAAGAAGTTCCTAAAATAAACGAGAACAAACAAATTATGCAGCGTTATTCATTTGTTAAAAATTCTGCAGAGGGTTTCGCATGAATTTTTTGACGTATAATAGTAACGTTAACGTAAGTGAATTTTGAATTCGAAAATACTGCAACCCCATAGTATTTTCGTTTAATTTTATGCGACATACACTGCTTGTATCAGCTGTGTTTCCTGATAGCTACAACCTGGGAATCTTTAAGTCAAGAGTGAATAGGTTACTTCTCGGCAAGCGTGCTCCATCTTCGACCACATCATCGCTTTCCATCAGGTGAGGTGGTGGTCAAACGCGTGCATTTATAGTAAAAAAAAACATACAAACATAATATGAACTTAGTCTACAATTTAAATTAATATTACGTGCGATACGAGTATTTTTGCTATAGTTAAATTGGGCTTGTGTTTAAACACCGCCCAAAAAAGTACCTATTTTACTACCAAAAAAGTTCTAAACGGTTACCAAAACAGATAAATGGTCACCAAATAATATTCGAGAAGTAGCGCTCGCCGGCCGCTGCCGCGGCACCGCTCGCTTCGCTCGCTCGGCTCGCGCGCAATTGGTCACAATTCTAACCTAAGTTAGGTTAGGTTAGAATTGTGACCATTTCATCCAGTTTGTGACCCCAAGCCTACATTTTATGGCAATCACAGTTGAGTTGGATAGAATTTGGTGACCATTGATCCATTTTGGTGCCTAGGCTTAGAGTCTTAAAAATATTATTTTTGGTGACCGTCTAAATTATACCCGTTAAATTGTACGTTACGTTACTACGTCAAAAATATTTGGGCTAAGCCCTCTGATCACGATGATATAACTGAGCAGGAATCGCAAAGCACACACACATTCAATGTTTTCCATGTTTACAACTCATCGACATTTATTGCACTCTTCAAGGTGTAAAGCTGATGAACTTTTAAACATTGTCTGTATTTACTTTTTTACTAGGTACTTGAAATCGTTTTACTCGAGTTTGTCTCATTCTTAATCCTATAATTCATTTCAACATTCTTAATTATAAATTCTATAACATAAACTACATCTAGGTGCAATTATTTTTTAAATTAATTGATTATTTTAATAGCTTCAATAAAAAAAATAATGCACTACAAATATGAAACACCCTGTTAATAATGTTTACGTATCAAAGCAAAGTCACCGTTCCATTCCGCGCCGTCCTTGGAACACAAGGCTCGGACTGTTCTCGCTCCTGGATGTTTCAAACTACGTCATGCGTCATGATAATGATTATAATTGTTTACGTGTATATTATTTAATGCACTCGATTATAAACTATGACTACTATTACCTTCAAAATCCTCTGGTTTGAAATGACAATTATTGAAGTGCAACTTGCAGCTGTTTTGTTTAATAGTAACAGGCATTTATTTCAGACTTATTAATGTCCATATCACACATACATACTTTAAAACAAGTAGCTCACAACGATATAAAAACAAAACAACACAATAACAACCGGCCAATTGCGAGTCGGACTCGCATACAAAGGGTTCCGTACGATCAACCTTCATTTTTATTATTTGTTGTTATAGCGGCAATAGAAATACACAATGTATGTAAATTTCTGCTCTCTACCTATTACGGTTCTTCGAGATACAGCCTGCTGACAGACAGGCGGACGGACGGACGGACAGACGGACAGCGGAGGCTTGGTAATAGCGTTCCTTTGGTTACCCTTCGGGTACGGAACCCTAAAAAAGAAATGCAGCTAAGGACACAGATCACACATTAGGATGAAGAGGAACTGTCCACAGCGCAAAGTTCAGTATGCAAACGTATCCAGTGGCGCAGCAGTGGAGAGTCCACCTGTCCGCGAAAACGCTTTTTAAACTGTTACTACTGGACCTAACCTACGCTATTGCAAATGAAGCAAGGCAATTGAGACAGATAAATTAAGAATAACAATAAAAGCAGGCAGGTCAATCACCGCGATCGCTCTACTAATACTTATCACCTATAAATAACCGTATGCTAGAAATGTGAGACACTACTAAACTTATGTACGACACTAGCCGAGTGTCGTTAGACACCGATCACAGCTCTCTCGCCGATTGAATGCTAAAAGCTCGTAGATTGATCGCTTTAGGTTCTCCTCAGACTGCAGCGAAGTCTAAAAGGCTTAGACATTTTATCGACCAGTTTTACACAGATAAACACCGGGTTTACAAGTGTATTTGTTTTGTTGGAGAGGGATTGCAGTTTTCAGGGACGTTGCGTTTGTAAAAGTACTTTGTTTTATGCGTTTTATAAGTTCTTTTATTATGCTAGGGTTGGTTCATGTAAATTGTAGTTGTTTTGTTTGTAAAACTCTGAGAATATGTAAACTTTATGTTAGTAGTAGTCTGAGCTTTATTCACTTTTACTAAAAGCACTCTAAGCTAAACAAAGCAACATAATACAAGGTGACTTTAAATTTTATTGCAATCTTGAAGGGGTGTGTGTAATCACCAAAATGAATATCTTTTACTATAAGACCAAACCTGAAATGTTAAAAATAATCAGTCAAGTGCAAATCAGACTCGCACACAAAGGTATTCTTATTTCGCATTTCATATTATGTTTCATTTATTAATTAAAGTATCGCGGCAGTATTTGGGTCACAGAACTTCATACTCGTATGTGTACAAAATTTCAACAGAATCCGTCTTGTAGATCTGCAGAAAATTGGCTATGACAGACAAACACCCGAGTGATTCTATGAGGGTTCCGTTTCTCACGGATGTTCGGAACCCTAAAAATGTATACTGCTTACCTATTACGGTCCAAGAAATACGACCTATTATCAGACAAGCGGGTGGAGGAGATTTTTTTTCAATCACTACGAATTTTTGGCTATCAAAGATACAAATGGTATCAAATCTATTTACACTATTGGTCAATGAAAAAATAATAATATTGATAACATTTTTCCGATGATGACCCCACATCCGAATCCTATCTAAGCTTTCAAGTACGGCGAAGTTAACGACGCTACTGTTTCAAGTACCACTTGCCGCTCAACTAACCCTGAGATAGCGATAAAGAGCAGTTAGAGCCTCTCAGATCATTACTCACTATCCATCGGATAATAATTAGCTGTACTCATTCAGTTTCCGACAGATAATCACGTTATTATATCTTTATAGCTTAGTTTTGTAGATAATAATCATATATAGGAGAGGTTGCTTTCTCCCCCAAGACATAGGTGTTGTATAAAACTACGACTTGTATAGGTGTGGTAACTAGCGCATGCAGTTCGGGTTTATTTTTTTTGCAAACTGGACCTATTTGGTGCAGCCAAGTGGCACACAATATTATTGTTTTAAATTGTTGTTGTTCACGCCACATACACAAATTTTTGTTCTTTTAGTTTGGCAACAACAACAGTAACCACAATAATTATTTTTTTACAGTTATGACGTCCGAGGTCGGCTAGCCACACAGCCGAAGCTCTGGTCTTCTACGTCGGGCTTCGGCACGCGTGCCTACTTCCGAGCGGCCGCGAACCCAGCGGTCCTGTTCGTGGACAGTGTGGTGTCCACTGACGCAGGGGTCTACCGCTGCAGAGTTGACTTCAAGAACTCGCCGACCAGGAACCTGAGGGTCAACTTTACTGTTATCAGTGAGTATTAATTGGTTTTAAGCTAGCATTTAAAAACTGGAAACACGGGTCTGCTTTGAAAGGTCGAAATTGAACGAGACGATGTAGCTTGATCATGATTTCTCTGTCTATTAATACACAATAAAATAACCATATACAAGCATATTCTGATGCCAATTTGGACGTATGGTATCCAACTTTGGGGCTGTACTAAACAAAGCAACGTCAAAATAATTCAACCATTCCAAAATAAAGTACTCAAGGATGCTGTCAATGCACCCTGGTTCATAACAAAAAAAACACCTTCACCGTGATCTTAAAATAGAATTCGTCACCACAATTATCCAAAAATTTGCTGAAGCCCACGAACACAGACTTCATCGACACATGAATGTTGAGGCAATAAAATTCAGCTGCTAGACAACACAGACTTAGTGCGTAGGCTAAAACGAACTAAACCTTTTGAATTAGTGTTATGTACAAAGTGAGCGAAAAATAGTAACAATGTTATGCTATACATATAACACACGAATTCTGTATAGACTTTGATATAATTTATGAAACACTATGGTTTCATAAATTATATCAGACTCTAAGAAAGTGCTACAGACTTGAGTAATTTCTTAGTTTTAACATAATCTATGACAAAACATATTAAGTTAGAGTTAAATTTCTTATTAGTCTTTTAGGCTAGATCGTAATTAATTGTAAAGAATTTTGTTCTAATTCTTACTAATAAAGTCCAAAAGTAAAAACAAGATTTCTGCACTATAGTATTTTTTTAAATTTATTACAAAACAAACAATTATTTTGGAAATAAATGTCTGCTAATTTCCTAAAAATTACATTCATTGTGAGAGCTAATAAGAATTACACGAAATACTACACGCAAAACTGAAAAACTATTAAGCGCACGGAATTATAAGGTTTCGGAAAAGTAGCTTTTTTTCTCAAATAAAAATTTGGAACCCAAAAGGAAAAAAAATAAAGACTCTACCGCTTATAATATGATAGAAATAATTCAAACAGCAATATTCATGTCTGTAAAAATTGCATGATGTTGATTTTTCTCGAAAAGTTTTAAGTGTTGTTATGATTTTAAATGTAAAAATCACGTTAAACTGTAATTTATTCTGCCCTTGTAAAGAGAGCAAAAGTAATATAATAATATGCTAATAATATAAAAATATTCTGTGAATTATAAATAATACTTATGTAAAGGTCTTAGCTGCTCTTAAGGTTGAAGTTATTTTTATTTATCACGCCAGTACGTGTTTGTCGGTCTAGTGAAAAGGGTCGGACTAGCAAATGGAATATAACTTATTACGTACGTCTACGTGAAAAACTACGTTCAGAGGTTTTAATTTGTCGATATTTCGGGTATTTTGTACCTTCTTATTCCTGGTTTATGTTTTCTTGAAGGAGATTTTTTTTTAATTTATGTAGGTTTGTGAATATTTTAGAGAAAAACATCTGTCACTGTATATAAAGTAGGTATAAACTCGGAATAATGCAAAATTATGATAAAAACTGCTTACAATTATTATTTATCTGCTGATCTTCTTTCGACCACAGTAAGACATTTTTTTTGTATTCCGATTAATTTTGTAAATACTGGCTTCTGACAGCAATTTTGCCCAAATTACACCAAGGGCTAAAATTCCAGTTCCAGGATATGATCTACCTGTGCATACAAATTTGTCATCAGTTTCAGTAAAATCCGTGTAGTCGATAAAACTTAAAGAGGTATCAAACAGACAGATTCAGGTTTGCATATTTTCTTTAGTAGGTATGGATTATTACTACCAAGCGTTAAGACTGCTTCATAAATACACCAAAATTTATAGAATAAGGAATATGCGTAGTTAAAGATTCAAAACATTTTATTTCAAGTAAATCATTTACAGACACTTTTGAAACTTCCAGTTCGGTCAGTCAAAAACATGGAAGCTATATGCCCGTTCCAAAGCGTGGATCTCTATCGAGTAGAACGTGCCAGAAACCGTACATAAACCAACAAAAATTAATCAAGATACATGATATAATATCTATTAGATACAGAAAACAGTATCCAATATTCCCGGAATACCACAAGAACAGGATTTATTTACTTAACGTACTAAGGGTTATCTGAATTTTACGAGAGTCGAGCGTAGCTACGTAATATGTATCGTGTAACATCGATCTTTGGTCCTAACTCCAGAATTTGGTCTTTAGGGACGGCATTTATCTAGCCGACAGAAAGTGGGAAATAAAAATGGCTACAAATGCCATCTTATTTATATCTTGACCTTACACGAGGCGATTTAAAAAATGACCAGTTGTCACATAAATAGTATACGGTAAAGTTGAGTGAAAAACTCATTCTAAAGTCTCGAATTTTAGGTCCCATAATACTTCTAGGTTAATTTAATTAAACTGTAATTGAATTCGTTTCTTAATAACTAAGTTTGTAACGAGAAAATACAATAAAATTCAAATTACAATAAATAATAAGTACCTACCAACTTTAAAATATTATAGAAACAGATTGTTTTTGATTAAACAACTTACAAAATCAACAATTTTGTTTAAGTACAAAGTTTTATTCATGTCCCTGAATGTCGCAATTTAAAATGATAAATCTAGTTTTATAACAAGAAATATAAGTCTTCTCTTCAGAATTTTAATTAAATATGAAGAATTTGACTGGAACACCAAGAAAAAATTTCATGTATATAAATGAGAGGGGTTCCACAAGAAATTGAATATGCGATGAGTAAGGACCGGACATCAAGCGAGGCGAGGTTTTTATAAAAACATTCAAATTCAGGACTATTCATAAGGCGTGCCTCAAATAAATTTATGGTTTCTTTGACGTCAATAGTGTGACATGGACATGAAAGTTTCGACACTTTGGTGCCCACACTGTATTGAAAGACATCTCCCACGCACAGCGCAATATTTTCCGTGATCGGAAATATTGAGGGAGAAAAATTGATATGTCGTGCAATAATATCTAAAGCAGCAATGAGCAGGTTTGCACGATGCTCACTTCCAGACAAAGTCACGATCTTTCGAGCGTACTGTTCTTCATTATACACGTGCAGCTTGTGGGCTAAGTGTGCGCAAAGATCGTACAATGCTCTCCGCGTTCTGTATAATAACACGTTTAGGATGCTGGTGGGGCAACCCGCTTCTGTAGTGCGTCGGGGATGTTCGCAGATGCGCACGTAGATTGTTTTTACACAACAGTGCGTAAAAGGTGCGCTTCCCTGGTGCGCAGGGTGTGGGGCAGCACCATCAGTATCCTAAGCATGATTGCCAGTCGCCTGGACTGTATGTATGTGGGTTGCTGTTGTGGAATCTCGCATGGTTTGTCGCAGCAGTGACCCACCATTATTTGTTGTGTTGTTTTGTTTTATCAGTGTTTACTAACATAGTCTTAAGTTTTACTAACAGTTTGGGTCATGTTACTTGATTAAAGAATATTCTATTCTATTCTAAATACACTTTTATGTCATTGGCATTTTGCACAAGTCTTAGATGCAATGGGTACCTAAATCAGCCTGCCTTTAACGTACAGTCTGAGACCAACATTACCTAACCCACTTTACTGTTATTCGCTAATAGTCAAGAGGTAACCCTCTTGACTATTAGCGGTGGTCTGTGACCAACATTATCGTTAGATAATGTTGGTCACACAGACCCTACTATGTTGGGGATGGCTTCCAGTCTAACCTATAAGCACCAGTTTTTGCCCACGACCTCGTATGCGCATATTCCGTTTTTTCTCGTTCCCGTAGGAATTTCGGGTAATCCTATCTAGTGCTCCCGGCACTCGACTGCGGCAATCGTATAATCTAATCGCATAAAAAACTGGCCAAGTCCGAGTCGGACTCGCATGCAAAGGGTTTCGAACGAATGTTTTTTTAATGGTACTTTAAAATCATACTAATCTTAGAGGATTTTCTGTGAATGGTGAATAGGATGGTAGGTGGGGATTAAAATAGGTAGGGGTAGTTCTGTATTTTTCTCAAAATGTTGAGTATAACTTATCCTTTAGTTTGGATATAAGAGGGGAGTGCTCAATTTTCATCTGTTTTCTTAAAAAAAATATAGTTTTGAGACTCTTATGTTGAGCCCTGATTTGGTATATCACACACAACAGTACTACACACACAACAAATAGCTTCCATGTTTTTGACTGACCCACCTTGACGTTTCAAAAGTGCCTGTCAATGGTTTATTTGAAATAAAAATGCTTTGACACACAACAGTTGTTTTTTTTATTTTCTTATTTTCCCACCAAACAGTGACCCGATTTCCTAAATTTGTATATTTTCGTTAACCGTTCATGTTTGAGTCACAGACGTTTGGTACAACTTAATCGGTCTACTAGATTTGGAAAAAATTGGCTGAGACAGACAGATAGACAGAAAACCAAGTGATCGTATAAGGGTTCCGTTTTCCATACAGAGGTTCGGTACCCTAAAACGCAGGAAATAAACTCATCATGCGATGAAACCAAGCTCCAAGAAAAACCTACCCACCAAGAAAGCCAAACGACTTGTTTCGCAATTAATTTCCCTGTGGATTTCAAGATTATTTAATGAGTTCCCTATGTCACGTCAGCCGTAATTAAATAGTGGTTGTTTAAAGCCTCGCTGGAAGCGGCCGCTGAGGAATGTGTGGTGGGCTAAGTAAAATACCGAGCGTCGCTGGATTACAGGGATGTGGGGAACGAAACGGGGAAAATTAAATTAGGTGAGCTGAACTAATCAGTTCTATGAGTTGTTACGTTCAAGGTGTGGGTTAGAAGGTAGTTTTAAATAATTTTGATGGTAAAATATTTCATGTAGTGGATATGAGAATGTTGAGATGGATGTGTGGAGTAACGAGGATGGATCATCTGCCTAGCCTTTTCCCAACTATATTGGGGTCGGCTTCCAGCCATCCGGATTCAGCTGAATACCACGTGTTTACGTGGAGCGGCTGCCTACCAGACCTCCACAACCCATTAACTGGGTAACACAGTACTTCTTGGCAAGACTGGAGTCAGATTTACTGGCTTCTGACAATCCGTAACGACTGCCAAATATCTACAAATGACAGCCGGGACCAACGGCTTAGCGTGCTTTCCGAGGCACGGAGGAAACTCGGAATATTAAGATGGTCACCCATCCACAGACCAACCTTGGCAAGCGTTGCTTAACCTTTAAGATCGACCCATGCGGCTGTTGTTATTTAGCCACGAGTTCCTCCAGTAACGAAGATGGATAAAGTGAGAAATTAATACATTACAGGTAGGTTAAAAGTAGCGCAAATGACGGAGAAGTTGAAAGGGAACTGCTTGTCTTGGTATGGTCATGTGAAGAGGAATGAAACGCATATATTAGAACTAAATGAGAATAAATTTAAATCTTGTATTAAACGCACACTATGCAGGCAGGCATATTATAAGTTGGGGGATCACATTGAAGATAAAAATGCTTGGCTGAATGCTGGTTCTGCTTCACAGCCACTAGGGTGCACAAAATAATCTGTCAGCATATGGAAACGTTGTTGGACCGGCTGAAGATTCCAAGAAACCAATATTTGCATTGTATAGACTCAATTTATTTAGCATTGTGTAATTTCATCCATTTAACGGCACATGTGTGAATATTTTGTACCTTAAACTTAAACTATAGCTGTCAGTTTTAGGTTTGTTTTTGACTTGAATGTACTCTGGCGGTTGGGAGTGTCATGCTCACTCAAAAGTTGCGTTGGATCATTTGGCTCCCTTCATAATGGTTGAGCCGAATGGTACTAGCGCATGCGTCATGTTCGTGAACGGGCGCCGTCAGTTGGGACTGATAACTTCTCAGCTGCTATGGTTTATTTTAATTACTTCTTTGAATTGTTCCTTTACATCGTTTTGACATGTATGTATAATTTCAACTTGATGTAAACAAAACTTTGTAACAATTTATTATTTTTAAAAGAGTGTCCGTGGAATTTCTTGCACGTTCTTCTCCATAGAGATCTACGCTTTTGAACGTGCAAATAGCTTCATCTTTTCCGGACCGACCGACCTTGACGACCAATTCAAAAGTGCCTGTAAATGGCTTATTTGAAATAAATATTTTTGAGTTTGAGTTTGAATTTGTAACTAGGAGAGTTGTGAATAATATAAATAATAATAAAACATTTATTGCAGAATTTCTTCCATAATTTGTTAGTAACAATGCAAACTTATGAGCTAGTGTTAGTAATATTTGCATTATGAGCCTGCATGAGGCATGCCGATCCCGGGGAATGTCTACTTGACTGCATGCGGTCGTATCCACCGCCCCAAGATTGGAGAGTCCCACCTATCAACCAGCGTTCTAAGGATGATGTTGGGGCTGGCGCGAACACGGCGCAACAGAGATGCGCATCTCTTGCGCATAATGGTCGAAAACTAACTAACTAGGTATAGAGAGGGAGAAGAAGGCCGAAGAAAAGATGGATGGATTGTGTGAGGCGTGATGTGAAATAAACGGGAGTTAATGATAGCGTGATTGCTGATAGGACAGAATGGAAGAAAAAAACGTATTACGCCGACCCCAAGTAACATGGGATGAAGGCAGGAAGATGATGTTTTATAATCATTTTAAACTAAACAATGCTTAATTTCTTTATCTAAATATATTATATGGTTGTCAATCAGGTTAGTTAATGGGTTGTGGAGGTCTGGTAGGCAGCCGCTCCTCGTAAAATACTGGTATTCAGCTAAATCCAGCTTGACGAGAAGCCGACCCCAATATAGTTGGAAAAAGGCTAAGTTGATGATGAATCTGGCTAGTTTTTTCTCAACAATTTTCCGGTCGACTTTCAGTTTGACCGGTCTGCCTATCTGACCTCCATAACCAGTAACTGAGTAATACGATACGAAGTCTAAATATAGATACACATTCATAGTACGTACAGCTAAGGAGTGGAATACCCTACCAGAGTCTATGTTTCCTGATAGCTACAACCTGGGAGTCTCTAAGGCCGCTCTCTCAAAAAACTTAAAAATATGGTGCAGATCAAGCAGTTTTTCGTCGGAATTTACTGAGAATGTACATCTGAAAAAAATAGGTAGTAATCTTCATGATATAGTATGTAATTTGGTTTAGCCAAAATTTATGTATCGGTATCACATAATAAGAAAATAAAACCACCAAATCACCTCCAAATCGTTGATACGAAACCATTTTCCTCCTTCATTTAAAAAAAAATGTATATATCTATTGCTTTGCAATACAAAATACAAATGAAAATAATTTGGTTTTGTTACTTTTTAAAAGTATGTATTACTTTTACTATGTAAAATTAAAAACACGAGTAGTGGAGTGGCGCGTTGAGGTGTAGTTAGCTCCGTTTGTATGCACAAGGTCATTGGCATGTATACAAACCTTAAATCAAGAGTGAATAGGATACTTCTAGGTAAGCGTGTCCCATATTCGACCGCATCATCGCTTACCATCAGGTGCGATAGTGGTCAAACGCGTGCCTATCAATAGTAAAAAAAAAATATACAATACAACTTTTAATATTTCACAAGTTTCAGGCTTAATTGCTCGTTACAAAGTATCCAATGTTTTTTCAACGTAAAAACGACAATTTTATTATTTGTTAGTGGTAATATTTAAAACAGCGAACGCCTCACTTTCGCATTTATGCTATTGTGAATAATTTAACAGAAAACATAAAAAGGACTATGAAAACAAAACCCGAAATTAATCCGACTGTCATCATTGCTAAAACAATAAATATAATTTGTAAGCTGTCCGTTTGTCAGCGTCATCAGGGGACAACTAATCAAGATCTATTCTCGCAAACAATGGGCGCTGACGAAGCGATTTCAATGCAATTAATAAAACATGTTGGTAATGTCGTTTGTGAAATAGAATATTATATAATTGCGATCCCATTTTGTTTTAATCCGATTAAGCTGCTGGCTGTTTTCTGCGTGCGTCAGCTGTTTCTTATCGCGTTAAAATTACAGGACTTGACTTTGTACTGAAAGATTATTAATTAGGTATGACTAAGCGAAACCAGTGAATGTGTAAATAATAATGTGCCTCTCATCTTTCTCCTGAGGTTTTACTATAGTTTATTTTAAAAACTGGCCAAGTGCGAGTCGGATTCTCACACGAATTGTACCATAAACCGAAAAAAGGAGAAAGGAGTATTGTAGCCACCTTTGGGATGGCTCAGCTAAGTATCAGCTTGCCGCGCTTGACTCTGTGGAACGCAGAGTTAAGAGGCTTATCGGCGACGTAAAACTGGTGGATGCCAAGCTACATAGCTTGGCTCATCGCCGTAAGGTTGCCTGCTTGTCGGTCTTCTACAGATTGTACTTCGGTGAATGTGCCCAAGAATTCCGCGACCTCATCCCACCGGCACCCTTCTACCATCGGGCATCCAGACGCACTGCGTCTTACTATACTTTTTTTTTTTTTTTTATGGATGGGAAATCATCAAATGACCGGCGGAAGGGAGTGTCAGACTCTTACTGACTAAAACCCATCCATGTTCCTCCCAGTGCCCTTTGCGTTCCAGGGACGCGGCGTCTCTTTCGAACGGATTCCGCACCCCGGCAGGCACTGGCCCTAGCGGGCCCCGTCTCCCTTGCTGACAGCTCCTTGAGGCGCGCGTGAAACACAGCGCGCCGCCAAACCGGGCCTGGTTCTGATCGGACGGCGAGCCACCCAAAGCTCGCCGTCCGCAGGCCCGCGCCTACGGTGGCCGGAAACGGGCCCCGACGCCCGGGACGTCTTCTTCTGTTGCGGCGGCTGGGTCGTGATGTTTCCCTCTCTCTCACACGTTCGGCCTCCTCCTTTGCTAGCATTACTGCTTCGCAGAAGGAGGTGATCGCTTCCCATGCCTCCTCGCTCCGGACCATAGATTGAACTAGGGCCGGCCGCGAGAGGTCGCCGCCGCCGATCGCCTCAACGAGGATCCGGCGGTTCTCCGCCCAAGCAGGGCAGACCTCCACCGTGTCCACCGAGCGATCCTCGCAGAAAAGAAAAGAAAGGAAAGAATGGAAAGTTAGAGTGAACAGGCTCCTTCTGGGTAGGCTCGCTCCATCGTAGACTTTGTCTCTGTCATCTCTGACATAGACTAGAGTCAAGAGCAAACCCATTACAAATTAAAAAAAGAAAACACGTTGTTTGAATGGGAGCCCACAAAAAAAAAATGTTGTTATAGCGGCAATAGAAATACAAAATTTGTAAATAATTCAACTGTCCACCTTTTACGGTTCTTGAGATATAGCCCGCTGTCAGACGGACGGACAGCGGAGGCTTAGTAATAGGTCTCCATTGGTTACTATTTGAGTACGTAACCCTAAAAATGATATGTATTGTTACCTGTAACTGCTAGTCTATTCTGTAAATAACCATTTCGATATCGAGCTTCACCTGAGTGAGATAGCTCACAAAGTGAGCTTTATAACACACAACATAAAGGTGTTACGTTTATACTCACCTCGGATTCCGCTGTCGAGACACGAAAATTTTGTTACAGAATAAGGGTACTGTACTGCTATTCGTTCTCATTTGCTATCCACTGCTTGATATTCAACGTACCCATGCAAATAAGCAACTAACTACAGTTGAACTACAATAGATGGTAGTATTGCGTCTAAGCGACAGTGATCAATCGTATCTTTTCACTCATAAAGCTACCGTCTGACTTCATTATTCGTCCAATTGGCCTATTGCCAGGCATCGCCAGGCGCAAGAGTATTGCACCTAATTTATGTCACAGCGAGTTTCCGACGGGACTCGGAAATACCGACCTAGGTTTTCATGTTTGGCTTAATTACATTGTGTGTGTCAGGTATCGTAAAAGGCTTGCTTTTATTCCAATTTATTTTTTCAGTGCCAAGTTTTATTACCGGCCTTATTGAAAACCGCCAAGTGCGAGTCGGAATCGCACACGAAGGGTTCTGTACCATAAACCTGAATTTTTATTATTTGTTATTATAGCGGCAATAGAAATACACAATCTGTAAAAATTTCAACTACTAACCTATTACGGTTCTTAAGATACAGCCCGCTGACAGACAGACGGACGGACAGACGGACGGACGGACAGGCGGACGGACAGCGGAGGCTTAGTAATAGGGTTCCGTTGGTTACCCTTCGGGTAGGGAACCCTAAAAATGAAATATAGAAAGAAAAAAAATATTTATTGGACTCACAATGTAGGTTCAAAAATCATCATCATTATCATGCCAGCCAAAAGACGTCCACTGCTGGACATAGGCTTCCCCCAAGTGTCGCCAATAACAACTGGTCCTGTGCATCTATCGGCTACCCGTAACCCTCACCAGGACATCGGTCCAAATATAAGGAAACTCAATGATAAAACAATGACATTGTGTCCCCGCAGCTGCGCTATACAGGTATAGTTTAGCAAAATGCCGAACAACTAAGAGTTAACTGACGCTGGTATTCAATTAAATCTTCAGGGTTATCTTCAGAAATAGCCCACTCATTGAAGGGCCATAAATTTATACCTTTGGGGTACGAATAAATGCTATTATAGTCACCGTCTGGGCCTAAATCATCTAAAAAGTTAACCACTGATTCAACAATAGAAGGAAATCTACAGGACCAGCTTTAAATCAGCTAGCCATTTGTTAATTTTGAACTTGATTCCGACTACGGCAAAGTTTCTAATATAAACTGACAACTTAGTGCCGGACTAAGTTGTCAGTTTTGTATAAGGAACTATATTTCAACTGCAGTTATTCCGTTCTTATTGCAAAAACGTGATCTATGTACAGTTTAAGGCTCCCGTAGATAGACGTGACGCGGGAATGGAAACACTTCTTTTCAAAGAAGTTGACGTCGCGTAGTGGTTGTCTGTCGAAGCTTTTAAACTAAATCAAAAGAAGGCACAATGTCTTGGTAATGTTTCAAATATCCTCCAAACTGCACCTCATACTAAAGCTGAAAACATGAAACAAAGTAAAGCCCTTACTCGACACAAAAGACCAGTCCGCATAACAAGTGGCGTATCTCGATCACAAAAGGACCAAAAACTAGGCTTCACGAGTATTGGTCACGTTCCATACCTGCGATAATCTGCAATTAGTAACAGGCCTGAAGTGGTTTCTACTGCTACGACCTAATTTAATTCGTTTTAAAGGACAGGATATGCTCTAAAGTATAAAGACTCCCGGAGATACGAGTAACAAGACAATGCAACCAAACCACTCCTTTTAAAAAAAGTGAATTTTGCGTAGTTCTGGTCTGCCGAAGCCTTTAAACTAAGTCAAAAGAAGGAACAATTTCGTGTTAATGTTTCGAAGATCCCACAAAGCGCACCTTAAATTCAAGCTAAAAGCATGAAATAAAATAACGCCCTTACTTGAAACAAAAGATCAGTCCGCATAATGAGTGGCGCATCGCGATCACAAAAGGACCAAAAACTAAGCTTCACGAGTATCGGTCACGTTCCATACCTGCAATAATGGCTGCAATCAGTAACAGGTCTGAAGTGGTTTTCGTTGCTACGGTTGATTTTAATTCATGTTAAGCACAGGATATGTTCCAAAGGATAAAAGCTCCCGCAGATACGCGCAACGAGACAATGGAACTACTCCTTTAAAAAAAAAATGATGTTACGTAGTACCTGTCTGTTAAAAACTTTAAACCAAGTCAAAAGAAGGAACAATTTAGTGTTAATGTTTCGAATATCTAACAAACTGCACCTCATACTAAAGCTGAAAACATGAAATAAAGTAAAGCCCTTACTCGACACAAAAGACCAGTCCGCATAACAAGTGGCGTATCGCGATCACAAAAGGACCAAAAACTAGGCTTCACGAGTATCGGTCACGTTCCTACCTGCGATAATGGCTGCAATCAGTAACAGGTCTGAAGTGGTTTCCACTGCTACAGCCGTACGGCAATTACAAATTGGAAAGATTCCAATACAGTGGGTATAAGTGGGGGATCGTTTACAAGCTGTTCTGAGGTACTTTTATGTTGTTACGATTATGACTTAGATTGTGAGTGGTGCTTTTATGATGTAAGGTTAAGAAGTGGGTTTTAATGGAATAGGTTTTGCTCTGAAGGATTTTAGTGCTATAGGCAATATGAAATAAAATAAATGGTTTTTCGGAGAAAAAACTGAAATGGATTGAATTGGAAAAATGATTCGATCGAAATCTCATAAACGATTAGTTTAGTTTTACCTCCAGACAAAATTCTTATTTGTACGTGTTAACTATATACAATAAAGTGATTTATTTTTGTAGTATTGCGTCTAATCTGTTAAGCGTTGTATATGGACACTGACAGTCCACTTTCTCAGTTGTGACCATTGATATAATGTACGACGAAGAGTAGATGTTTTGCCCTTTTAAAAATGTGCCACCAGTTGGTATACAGTAAAAAGATAAAGATAAAGATCATTTATTTCTGAGCATATGGTACATTAAGGTCTTATTCATTATCCAGTTTCACATACACTACCGTTGCCGGTGTAGAAATATTAAATTAAGTGACATGCCAAAAAATAGCTCAATTCGAGACCACAACAATTTAAGTACACTTGATTGTCATGAAAAAAAAAAAAAGTATCAGAAATTTTGTCTCCATTAATGTAATAAATCAGTTTTTAAGAAAATAGGTGATTTTTCTACAATGTCATGTTTTATATGCGCAATTATTTATATTTATTATTTATGAACGAAATGTCAAAATTTACTAATTATATAATGTCAAATGCTAAAAAAAAAAATACAACAATACTACTACTATAAATAAAATAATAACAAGTCAATAGGCAAGTACATACACACGTAAAGTATATTATTTAAATTGTAATGTCAAAATTTGTAATTAAAAAAATCATTAACTGAATAAAAGCAGTTTTCTAAAAGCCAGGTAAATATTGTTTTCCTGAATTTATTGGTAGGCAACACTCTGATGCGTGAGGGTAAATTGTTGAAGATTTTGACTGCCATGCAATTGGAATTCCTGCTATACAAATGTAGTCTCTGGCTAGGTGCAAGTAATTTATTTGGACTTCTGCTTTTCACTCTTTGAGAAATGTGTTCATACAATGGGAACATGTGCGGATATCTTTTAACAAACATACAAATTTCAAAAATATATAGGCAAGGAAGTGGAAGAATTTTTAGTTCTTTAAATAATGGCTTACAATGCTCTAAACATTCTGCTCCGTATACAGCTCTGACACACTTTTTTTGTGCAATGAATGCTTTGTTCGCATCTACTGAATTTCCCCATATCAGTGCCGCGGTGATAGTTTTTATTATAATATTTCGTGTTAAAGTTTGATGCAGCTATATTTGAAAAGTTAACTCATGTTAACGGGATCATAAAAATGTCCTTTTTATTCATGAAAAAGTAATGATGGGTCAAATGTTTCATGAAAAACAAATATTGTCCACATAAACTTTTATTGCTACTGCAGAAATTGTAGTAAATTTCATTTTTGTTTCTTTTTTAAAAGTAAAATTTGTATTATACACGTAAACATGTAGGTAAATGAAACTGATAACCTAAAAATATGAAATAAAAGATAATGGATGATAAAATCAGATGTAAAAATGTTGACAGTTATGAAAATATGTTTCTTTTTAACCCCAACCAGCGAGTTGAGTTGGATTTCACATATCATTTCAAAATAAACGGCGTCTCTCTGACCATATTTTTATGATGAAAAGCAAAATTAAATGATATATGACAAGTTGACGTACCAATTAGCGTCCAATTAGTATTTCCAATGAATTGAAACATTTTAGTCGGTACTCGTAGTTATAGTTGGAACATTTCGGGATCAGATAGTTGGAAAACTTTTATCCTTAATGTCTGTGTTTTTACACGACTGCCTAAAAAAAGGAGTGTTATGTTTGCAGGGTTCATGTACGTATGTGTTTGTGAGTTTTATTATTCCATCATAACTTCTAAACGCCTTAACCGATACTAATAATGGGGTAAAAAAATATATAATGGGGTAGCCATGGATCATGAAAAAGACGGAAATGTATTTTTTTACTTTCATTCATCAAATTTGCCGACATATACTACTATCGTCTAGACCTCGCTGAGTAGAATACAAAAATATATGACAGAAGTAATCAATATCCATTCATTCGTTAATAATTTAGTAGTTTTCGTCTCTTAACTTGCTTCCTTTCTAGAAACACAACATTATTATACGGATACTGTATGAAAAGAATATTTCCTTTCCTTTACAGTGGTGATCAGACGTGTCCCGGAGTAGATTTCCATAGGACGTTCTACATGACCTCTTACCCCAAAATGTCCATCCCCGTTCATGGTTTAAACTAATGAAAAAAAAAAATGCCCGAAGGCTACCACCCTATCATCAACATACATAAAACTCTACCATTAGTAAGAGATTGAGTGACTGACACATAACGCACAGCTGAAACTACTGGTCGAAGCTACCACCCAGATAATGTCAGACTATGACAGTTCACAAGCTGCAAGGAACGGCTTTGTCCAGAGTCGTCGTAGATCGAGGCTCTACCATGTCTGCCAACGGTTAGGCTTATGCGCACTTAGTAGCGTGTGATAGCTAGAAGGCTTGACAATTGGTTTTTTAGGATCCACGAAAGCTTATCCACGAGCTACGTTATAAAAAGTCTCTCCATGTATAAATCACCTCAGAAATTTTTGTATCAATCTGGTACCAATCCAAAATCGATTTAGTTTCGAGATTTACTAATTCAATCAAAATATCGTTTTATCACTATTAAAAGGTATAAAATAAAAAACAGATAATTGTAAAAATTAAAACACGCCTGCCATGTCTAAAATGAACTAAAAAATGAAAAACAAGCATTCGCCCAAAAATTTAAAACTGAAAAACAACTTTTTTATTGCAGTCGGGGGACAGTAGGTACTCTGTAGCATTTCTTTAAAGGTCCCCCGACTGCAATAAGAAAGTTGTTTTTCAGTTTTAAATTATTGGGCGAATGCTTGTTTTTCATTTTTAGACATGATATAAATAATAAAATGGCTCAATACTTAGTAATATTTCATTACTACCAGATACTCATAGGTACGAAGTTAATCATTATCTGCTTAGCCTTTTCCCAACTATATTGGGGTCGGCTTCCAGCCAAACCGGATTCAGATGAATACCAGTATTTTACGTGAAGCCTACCAGACCTCCACAACCCATTACATGGGTAAAAACACGGTATTTCTTGGCAAGACTGGAGTCAGATTTACTGGCTTCTGACAATCCGTAACGACTGCCAAAGATCTACAAATGACAACAGCTTAAAGTGCTTTCAGAGGCACGGAGAAAACTCGGTATGTTAAGGTGGTCACCCATCCACAGACCAACCTTGGCAAGCGTTGCTTAACCTTGAAGATCGACCTATGCGGCTGTTATTCTTTAGCCACGAGCGAACGAAGTTAATAAAAAAGTATAATTTACGTGTATGCAAGCTTTACCATTCTATTTTCTAAACAAGAAAATCTAATTTTCTATTTCCAGAGCAATGAATAAAAGAAAAACATAATGTAATGTTTCACAAACTAAGTATAAAATGGCATTATAATTTCCCTTAATTTTTCTTATTCAGTTATTCATTACAAAACTTGGATCCTTAAATCCGGTAACTTTGTGCAAAATGGAACTGAATCATACTTCATATTTTATGTTATATTTTTTCTTATAAAAGGGACACGTCGAGTCTTTTGTGTTTCATTAAACGTGTGCGATCAAAGAACTTTTCCATTTCTAAACGTCCGCCCAAAATACCATTACAGACATTTTCAATAATTCCGAAACGAAATTAGTTCCGGAGCGTTTCGGCTCCATTCGACGTTCTGCCGACGAATAATGGAATATTAAAAAAAGAAATTTTATCACGCCCGTTTTCTTTTTTTGCATTTTTAATTTATCTTCAGTTTGCGTTCTGGACTCTCGAGAATGGAAAACTTTTGAAGTAGTATTTCGTGAACAATTGTAAATATTCATAAAAGAACGGTTGCTCTCCGGTAAGAGGAAGTGTGTTTAAAAAGTTGGTTCTAATAAAACGCGTGTTATAACGATTGAAGTTTCACTCGAGAATGTCAGGGAGAAACAAAAGAAAGTTTGTGACATTGTCTAATGACGCCTTATTACGGAAACTCGGAGGAGTTTCGGAAGCCAATTATATTATTATTTTACTGCAGGAGTATACCTTCCTTGGCGATCGTAAAATAAGAGTATAGAATATAATGTTATCAGTTGTTTTTTTGCGGTCGTAAATGACGTCTGGGAGGTAATTGAGACTTAGTTGATTATTTGGATAGAACCTTGGCTTTCTGCGATACGCATTGCCCGATTGATCTCTCTATGAATCCAAATTGCTTTTAAAAATTAATATTGATGACTTGAGCCTGAAATATTACCAGAAAAATAGTAGTGGTTCTAAAACTAAGTGTTATGTAACAAACAAATCCATATTCATAAAAGCTAGGCATGTTATAAATCATCTCTACATCAGAGGTCACCCTCGATTCCGCATCTAAAGTTGACGATCCCATTTCTTTACGATCTCACGGGAATTCAGTAAATTCGTCACAGTGGTTGCTCACGCCAGAAAAGAAACTCTCACATTTCTAAGACCAACCGTGGAGGTCGCGTCCGTCATTTTTTCCTTTTATATTACACACGTTTATGTACCTACAACTTATATTTATTTATTGAGCAAGTATATTTTGTGTAGCTAACTCATTCGTCTTCTCATTTGAAGCGATCCTTTACGTTCAAAGGTCGGGTATATTCGTTCGCTTGCCAATATCGCTAACCTCACTTCAAAGATTTTTTTCGAAGAGGTTTTTACTCGCTTTGTGGCGAAATTGTAAATTTTCAGCCATGGTATAAATGACAGCTTGTCGAGTGCAGTGCGCCTTGTGGTGGCAAAGGCTACGTTGCGAGTGGTGTGGCATTCGTTGCACGCGACAACATCATGCTATAAGGAAGGAAAAATAGAGGGTACGACGTGAATTTAGCGCTGAAAAATACTGGCTATGTTTTTTAAACACATATTTTTTGGTGTTATAATCCAGTAAAAGTATTTTCGGTCCTTCGGGACGCAGTAATGTGATTACAAAATAAAATGAAAATGGATAGCGCAAATAAAATGTGCTGCGTATTGAAGTTTGAACACGTCCGGAAATAAATTTCTCTTATGAAAAGCTTAATCAGTTGAAATCGCCAATCTTTCAACAGTGGGATTAACTCGAAATTCATCCGATTTTTCTGAAATACCTTTAACCTTTTCCGAAATTACCAGTCGTTTTGTGCCCTCGAAATATTACAACACATAAACGTAATTCCCATACATCTGTCCATTATAGTAGGCGTCACGGCACATTAGCTCCGCACTATGAATAGGTTATTTCGCAAAAGGACAATTTCCCATTTGGTCCGTTGCACGTGCGTCTACGTGCCTTCTCTTCCTAACTAGTTGTGCGATTAAATTTAACTTTTGCGGACGTTTTTTTCGACTCATACGTGAACAAATTTCTTATTTTGTACGTCTTGGATCGTGGGCCCGGTTTGAAGGCTGATGGGGGAAAATTCGGGACACGACTATGTTGTTTAGTTACGGCCGCTATTTGGTGTAAGTTTGGCCACTTACTGATTTACCTGGGTGTTCTTATTGTTGTTTCTTTGTAGGTGCTTTGATGATGTAAAAGAATTTATAACTAGCAGCGATTGCTAACACAGCTCCAGATGCTAAGCAGTAAGCATGTTAAGCACAAATATACAGAGGTGGACTTAATGCTTTAGATAATCTTCGTACTAAATAGTGAACAGTGCACAATCAATCATAACTCTTCTACCTATAAGAGTTATTAGTTGTTTTGCTCGAACTAATCTTATGTATGATTGCGCCAGCGAAAAGAGTTTCAGTCAATTAACAGTTTGATTTACTTATATCTGTCATCGGAAAATGGCAAAGTCCGTAAGATTATAAAATAACTGAAATTTGTCAACTAAACATTTGGTATATGAGATAGATGGATGCGAGACGCGCAGGACCGGTCGTTGTGGTGACGGGGGAGGCCTATGTCCAGTGGACGTATTTCGGATATGATGATGACATTTGGAATACTTTATAACGCATCAAAAATATTATAGAATACATGATTTCGATTCGTATAATTTTTTAATTCATTTGACAATTTATCGAGAGTTTATAATCTCTCAAGATATTTTGTAATATTCGTATTTTGCAATTATCCGGTGACATATCCAATAGAAACGCTAAAAAGGTTGTTTCTTATATAACTCATTCATGTGTAAAACCTTTCAACTGTTAGACATATTTCATTTAAGCCCAAAGACGCAATAACGGTAGCTTCACACGAAGACTGCCTTATGAAGACTAAACACGCGTGAAAAAGGCCTTCGCCAGTCCATCACCTTACATCATTAAGAAACCCTTTCCCTTTCGGGATTGTTTGGGTCCAACGTCTAAGTGCGCCAGGATACGGCCCGGATCCGGCCCGAACTCGGCCCGGACACGGCCCGTTATTCATTTATGCGGGCGATTACAGCTGTTGTTCCGTTCTTTGGGGTTTAAGGGATCCGGATTTATTTTGGGCCCAATGTGTGAGACATTGGGGGAACCTGCGACAGTGTGGAGACTGCGACATGTGAATAAATTAAATGTTTGTGTGCATTCTTAATGTTTGGTCTTCCGTGTGGTGTGTCCTTGCTTTGGATTAAGCTTTCTTTGTTTTGAGGGACTTTTTTGGGCTTTGTTTGCGTGATCATGGTTTGTTGTTATTCTGTGTTATCGTATTTTGTTCATTTTATTTTTATCTTCTGTTAAGGATCTCTAAATCCCTATCTGTTAAAACTCATTATTTTGACGACAATACATAAGATTCACGAACATCCCAATCAAATAAGTTTGGTAGAAATATTGATTAGAAATTTGTTTTTTTTTTCTGTTGAGAATTCGAATTTTGAAATTCAGTGTGTAAACCAATTATTATAATAGTACGGATTAGCAGACTAAATTGCAATTCATACTCATAATAAATCAAAATCATGTGTTTTTTATAAATAAAGCTGTACCTTTATTGTTAACTTTGTTCATAACTAACTTCAAGGAAAAGGTTCCTTATTTTTTTATTAATCTTTTTCCTTATAATTATGTTGAACACCAAGATATATTTTTCAAGCCAAAGAAAACCCACTAGTCCAATAAGGAAGGAAATCGATCTTCCTTTTAATCGCGTGTTTAATCAATTATAACCCTCGTCTATTGAAATTACCCAAAAATTTCCTCTTCCTAACAAGTTCGATTTTTCCCATAAATAATATAGAAAATGGCGTCAATTATTGCTTACCGTTATAATAGATACAGTGTTACAATGAGCGATTTAATTATGTGAGACAAAGAGTTTCTGGCGCCGGGAGAACAAAGACTGAACGTGTCTTAGGCAGGAGCGGGGATTATGCCGCCTTGGCACAGTACACGAACTGGTACAGTAGCTTAAGTCTGGGAGAGTTTGGAGATGAATGTATTTGAGTTTCTGTTATACTGCTTTCGTCTGTGTGCTGGTTAAAATTGGTTTTAAGATTTAAAATATGTATTCTTGACTCATTATATTATTCAATGACGGGGTATATCACATATATAGGGCACAGCGGGTTCAGACAGGCGATTATTTAAAAATTTTTGTATTCAGTTCGTACCTATTGTTTTAAAATTAAAATAAAGTCTTCATCCACTTTCCCTTCTTGAGGCAAAGTCCTGGAACAGCCTGTATATGGCTTGGTTTTAGGTTAACAGGTTGATGGCAGTTTATTTTCCAAACAAATGTATTGATTTTCTGCTTGATTTCAACGTCCTGATACAAGTGATTTTCTTTGAAATAACCACTATAACTTACCAGACAGGTTTAACGAACAATATCGTACAACTGGTCCTAGACAAAAAATCTGAGACGAAGTAGACGTGGAATAATTTAAGGACAAACATATTGCGATAGACAGACTCCTGCTCAACCTCTCGGGAGAACAAGCCTGGAAAATGAACCGACCTTCATATAAATAAAATCACGTAAGCAATATATTCTCAGCACAAACTTGACACACTGTTTGCCGCACTGCGTGATTATAATTCAGTCTAACGGATCCCCAATTAATAGCGTACACATGAGACGCTCAAATTAAAATGTTTAACAACTCGTTAACATCTCGTAACGCGATTATTTTCGCACGCACGAGCTACGGACACGCTACGTTCACGCCACGCTCACGTCACGATCACGCCGCGTTTACGCCAAAACAATAAAACTGTTCATAATATATTACCTATGTAATTAAGGCAAATTTTAATTTGATATGGGTCATTATTCTTAACACTTTTGATGGCAGTTACTATGGTAATAAACATTAATAATTCTGAAGAGCATAATATATAAAGCTGAAAATCATCATAATTTAATATGTATTACCTAATCTGGAAGCTTGTTCAATTAAATCTGTCGTCCAAAGTAATACCAAGATATGATTGGCTGTTTTCGTTCTGATTACGTAATCACAACAACTAAATAAGGTCTGACAGGATTTTTACTGATGAGAAACTCGATTATTCTTTCTCCAATGTCTTCTAGGTATTGATATTGCTTTGTTTACTCTAAATGCTTATTCCACGGTGTCACGAACTAATCCTAAAATAAGCTGTAGTTAATTGCTATCGGTCCTGGGGCACATAGATATTTATGTAAACTTCGTGCTATATGTAGAAGCTGGACGTCGATAGTGTCTTGACTTGACATAGTAATTTACTAATGGCACGGTACTAAAACCCGGTTCATAAAAAATATCCACGTTTCAGTTATTAAAAGCAAATTAAATGATGTTTTTTTATTAGCGTGAACTATCCTCGATCGCTTACAATAGACCTCATCAAGCCTTAAAGTCACTCAAAATGCTTGGAGTTTCCTTGTATGATAGAATCAGGAATGATATCCGTAAGAGCACCAAGGTTAACGACATAGCCCGAAGGATCGTCAAACTAAAGTGGCAGTGGGCAGGGCCGCGTACCAAAAAACGCAGCATTGCAATGCCTCTCACATGTTGGACACCAATGACCTGGCCTGTTGGTCTAGTGGTTAGTGACCCTGACTGCTATGCCAGAGGTTGTGGGTTCGATTCCCACCCAGGACAAATGTTTGTGTGATGAGCATGATCATTTGTTCTGTGTCTGGGTGTAGTTTATCTATAATATGTATGTATTTAGAAATATATAAGTATGTCAGTTGTCTAGTACCCATAACACAAGCTCTGCTTAGCTTGGGACTAGATGGCGTTGTGTTATAGTTGTGTGGAATATATATAAAAAAAAAAAAAAAAAATGACCTGGTGAAGGTCACGTGTAGCCGATGGATGCGAGACGCGCAGGACCGGTTGTTGTGGCGACACTTGGGGGAGACCTATGTCCAGTAGTGGATGTTTTTCGCCTAATATGATGATGATGATGCTGCGCTTCATTGCCCGTTGAAAATTGATGATGCTAACGCAAATTTAACAATTTTTTAAAGCATATTGCATGCACGTTAATTTTATCTACAGAAACTTAAACAGATTCTACTTATTGTTTTTGTTTCAGAAGTGTTTGTTCCCTCACTCTTGTCCCTTTGCAAGCTAGCAAACTGCTTGAAAATTGATTTATTTGGGACTTATATGGTTGTTTTTTGAAATATGTGGCTATTTTTGCTAAAGCAAGCATATAATTTATTACAAAAAATATGACCAATCACAAAAAAAAAAATCACAATTAATTATAAATTAAAAATAAGGTGAGGAAGTGAGTGGTCACACTCACTTCCACACCCTATAAAGCTAGAAAAAAACAAAATTAAATACTTTTAAAAATATTTCCTATAAGTCTAATATCAAATAAATTAGTTAAAAAATAAATTCTATTTTATACAAAGGAATGTCGTCTCAACATTCCACTAGAAGTAAACAAACAGTGATAATGTGAAGTTGAAACACTGCGGAACTGGAGAACCAGCAGGTGGTTAGTTTATCGCTACAACAACATCGGAGCTCATTTTTCTCGGTTTACATTCAGTTGGAGCGGTGCAATATAAAAACAACATTTTCTTCCTTGTTTAAAAGGCTGGTGTTTGTTCGTTTTATTTTTTTATAGTAGATACTGTGTGAGGAGCTCGTGGCTAAATAATAACAGCCGCACGGGACGATCTTGAAGGTTAAGCAACGCTTGCCAAGGTTGGTCTGTGGATGGGTGACCATCTTAACATACCGTGTTTCCTCCGTGCCTCGGAAAGCACGTTAAGCCGTTGGTTCCGGATGTCATTTGTACATCTTTGGCAGACGTTACGGATAGTCAGAAGCCAGTAAATCTGACTCCAGTCTTGCCAAGATGTACTGTGTTACGCAGTTAATGGGTTGTGGAGGTCTGGTAGGCAGCCGCTCCGCGTAAAACACTGGTATTCAGCTGAACCCGGTTTGACTGGAAGCCGAACCCAATGTAGTTGGGAAAAGGCTAGGCAGATGATGATGAGTAGATACTGTGTAAACATCAGAACACATAGAGGAAGTGACATCGTATGCCAAGATTCTATCTAACCTATCAACATTACAAAGATGAGGAGTTATTTATTTATTTATTATTATTATAACACCGTTGTATTACAGAAACATCCAAGGCGATGCCATAACATACACATAACATATAAAACATTACAAAACAATACATCAAACGTCACAAAAACATTATAATACCAACAATCATTCCGGTTCCGGTTATCTGGCAGCTATAAGCAGGGGGTATTTAACTTGGGCACATTGCTCGCAGAACAGATGGTGTTGGGACCGAAAAGTTCCGCTTACCGGAAGACGCAACGTTGGAAGGCCTCTCACAAGGTGGACCGATGACCTGGTGAAGGTCCCGGGTAGCCGATGGATGCAAGATCGTTGTGGCGACGCTTGGGGGAGGCCTATGTCCAGCAGTGGATGTCTTTTGGCGGATATGATGATGATGATTTAATTTTACGAATATTTATCTCTGCGACTGTCCTGAAAGATTGATCTAGTTTCTCATCTGTATTTGGTTGGTTTCGGCGAGTTTTTGTGAGTGAGTGTTCAAACGTGAACATATACAAAATTGAACTCTAAAATCCCATTGCTGGTTATTTTGGTGTACAATAAAAAAATATGAATTAAGAAAGAACTTGGCTACATATATCACTATAATACTTTGCAGGATATTGGATTGAACAAACGAACATACAGACACACAGCAGCAGCAGCTTCAATTTACGACTATAAAAATAAAGAGCAGTACTCCATAATATCAACACTTTTATACAAAAGGGTTTATCCACATATTCTACATTGATGCAAGCACTCTTCACGATGAATTATTTCATATCCATTTCATTTTTCCTCTCAACCAAGTTCTGAATAACAATGGATCGAAGACATCACCATATAACTTCCAACGTTACTCCAAATACCCTTGGCCTGAAAGCCAGGCTGCATTAAGACTTGGAACTGATAAATCCACATTAACAAAGAGCAAAGTTTTCTCTTCGTTTATAACGTTTTCACACGAAACCCGTTAAATTGAATCAGATAAAAGTTTTGGCTAAACGTTTTGCGTAGTTTACCGTGTGACGCGGTTTGCGGCTTAACTTACAACTGAGGTCTCGGGTTTGACTGCGCGACCGTTATGGGAATTTGAAGGGATAATCTGATTTAAGTTTGCTATATTGTGGGTTGATTCTATGGAGATAAACGAATGAATGTCAAAATGTTACGGAACTGGTAATGGGGTAGTGTTGTGGTGAGTTATTAGTGTTGAGCGATTTAGCATTAGGTTTTGCTAAATCTATCTTTACAGGATCAGACTAATACCAAAATAACTGCGTATAAAAAACCGGGTTGCGTACCATAAACCTTAAATTTTTTTTACATGTTTTTATAACGACAATAGAAATAACTGTCTACCTATTACGGTTCTTGAGATATATCCCACTGGCAGACAGACGGACGGACGGACAGATGGACGAATGGACAGCAAAGGCTTAGTAATAGGGTTCCGTTGGTAGCCCTTTGGGTACGGAACCCTAAAAAGAAGAAGTAATTAAATGTGAGTACCATTAATTCATCATCATATCAGCCGAAAGACGTCCACTGCTGGACATAGGCGGATGCCTATGTGCGCTTGGGGTAGTCCAAGCGTCACCACAACGACCGATGAAAATGAGGAACATTGCCCGTTCTTTTCCCAAATACGTGTTCCAAAATTGGAACATTATTACAGGCCGCTAATACTCAATCTTCTTTCATTCAATTCAAATTACATTCAGCCAGTATGATTGAGTTTCAAACTTAGAACACATTCACATTTTACATTCCCTTTCAAATTGTCTATTGCTGTAATGCAATCATACGAATCCTATTTGTATAAAACCTTTGTGCTTTGCTTTGCAGTGTGTGTCAATGTTAGTTTTCCTGGTAAGCTTTCATTTGCTATTTATTAAACTGTTGTTGAATAAGCAAGTTAGTTTACTCTTTGTTTTCTGTATAGTATTCTGAAACTCTGGACATACATGTTTTTGTCTTTGGCAACTTAGAGAGCTCCATACCACAAGTTCAATCTCAGCTTGGGTGTCAGAGGTGAATAATTTTGCATAACTTTACTACTTGGTATATTAATATGTATTGTTAACAATATAGTGATTAGTTACTGTAAGTTTGGGAAGTAAATTATTTATTTATTCATTTTTATTTACTTCTAAATCATTTTGGTAAGTACTTTAAATTGATGCAACGTTAACTATTATTATTATAGCGATATATATTATGGTGATATATATCGATATGTATCTGTACTTATAAAGTTGAAGAGTTTGTTTTGTTGAACACGCTTATCTCAGGAGCAACTGGTTCGAAATGATTTTTATTTAATTTTGTTACCGTTTATTGAAATACACATGTTCGTAATTCTTAGGCAGACACTGGCAATGGCCAAGTGGAAAAAGACATGTTCGTAATTCTTATTGTAATGGAAAGATATATAAACAAATTATTTTTACATGAACAACTGTTTTTCTCTTGACTGTAACCTGTCAAAAAGAGTGAAGGGATCAGACCGGACAATTTTTTTGTAATGGATCAGAAAATAATTAAAACCCTGCAATAATATCCGACCGGAGTAAATCTGTTAATACGAGTACAATCGATATTAAAACTTCGGGAAAAAGAGAACGTTACGTACTTTATTTCAAAGGAATACCTTACAACCGCGTTTACAATTGTTTGTAACAGAAAAATATATGGGCAGTTTGTGACGGACGAGAGATGATTTATATTTGTTAACGCACCCACGTTTTAAAAAAACGTTGCCGGCACTGGATATTCTCTGAATTCCACCACGTTTGATGAAGCAGTTAGGTAATTTTAGTTTTATACCAGAATTGATTGTGCAAAGGATCATCCTTTCCGAAACAAGTGCAAGTCCGCCGAGAAAAACATGTGTTTTGTATGGGGGATTTTTATTTAATTTAATTTTTAGGGTTCCAAATAAAAAACGGAACCCTTACAGGATCACTCGGGTGTCCGTCTGTCTGTCCGTCTGTCACAGCTAGTTTTCTCCGGATCCACTGGACCGATTCTGTTAAAATTTGGTACACATAATATGGACTTTTGTGACCCAAACACGGGCGTGTTACGTAAATTATTAAATTTATAGTATGGGGGTCAGTTTTGGAACTAGAAAATAAAAATAAAAAAGTTTTTTCAACAATATTGTGTGACATATCAAACGAAAGAGTTTAATGTGAAAGTTTTTTAATATTTTTTTTTTCATAATTTTAAAATAAACGGTTTTGAAGTTATTCAAGACATTAGGCGAAAATACCATTATCTCCGAAATTACTGAGCCTAAAATACTTATATTTCAGGAAAAGCTAAGTATAGGAAGTCTAAAGTGTTAAAATAACATGTTAAAAAAAATCGTTTGGAACCCTTTGCAAGCGAGTCCGAATCGCTCTTGATCTTACTTGTTGTAATAGAAGCACACACAGTAGCAGCAGCACACAGCACAGCACAGTAGCAGTAGAAGTACACACTCTGGGAAAATTCTAACTGCCTACCTATTATGGTTAGACTAATAATATACAACTTGCTGACAGACAGACGGACGAATGTTCGGACGGATAGACGGACATTGGAAGCTTAGTGATGGGGTTCCGTTGGTTATACTTTGGGTACCGAACCCTTAAAACATCCAAATGTCACAAAAAAAAATCGACTCGCGAAATAAAACTGAATGTAATCGCCTGCATATTATGCTATCATTTTGATATTGGAACCGTATTCATTTCGAGTTTAACGTAGTCTAGCAGATGATTTTTTTTAAATGGAGCAATGGACCTGGAATTACATTCGATTGTGAATGACATTGCGATTTTATTTGCTACTGTTTGGAGAAGTTTTCCGTTAACTGTGAACGTCACTGAACTGAAATTTATTGATGATGAACTTTTACTTACATCCAAACTAGCTTTTGCTCGCGACTTGGTACGCGCAAATCCAGTTTTTTCCTGTTCACGTAAGATTGCGCCAAATCCTCTCTTAGTGCTCCTTTATCTTTCCCAAGGAACCTTTCTTTTTTTTTCTAACGATGGGAAATCATCAAAATGACTCCTTCCGCTCTGGGCGGAGCGGAAGGGAGTTTCCTTACTGACTAAAACCCATCCGTATTCCTCCTAATGCCCTTTGCGTCCCAGGGTACGGTGCCTCTTTCGAACGGTTTCCGCACCCCGGCAGGCACTGGCCCTAGCGGGCCCCGTCTCCCATGCTGACAGCTCTTTGAGGCGCGCGTGGAACACAGCGCGTCGTCGACACGGGCCTGGTTCTGATCGGACGGCGAGCCACCCAAAGCTCGCCGTCCGCAGGCCCTCGCCTACGGTGGCCGAAAATCGCCCTGCGACTTTCGAAGCCCAGGGCGTCTTCTTCTGTTTCCCAAGAAACCTACATGCTAAATTTAAGCTGTCGTCGACCGGTAGTTTCGGCTGTGCTGTGTGAGTCACTCACTTAGTCAGTAACGGAAGAATTTTATTGAATAATTAGAAAGACTGCTGGATGTAAAAACGACCATTCCATGTGCTACTGTTTGAGGAAGGTTTCCATCAGCTGTGGACATCTTTCGACTGAATTTTTTTGATGATGAAAAATTTTCACATGGGTCCAGAATTTCGTTCCATTTTCACTATAATCCATTCCAATAACTTACGGTCCCACATAAGATGCTAAGTTCGTACCTTAAGACCACACAGTGTAACTATGTTATTCCCAAGGCGATATTAATACAGAGCCGTTTGATTTACGTCCATACTGCGTGCCACGGCGAATAGCAATGTGCTGAGTTATCGATCGGTAGCTTACTATCTGCAGGAGGAAACCTACGTGGAGGCCTATGGCAGAAATATTGTTTATATGACCTGACGTGATAATGTATGTTATGCTGCGGCTGCACTATCGTAATATAGCTATAATGATGGCCATGATTGAAACACAACCAACTGAAACAACACCAATTGTGGCCATAATTATTGCCGTATTACGGAAGTGTAGCCGTAGCATTACTGGGCCTCAAGTCTGCTATTACAATAGTGTCAGAATGGTCTATCATTGATTTCATAATTGTTGATTTTGACAAGTTTGGTAATCTACTAATATAAAAGCGTCATTATGACTTTCCAATGGTCAACCACAGACACTCCATTGAAAAAAATGGCAACGAATTGTAATATCGTACATAATGACAAATGAATAAATAATATGTAAAAATGTATTTAGTTTGTTGTGGTTTTTTTTTAAGTCGTAGAATAATAAGGAAAGTATAAAAAACTACTGAATATTGGGTGGCCACGGGTGTGAAACGAGTGCGAATTTTATTCCTCCAAGGTCGCTGGCGTATATCGTCGTCTTAAGTGTGACTGCTGAACCGAGCAAGCCCGAGGTTTGGATGTTGAAGGTGTGACACCCCCGTGCCTCAGAAAACACGTAAAGCCTTTGGTGCTGTGCGAAATTTCTCGTAGGTTGTGTCGAATTGCTCTTCCATCGAACTGCGAAAGTTTAGAACAGAGAGTGAAACTACGGTTATGCTCATACTTTGTGTACTTTCATATTTCTCTCGTATCATTGTATTAGCAACCGTGGCCGAAATTAGGTCGGCAGGGTTGTTTTTAGGGTTCCGTATCCAAAGGGTAACCAACGGAACCCTATTACTAAGCCTCCGCTGTCCGTCCGTCCGTCCGTCTGTCCGTAATAGGTAGAGAGTTAAAATTTTCACAGATTGTGTATTATTATTGCCGCTATAACAACAAATAATAAAATTTTAGGATTATGGTACGAAACCCTTCGTGTGCGACGCCGACTCGCACTTGGTCGGTTTTTTTTAGTATAACTGAAAAAAAATAATAACAATTGTTAGATTAGTAGCTATTACTGTAGATAATAACCCTTTCATTTTTTCCCCAGCACCACCAAACCGGCCAACTATAATGGACGCAAAGACCAGAAGCCACACGCGTCTGCTGGAGCCTTACAACGAGGGAGACACCTTAGAACTAGCCTGCGAGTGCTTTGGAGGTGAGGCTGAACATGAATTAAATATATCTCTTCGTTATGATGGCTGTCTGACTTACCACATGTATGCCCTAATATTGTCATTTATGGAAGTTCTAAGTAAAAACACGTTTCCACCTGCAATCAGCTCACATGTAAGTTGCTTTACATGACGGGTTACCGAGGAACAATGCGATCATTCCCTCGATCAAATCCCGCAATCTAATGAAACTTGCATGCAAGATGGTAGCAAGTGGAAACGTTGAATAAGCCTGAGTGTCCATTGACGCGGAGCGAAGCAGCGGAGCGGAGAAACGGAGTAATTTAATTTTGGATTTGTATAAAATCTTAGTGCTTGACGCGGAGCGGATGTTTTATGTATTTCCATTGGTTGATATTTCTCCACTTCTCTCCTCTCCGCTTCAGTGGACAGTTAGCCTTAGGGTAGGATTTTTCTTAGTCTTTACGAGTCGGTGGACCATTTTGTTCTAACTGGGCAACGCAACGCCCTGTGTTCCACGTTAGTCACGGCATTAGTAGCGATATTAAAGTGCAAAAGACTGCTTGTATTCTAGAGGGGTACCTCTAGAATACAAGCAGTCTTTTGCACTTACTTTTGCATAGGTATATGCAAAACAGGATGTCAGGTCTCGCAAACCTCAACTGAAAATGGAAAATCCTCTGACCTAACGAGGGTTGTGTCCGGTGGGCAACTGTCCGATAGTTGCCCACCTGACACAATAGATAGGGGTGTTATTCAAATCAAGCAGAGACCTTTAATAGCAGTTTTGTATTCTAATTTAATCTTTAATTTTTTTATTATAAACTAACTGTGGCTGTTTTCATTCTTGATATATTTATAAGGTATTTTCTAATAAATTCGGGATTAGAACGACACAGTCAGTCAAACATAATTGAGTTTCTGTAAGAAAAGATTTATTGTTTTGTAATACATGAAATAAAAGTGAATTTACTTAATACTTAGAAAAACTTACATACCTGTAAGAAAAGAAACGACATTTAATGTTATTATTAACAATGTCTGTTTCTAATCACCATTAGAATATTTTAACAATGAAATTAATATTATAAATTCTTGTTTTCTGTTTACAAGCACGAGATACTTATAGGTTATCTTTTTCATAGCTTACAACGTCATCTGACAATTCACTGTGCGATGACGTTTGATGCGCGGGAAAGTTTAAATGTGTTAAAATATAAAATTAAAGAAAATTATATGTTTTCTTTACATCTCCCCCCTAAAGACGACAGAACGAACATGTCTGTTCATGTACGGTTTTCAATCGCATGCAGGAGCTGGGGTTAGCTTTGAAATGTGGAATAAATTCGACTCTGATCTCTTATGGTCAGTGTTTATCTTGTAAATTGAGTTTGAAATTTTTTCCATAATCTTGTACGGTCCGAGTTTCAATTCCTCAAGCTTCTTCCGATTCAGTTTGTTTCCATTCTCTACAAAAACAGTATCACCAACTTTGAAGTCTATATGTTTTCTATTTTTATCGTAAATTGTCTTGTTATAACTGTGTGATTTGATTGTATTTTCCAGTGCTTTTTCCCTGGCCTGGATTAAATCATGGTTAGTCTTCTTTTGTTTCAGCTCATTTGGCAAAATCGTAACATCCGTGCCATAAAGTAGGTATTTGGGAGCATATCCAGTAACAGTGTGCTCCGTTTCATTGTATTTTTGTACACAGTTGTGGGCTACAGATGTCCATGCCATTTTAGTGTCACGTTCGTTTATCTTGCATCTGATTTTATTGACCAGTGTCTGATTCAATCTCTCATTCAAGCCATTTGAAAAAGGAGAGTTCACTGCTGTAAAAATTATGGGAATGTTTTTTTCATCCAAAAATCTTTTAAATTCCTTAGAATTGATACCTGGGTATTGGTCTGATAGTATCAATTCAATGTCATCACTTTCTGTACAGTTTCTTATCAGTTTGGTGAAATCATTTGCGTTTTGAGTACTTGATGTTTGAGTGTATGCATATCTGGTGAAATGATCTAATAAAAGATGTAAATATTTCTTTGTTGACCTGGAACCTCCGAAGCCTCCAATTGTGTCAATAGAGCATATCTGAAAAGGTCTTGTGGCGGGACCCAAGTGGGACATCAATCCATATTTAATTTTTCCCCTTGATTTATTCTTTAGACATACTGTACAACTGTCACAGATTCTTTTTATGTTTTTAGTCATATTTTTTGCTGTATACACTGAGCTGATCATTCTCTGCATCTGTTTAATTCCTATATGACCCAGATCTGTATGTACACTTTTCATAAAAGCTATGCTAAATTCCTCTGATATAATAATTTTTTCTTTTTTCTTTACTTTTTTGTAGTAAACATTGTCTTTTTCTATTAACTTGTCTTTTCTGCATTGTATATTTTTATTTTCAACTTGATCTTTTAGGATATCTTCTAGTGTTATTGTATTTACTACTTTTAACTGCTCCCCTAGATTTTCATTTGGTTCAAGAACCGGAATCCTGCTTAGACAGTCAGCTTCAATGTTATATTTTCCTGGAGAATATTTAATTTGGAAATCATATTGTGATAAGTAATATGTTAGGTCTCCTAATTCTTCGTCTGTTCTAGATTTTATGTTCATCTTCTCCAGTGGCTTGTGGTCTGAGAATACAGTGAATTTCCGACCTATTAAAATATAGTGCCAATACTTTACACATTCTTTAATTGCCAGGCATTCCAGATAGATAGCTTTCTTCCTTTTTTGTACTTCATTCAGTTTTTTTGAAAAATATGCTACTGGTTTTTCTTCATTGTTTTTTTGTGGCTGTTTTAGAACTGCTCCTACTCCTAGTATACTAGCATCTGTGTATATGTGAATAGGTAGGTTTGGGTCAAAGATTGTTAACACTGGTTGAGAACATAACATTTGTTTCATTTCATCAAACGACTCCTGGCACGCATCTGTCCAGTTAAAGGATTGTCCTTTTCGCAAAAGGTTATGCAATGGGTCCAATTTTATGGCTATGTTTGGCACATACTTATGGTAAAAGTTTATTTTTCCCAGGAATTGTCTCACATTCTTTTGAGTTTTTGGTCTTGGAAAGTTTTTTATTGATATCAAATTATCTTTCAGTGGTCTGACTGAATTGTTCTGTATTACATGACCCAAGTATTTAACTGTATCTGCTGCGAATGTGCATTTAGAGAATTTTAATTTTAAGCCTTCGCTTTTAATTGCTTGAAAGAGTTTTTCCAGATGTCTGACATGATCTGAGAAATTTTCAGAAAATAGTAAGATGTCATCGATGAAACATACAGTGAAACCTCCAAGCTTGTGTTTCCGTATTATATTACACATTATCCTCTGGAATATAGCTGGGGACGTTTTTAAGCCAAATGGCAAACAGGTCCATTGGTAGTGACCCTCTTGTGTCACAAATGCAGTTTTGTGTCTATCTGTGATACGCAAAGGTATTGACCAAAACGCTGAGTTTAGGTCTAGTGTTGAAAAAAACTTGCAATCTCTTGTCTTTAGAATTAGGTCTTCAATAAGAGGAAATGGCTGTGATTGAGGCACTACGATTTTATTTAGGTCTCGAAAATCGATGCACAATCTTGATCTTTTATTTTCATCTCTTTTATAAGCTAACGTCACTGGTGCTGCAAATGGGCTGTATGATTCTTCTATTATATTTTTTTCCAATAATTTTGCAATTTGATCTTCAATCTCCTTCTTGTCTTGTATTGTGCATCGGTATGGCCTTTTGAAGCAATATTTTTCTATTAATAGATCAATGTGTGCTTCATAATCCGTTACCTGTCCTATGTCATATTTGTCCTTTGCAAACACAGATTTATTTTTCGAAATTAATTCATCAATCACTGCCTGTTTTTGGTAGTCTAGATGGTTTATACAAATTTTGAAGTCTTCTTCATGTATGCCTTCATTGAAGTTTACTATATTATCAGATTTTATCTCCTTAGAAACTATATCTGTTTTGTTTGTTTCCTTAGAAACTATTCGACTTCTTTGTATAGGTAATTTCTGTGTAATTTTTAAGTTTTCGTTTTGAACTAGGTAAAACTCTTTTATACAATCAAGTCCCACTAAAAAATCATAATCGAAATTTTCTTTGTCTATTACGAAAACATTCATTTTTTTTCCACATCAAAGATAGCTATATCAAGTGTTATTATGCCATTTGCCTTTTTAACGCCATTAATCGTTTTTAAGTTAGTATTGGTGAAATGACTGGGTTTCTTATTATTTATTTTTAAAAATTTTGAATTTATTAAAGAGACATTAGACCCAGAGTCATAGATTCCAGAAATTTCGACATTTTTATTCAGTACTAATTTTACTTTGATCAATGGCGGCACTATTAGTTTTTTTGATCTTCACACTGCAATTCACATTCCAATTCTGAATTGTTAATAAGTTTTATTTGCTTTTTATCTTTTTCAGTATTAAAATTTGTTTTGAACCAGCATGAATCTTCTGGATGGTAGCGTACACCTTTCTTTAATTTTTCACAAATACTACATTTTCTTCTATCTGGTTTATTATCTTCTTTCTTCTTGATTATTTTTTTCCTTGAAATTAAATGCTCTAATCTTCCAAGTTCACTAAATAAATTATTTGTATGTACCATTTCTTCTTTGTTAATTCTATCTGTTATGAAATCTGGTAAGCCGGCAGCGATTATATCAATAAGAGTTCCCTCATCTATTGTTTTCCTTATTTCAAGTAAAAGTTTTTCTTTCTTTACTGCATACTCTAACAAAGATCCTGATTAGTACTTGTAAGACAAAGCATACTTGCTAGCAGTCCAACCTTTATTACCATAGGTTTTCAAAAAACTTGATTTCCATTCTGACCACTCGGAGTGTAAGCTAAGTTTGATCATCATGGAGGAATACCAATCAGTGCATGATTTCTCAAGAAATAATCTGAAGATTTCAATTTTTTCTTCTTCTTTCACTATATCATACCTTGCACATTCTTTTTCAAATATTTCCATCCACTGATTTGCACTAGAACTTTTTCCATCAAATTTTTCAATTACAAACTTGTCAGCTAACTTTTTCATACTTTGTTTTTCCTTCTTTTGTTGACTTTCAACTAATTTTTCCAAAATTTTCACTATAGGATCTTCTGAACACTTTTTTTTACCAATAGCCATTTCTTCTTGGGAAGTTTCCTCTAAAAATTGGTCCTGAAAGATCATGTTTTCATCCTCATCAACATATGTTTGTAATATATCCTGTGTTGTTTTTATCCAAACACTTCTAGTTTGATATCTTTTTTTCAATGTATTCTTCACAGTAATAAAAGTTTTCGAGGACTGGATATGTTGGTGGCGTGATATCGCTTGACATTCTTCAGGAATAAGGAAAACTTTGTCGTCTTTTGTGGCAATTGCAGTTACGGCGATGTGGTTCGACTTTCCGTCTACAGATGGTTTAATTTCAAACGTAAATTTTAATTTCTCCATTTTCTGACAATAAATGTCGTTTTATAAGGTATTTTCTAATAAATTCGGGATTAGAACGACACAGTCAGTCAAACATAATTGAGTTTCTGTAAGAAAAGATTTATTGTTTTGTAATACATGAAATAAAAGTGAATTTACTTAATACTTAGAAAAACTTACATACCTGTAAGAAAAGAAACGACATTTAATGTTATTATTAACAATGTCTGTTTCTAATCACCATTAGAATATTTTAACAATGAAATTAATATTATAAATTCTTGTTTTCTGTTTACAAGCACGAGATACTTATAGGTTATCTTTTTCATAGCTTACAACGTCATCTGACAATTCACTGTGCGATGACGTTTGATGCGCGGGAAAGTTTAAATGTGTTAAAATATAAAATTAAAGAAAATTATATGTTTTCTTTACATATTTATAAGTATTATTTAATTTAATTTAATATTTGTTTATTTTAATTATTATTTATTTGATTTGATGAGTGTTATGGATTTTTATTGTCCGAAATAAACGTTTTTGATTGATTTATTGATAGCGCGATGCAGGATTTTTGTGATACGAGTAACAAGTTTTTCTATAGCTCATATGTAGCGGTATAGATGCCGCTACAATTATCTATTCCGCAGTGTGATCAACAGAGTCCTTTACAGTCCAAAGCAATTTAAAGATCTTTCTAAAAACTGTTTTATCTTGACTCCATAACAAAGAGCTTGCACTATAATACCGAGTGTATTCAGAAAGTTTTTGCGGCTAGAATTTCCCGCTTTTGCGTTTATTTTTTCCCATTGTGAGCAGCGCGGAAATTAGTGCTCGCCACTTGTGTGGCTATTTGTTTTGTAAACTAAGTTTTTTAGTGCATAAACCGCGAAGACAATATTAAACAAAATAGTGAGCAACGTTATAATAGAGAAAAGCTTACCTACAATCATAATGAAAAATGGAATTGAAATTCGGATTAACCTAGACTCAAAAGACCGAATCTTTTTTAAAATAACTTATTTATTCGTACGATCATAATGAAAAGTGGGATTATAATTGGGATTAACCTAGACTCACACCGAGTCTTTTTTTAAATAACGTATTTATGTGATTACAAAATTTTATCCCTTAAATCCGCACAAAAATATATTTTTTCTAAAACGCCTTGATCATCATGAATTATTCATCAAATTCTGATCTTAATCTCGTAATCAAATCAAATCTAATTAATCAAATTCTTGAACATGAAAGGCTTACCTTTGGATTACTGATTCTAGTTATTAGCAAATAAACTTAATATAATATTCAATCTTGATTTGATTAAGATTGATGAAACAATATTGAAAGGTCCTGAGGCGACAGCTTATGTCACAAAGTCACACTGCAGCGGCTGATCGGTCATTAGGACCAAATTAAAAACTGCCTAGTATTGTGTGGATTTGAAGTCCATTAATTTTATGAAAAAATGTGTACGAAATTTTGACCAGTACGGCTGTTATTTTTAGCTGCTCTGCGAGATTGAACGCGATTATATTATCAATAATTAAACAAATAAGCTTACAGATAATGTTAGAAAACCGTCATGACACATGGCAGTGGATCAAAGCGATGATGAATCACGTTTCTGATCTGCAGTGGAACAACCTGCCCCTTTTTTTTTGTTGTGATTTTGACAATGATACTCAAACTGCTCAACAAAACAGTGCATTTTTCCAACATTCAAACGAAAACAGAGCCTGTTGGATTGATGAAACGATAGATAGCAATAACTTCAATGAATTCCGCTGCTATGCCCTCGATAGGATTCACTTTACCGAACTCGATATTTTGGAGTATTTGGAAATGCTTTTTAGACCCCTTATTGTTCGTCTATTGTTATGGCATTCGTGCATTTTGTGATATACGAGTATTTGGTTATTAGTTCTGATTGATGTATTCATGTTTTTTTTATGGAGCTACTAGCACTTCGCCTGCGACTTCATTCGCACGTATTTAGTATTGCAATTTTGGTACGGCATCTCTATATTTTTTTTCAAATCTAATAATAGCTTATGTTACTTGGGGATAATGCAGCATTCTAATAGAGAAATAATTTTTGAAATAAGTCAAGTAGTTTTTGAGTTTATTCGATACAAACATACAAATCTTTCCTCTTTTTTTATTTGTGATGGGTTTGCTCTTGACTCTAGTCTAGGCCAAAGATGACAGAGACAAAGTCTACGATGGAGCGTGCTTACCCAGAAAGAGTCTGTTCACTCTTACTTTGAAGAGATTAGGGTTGCAAGCGTTTGGAAACACAGACGTAGGCGCCTGTCTTGGTATGGTCATATGAAGAGGAGGGATGAAACACGTATAAAATAAAGAAAACATAACGATCCGAAAAGTTTATCCATGTCGCTGTCAATGAAAAAAGTGCCTAGAGTTTGAAATTTTATTATTATGTAGGTACTCGTATATTCTTTTTCAAATAACATTGTCTTAACGAATAAGCATTAATACCACATGACAGCTTACTCAACGTGATTAGTTCATTTCAGTACTAAACGATGACTTGGAGTTGTTCTTTCTGTGATGTTTTTCTTGAGAACAGTTGGTTATGATCGATTTTCAAACCATAAACCTGATGAAACAGCCATAATGGTGTCCCCAACCTTCCAACCCACCACGGCATTTCTGTAGTTATTTTCCCACACAAACATTAGTCAATACATTTTCCCCAATTCTCAGAAGTGGGTCAACTAATCATTTTACTGTTTGCTTGAGGAAAAAATCTAATCCACCCTAGTATTGTATATTTGTGTATCTGCCAAATAATCATGCCGCGTTGATGTGCTGGCATTGTGCATCCCGCAATCTGATAAATAGGGGTTGCTTATAAATTATTTGTGTAATATTGTTATGTATTGCTTGGCTGGCGTTTTGGGGGTAGGTAGTCGGTAAGAAAAATGTGAGGTTTGGAAATATGTGCGGAGTACGGTAGTAGTGTGGTTGGTCTATTTATGTATTGGAACTCATGTTTATATACATACATTGTTACATATTTTATGGGAATTTTAACCCAGTTGTTTTATCAAAATATTTTTGAGGCTCGTAGCTAAGTAATAACAGCCACATTTGACGATCATCAAGGATAAGCAAAGTTTGTCGGGGTTGGTTAGCAGATGGGCAACCATCCATTACTCACTGTGCTTCCTCTGTGCCTTGGAGAGCACGTAAAGCCCTTGGCTATCATTTGGTTCTCTAGATCTATGATAGCCTATATGGGTAGTCAATTGCCCAAAAGTCTGACAACTACAAAGGAGTAGCTACCTAGTAATGGGGTAATACTGGAAGCCTCCCAAACAAAGATGGAAAGAGGCTAGGCAAACTGATTGCGTCATGTGCATTAAAAAAAAAACATATTATTTTCGTGTATTCAGATTTTATTACAGTGGATAAGTAACAAAACATCATGACAAAAATTTCATCTATCACTTAAAGGATTCTTCAAAGCCAAAAAGTCAAGCATTTTCACTCCTAATTACAAGAATTCCAAAAAATAACAAGACTCCGTTATGAATTCTTAAATCCTCTAAGTGACGACGCCTCTAGAGGTCTGACAGAGATAAGAGTGTCAAACAGTATGACGCGACGTTCGCAATGCCAAAACATTTTATCTTTTTTTTTGTCGCTTCTCAGAACTTTTGATGCCTACTTTAAATCTCTTAAGTAGCTTTTTATTAGACGCGAAATGTTCTGATCCTTCATTTAGGGTTGAGTTATTTTTATTTATTTTGACAATTAAATAAATCGTAACTTTTTTCATGACAGCTACAACTTGGGAGTCTTAAGTTAAGAGTAAGAATGATGTGGTCGAAGACGGGTCACGCTTTTTTAGAAGTAACCTATTCCACTTCTAAAAAAGCGTGACCCATCTTCGACCACATCATTGCTTACGATCAGGTGAGATAGTGGTCCAACGCATCTGTATCAATAGTAAAAAGCTATAATTTTCTGAGTTTGTCTCTGTACGAAATTATTAAGGACACGTGTGGGTTTGTACACGTGTCAAGTCAATATTAGACTTATTAAAGTAATAGGACACTGGTTATGAATATTCTATTTCATTCTAGATTATTTTCGCTCTACTTTAATTGACAAAAACAAACGTCCCGTGTTTTTAGGAGGGTTTGTCCCTAAGGGTGGCTGAGGGTAGCTTCTAGGCCTTTTCAACTTTGTACCTTTGTGTGGCTTAAAGTTTTATAATGTAATGTAACCTATACTTTAATGTGAACGTTTGGATGGATGGATGTTTGATACTAGATCACGCTCGAACGGCTGAACGGATCTGGATGAAAATTGGCACAGGGATAGATTATATATTAGATATTGATTGATTATATATTATATATTAGATTATTGAAAAAGTGCCGAAGGCTTGGAAGCAAGCTAACGTGCAGCCCGTGCCCAAGAAGGGTAGTCGAGCTGACCCGTCGAATTATAGACCCATCTCGGTAACGTCCATACTCTGTAAGACTATGGAACGCGTGCTGAATCATAAGCTCCTGGCGTACCTAGAAGCGAATGATATCCTTAGTGACCTTCAATACGGGTTCCGCCGAAATCGGTCAACTGGGGATCTTCTAGCGTATGCCATTCAATTCTGGAGTGAGGTCATAGAGAAGCACGGGGAGGCACTGGCGGTCTCCCTTGACATCTCGAAGGCCTTCGACAGGGTCTGGCACGATAGCCTTATTGGTAAGCATCCTTCCTTCGGTCTGCCTGCCGGTTTGTGTGATTGGATCGCAGATTTCCTGAGGGATCGGTGCATCCGAGTGGTCATAGATGGCTGCTCGTCTGGACTGCTGGATATTAATGCCGGGGTTCCTCAGGGGTCGGTGCTTTCGGCAACACTGTTCTTGCTGCATATTAATGATCTGCTTAAACCCTACCTACGGTACCTTTGGGTATGCAGGCGACAGCACCATTGCTGAGAGATACGTGTCCGACGCACGAGCTGGTGGGTCGCAGATCCGGTCTCTCCGGGAGGCAATGGTTGAGCGCTTGAACGTGTCCTTACAGGCTGTCTCTGAATGGGGTAATGCCAATCTGGTCAAGTTCAATGCTGCTAAGACCCAAGCGTGTCTATTTTCCGCCAAAAGATGCCAATTCCACCCAGCTTCATCTTTTCCAGGTGAAACCGTGCCGATAACCGACCAACTTGAGCTCCTTGGGGTTACATTAACATCTACTCTCAATTTTGGCCCTTACATAGAGGCAAAAGCTCAAGTGGCTGCAAAGAAGTTAGGGATTCTAGCAAAGGTGAGACGGTACTTCACGCCGGAACAGCTGCTTAAACTCTATCAAGCGCAAGTTCGATCGTGTGAATACTGCTCTCATCTTTGGGATGGATCTGCCAGATACCAACTTGACGCCCTTGAGAAACGAGCCAAGAGGATCATCGGCAATGAGAGGCTCGTCGCGTCGAAGCTCCAAAGTCTTGAACATCGACGGCGAGTTGCTAGCCTGTCGGTTTTTTACCGGTTGCATTTTGGGGAATGTGCGACGGAATTGCATTATTTAATTCCGCCAATCCCGTTCCATCATCGGACCACAAGACGAACGGCGATGCGCCACCGGTACATGGTGGACATCCCACCCATACGCACAAAACGTTTTTGTAACACATTCATAATGCGTACAGCTAAGGAGTGGAATTCCCTGCCGGAGTCTGTGTTTCCTGATAGCTACAACCTGGGAGTCTTTAAGTCAAGAGTGAATAGGTTATTTTCTAGGTAAGCGTGATCCATCTTCGACCACAACATCGCTTACCATCAGGTGAGATAGTGGTCAAACGCGTGCCTATCCATAGTAAAAAAAAAAGATATAGTCTGGCTTAGCACATAGGCTACAACTTTTTATTCCGGGAATATGTTTCCTTGGAATAATTTCCGACACAATGAGGTCGAACAGAAATGCGATTCCGTAAACAGTAAAAGTAAGGCCACTTCATGTTTACTTCAAACATGAAGTTAGCTGTCAGACTACAAACAAGTTGGAATATGCATGCAATTTTTTTAATTGCAAAATGAAATACTTATTAGCTCTAGTAAACATACCTGCATCAGCGATTCAGTTATAAAGCTTCAAAGAATACAATTACAAAGAGAAGTCAGATGTAAAGTTTGACGTCATCGTCTATGACGCCTATACAGCTGCCATAGAAAACAGCGTTTTCGCGAGAAGGACAGACATATTTGTTTAAAATAATTATATCGTTTTTCCAGTGATTTTGATTCTATTTTCACTGTTAGTATTATATTGTTGTATATTTTTAGATAAACTGTATAGATGATAAATAAATTTTTCTTGCATATTCCCTATTCATTTTATGCTGGCAAACGGGATCCAACGTCAAACACAAACTTATCAATAATAAAAAAACCGGTCAAGTGCGAGTCGACCAAGGGTTCCGTACTTTGTAGGTACATATTACTTTAAATACCTAAAGATATTTTTTTTTTATGATTTTATTACAAATGTATAGTTTTTAAATTTTTCCCTATACCTACTTGTAGTATACGACGGTATTATTTGCCAAATTTTATAGTACTAGGTCAATGGGAAATACCCTATACATTTTGATTCCCTTGAGAGTGTCGAGCGTTTTTTGCGGAAAAACGGCCGTATCTTTTTTACGTTAAGGTAGAAGTTTGATTTTTTTCACAGCTTCAAGAGACTGTAAATCTAAATATAAGTTTTTATTTCAACTCAATACCTCTGCGCGTTTACGAGATGACAGACAGTTGGACGGACGGACGGACGTACAACAAAGTGATCCTATAAAGGTTCCGTTTTCTTCTGTTAAGGTACGGAACATTCAAAGTTCCTAATTTTAACTAAATGATTTATATTATGTCACAAGCTCCAAACTTTCATTAGGTGTCGAATCGATCATTATTAAATTAAATTAATACACTTTTATTTACAGCATATCTGAACGTGTATTTCGATTCAAAACAAAAATTCTAATGGTAGATAATGCTTTGTTGCGTTAAATTCGTACGTAAAGTTAAAATAAAAAAAAACAGATACTACCGTTGACAAAACAAGCTCCCAAGATCCTCTAAATCTTGAGGATGGTAAAATACGTCCTTGTTCGGGGACCCTGCGGGCACGTAAAGCGCATGTTTTTATCAGTTAAGCACCGTCATTCATTACGGGAAACACAGCCAGTTTCGTCTTTAAACTCTACAGGTATGCTTTAAAGGTATCAAGAGTAAGTAGTTTAAAAATATGTATAGTTGGGTTGAAGATAGCATTCCGATAGAATCATGATTTGATAGTAACGGATGTGTGATAGTAACGGAGCGTCATTTCACAACGGATTAATTATAGTTGGTCTCTGGTTATCGTTACTGTGACGATTATTTTCTAGAACATTGGCAATGTTTGAATGATGCTACGAGTACTTTCTGCGTTGTATGCGTGAGGGGTATCCAAATGATGCAGCTAACTGTACCCTATTTCCAAAAGTAAGGTCTTCGACGTTACTTATCTCCAACGTTTTAGTCCCCTCTCATTCATCTATAAAATGCAAGTAAAGCAAAGGAGGTCTGTATGTTAAAATTAATCTTTTACTTTTTCATTCTCAGGCGACCCCCGCCCCCGCCTCACCTGGTACCTGGAGAACACCGTGATAGACGACTCATTCGAGCAGCGTCCAGATGGAGTGACGGTGAACACGCTGACGTTTCCCAACGTTGGCCGCCAGCATCTGAACGCCAGGCTTGTTTGCCAGGCCTCGAACACCAATCTTGCTGCTCCAGAAGCGAAATTGTTGATTCTGGATATCAATTGTGAGTTGATTGGTTTTTTTGAAGACTTGTTTCCGGGCTACGAATCACTAAATTAATCAAACGATTCACAGAAAAATAAAGAAACTAAATCGTTTCGCGAAACTAAGGATGTGTAAGTTGATGGCTGTCCACGTTTCATTGTGTTTGTTGTTCAAAAGAGTATTTATTAACTAGTTTTGATCTCCTATCCTTATCTTATCCTCAATCCTTAGTCCTGACATGACCAAAATGACGAGATCTAAATAAAAATAAAACTTCTAGTCCTTTTTAAACTCATTTCCTTTGTTTTTCTGTTGGATATTTTTATTAATAAAGCATAATCTTCAGCATATATGGAATTCTTTGCACTACCAATCATGTAAGTAGACACAGGATTTCAACAACAGATCAAATAGTTTTCAAAAACGAAACAAGCCAGTTGGGATTATGATTTTTTTACTATTGATAGGCACGCTTTTGACCACTATCTCACCTGATGGTAAGCGATGATGTGGTCAAATATAGAGCACATGCCCACATGGCACGTAGTATGGCACTGTTTTCGCTGATCAATATCAGAAATGGAATATTCCAACGAAAACATGACGTCAAAATAATAACAAACTATCATACTTACTAAATTCTGTAGCAAATTATACATTTCCTTGTACTCATCTCCATAATCCAAGGTAAGTGGCCATTTTTGGGTCTATTATAAGCAAGCACTCAATTGGAACTTCCGGATGAGCAAATCCGGTAGTTGGTTTCAATTACGAGATACACAGACAGACGGCAATGTTGTAGAATCGTGCAAATAATATTGCGATAGGAATATTGAAAATGATCTCGAGCTCGACCATTTTCTGAAAATGTACCTTTGTGATATAGAAGTTGTATGGCTGATCGTTGAGGTAGGAGATTAGGGGAAGTAGGTTACAAGTTATGAGGTTTCGAATAGACGTTACTGACGAGCGTAATGTACGAGAATTCCAGATTTTACAAGAGTTTTGGTAGGTTATATCTACCAATACCAATTGCTGTATACCAGCTGAAGTGGCAACGCTTTGGGATGGCCAGATGCCTAGCTGTTCTACAGTCCTTCAGCAACACCAATTTTTCTTTCATGTTTTTTAGAAATTAATTCTTGCAGTTTCTTCTTCTTAATTTTCTCTGCCAGGAAAATATACATACTATTATTTTTCATAAGTGTGTTATATTTATTTGTCACATCTCGTATTAAGAACAAGGCCAAATGGACGAGAAATATTTGTCGACGAGGTCCGATATTCGACCATTATTATTAGGTTGTTGGTGATTAACCCAACCGTTATTGATTGCTTCCGACAAACCCTCACTCCTGTTCATTATTATTATTGTGACAGTTATTTTTATGTGACCTAATATTATATTAATGGGCATCAGTAGTGATCCAAATCTGATCACCTCTTCTACATAGTTTGTTGTCAACAACTATTTTTGTTTTTGGGTGTTTTTTTTATTTGTAAGTTAATAAGTGTGCTCGAGACAGATTTGACTCCTGATTTCAAACACTTTACAAGGTTTCTTGCGTAGATTCCGTTCATATAGTTTCTAATCGATGTACCTTATATAGCATGGAGTGCTTGTTGGTTGATATTAGGATTTTTACTAAAAACATAGTTTGTTCAATGTGAATTTACACGAAGATAAGAACTTAGTAAATCTGAAATCTTCTTTAAAACTAGGCTGTCCAGTTTCTTTCTGCGTCCAGTTCAAGCATTCGATATAATATAAATTAATCTGATTATTTTAATCATAAACTTACTCAGATTTACTAAAACTTTTACTGTTCTGTTGGCGTATAACAGAATAAACCTGAGTCATTTTGTACTCATCAAAAAGTAAAATTTCTTCATAATGATTACTACGACCCTTTTCAGGCGTTCATTCTGTTGCACGGTGTTTCTATTTCGAAATATATTTCATCACACTTCAATCTCACATCGACCCCCTACCAATAAGTCTAGTTTGTTACAGTAAGACCACTGAGCGTGCAGATCCTCAACAAGCGGCCACAGCTGTCAGCAGACAGGAACTACGAGGTGGAGTGCAGAGCTGTGGGCTCCCGGCCGGAAGCACAGGTCTCCTGGTGGAAGGCTGGCAGGCAGATGAAGAGGAGTGCTAAGAACGTAAGTCATATAGTTCCAGAACAAGCGAGAACAGGTGTCAGCAGACAGGAACTACGAGGTAGAGTGCAGGGCTTTTGGCTCCCGGCCGGAGGCACAGGTCTCCTGGTGGAAGGCTGGCAGGCTAAGAACGTAAGTCTTATAGTTCAATCACAAAATAACAGCGGAGGAGTAAACCGCGTCTATTCATTGCTAAAATTATTCTTTTGGAGATACCAATGTTTGCAATAGTGTCGTGGAAATGTGAGCGCGTAAACCGTCTTTAGCCCCAACGTTTCGTTAACTTGAAATATCCATGGTATTTCAATGACACATGGTATTAAATGGGGTCATCAAGACATGATGTATTTATAAGTGAGATGTTGTTATGAGTACTGACGAAAGAACACCGGGGAGGAAATTGTTGATGAAACTACATACGTCGCTGTGGTAGATGCTGACGAAATATTTTACTAAGATTTGTCAAATAAAACTTAAGGTCTATCAAAGTCTGGAAAAATAATCGTCATAGTTGAGAACCTAATTGACTAGATTATTGATGACACTAAATAGCATAGATATAAATAGGTATTAAGATTAAGTAAAAATAATGTAGGCATAGTTTTTTCAGTTTGGCTTGACTTCATGACTTTTGGCTGTGCTTAGCTTTTAATGTTGCCATAAAATGCTTGGCTTTACGTATTGCATCATTGTACTAAGAAAATACATGTCTGTATCAGAATGTAAATGTTAAAATAAAATCGGCCAAGTGCGAGGCGCACTCGCACACGAAGGATTCCGTACCATAAACCTTATTTTTATTATTTGTTGTTATAGCGGCAGTAGATATACACAGTCTGTGAAAATTTCAACCGTCTACCTTTTACGGTTCTTGAGATACAGACCGCTGACAGACAGACGGACGGACGGACGGACGGACAGCGGAGGCTTAGTAATAGGGTTCCGTTGGTTACCCTTTGGGTACGAAACCCTAAAAATGGTGATTTTCTTAGAACAAAGCGGTCATAATTTTTTAATATACACAAATGATATCGTAGTGCAATTCGAGTATGGCAACATCCTCAACAAAAAAACATTACATTTCAACTGTCTTATTGACAATATTTGACATGAGTTCATGTCAATTATTGTCAAGTTGTCAGTTCAGTACAGTTGTACTTAACTGACAATGATGGCTGAGGCTATTAATTTAAATAGGAGAACATCCAACTTTTGACATTGTGGTTAGAGAAGATGAGGAATAAATATTAAAAAAAAAAACTTTTTTTTTCTATAGCTACCCTTATCATGTAATAAATAAATCATAATAACTATCTGCCCTAAAAATGATTAATGAAGATTATTAAAAAAATATTCTATTGAGCATTTATTTAAGTAGGTACATGTGGGCCATGAGCAGACCTACGCACGTTGATTGTACTTAATATTTTGAATACGTAGTCCGTAGTTTATTTTGTATAAATGCATTTCTATCAATGATATTTTAAGTAATAGGTAATATTTCTTTTTTGATGATCTGTTGTTGACAACACAACCTTTAAAACTTCAGACTTCCTTTAAAGTATACCTGAAAACAAAACTGTTCAGAAATTAAAACTCTACATTTTGTAGATAATTCTATTGACAGACGCAAAAAAAAATATCAACAAAAATTTGTTTGGGAGTTCGCCGGTGTTCTTTGTAGTTTCGACATATAGGTACTCGTTAATAAACTCCTTTAAATAAGAAGACTGAGTAGGCTTTAACATTGTGAGATTGATAATGCGTAACAGAAGAAATTTTCTACTACGTTCTAGATAAATTGACAAGACAATGTTTTTTTAATTAATTTATATGAGTTTAGAAATTTACAATACAAAGTACTTTGTAAACAGTAGCACTACGTTTTCAGCTATAGCTAAACCTTTGTTTACGTTTGTCACTAAAGGCTCCTGTTGACAGGTGCGTTGTGCCAGTGCGACAATGCTTTTTCATAGAAATTTCTCTATTGTTGGAGCAATTACAAAACCATTTCCAAGTATTCTTGTCTTCGCATCGTTTTCTTTTACGCCAATATAGCTAGGGCGACGGATCATGATTATTTTTTGCGTTGTTAATAAAAATAATAGTACATAATAGGTTTTACCTATCTATGTTATGTCGTCTCGTATATGTATTAATGTTATTTTTGTTTACGTCTTAATGTTTTTCGGAGAATATGTATCTATAGTCTCGTTTTATCAGGAATTCTGTTTGATTTTGTGTTTGGCATTTAAGAAATATCGTTTTTCTTTTATTGTATGATCGTCGAAATTATCATGAGTTAGACCTTAACGTTCAGTTACGAGAATCTAATAATCATCCAACAGAATACTATTATATTCATATTTTTTTAAGTACTTACTTATAACTGTTTTGCTTAATATAAGATTTGAGTAGTCATGTACATTTCGCTAAAAATGCCAAGTATTAATCAGAAAAAATCGTTATTAACCACGTTCTAAAGAGAAATATTGCAAGCGACAGCAGCTTAACTCCTAACACCCATTCCACATCCAATAAAGATTTTTCTCAGCGCCTTACACGATTCCCAGTAATCAGCTGCCACGCCAATTACTCTCTCTGCGCGGTTTCCCTGCTCAAGTACTGATTACAAACCTAAGCTACGTTTAAATCCACATTGATTGAACTACCACACGACAAATATGCTGAGCATTAATAATCTGCTCCGTACAATAATCTACTATTTGTTCTCCAATGTAAATACGTGCCAGACTTTGATTAGTAGATGTTTTTAATTAAATCCGACCACGAATGCCAGTTTTCGGTTAGTGTTGACTTGAGTTTATGTGAGCAATTTCATCGTTTGTTATATTAATAGTGCTGGGTAAATTTTGAAAGAACAATATATCCGTAGTAACTATAAAATTTTAATGAAAAAGACCACGTTTCATCTGCCTAGCCTTTTCCCAACTATATTGGGGTCGGCTTCCAGTCGAGCCGGATTTCAGCTGCCTACTAGACCTCCACAACTCATTAACTGGGTAACACAGTACTTCATGGAAAGACTGGAGTCAGATTTACTACCTTCTGACTATCCGTAACGACTACCAAAGATCTACAAATGACAGCCAGGACCAACGGCTTAACGTGCTTTCCGAGGCAAGGAGGAAACTCGGTATGTTAAGATGGTCATACATTCACAGACCAAACTTAGCAAGCGTTGCTTAACCTTGAAGATCAACCCGTGCGGCTGTTATTATTTAGCCACGAGCTCCTCTCGTGAAGTGAACTGTCATTTCATTTTATTTTTATGGACTGCCAGTCCACTTCGTGATCAATTCATCTAAGCTTACATTGTAATAAGTTCACAGTATCGCACTGATTGATCGTTGGTCTTACGGAGTGATTGGTAAATGAGATCTACAACGGTTTTGATCGCGAAATCTTGGGGTCCAAACTGGCTTATTTTTGAGTTGAAATTACCGCAAGTTATGAGATATCATCACGATTATGGTATGGCTGAATGGATGGATGATAAACCGTTTGAGAAAATCCAGACAATTACAAGCAAGACGTAGATAATATAAGTTAGCAGTAGTAGACACCTCATAATTGGCAGTTTTTGGAGGTGAGGCAGAAAAAATCTTAACGAGACGTACTCTCACAGGTCCGAGTCTCGGGTTCCGTACCATAAAGCGGAAAAAAAATGTTTCGTGTATGTCAGCTCCCTTTAATTTAGTAGGTACGCACTTACACTACACATTGCGCGCACAGTGCGTGATTCTTGAGATACAGCTCACTGACAGACAGACGGACGGATGGATAGCGGAGAATTAGTAATAGGTCGTACAAAACATGACGTCTGAGGAGCTCGTGGCTAGATAATAACAGCCGCACGGGTCGATCTTCAAGGTTAAGCAACGCTTGCCAAGATTGGTCTGTGGATGGGTGACCATCTTAACATAGCGAGTTTCCTCCGTGCCTCGGAAAGCACGCTAAGCCATTGGTCCCGGTTGCCATTTGTAGATCTTTGGCAGTCGTTACGGATAGTCAGAAGCCAGTTAATCTAACTCCAGTCTTGCCATGAAGTGCCGTGTTACCCAGTTACTGGGTTGTGGAGGTCTGGTAGGCAGCCGCTCCGCGTAAAATACTGGTATTCAGCTGAATCCGGTTTGACTGGAAGCCGACCCCAATATAGTTGGGAAAAGGTTAGGCAGATGACAAAACATGGCGTCCAATTTGGACGCCATGTTTTCGGGGTCGAAATCTGTGCAAATCTGTACTAGTGCCACTCATTTCAAAGAACGTAGTCAAATCAAATCTCAAATTGTTAAACAATCCATAATGAACAGATACAGGTGAAAAAATGAATGAATAGAAACAATTATGGACCCTGTGGGGCACAGAAAAAATAAATAATTAGGAAAGAGGAAGAGCGCTTGTTAATAACTTTTCTAGTAAAATATGTGTTTAATTATTTCATGTCTTTCTTTTACCTACTATTAAATATTTTATACATATTACTATTATTATCTACATATTTTTTGTTTGATAAAATTACATTTGTAATTTTTTTTATACTATTTATTAGTGTTTTTATTATTTTAATACATATTTTAACATATATCAGTCGGTTACCTGTCGAACCGTGTTCAACTTTGTATTTTTTTGTGGATTTTGAAAGAATAATACGAAGTAAGAGTACGAGTTACTATCAAATTAAAACGAGGTAGTCAACGTTTGGAGCGCTTGTAAAGTAATCGTATTATACTATTGCTCTGCGATGTCGTGTCAGAAGTTGAGTACTATTTCTTTATGCTCCTGTGGGAATTCGCGAGAAACTCCGCAGTCATAGCTTACACAAGTTACGAAGGAATCCTGTAAATTTCTCGTTTATGGCACTTCTTCGCTTTTGCCAGAATCAAAGCTAATTTGCGTTTTTAAATTTTTATCTGTTTTATCGTTAAAATACTTATGTTGTGCATTATTATAAATAAAATCTAAACTAATATTATAAAGCTGAAGAAATTGTTTGTTTATTTGGTTGAACGCGCTAATCTCAGGAACTACTGGTTCGAAAGTTTAAGATCACGCTACAACCAATTGGAGCGGAGCATTAACAAAAATTGTGACGCAGTCACGCTGAAGAAATTTCGCAGATCAGCTGGTTACAATAAAATGTGGGAGCTATTGATATCTCTTAGTCCTTCTTAAAAATATTATTCTCTTTCTGGGACAATTGGGTAAATACAGGTGTGATGTCATGTAGTGGTTGAAAAGAGAAGTATATACAATGTATAAAGGTAGTTAGTAGGTATTTAGACTTTAGATGTACCAAAACCTTTTTGACTGACTTCAAGGAGGAGTTTCCATGTTCAGCTGTATGTATTTTTTGACGTCATAATGAATAATCAGATCAACTAACAACCAACAAATCAACCAATGAATCAACTTAATTATTTTTCGGATTTGCTTTTATTGAAAATAAAACGATGTTAGATTGGTAAATAACACAAATGTTAGAAATATCTCGCTCATCCGCATAATGTCATGTAATTTGGACATTCACATACCACAAACCATAAAATGAGGCAACGCAATTTGTAATTAATAAACCACTAATTAAGGAAGTGTTCGTTGGGGAATAATTGCAATTCATATTTTAATAAGTCAGTTAACTAACATTTATTTATTTACTCAGTTATTTATTACTGAACAAAAATACAAACGATATCTGTGGTGTTATAACGCAAATGTCACTAAAGTCGCTCACGGTTACTCATAGTGGAAATAGACATTACACTCTATTTGGGCATCGCCATAGTCGGGTGTCATATTATTATTAAAACGCTTGCTCTGTAAGAGGAAAAGTGGCAAAATTTTTTATGAAAGGTCTATTTATCTTTATAATTGAAAAAGACGTCCACTGCTGGCAGTGGATTATACCCCTCTTGGCATAAAATTTTAAGGCATAACATAGTTTGGCATAACGTTTTCGCATAACTTTTTATTAGCATAATACTCGTAATACTTTGGCATAATGCAAAAGTATCAGTTAGTCATAGCATAACTATAATTTAGTCTAATATGTTTTGGCATAAGTTGGAATTGCATAAATTTTAAAGGCATAATTACTCTATCGGAATAGGTTAAGGTGCAGCGAAGGTGAGCCATGAGCCGCGAACATGTTTTTATTTGAGTTTATAACATTATGTTTTATAAAATTATGCTTCATTATTATTATGCTATCAGTATTTATGGCAATAATCATTATGGCAAAACATTTATGCCTAATAATATTATGCTCAAAGATCATTATGCTGAATTTCGTTATGCCTATGTAAATTATGACAATATATTTTATGCTTATGATTAGTAAATCCTGGCAGTGCTGTCAAAGGCCAGACCAAGTATCTCCACAACAACCGATCCTGTGTGTCTCGCATCCATCGGCTACCTGCAACCCTCGCCACGTTATCGGTCCACCTTGTAGGAAGCCTTCCAACAACGTTGCGTCTTTAGCAAAAACGTGAGGAGATAGAATTTTCGAAGTATTTGAAAAACCGCAAATATTTTTTCTGTGTTCACTTTTTGCTACTAAAGCACTAATTAATAGAATTTTTTTGAACATGCAGGCGATCTTTCACTCGCTTGTAAAATAGGTTCACTTAAAAACCCAAAAGCCGCTGTTACGCCATCTAGTAGCAACAGTTACAAACTATTATATTTTTAGTATCGTACCACAATTTCCTTCTGTTGGTCTCCATGACACACATAGAAGGACTAGTTATCTGTAATTACTTGTCTTATCTATCGCCTACATCTAAACGTACCTACTTGTTTTTATTATGTGGTCGTTCGATGAAATAACATGTTTTCTTTGTACAATTGAAGTTATCGGACTGAAGAAAACTGATTTTGTTTTTCCATAAAGGGTGACCATCTTTTTACACCTATATTTTTTGTTATAGGATTTTTTTTCCTCTCTCTCTTTTTAATTTACTGTATTTGAAGGAATGAAAGAAACTAATCCTAAAATGATTGAGTGAGGGGCTGACAGACAACGCACAGCTGAACTACTGGTCGTAGACAGCTGACATTTGGCATATAGGCTCCTTGAGCAGTGTAGGGAAGTACGAGTACTAAGAGAGGATTTCCAGAAATTCTCACGGTAACGGGAAAAACGAGATACGCGGGCAAAAGCTAGTTCTATATATTTAATAATCAGAATGTAAGCATAGAGCACACAAGACCTTTACAGTACAAACAAAACAAAATGTTAAAAAAATGGGCGAAGTGCAAGTCGGCCTCTCACACGAAGGGTACCGCACCATAAACCTTAATTTTTATTATTTTTTATTGTAGCGGCAATAAAAATACAGATCTGTAAAAATTTCAGCTGTCTACCTATTACGGTTCTTAAGATACCATTTCTTAAAATAATAGGGTTCCGTTTGTTACGCTTTGGGTACGGAACCTTAAAAAACATCAAATCATTACCTATAACGACCAAGAAGTGTGCCTTGCGGCTGCTTTATTTTGTATTTTACTAAAGTAACCATGAAGTTGAAAAGCCTCCCACAAGGTGTACCAATGACCTGGTGAGGGTTAGGAGCAGCGGATGGATGCGAGACGCACAGGACCGATTGTTATGGCGACCGTTGGAGGAGGCCTATGACCAGCAGTGGACATCTTTCGGCTGATATTATGATGATGAATCATAAAGTTTATTGCTTCTAATTAATTTGCTTCTAGTTAATTTCTACTGAGATGAGTAGCCAAACTGGTCCGGAGGAATTCTTTGAAAGAGTAACCAACCTTTTGGCTGACTCCTTCTTAATTTAATTAAGTAATAAACAAATACAGCTGCTGGGTGGGGAAGCGGGCTGCATACTCTAGAAGGATACGCTTACATTTCACAGACAAAGAAAAGTTCAGTACGCTACAAAAAGAGTATATAATAAACTCTAATTAAGCAGATTGTTAATTTCGTTCTGTTTAACAAAAGTAACTTAATCCCAGCACTTTACGTTTTATGTTGATTTAACCACCAAAATTAGTTAATCGTAGTACCGTTCCACTATCTAGGTAAGTATAGAGCAATTTCAATTATAATTATATACTAAATTTTAGTGTACCAACGTATTATTATTTCACTTAAATTATCTTCCTACCGGGAATTTGATGAAAATGTGTTAATTGCTAATTTTCTCCCATCATTTGTGAAAGTTAGTGAGCGTGGCGGCCATTGTGTGGAGTGATGGCAGTATGTGGGTCAGAGCGCTGGTAGACAATGTGCCATCACGTCGGTAATTAATTCTTTTCATCGTCGAGTTGCGCATAGTTTTGAGAGTGTTGCTGTTGCCACTGTTTACGTTCACTCGTGGATTTATGTGGCTTCGTTCGCGAGGATTATTTTGACTATAGCAAAACTCGTCATTCGCTTTACCCGCATGGTAGGGTCTCACCTTGGTTCACTTGGAAGTCCCTGAGTCGCCTCAGAATGCAAGTAGGTTGACTCCAACCGCGCAAAATGAGGTACTTTGGCGGATCAGCAGCAGGTTGCGGATATGGAGCAGAAGCACAATGTATGCTCCACCTCCTACGCTCCACAACATGCAGCCAAAGTGAGCTGCCACCAACGAAGTCTTGGAAGTGGCAAAGTTTTGGTTTACTCAATTTTAACTATTTCATCGACACGAAGAACCCCACGAGAATGTAATCACTGTAGTAAGTGACCTATGTTTTACTCCAAGCCCTGGTCCATCCGTTTTACAAAATTCAAGCTTTTTGTAGGAGGTGGTGGCGAAAAGACCTAGACCTCTACATACTGAGCTGAGCGAGGTGACCAGGTAAAATATACTTGGAAGGATTTGGGGGAGGCCCAGCAGTGGGACTTTTTACGCTTTTTAAAATAAATATGAACCGGCCAAGCGCGAGTCGGCCTCGCACACGGAGGGTTCCGTAAGGTAAACCTTAACTTTTATTACTTGTTGTTATAACGGCGTTGTTATGAATGAGGAGCTCATGGCTAGATAATAACAGCCGCACGGGTCGATCTTCAAGGTTAAGCAACGCTTGCCAAGGTTGGTCTGTGGATGGGTGACCATCTTAACATAGCGAGTTTCCTCCGTGCCTCGGAAAGCACGTTAAACCGTTGGTCCCGGCTGTCATTTGTAGATCTTCTTGTAGATCTTTGGCAGTCGTTACGGATTGTCAGAAGCCAGTTAATCTGACTCCAATCTTGCCATGAAGTACCGTATTACCCAGTTAATGGGTTGTGGAGGTCTGGCAGGCAGCCGCTCTTCGTAAAATACTGGTATTCAGCTAAATCCGGCTTGACTGGAAGCCGACCCCAATATAGTTGGTAAAAGGCTAGGCAGATGATGATGACGATGATGATTAATTTATAACGGCAATAGAAAAATGGAAATACATAATCTGTGAAAATTTGAACAGTCTACCTATTACGGATCTTGAATAACAGCCTTCTGACCGACAGACGGACGGACGGACAGCGAAGGCTTAGTAATAAGGCTCCATTGGTTACCCTTTGGATACGGAACCCAAACAAAATACCATCACTAGCATTAGTAGGATAGGAAACATGTACTTAATCAGTTCGAAACGCGTACGAAAAGACATTGAAGAAATGCAATTCCTGTGATATTGTTCTCACTACTTCAATCTACTCATATACTTTTGTCGGAAGCAAACGTTACTTCCGTACGTTTTCCAATACTGCCATTTACATAGTTTGAAGACTGAAATTTTGAGTTAAATTCCCAGTTTGTAAAATTGCGTGACTGTTAAACTTTTAACTGGCACGGTTTATGCTTATTTGTTAGGCAAACATGAAGGTAAGTGGGTCAGACGTGAATAAGTTTGGTTGAGCTTTTGACTCTCATAATATTGACTTTATATGAGAGTGATGGAAGTGGGACTGCACCTAATATGCACATAATTGTGCATATGTCCTGCACCGAAGTTTAGTCTCCGTTGAGAGTGACCAACATGGCTGAAATAAATCAGGACTATGAATAGAATAGAATTTTCTTTATTCAAGTAACACAACTCAAACTGTTAGTAAAAAGACTATGTTAGTAAACACTGATAAAACAAAACAACACAACAAATAATGGTGGGTCACTGCTGCGACAAGCCATGCGAGATTCCACAACAGCGACCCACGTACATACAGCCCAGGTGACTGGCAATCATGCTTAGGATGCTGATGGTGCTGCCCCACACCCTGCGCACCAGGGAAGCGCACCTTTTACGCACTGTTGTGTAAAAACAATCTACATGCGCATCTGCGAACAACCCCAACGCACTACAGAAGCGGGGCAGCCCCACCAGCATCCTAAACGCGTTATTATACTGAACGCGGAGAGCATTATACGATCTTTGCGTACACGTAGCCCACAAGCTGCACGTGTTTAATGAAATACAGTAAGACTTTGACTGGAAGTGAGCATCGTGCAAACCTGCGAACCAACATGGACGCTCTAATCGACAACGCCCTCCGCTCTCGTTCAATGTCATCATCGTCTTTAAGGTCAGGGGTCAATATATGACCAAGATATTTGAATTTCTGGACTCTTTGTAAAGGCGTGTCATACAATAGTATAGAAGGCACTTTTTCCGGACTCTTACCCCCCTTTAAAGACCTGAGATATTATCAGGTTTTAGATTATTATCGTATAGGAATTTGTTTAATGGACAAATATAGCGTTTGCTTATGAAATTGTTTTATAATTGACTTGATTTATTTATTATTTTGTGGTTGCACATTGTGATATTATTGATCTTTTTTTTATATTATTATTAAACTTTATTTTTGACATTTAATTTTTATTCGACTGGAATAATTTTAAAATGGAATTTGGATTATTATTTGTATGACATTATGATTTGTTTCCAAATTACTATTGTTTTTCTTTAAATTTTAACTTTTGACATTGATATTATATTTTTTTTTCTTATTTTGAATTGAATGATTTGAATTACTACAATTATTTAATGATTTTGTGCACATGCGACATTATAAATTTTTATATTTTATATTTATTATTGAAATTTATTTTTGACATTGATTTTTTTTTTCTTATTTTGACTTAAATGATTCGAATTTGTATTATTATCATTGCATAATGTTACATCATTGATTTCTTACATTTATTTTTGACACTTTTTTTTAATAAACATTTTTGTATTATGATTATTATTTTACTAAACAATTTATATTGTTAAGAAATAAATTACTTCTGACTTATGACTTAAGTTTGGTCTTCAAAATTAGGACTTCGCAAAATCGGTAAATGCCCAATGGCGGCCATGTTTCCTAAATCAATCATAATCTTCTATTGTTAGGCACGACGCGACATTATGATAATTTGTCGAATGGAAATAATAAGAGGAATAATTACTGTAAAAAAGGGTTGTTGGATCATTGCGTTGTATTTGTCTGCGGGAGTCTTATCGTCCCGTGTAAAAGAACATAACACGGAAGTCTGGATTCTGTACCTTGAAATAATACAACAATATACTAACGTCTTCATGCAATGTCGGTAAAAAAGAGGTCAACCTTCTTTCCTACTCAATAAGAGCTGTTATGATATGTTTAACCAAGTACTACGAGTTTCACACATTTTCCTACCAACCGATGCATGCACAAAAAGGATTTGAATACCAACTGACGCAAGACGCAAAATATGGTTCGATTTCTGGATCAAAAAGTATAGTTCGGGTTTTGTCGGGAATTTTCAGTAGCAACCTAAAGACTATTTTTTTCTGGATTGATGGCAATAGAATTATTAAATGGGACTAGAAGAAAAGTGACATAATATTGAGTATATCTACTGTAGAACTTACACTGTGCCTTGACCCTTCGGAGATCATAAAAGTCAAATGACTACAAGACTTATGTATTGAAAATCTTTTCTAAATGAATTCAACTGGAAAACTTTACAAAACACATGAGAAACAATAAGAGAGTTCTGAAGTGAAACTTGAAATGGCTCGAACACAAAGACTGAAGATTAAGTAAGAGCTGCAAACGCAGCGACTTGTGTGAACGACTAACTGTTGCTAACGCTTTGTCTTAATATGTACCTACTGACTTCTTATGTACTTAAGTTGACGGTGCAAAAGACGTCGCGGGTGAGTGAAAGTATTTCTGTTTATGGCCAAACAATTCTACTATAAAATCGTTAAATCGTTGTTAAGACAACATTTATATGCGTTATTAGCCAAAACAAACGTGTAATGTTTAAAAGGGTTGTGTGTCTTTAAGAGACACAACCCTTAAAAAACCGGCCAAGTGCGATTCAGACTCACATGAAGGATTCTGTTCCATATAAACCGAAAAAAAAACATGGTTCCTGTGCATGGGAGCCACTCAATTTTTTTAATTTTTAGTTGTTATAGTGGCTATTGAAATACACAATCTGACGAAATTCCAACTGTTTACCTATTACGGTTGTTAAAATCCTCTCCGCTGCCAGAAAGATGGGCGGTCAGACGGACAGACAGCGGTGAGAGAGTACCGTTGCTTACCCATCGGGTACGGAACCCTTAAAAATACGATGTGAGCTGTCAATCTATACAAACATGACGTGAGCTGTCAATCTATACAAACATGACGTGAGCTGTCAATCTATACACACATGATGTGAGCTGTCAATCTATAAAAACATGAAGTGAGCTGTCAATCTATACAAACATGAAGTGAGCTTTCAATCTATACAAACATGAAGTGAGCTGTCAATCTATACAAACATGACGTGAGCTGTCAATCTGAACAAACATGACGTGAGCTATCAATCCATACAAACATGACGTGAGCTGTCAATCTATACAAACATGACGTGAGCTGTCAATCTATACAAACATGACGTGAGCTGTCAATCTATACAAACATGACGTGAGCTGTCAATCTATACACACATGACGTGAGCTGTCAATCTATACAAACATGAAGTGAGCTGTCAATCTATACAAACATGACGTGAGCTGTCAATCTATACAAACATGACGTGAGCTGTCAATCTATACAAACATGACGTGAGCTGTCAATCTATACAAACATAACGTGAGCTGTCAATCTATACAAACATGACGTGAGCTGTCAATCTATACACACATGATGTGAGCTGTCAATCTATACACACATGACGTCAACTGTCAATCTATACAAACATGAAGTGAGCTGTCAATCTATACAAACATGAAGTGAGCTTTCAATCTATACAAACATGAAGTGAGCTGTCAATCTATACAAACATGACGTGAGCTGTCAATCTGAACAAACATGACGTGAGCTATCAATCTATACAAACATGAAGTGAGCTGTCAATCTATACAAACATGACGTGAGCTGTCAATCTATACAAACATGACGTGAGCTGTCAATCTATACAAACATGACGCGACTTTCAGATACGTTCTCGAATAAATGCCATACATATTTGTGTGTGTGCCATATTAATTGGTCAGACGCACGTTTTACGTAGAAACTCGAATTTTATAGGTTGATACTGTTTGAGTTATACCGAGGAGTCTACGAAGAACTCGTGGCTAGATAATAACAGCAGCACGGGTCGATCTTCAAGGTTAAGCAACGCTTGCCAAGGTTGGTCTGTGGATGGGTGACCATCTTTACATACCGAGTTTCCTCCGTGCCTCGGAAAGCACGTTAAGCCGTTGGTCCCGGCTGTCATTTGTAGATCTTTGGCAGTCGTTACGGATAGTCAGAAGCCAGTTAATCTGACTCCTGACTTGCCATGAAGTACCGGCAGCTGCTCCGCGTAAAATACTGGTATTCAGCTAAATCTGACTTGACTGGAAGCCGACCCCAATATAGTTGGGAAAAGGCTAGGCAGATGAGATGATGACTGTTACCAGGAAAATAAAAATTTTTGCCTATTTTTTTTGTGGCTTATTCACTATTTGTACTCTCAGTTACCCAAAATTCATGTTTTCACAAAAAACCATGATTATTTGGAAATGTAAATAAATACAATTACAAAAACTTTCAATATCAATTTGCCGAGCCTTTTACAGCTATAGGTACAAAAATAAGAGTTGGTTTCAATATTAACCGGATTCGGTCGAGCAGTAACCACCCTGCACTGCGGGTGGACCCGTACAAAAAAAAAAAATCTAACCTGATGTAGCCAAGTACCATCAATAGGGATGGTTCCTGAGTAAAAATATGATTCTACTAAGTCCGTCACTTAGTTTATCGAAAAATATTTGATATGTATTCTTTGCTTTATCAAATCAATAATACTTGACGAAGATAAAACGCATCAAAGATCAGGGAGTGGGGGCTTATGACGTCACTACTAGGTAATAGCGTTCCGTACCATAAAACGAGCCAAGAGGATCATTGGCAATGAGAGGCTCATCGCGACGAAGCTCCAAAGTCTTGAGCATCGACGACGAGTTGCTGGCCTGTCGGTTTTCTACCGGTTGCATTTTGGGGAATGTGCGACGGAATTGCATAATTTAATTCCGCCAAGCCCGTTCCATCATCGGACCACAAGACGAACGGCGATGCGCCACCGGTACATGGTGGACATCCCACCCACACGCACAAAACATTTTGGGAACACATTCATAATGCGTACAGCTAAGGAGTGGAATTCCCTGCCGGAGTCTGTGTTTCCCGATAGCTACAACCTGGGAGTCTTTAAGTCAAGAGTGAATAGGTTACTTCTAGGCAAGCGTGCTCCATCTTCAACCACATCATGGCTTACCATCAGTTGAGATGGTGGTCAAGCGCGTGCCTATTAATTAGTAAAAAAAAAACCTTAATTTTTGTTATTTGTTGTTATAGCGGCAATTGAAATACACAATCTGTGACAATTTCAACTTATTACGTTTCCTGGGATACAGCCCGCTGATAGACAGACAGATGGACAGCGGAGGCTTGGTAATAGGGTTCCGGTAGTTACCCATTGGGTACGGAACCCTAAAAAGTGTACTGAAATGTGACGTTACATGTGTTTTCAATGCACTGTATCGCCTTAACGATATACATGTCCAATATTTTTTTGGAAATCTATCTCACGGACTTATTTAGATTGTTTTAGTCAATTACCCTAGTAAGGATTCCTGTCCATTTGCGCGGAGCAAAGCAGCGGCGCGGAGAAATATTAAATAATTATGTCGGTTCAAATGTCAGTGGTGCGGAGATTTAATGCAATTCCATTGGTTAAAATTGCTTCGTTTCTCCGCTCCGCTGCCTCGCTCCGCTGTAATGGACAGGCACCCTTACATGGAGTGACTGCCTAGCCGAAGTCCACAGCCTGGTAACTAGGTATACAGTTTTCAAGACTGGTGTCACATTTTCTGACGTTTGACGTAACGATTGTTCTACAAATGACAGCCGGGACCAACAGCATAACTTTCCGAGGCACTGAAAAATCTCGTTGTATTAAGATGGTCACCCATCCACGTACTAACCTCGGCAAGCGTTGCTTAACCTTGAAGATCGATCTACGATTACTGTCATTTGTAAAACATGACGTTCAAAAAGAGCTGGCTCACAGCCTAATTTGAATAAACGACTTTTGATTTTGATTTTGAGTTACAAGCTCCTCCATCTATTTATTAGAGGCTTGGTTGCCGCACTTACTCCTGACGTTAGACCATTGTGCGTGAACCATGGCGGTCGTCATTCCAACCAACCAATCTCCCTCCTGAAGCGAATCAGTCCTCCTAGTGTCTTCAGGATCGAAATCAGTGCCTCTATTGTTTGCCTCCGTATCGCGGCGATGCCTGTGCACTATAGGAGCACGTGCGATACCGTTTCCTCCTCCTCCATGCACGTTCTGCACAGAGTACCTACTGTCCGTTATACCTATCGTGTGGAAATATTTGTTCAGTTAGCAGTGCCTGGTTATGGTCTCCGCCACTATTTGTTGACTGTCCCTAGTGCCCCTATCCAGGAGCAGAAGGCTTGTTTAAACAACCGAACATTTAAAAAATATAATTCGTTTTGCAACCTTGTTCGAGGAAAACCGGATTTGTTAGAAGTAACAGTGAAAAATGAATACAGTTCTGATGTGCAAACATTTTCAGCTTTACACATTGTTTTATTACGAACTGCTCTAAATTTTAGACTAACTAGTATTTATTCCTAGTATTTTTACCTCACTCTATCCCAACTTTAGACATGGTTTAGATATTTTTATATGAATTGGGACCTATGCATATTATTTTCGTATAAGATTTCTTTTAATTGCATACCTGGTATTGCTCATGGCTTTTGCCATGTGAAACTGTTTTTTTTTATTCAAGTATTGTAGAAATTGAAAAAAGTAATCATTCGTATTTTAGTTGTAGTTTATAATAATTAATGGTGAAGTACTGTTCTGTATTGTCATTTTTTTTTTGTTTTTGTGTCGAATTTCGCAACAATTCTGAATCTGTAAATGTTTCTACAACTTTTATTGTTTCCTGATTTTATCGCAAAGGAAGTTCTAAAAAGCCTGCTTTAAAAGCCTCTTTTAGGACAAAGGCTTATAATACAGTAAAAAAAAATCAACCGCAAAATACTCGTGGACTCATATTAAGGACGAAAATATCCCAAAACCGTTGGTATACACAGTCTGTAAAATTCACACTCTAATAAATGAAAAACTAAATGTAACTTTTATTGAAAATGAAAATTTTATTAGTTCCACAGATTGTTTAATCCTTCGTTTCAACATGGTTAATTGATAAAGTTTCCGATTATAAAATGCTTATTGAAAAAGAAGCTTAATAACTTGTTACTATGAAGGTTTACACAGAAGGTCTATCATTTTTTAAAGTAGGTACAAGGACCATAAAAACTATGTAGCTTGTCTTAGCGCATATATCTATCTATACTAATATATATAAAGCTAAAGAGTTTTTTTTTTTGCTTGAACGTGCTAATCTCAGAAACTACTGGTCCAATTTGAATAAAATATTTAATTGTTAGGGGCTTTAATGGGCATTAATGGGCTATTCCATTTCTCGCGGAAGTCTATATATCATCACGCTAAGACTAATAGGAGCGGAGTAGACAAGTTGCGCGGGTCAACTAGTTTGTTAATACTATTAAAAAATACAAAACAAAAACCGACCCTTAATTTTTATTATTTGTTGTAATAGCGGCAACAAAAATACACAGTCTGTGAACATTTTGAACTGCCTACCTATTACGATTTTTGAGATAAAGAAGCCCGCTGACAGACAGATGGACGGACAGATGGTGGAGGCTTAGATATAGGATTCCGCTGGTTACAATTCGAAAATTTTTACACTTTTACACAAACACTTCTAAACGGATTTGGTTGAAAATTTGTACCTGTGCAAGTAGTTTTTAGCTTGGGTTAACATAATTCTTTTTATCTTGAAGGTATGTTCCTTGGGATGACTTGATGTTCATGCGAGCGGAGTCGCGGGTGGCAGCTAATTATTTCATAAAAGTTTCATGCTACTATGCAATGTCATTTATAATAACTCCATCCATCACACTTTGCACGGACAGAAAAAATACAAAAAATAAATAAACTCGTTCACACTTTTTTAAATAATTAAGATATCAATTTGTGACATGTTTATACAGCGTTCAATCAAAAGACAGTCATTTGTTTTATATGTTTATTTTTATGTAGGTACAGTCGAGTTCAGCGTTCGTGTGGCTTTCGACTAATGACTAATGCCCGGACACTGTTGTGATTGATTGTCCAAATTATTTGTTTTGCTTTTAATACTTTTTTGTTTTTATTTAGTTCTCGACTGTACCTACCTCGGAGCTTTTTTAGTACAATTTTTTTTTCTGTAATTTGATGGATCTGAGCGTGGATTATAATATTTTTCGTGGATTATTTATCTTTCGTGGATCTGAAAGGACGTAAAAAAACTAATATTATAAAGAAGTTTCCTAAGATATTATTTCTAGGAGTAATAATCCTATACAGAAAATCTTTATAAGTACTTATAGTAGGTAAACTGAGTCTCATGTACCCATGTATAAATACGCTTACATATATATACGTTATAAGGTAACAAACATTAAAAAAATACAACCAAATTGAGAACCTCCTTCTTTTTTTGAAGTCGGTTAAAAAATAATGCAATCCATACTAGCATTATACTAAAATTGTAAAATACTTTTTGTCCCATGAGAGTCTTCCCTTGGGAAAGTATCCGACTTTCACGCGGGTGAAACCGCAAAAGCTAAATTAAGTGTTTTTTCTAGTTTCTAGTTTTTGACAAAGATCTGTGTTCAAATATATTTGCTGCGATCGCTAACACCCCAGCCAAGCCTAGCATTATCTTCCCAAAATAGTTGTTTTACACACTTTAAAGCACACTTAACACTTATTTTGGCACAGCATACAGTTCCTAAGCTCATAAAACAGAGCTCCATACAGTGAAAACGTAGGCGCTGGTCCAGCCGTAAAACTTATTGCCGACAGCAATGGAGTAACATTTTAGTACTTTGGTGAGATTAGGAACTGCAGCTACGTTGTTATGCTTTGGATAATGTGTTATTTTGGAACTCACATATAAAGCGGGGAACACATTTTGATGGGCTGAATAAAAGACACAATGTTTTACTGTTTAAATTTAGCGCTCTTTTGGAAATGCTCTGTAATATTTCACTTATCGAGAATTCAGAGTACACACTCTTAATTTATTCCGTTATTATCATTACTTTATATTCAATATTTTACTGTCTGTTGTCGCCACAAAAACCGGTCATTGGCGCTTCCAATCCATCGGTTACCCGCGACTCTCACCAGTTCATCGGTCCATCTTGTTGGAGGCCTTCCGACGTAGCTTCTTTCAGCACGCGGTCGCCACTCTAGAACATTCGGCCCCACGACCATCTGTTCTGCGAGTAATGTGGCCATCCCATTGCCACTTCAGTTAGATGATCTTTCGGGCTCTGTCGGTAATCTTGGTTCTCTTGCGGATAAATGCGGCAGTCGCTCCATATGAAATACTAGTATTCGATTTCATTCAGTTGGACTAAAAGCCGATCCCAACATGTGTACTTAAGTAAAGGCTAGGAAAATTATGATTGATATCATCATCATCATCATCATCATCATCTGCCTAGCCTTTTCCCATCTATATTGGGGTTGGCTTCTAGTCTAACCGGATTTAGCTGAATACCAGTATATTACGCGGAGCGGCTGCCTACCAGACCTCCACAACCCAGTAACTGGGTAACACGTACTTCATGGCAAGACTGGGTCAGATTAACTGGCTTCTGACTATCCGTATCGACTGCCAAATATCTAAAAATGACAGCCAGGACCAACGGCTTATCGTGCTTTCCGAGGCACGGAGGAAACTCGCTATGTTAAGATGGTCACCCGTCCAGAGACCAACCTTGGCAAGCGTTGCTTAACCTTGAAGATCCAGCCGTGCGGTTGTTATTATCTAGCCACGAGGTCCTCAAAATTATGACTGATATCATGTAACACAATTACCATTTCTTTTCTCACAGTTTTCGGACAACAACGCGACAGTCAGCACCCTGAACCTGGTGCCGATGGCTGAGGACCACGAGAAGTACCTGGTCTGCCGCGCGGAGAACCCTCGCGTGCCTAACGCCGTCTTAGAAGATCGGTGGTTCCTCAATGTGCAATGTAAGTGGATCTTGTGATGTTTGGGGCTGTTATTAAGATGTGTTTGGCCCAATAGGAATTTAACAAAGGCAAGGTTTTTTTTGGTATAGTGGTGACCTAGTGGTAGCGGAGCTAGACTTTTCGGTCCCATCGACAATGCGTTGTGTGAGCAATGTGTGTGTGTGAGTAATAATTCCTGTAAATTATTGCTTAAAAAGATAATCATGCTTATTTATCACACACAGTTAGATAAATTTTAAAGAAATAATATTTTTGGGCCTGTGCCCTTGAGTGTTCCAAATAGGTCCAGTTTAGTACATTGCCAGAAAATAAGTCTGTTATTATTTGTCGCGGGTTTTTTGTTGAACCATACGTCGAGTATTACGATAAAGTTTAATTATTGTTTTTTATTTTTTTTTCGACTGTTGTGTCTTACTTCCTTTTGAAAAATTTTTGTAGAGACTCTTAGTATTTGCACAGTCTGTAAAATCATCACCGCAGTACCTACTGAACATGATAGTAATAATATCTAAGTCTTTTTGTTTTCACATCAAAGTATTTTACATTTTAAATGATTCTTATGCCCGTTTTCACCAACATCCCCTATACTACCACCTAAGTATGGGGCCCTTTACTTAACAGTACCCCTAAACTAGCCTCTAAATTAAATTTCGTTTCACCATCGTTTTTATCACCTAACTAGGGGACACATAACTATGTGACGTTTTGTTTTCGATAATAGTGAATGATTCGTCTTTAAACTTATCGATACTTTGAAATAATATAGTTTTTTAACAAATTCTCTAAAGTATATACACAAATAGATACAGTTTATAATAAATTATGTTTTAATAGCAATAATCAATATTAATTCCTACATATTTTTAAATAATTTCATATTTTCTTGCATATTTACTCTGTGGATACATTACGAAACTCACGTTAAATCTGTGGTCATATTTAATTTGACACTTCTTTCGTTTGTTTTCGTGGATAGTTTATTGTGATCGCTTGCTTGCATCTTAATAAAATGGCAGAAAAAAGGAAGCGTAGCCAACATTTCACAGTGGACGAGAAAGACAAGTTGGTGAAAATGGTGTATTCATACAGAAACATAATTTTAAATAAAAGAACAGACGGTACAACTAATCATGCTAAGAACGAAGCTTGGATAAACCTCTGTGACCAATTTAATTCAACGGGAAATATGTACAGGTTAGTTAACATTTAAATACAAACCAACATGCCTTATTTTATCAATAAGAAAATTAGCACATGTGCTAACTATACCCATCTATTTTTCATCTTAGGAGTAAAGATGCTCTCATGAGAGTCTGGGAGAAAATGAAGAGTGAAGCAAAAATGTACAACTCAAGAAACAGGAGTTGTACGACTGGAACAGGTGGAAGACCATCAACAACAAAAATAGACCCAATACTGGAACAAGTTTGCGATTTAATGGGTCGAGGTTGCAGTGGTATTGCTGATGTTTCAGACTCGGATTCAGTCATTATGCCAATAAATTCAAATGTCACAGATTTAGAAATAATCAATGAAGAATCACAGACTATAATTTTAGATGCTGAACTAGTTACAGTAAGTACTTGCAGATATAATATTATTTTACACACTTTAATTATATTGCCCTAGGCAATCTCAGTACTGTATAAATTGTGAAAAGACATCTATCTGTTTGTTTGTTACTTAATAAACTGCTGAAGCTGATCTGATTTTGACTATTCTTGACCAGCGAGATAGCTCACATAGGTATAGAAGCAGGACGGGCTACTTATGTTAATTACATCAGACAAAGTCACAGTAAGCTTTAGTGCTTCCAGTTATAAAATATACAAAAGATGATTTCTTGTAGGTACTCTAATATGATTTGATTGTTTTCAGGACAAGGCCATACATGAAGTGAAGGAAGATGAAAATAAAGTGACAAACACACCTTCATGTTCAAAAATGTCAACAACTCCTCTTTGGAAAAGGCGTAGGCCTATACTAAAGGAGCAAAACCATCCACAGTCTGAAGTTGTGGCTACCCTGTGTACAGGATTTAAAGGAATAAACGAAAAAAAAATTGAAATCGAAGATTTGAAAAAGACTTTGTTGGAAGAAGAAATAGAGTTTAAAAGAAGCTTGTATAAATTACAACTAGAAGCGGCAAAAAAGGAAGTAGAAATCAAAATAGAAGTACTAAATCAAACAAGAAATAGAGTTTAAAAGAAGCTTGTATAAATTACAACTAGAAGCGGCAAAAAAGGAAGTAGAAATCAAAATAGAAGTACTAAATCAAACAAAAGGTATGTATTACATAAGAACATTTATTAACAACCTCAATAGTACTTATTACATTATTTTATTACATGTTACAAGTTATCAAAATAATTTGTAATTTGTAATCTTCGAAGCCCATATGTGTTCTGGGATGTAATGTTGGTTGTGACATTTGTTATTTGCCCATTTGAAATAAGTTCTTCTATATTGGGAACAATATTTTCATTAACTGGTTCCTCTTCATTTCTTAAAATACACATGTTGTGTAAGACACAACACGCAATAATAACATTAATAGCATTCTTTAATTCCAATCGTATACCAATGACTAAGACAGGAAAACGTCGTTTTAAGACTCCATACTGCCTTTCCACTACATTCCTAGTTTTTATATGAGCATCATTGTATTTTTGTTGTCCTCTTGTTGTAGGATTTAAATAAGGAGTCAACAGATGATTCTGAAAAGAAAAAAAGATATCTCTGATGTTTTAAAAATCTATAATATTATATTTTACTTTACAGGTGGAAACTTAAACTTGAAGAATTTATTTGGTGGGCCAAAGAATGACTAGGAAGACCTGAGAAATATTGTATATTTTTAAATAAATGTAACCTATGATTCTAAAATAGTACTACTTATTTCTATGATATCTTCCTATTATACTGACTCGCACTTGAGCTATTTTTTTACCTGATTGCTAAACTAAAGTATTTTACCTTCAATGGGTATCCACTGTCACCCAGTAAATAGCTGTCAGCATAGTCCCCTCTTTCAAATGTTCTATATGTATTGCTATTTTGATAAATAGCTGAGTCATGTGTTGAACCTGGCCAACGTGCCACCACATCTCTTATTAATAAATTGGCTGATGCTACTGTTTGAACATTTATGGACATGTATCCCTTCCTGTTTCTAAATAGCTCTGCATCATCTCCACCTTAAAAAATACATACAAAACATTGCATTTTATTTTGTGTAAGTATTAAAATTCTGACAAATTTTTAAACTAGTGTAGTGATGAAGTTTCACCTGGTGATTGAATTTTCACATGTGTACAATCAATGCATCCAAGAACATTAGGAAATCTTGCAATGTTATAAAATTCCATCTTCACTTTTTCTTGCTCCTCACTTGTATTAGGAAATTTGACAAATTCTGGACGTAGAGTAACAATTGCTGCAGACACTCTTTTTATTATTCGACTGCAAGTAGCTACACTGATCCCACCCATGTCTGCCACAGCCAACAAATGATTACCAGTAGCATAAAACCTCAATGCTATTAATAACTGATTTATTGGAGATATAGAATTATTCCTGGAATAAAATAAAATTTATCATGTAAATCAAATAAACACAAGGAAACATTGTCGTATCGTCAACTAAAAAAAAAAAAATTCCATGCGCATGGTTTTTTGTTATTTTATTTTATGGGCTACATAGCATAAAAACTTGTGATTAGTTAATATGTACTCACCTATTATCAGGAAATTCTAAAGCGTGTTCAATCTTTTCCAATAAATACAACACTGAAGATTTACGTAACCTATATCTCCGAAAAAAGTCAATTTCATCAAAAATTTCAAAGTAATTTGGACGTTTTCGATATATTTTTGGTCTACGGCTGTTATTTACGTCGAATATAGTAGAAATAGTTTCAATATATTCAAAAAAATCATATAAATCACTATCCATCTTCGTTGTTTAAACGATCACATACGTAGGTGCCGGGTTTATGGGGCAAAATTTCGACCACCTAAATTTAGCAGACCTTTTAACGTTTAGTTGACCCCTAAACGTTGGTGAAACAGAAACCATCCTCTAACGGCCCCCTAAACATGTTTAGGGGATCCCGTAAACTTAGCGGATGTTGGTGAAAACGGGCATTAGTCGTGTTAGGACAATTTTATTAACTTATTATCCTAGTATTAGTATGGTGAGTTATCTTCCTGTAATATAGATCCCGTTTGGGTGAAGGCCTGTTCTTTCTCCCTCCACGATACTCCATGAGCTTTAGCCAGGGTCACCCAATCTTGTCCTGTTTATTATTTATTTATTTATTTATACATAAGGTAATCCAACGACTTATTCCCTAATAACATATTACATTAAAAAAACTTATACATCTATTAATATGATGATTTTCTCACTTACAGAAGTACCTACATAGCTTAGTTTTTATAACAATATCATCAGCTCACTGTTTTGTTGGTCTTCCGAATTTTGATTTTCTTTCTGGTCCTTTCCAATGGTTCATCTGAATACAAACAGCCAGATAAGTCAACCTGAACTTATGACTGCTGAAACAGACCATTAATGTACGAATTTTAATTAATGGCGGCTTTTCATCTAGTACATATGTACCTACTCAACACATAATATAAAATGTGTTCTCTCTGTAAATAAGTTTCAGCGTAATTAATATCACAAATCAAATTAATTAAAATAATGTGTTAAAAGGTCGTATCAACATGTAGTTAAATGGTGATTTTGATTTGAAATAAACGTTTCAAATTTAAACAAAACTATATTTACGAAACCGGATATTTTTTTTAAATACGTGCAATATTGGTATTGTTTTGTATAACACCAACAAGCCGTATTTTTGTTTAAATAGTGCTTAATTACAAGTTCTCGTATTTAAATATATGGTTACAAAACTGTTATGCAAATTATAATCGACAAATAATTGTGATTAACGGATCACTGAGCTGTGCAAGTATTTGGTTTTGATAGGATAATTCAAATTGATTTAACAACATTTTAAATGTTCGAAGTTATGAAATTCATCCTATCTATATCCCCCAAAAAACAAATATCCTCTTTCGCACTAACCATTTCCGTCTTGAGAAAAGGTATCCAGAATTTTTCCAGCGTCCTGCGTGGTAGTAAAATTACTTAGTTTGTAAAGTTAAACCAAACACGCCATGGTTATACAACCCTGTAATTGTTGTGAATGTATCTACATTTAAATCGATAACTATATTTTTTTAAGGTTTCAATCACATTCACCGTCTTGTCCTGATTTTATGCTATCCATCATTTGACGATTCCATCCGACGAGCAATAACTCTCTCTCTTCAGTCGGTCACTCACTGCTGAGGATCGTGACTCCGTTTGATTCCGTCAACTAGTTGTCTCCATCGGTCCCGTTCTGTGGAGTGGAGTGTGTCGTTGACAACTCCTCCGTTATTTGGTCTGACCATCGCCTGGGATTTCGACCCCTAGGCCTTTTCCCTCGATTTTGCCTGTCACTATAAGGCGTTCCAAATTGTCGATATCCCTGCGTGCAGCATGGCCCAAATTCCGCAGTATTCATTGAAGGCAGATTGTGGATGAGCAATAAAGCCTCCAAAAAAGATTCAGTATTTTTTTTATTTACATATTAACACTATCAAACTCACTAATTTAAAAATCAATGATTGTAAGTACCCAGATTCGTGTTTGTTGACAGATGTGCCCATCGTGACACTAAAACTGGGTTCAAACCTGAACCCAAGCTACATAAAGGAAGGCGATGGAGTATACTTTGAATGCAGCGTCAAAGCGAACCCCAAGGCGAAGAAACTCACATGGTATAAGGGGGTAAGTTAACCCTATAGTATTGGTAGGGCGCTCGTTAATGGTAACAAAACCAGAGAACTATGTCCTCTAATTCTTTTGACAACCTGTACTGGGCTAGGCCAGCTCCACTGTTACCACGCACTTGCAGTCGACTGAACCTCTCACAAAATATAAGTTTTTCAGCTATTACTCGGTGCACTGTATGGTTATTAACACCTCATGGAACAGGTCACATAGGGCTCAATCATTTGACGCCATTTTTCCATAAAAATATTGTAGTGTAGCGATTTAAACTGTAGCTGCTTTCATAATTTACGTATGGGAAGAAAACGGTGTCAAACATGGGCGGGCCTATACCAGTTCCCTTCTGGACTCAGGCTTGTAATTTCACGCCAATAAACTCAATATTTGACCACTATTATATTCAGGATGGGTAAAGACATAATGGATTAGTTTTCCATTTGTTACGGCTTTTCCTTAAATACGAGAGACGTAAGACAAGTTTATTCAATCTTCAATAGTTTTAAATACTATGCACTGAACTGTTCTTATTTCAAAACTTTAACGGAGCTCATTTAAAATTCTTAGTTCAATAATAATATTGAGTGATAGAGACTCTTAGTTAGTCAAACCATTAAAATTATTCGATCGACTAAGAGTTTTTTATGATCCACGCAACATTAAAACTTGACTTATAAGAGAACGAAATGGTATTTTCCCGTGTCTATTTTTGTACAATATTTTTCCCGAAACAAAAATGAAGGGTAGCATTTCAAATAATGTTATAAGTAAGAGTGGGGGCGAGATGAAACATCTCGCTATGTCTTTTATACACGTGTAACCATGTTGCCAATTCCTAAGAAAGACATTCAAGTAGTCCAGCCATCTCCTTCGTGGTCTGCCGCGACCCGGTCTAGCTATTTCAGGGCACCAATTTTGTATTTAAATGGATCCACCGCTTGATGAACATGCTCCATGACTCATAAATATTCTGACATTAATCACGGCCCAATAGGGGGTTGAATGGAAGGAAAAAAGACATACAGAACACTCAGGATCAGAATAGCATATTATATTATACCTCTATAATTGCAACTGCTGCTATTACTACTACTCGTACTTAAGTGTGAACACTCCACAGGTGAAGGAGATCCAGCATAACGCTAGCGCTGGAGTCATCCTCAGTGACCAGAGCTTGGTGCTGCAGAGTGTAACCAGAGCAGCGGCCGGGGACTACAGCTGTCTAGCTTATAACAACGAAGGCAGTGCAACAAGCAACCCGGTGTCACTGCAGATTAATTGTGAGTACTTAGTTAAGGGGGCTTAAACAAACAAACAAAATACAGCGGCGCCAAAATGTCAGGTATTGACTAATTATACTTCAAAAATGCAAGGGCCGCCCCTGGAACGTTTAGGGGATTTTTGAAGGAACACGAGTGGGTTTTAGTCAGTAAGAGTCTGACACTCGCTCCCACTCCCCCCAGATTTGGAGAAGGCATTTGATGATTCCAAAGAAAAAAATGATAAGGCTAAAATGGATTTTAGTGCATTTTTTATCCGTACCGGTTTTGATTCTCTTGACAATCGCCTTTAATCTTCATGGTGTTAATACAAAGCTCCTTTGAAATAAAAGAACCGATTTTAATGAAACTTGACACGCAAGATACACAAGAGTGTTGAAAACATCACTACGCGCCAGGCGACAGCGCGGGTCACCTGCGGTCGCGGAGGGGAGCAAGCTGCGAGCTCACGTTGGCCGGCGGCGGCGGCTCACGAGACTGCGTCATCGTTCTCCTCTCTGAACGCACACTCATTTTTTCCTTAACTTACATTTCGATAATTTGTTTTGATTGCTTGTTTAAATTAATCATCTGCCTAGCCTTTTCCCAACTATATTGGGGTCGGCTTCCAGTCAAACCGGATTTAGCTGAATACCAGTGTTTTACGCGGAGCGGCTGCCTACCAGACCTCCACAACCCAGTAACTGGGTAACACGGTACTTCTTGGCCAGACTGGAGTCAGATTAACTGGCTTCTGACTATCCGTAACGACTGCCAAAGATCTACAAATGACAGCCGGGACCAACGGCTTAACGTGCTTTCCGAGGCACGGAGGAAACTCGCTATGTTAAGATGGTCACCCATCCACAGACCAACCTTGGCAAGCGTTGCTTAACCTTGAAGATCGACCAGTGCGGCTATCATTATCTAGTCACGAGCTCCTCCTGCTTGTTTAAATTAATACAGTCCACTATTTTACTGCTACCGGAATATCTCTGCTATCTGTCCTAATACCACCTGTAGGATTTAACCCACTCCTTTCTATGAGTCTAAAATTTAGTAGAGAACTTTTTGAAAGAGTATAAGGAGAAAGAGACTAATTTTAAGGTTACAAATATAAGGGTCTCCCAAGTGAAATCTAGAATAAGCGACGAGCATGTGATTGACATGAAGTGATGTGAAGTGTGAAGCTCAAGACCGCTCACGATGTCGGACTATTGCGGACACCCTATGCCGCAGCTAGGGAACATAGGAAATTAAGTCAAGTCGTTGAGCAATTTATTGTTCAATAGTTTTCAAGCGCAACGTAAACACTTTGAAATAGGATTATATACCTAAGTTAGATTACAATGCTTGACAAAGCCCTGAGGATACATTCAGGCTTAGGCGGTTCGGTTACTTCAGTGTAATTTGATCGATCTCAGTGGAATCTCTGTGAACGAGTACTTAAATCGCGTTGAACTAAATAGTCTGCTTTTAATAGCGTTTAAATATTTTTTTTTTAAATAAAAAAGACGTTCGGATGTATTGTGTGTCTTTTTATGTTCGGTGGGCGTCTTGGGATAGTTAGAAAGAATCTTTAATAAATTTTTTCAGTGAAATTACAGTCTTAGGGCTTTATCGTAAGCTGATGATATCTGTAGTCAAAAAGTTAATTAAATAAACTCAAATGAAGTATTAACTAGCTTACTCATTTTAATCTGTGTCTGTTTATATTTTTCTAGCTGACCAAACGAAAGAAAAAAAAATATAATGATAATTGAAATGTGACTAAGGTTTGCGCCACATTTTTCATTAATGCTCCACTCCGATTCGTTGTAGCGTGATGTTATAATAATAGCCTACAAACTTCCTCGATAAATGAACTAGTCAACAATTAAATATTTTTTCAATTCGAACGAGTAATTTTTGAGGTTAGCACGGAAAAAAAAACAAACAAAATCTTCAACTTTATAATATTAGTATAGATGATGTATATAGGTAATAGGTATGTATGCAATGCCATGCATATAACCTGACACTAGACAACCATAATAGTGTAGCTGCTTGAGTTAACCCCTCTCAGCACATGAGCTTAGATTTCCAGCCTATCTTAAAAATTCCACACACAAACACACACACACGTAGTAATAAAAATATAATCACAATCTAAATCTGCTTGCCTCTGCCGGCTCCTTAGGGGAGCATACGTGACACTACATTATCGCTTTGACTTGTTGGAAAACTGGAAAAAATCCAGATTCAAAATGAAATGGATGTGGTCTTGTAGACTTTGTTTGCGACAGTTTTGTGGAAACCCGCTGGGATTACGAACAGATTGAGCACTGAATCAGCCCAGAATTGTCAGGGAGTGCAGATTTATACGCTGGACCTAATTTAAATTGAGATAGGTTTTGTGGTTTGTCTTTGAGGCAAATAGACGGCGACGTTTGATTGTCATGATTTGGAATATTGTTTTGCTCGAACTGTTTTGTTTGTACGCTTTAAGAAGTGCATACTGCAGAGTTGTGTAAGTTTAGGGAACGTGCACGGCGTTGATTATATTATGAAATTTAGCGTTGCTGAATCGATAAACTTATAAGTAAGTAGTTGACCAGCGCAACTTCGTCTGCTCCGCTCCTATTGGTCTTAGCGTGATAATATACAGCCTATAGCCTTCCTCAATAAATGGGCTATCTAACACTGAAATACATTTTCAAATCGGACTAGCAGTTCCTGAGATTAGCGCGTTCAAGCAAACAAATGGCGGTCGTCAAATAAACCATGTCAGAGGCCCTTGAGGCGGTTTAGAAACTCTGACACTAGGGTGTGTGGGGTCGTTAGACCTTACTGCCCACACGATAAGAAGAAGAAGTAAAATATTATTGATTAACGCTTCTGTGCTGCCACCTGTAGTTCCAGCACGTTCCGTTTAGAGGAACGTGCACAAAGTAGACTGTGCCATCTAGCGTTGCAAATTCGAAACTTTAAAGTAAAATATAATTGACAATGACACTTGCTGCCAACTATAGTTTTTATACGTTACCTACCTTTTTCTTAGCGTGTCGATGGCAAATAAAAAATGTGTGGCCCGTATTCAGCAACGGTAACAGCATTCGCTGACGCAGCCATAAGGTCTTCACATGTATAGGTGGCATGCGGCGCAAGACGAAAGATGGGTCATGGACTGCGGAGACACGCCACACAAACACTGAAGATTGGAGTTATCATCCTTTCTGCGGCCGACCCGAGTACGGAGTCTATTAAGAGTTTTCCAGGTCGACCACGGCAAGGCGTGCCCAGGTGACAGGTTCTCCGAAGGCTCGATAAATTAGTCAGGAGGTTTGAGCAACTCTCGCCATAGGTCGCATCTTTCCGAGGTAGTGTTGCCGGTGAATGGACTTACGCAAACTTCTTCGACTTTTTAATCTCTGGGGCTCCAGGCTGTGATTGTGCATTGGGGCATGCGTCATTTTCTAGTTTCACCCTTTCTATACGGCTTGCTACCGTCCTGCGGATTTCTGGGGGTGCCATGCCGATTAATGGATGCAGCATTCGTTCAGGAGTCTGTTTAAGCCAACCAGTGGCAATCCGGCACGTCTCATTTAGAACTGTATCCACTAATTTGGTGTGAGCAGAGCGGCTTCATACTGGACTGGCATACTCTACTATACTGGCAGAAACCGCGTGTACCTCGGATATTTTATTTCGAAATCGTACTGCCGAGATTTGAAAGTCCGTATAAACTATGTGCAAACCCAGATCATGGTCCAACTGTGTGTATGAACTTTTTTTAAGGCGTGATTGACAAACGTACGAATACGTAATATAGAATTACACCACTATAATGTTACTAGTAGGTGCTACGATACTGGCGTGCTAGAGATAGGGTCGCTGAGTGTGTTTTGCTTCAGAATACTTAGTATTTCATTCAAGCGTGGAAAATCCCATAGGAAAACATATATGACTGTGTGTATGTAATTAAGAGGTATTTCAGACGTTGCTTTCTAATAATATCATTGTCTGCTATTTATAAATAGGTGTAGGTTGGCTCTTGAGGCGGTTTAGAAACTCTGACTCTAGGGTGTGTGGGGTCGTTAGACCTTACTCCTCACACGATAAGAAAAAGAATAAGTGTGGGTGTACCGAGACTAAACTATACGTGTGTTTGTTTGACGCAAATACCCATAGAAATGTCAGCGAGTACTATTTATGGCTTTTCGATGCAAGTTGCTTAGGAACCTTTTTTTAGGATGTGAAATCGTCAAATGACTCTTTCTGGAGCGGAAAGGAATCTCAGACTCTTACTGACTAAACTTTGTATTTTGTAGTTTTAGTGAGACGGTAAAAAAAATATATTTCCCTTTTAAGTGGTAATACTTGGACCACGCGCAACGTCTTCGCCTACGCAGTAATTGAAATAATCAAAAATTCTCATAAAATAAAAACTACTGAACCAAACTCAATCAAATTTTTCGGGTCCAAATGAAAAGTATACCGAAGTATATCTAACTAAAAAGAATTACAGAAATCGGATCAGAAACATCGGAGTATATAAAAACTAGTTGACCCCCGCAACTTCGTCTGCGTCACAATTTTCATTACTGCTCCGCTCTTATTGGTCTTAGCGTGATGATATATAACCTATAGCCTTCCTCAATAAATGGGCTATCTAACAATGAAAGAATTTTTTAAATCGGACCAATAGTTCCTGAGATTAGCGCGTTCAAGCAAACAAACAAACAAACTATTCAGCTTTATATATAAGGTAGTATAGATTCATGAATAAAAAAAATACCCACCGAATTGAGAAGCTCCTCCTCTTTTGGAAGTCGGTTAAAAACCCATCCGTGGTTCTCCTAATGCGGTTCCTCCTAATCGCGGCCCGGGGTGTCTCTTTCTAACAAAATACGTAACCCTGGCAGCGGGTCTACATGTGTATTATTAAATCTCAGTTCTATCGTTAAAATGGATTCTTTGATAAAATATGTGTGTCAAATATATTATTATATTTTTAAATAAACGTTATTGGAGACGTACCTATCCATAGAGTGACGTCAGTTTATTTATCTTTCAGTCTATCTACTTGTCACAAGACTGTATCTTGATTGAGTTACAGTTGGCCGAGTAACGCTTGGCGAGGTCGGTCCTTGAATGGGTGACCACACACAAAAAATCAAGATTCCGCCGTGCTTCGGAAATTTCGTTAAGCCGTTGGTCTCGGCTGTCAGTTGTAGATCTTTGCCAGTAGTAAGTCTTCAGAAGCTCAAAGGTTACAACCAGAATTGTGTAGGTATTGTATCATGTTACCTTGTTTTCAGCTCCTTGTACAATATTCTGCTGAGAATAGCTACGGCTGAATATTCGAGGTATAAGTTAAAAAGATTGGTTTTCAGAAGCCGATCCCAATATAATTGTGATAGGTAGTTGTTATTTTCACAGAATACGTACTACCTACATACGTAAATTGTCCTCCACAACATGTAACAAAATAAACAACACAATGACCTCTTAAGAGGAACACCTCTTAAGGGGTCATTGTACTCATCATAATCAACAACTTTCACTAAGGGACCAACATTGAAATCGCCAAATATAATCGACTGCCCCATAAATTTGCTGTGTGCTGTGTGTACATAACTCGTCAAAATGTACTGAACAGCAGATTTTTCGCAAATTCGGGCTTGGTCCCATGGCAAAAGGTGTTCATAATGATGAGAACAATGACCCCTTAAGAGGTATTGTGTTTACGTATTCTGTAACACGTTATAAAATGTAAAATGAAATGAAGTTAGACTAATAACGGTTTTAGTGATGAGAGTCCCACTTATCCTTTGACAGTCTATACATGGTTTGCAAATTTAGATCAAGCTCGCAGAATCTGAGTCCCTTCTACTAAATAATTTTGTCAAGTCCTTTTATTTATTTCATCTCTTCTGAACCCAGATGCTCCTATGTGCAAGACGCTGAACGAAGGCGAGGTGTATGGAGCTCTCAAGATGGAGACGGTGGTGCTGCAGTGTGTGGTGGACTCCAGTCCACCTCCGACCTACTTCAGCTGGTTCTTCAACAGTTCCGGGGAGCAGACTGAGATATCTCCAAGGTAAGTGTGAAATAATCTTTTTAACAATCTAGACTTGTAATTGAACAAATGTAGAAAAAATAAGAAGGGGTAGGCTCATCATCTTCATCATCATATCAGCCGAAAGACGTCCAGTGCTGGACATAGGTCTCCCCCAAGCGTCGCCACAATGTCTAATCATGCGCGTTTCGCATCCATCGGCTACCTACGACCTCACCAGGTCATCGGTTTACCTTGTGGGAGGCCTTCCAACGTTGCGTCTTCCAGTAAGCGGTTACCACTCACGAACTTTTCGGACCTGTCGACCATTAATCGAAAGACTTATATAGGGCATTGAAAGTTCGTCCAAATCGCTGTCAACGGGAAAAGTTCCCAAAACACTGGCTGCATTTCCACGTTGAATGGCAATACTGATTCCTTGGCCAAAGAAAAAGCCAGCCATTTGGTCACGTGAAGACTCGACTCGAACTGTTTGCTGATTACACGAAAAACTCTATGAGCACTCGGACCCCATGGGCTTAGTGTTTCAACCCCAAACGACTTAAACACGTCATAATCCAATAAGGATATATATTTGCACCCTTTGAGATTTCAGACTCTGGAAATAGCTGTAAAATCAATCACGTATTTTGTTTAACCCTATGCAGAAATCTATGGTCGACGCCAGATCGGAAGTAAAGCTGCGGAACGTGCTTGTTATCTACATCTTTATTTAGTAATCTAACTAGAAGATGTTTCGGGTTGAAATGACTTGACAGACGATAAAGTCGCGGGCACTATGAATAGACTACATTAAATAATTTACGTGAGTAAATAAATAAACTACACGAATCGATGTTTCACTAAAATTATGATGTAAAAATATGCAACATATATCCACATATCATAGATATTCCTAACCGCAATAGACTCGGTCAGCAAAAACCATTACAAAAACATTGCAATTTAACACCAAAATTGAACATACCCGTTCATATGCCGACTATCATTTTTAAACTGTGCATAGATAATTGAATCTGCATACAAATAATGCAATTTGATAACTAACGATTTGAACGTGGTATACATGTTTCGTGAATAAATCCATCGGAATATCAATTTGTCGTTTCTGACATTGAGAAGCAATTTGTGAAATATGCAGATATTGACGCAATGAGTTACGTGCGAAAATATCGAAATTATTACCGTTTCCGAACAAATTCCGCAATCGAGTGCACTATAATAGAAACACGTTCCTCTTTGTTGTCTCTTTTTTTGTTTTATTGCCAATGGCAATTCACATTCAGTGTTTTTGGAACAAAGTTCTTTATCGCACGTTACAAAAGGGGGCTAGACGGAAAAAGTTAAGACCAAAAGTTGTAACGACACTTTTTGCTATAGTTGTAAGCCTTATTTATATATATAAATTATGTAAAATTTTATTACAATTCCTTCACTAATTAATCGAAAGGAACTTCGTTCCAGTTCCATCCGGGTGTCCATTGACACCTCTCAAGTTTTTTTTCTAATTATTGTCGAATATTAGATACAGCGGGTTTTCCCGATTTTTCTCTATGGAGTTGAGACGTGGCAAGAGAAAGACAGGGAGTTGATGTGGTGGAGGCGGATGCTCCGAATCCCATGGAGACCCAAACGCACAAATGAGTCTGTTCTTTCTCAACTTAATATCATGAACCGATTGTCTACAGTTTGCTTACAGCGTCGTCATCATCTACCTAGACTTTTCCCAACTATATTGGGGTCGGCTTCCAGTCTAACCGGATTTAGCTGGTTTTACCAGTATTTTACGAGGAGCGGTTGCCTACCAGACCTCCACAGCCCATTAACTGGGTAACACGGTACATCATGGCATGACTGCAGTCAGATTTACTGGCTTCTGTCTATCCGTAACGACTGCCAAAGATCTACAAATGACAGCCGGGGCCAACGGCTTAACGTGTTTTCCGAGGCACGGAGGAAACTCGGCATGTTAAGATGGTCATCCATTCATTTTTTTTTTTTTTTTGTAAAGAGGGGAAATCCTCATGGATGTCCTCCACCCTGGGGCGGGCGGAGGGGTCTGTCAGACTCTTACTGACTCAAACCACCCCGGTGCTCCATCTCTCACCAACCGGAGATCGCAAGAACTAATGCGACTTCCGTAATCCCCGGCTGGTGCCGGCCCGTCTCTGCGGGCCACCTCGGGTCAGCGGGGGGAGTGAGGTGTTTGACTCCCCCCACGACGTCAAAGAGGGGCGCACGAGAACACCACGCGCCGCCACCTCAGGGCATGAATGAATGGGGGGCGACGGACATCCCCAATTCCGCCGCCCCTGGACCCAGTTGGGGGGGCCGGAAGAGGGCAGCATATGCTCCGACGCCCGGTGCGCCTGCTGCGGGCTGGGAGAGAGGTTGAGATCTCCCTCTCCCTTTCCGCAGCCTCCTTCTACGCGATAACTGTTTCGCAGAAGGAGACCACCGCGTCCTAGGACTCCTCGCCGTCGGCCATAGCACGAACTACAGCCGACAGCGAGAGATCACTGCCTACCACAGAGATGAGGGCACGGCGCGGCTCCTCCCAAGTGGCACACTCTGCCAGCGTATGCCGCGCTGTGTCCTCCCGACAGTCGACGCAGTGGTGACACCGAGCGTCCGGCTCCCTGCCTATGCGAGACAAGAACCTCCCGAAGCAGCCATGCCCCGAGAGGACCTGCGTCACACGAAATGTCAAGGAGCTGTGCCTTCTCCCGAGCCACAGGTCAAGCACTAGCCGGATGGCCTCGATAGTGACGAGGCCGGCGGAAGGGCGTGAGAGCCTGTTCCGCCATTCCGCCACCAGAACCTCGCGCAGCTGTGACTGACGCAGCTTAATGTGCCGCCTTAGTCGCTCGCCGCGCGCGCTGCACTGGTGGCGTTCTCACGCCACCAGTGCAGTGACGCGAGGACTTTTGCCTCCAGGTCCCAGGGCGGAGATCCGGCCAGTACGCAAGCCGCCTCGTAGGAGATCGTGCGATAACCCCTGATGACTCTGACGGCCATCACCCTCTGCGGCTTCCGCAGAACAGTGATGGTGCCGGCCGTCAGGTCAGCCGCCCAGATCGGGGCCCCATACAAGGCCATTGATCGCACGATCCCCACGTACAACCGCCTGCAGGCGGTGCTCGGGTACCCAGATTGGGAAGCAGCGTTGACAGCGCCCCAGCCGCGCCCAACAACTTGGGCGCCAGCCGCCGGAAATGGGGGCCGAAATCCCACCGGCTGTCGAGAACCAATCCCAAGTACTTCATGGTGGACTTGACAGCGATACGGCCCCCCCCAACAACTATGTGCGATCCCGCTGGCGGCGCCCGCCGGGGGCCATGAAAGGCTATGGCCTCCGACTTGTTGAGGGCTACCTCCAGGCCAAGGCGCCGTATGCGGCTCACCACTTGTGAGACCGCGGCCGTCGCTAGCAACGCTGCCTCCCTGTACGAGCTCTCCCGGGCAGTGACCAGCCTGTCGTCAGCGTAACACGTCAGTCACGTCACGTCCACTCCCGGCGGGAGCTCGCTCCTCAGTACCCAGTCATAACCGATGTTCCACAGGGGGGGCCCAAGACGGAGCCCTGCGGAACGCCGCATGACATGGGGTGCTGGTGTCTGCCATCACGTCCCAGATAGGTGACACACCGGTCCGTCAAATAAGCCCCAATGACGCTGCGGAGGTAGGGAGGCACTCGATGACAGCGCAGTGCCTCCCGAATACAACTCCAGGGCAGGGTGTTGAAGGCGTTGGAGATGTCTAAGGACACCGCCAACATCACCCCGCTCCGGGACACCGCTTCCTCCGCCAGGACTCTCACTCGCGATATCGCCGTGATAGTGGAGCGCCCATGCCGAAACCCGAACTGGCATTCGGCCAGGTCCGGCCCCTCTCCGCACAAGTGGCCGACGAGGCGGGCTGCGATTATCCGCTCGAACAACTTTACCACCTCGTCCAGCAGCACTATGGGCCATTACGCGGACGGCGAGTCCGCAGGGCGCCCCGCCTATGGTCACCCATCCATAGACCAACTTTGGCAAGCATTGCTTAACCTTGAAGATTGACCCGTGCGGCTGTTATTATCTAGCCACGAGCTCTTCAATTTGCTTACAGCGTATTTTGACCTATTTTGGCCACATAATGCGAAGGGGAAATAGCAGTCTTGAAAAACTGGTAATTGTTGGCAATATCGAAGGAAAGAGAGCACGTGGCAGATCGCCAACACGAGGGTCTGACCAAATAAGAAGCTACGTGCTCAATCAAATTCCAGCAGGTGGTGATGGCAACTTTGGACCGAAATCGATGGAGAAGGATTGTCTCCTTGAAGGGGTCCAGTGACCACAATCCTCAGTAATGAGGGACCGAATGGAACAAAAGAAGCTACAGCTGGCTGATAGACGGACAACGGAGTAAATTGAACACGAGTAATTTTTTTTTAATTGAATACAGTAAGAGTTAAGTGACGTACAAGGCACAATAAGAAAACCTCTGCTTAACCTTTCCGGGGAAACAGCCGTGACGTTGACTTAATAATGTCGCTTTGCGTAAACAACAACTTTTGTGAGTCTAAATAACCAGGACAGAATATTTTGGCAAGGCGTGGTTTTGATTATTTAAACTTATTAACAATAATTAAAATTGATAGCAGCCAAAACATTTAAGACGTTGAAATAGAGGTGAGACGTACTAGATAAAACGCGTACTGAGTCTTTAAAGTACGCGTTCGCCTAAATACTTATTTCAAAAACTAGGTACACCAGTATCTGTTAGACGTCTCAAGTTTATTGACGTTTCGGTAACTTCGAGATCTAGTAAGCGGAGTAATGGAGTACACAAAACAAATAAATGGACTCGCAAACTTCGACTACCGAAGACCAAGCTTGTGGGTCGCAAGTTGCAATACTCGTAATAGACGCGAATATAGTGTCAAACGCCATACGCCTAAATACACGAGACGCGTTTATGTGGTGCGCACAGTACAGATTTTTACGCGTCCAGCCAAAAACCTGTGCCGAAACCCTATTCCAGTATAATACGTCTCACCTCTAAGCTGATCAGAATAATGAAATTAGAGTCAAGTCTAAATTTACTGTCGTCTTTCAAACAATCATAATTACACCAAGAATTCAATATCTGAGAGAACTCTACAGTAAACTACTCTCAAAATATTGATTACTCAGAAGAACTGATTTTAAACAAATTAAGTTCTCACTTCAAATACGCCTCAGTTGCCGAATTTCTTACGTTTATTTTGGTTTATTCCTGACCTGAACTTAAACAAAGCCTGAAAAAGTTTGCTGAATAAAACAGTACCTAATGAAAATCGGCTTAGTAGAGCTCAAGTTTTAAGCTTTTAAGGGGTCAGATAGGCAGCTTTTCGAGCGAGTTTTGGTCGCCAAATACGTCCATATTCGGGTTCTAATTAGTGCAACGACTAAAGCGCTGCATTTCAGCGCTATGAGCCTTTTCTGCGGGTGCGTTCGACGCGGGTCGTGAGCCAATAGGTTGTCTATATACGACGCTAGTTTTGCTCGCATCCGTAGCGATACTCATGCATATTAAGTGTTTATGTGGCGACATGCATTCGCGCGTTAATGCGCTGTTTCTGCTGCTTCTCTAATGCTGAACGTTTCATGAGAATCAGGGTTTGATTTTCTCATTAGACGTTTATTTGTACGGTTTGAGTTTGACGGTTAGTAACACTTCAGAATAATAATTTGAAATTCTTATTTGTATGGTATTGGTTATTGTGATTTTACAATATTTGCAATCCCATAGATATTTCTAACCGTGGACGAGCCAAAAATGCAGCTGTTCTTGTTTTATGATCACAAATTACTTCAGAATTAAAGTATACGCACTTTAGTCTGAATTTACTATAGTCTCTGAAAGATAAGCACACCAAAAGAATCAATTGATTTTGTCAAACAAACCAACACTTTAGAATAACTTTGAATGCAGCAACAAAATGCATTCACATGGATGGGCACGCATTTGTCTCGTCAATTGGGGGCGAGCAAACTAGAAATTAACACCACGAGCTGTGTCATACGACTACAACCTAGCTACAGAGTAGATACGCACAGAAGGCCAGCTTCGTATAACGAGCGCACACGCACGCACACGTACGATTAGACTGCTTTAAGCTGCGGTCTCACAGCTCGTTTGAAGGCAGGCCGCGCCAAGCGACAGGTGGCATCGCGCCGTGCCGCGCCGCGCCTTTGAGCTTAACATCTCGAGAGTGCAACCGCCGTTTGTTTGAGACCGTTACGTGTTCGAACATGCAACGGTCTCACCGTTGTATGTTCGAACACGCACGCACACATAGGTCCTCTTCACGTATAGCGAATGCAAGCGCACTGGCGATTAACGTTTCAATATGTGCGTTCCCTGTTTTTTCTTGTTGTATCAAGCTAGCCTTCTAGACCTGTCTTTGTTGTGTCATAGCTTAGTAAAGAGCAGTGCTTTGAAGTGGATGGCTGTGCGCTGTCATTGAGCATCTGGAATTGCTGAGCTGCGCCTAGTCTAGTTTGGCATTTGAACTTGAATGGTAGGCTTGATTACAAGTTTCAAATACCTAAACGCCAGCAGAGGAATTTACTTTTGATAGTTCGATGGAATGAAAAAGAAAGAAAAAGCGTTTATTTGCGCTCTCAAAATGCAATACTCTTATTTTTCGAAGTTAAGCAGAGTTTACTGAGTTTGATCCATGAAATGGTAACCATCCACTACATACCAAGGCTCCTCTGTGTCTTGAAAAGTACGCTAAGCCAGTTCAGGTTATCATTACATTAAGTAACTGCTTTGAGTGGTATTGTGCAGTCTAGACGTGAATAAGGCCAGTAGATCTGGCGGCATTCCAGCGAGAGTGTTGAGGCAATGTGCACCTGTGCTGTCTCGTGTGTTGACTCGCCTGTACCGCCTCGTTCTTGAAAAAAGAACGGTGTCGAAATCATGGAAGCTTGTGAATGTGCAACCAGTGCCCAAAAAGGGAGACCGTGCTGACCCTGCACATTACCACCCGATTACCATTACCTCCATTCTATGCAAGGTTATGGAAAGGGTTCCGAAAAGTAAGCTGCTGACCTACCTTGAGGGCAATGAAGGCTTTTGACACAGTGTCGGTTCTAATCTTGCTACGCAAGCTAGAAAACCTCGGTATACGTGGAAATCAGTTATCACTCTTCAAAGATTACCTAACTGACCGCTCGCAATTTGTTAAAATTGATAACCACTCCAGTGATACTCTTCCCGTAGCTTTTGGCGTTTCTCAGGGAAGCATTCTTGGGCCCACATTATTTTTAGTGTATATTGACGACCTCTGCAATCTCTCTCTTCAAAATGGCCGTATACTGCTTTTCAGTGCGGCCTCATGGGAAGAGGTATATAACTATGCTCAAGTGGTGTTTAACACTGTAAATGATGGCTGAAAACCTTTACTTTAAGGAACAGCCCTCAGTCGTCTCTTCAACCATTTTCCATTATCGCTCACACCGGTTCATTCTCTGTTAACGGTGATTGTTCTTGTCCCAAATTACAGAAAGTTGACAATATACTTGGGAGTGACCTTGGATTCTAAACTAAGCTTTGCCGCACATATAAATTGTCTCACTAGCAGAATACGGAAATTTATCTTTGTGGTTAAAAACCTTCGATCTATCCTTAATTCCAAGCAATTATTCTCTATTTATTGTGCCTTATGCCAATCGCTCCTGACATATTGCATCACCTCATGGGGTGGCACGTTTAAAACTAACCTTTTACCACTTGAAAGGGCTCAAAGGGCAGTCCTTAAAGTTGCACTATTCCTTCCTTTCCGACACCCCACTGTAGAAGTTTATAAGTCCTCTAAAGTCCTCTCCATTCGGCAGCTTTTTATTCTCCATGATGCTTTAAAGCAACGTTCCCTTATCCCTTATATAAATACCCATCATAATTCTGACATGCGAAGCAGAAGTAGGAATGTATGCCAGCCTAAATTAGTAAAAACCAAATTTGCTCGAAATTTCTTTTCATTTCTTGGCCCATTTCTATACAACAAACTAAATATTTTACTCTCAATTCATACCCTAAATAAAACAACTTTTAAACGAAAAATAACTGACTGCATTATCACTTTAGATTATACAAAAATTGAAGATCTTTTCAAAACCTTAATCTAACAAATTGCAACGCACACACAATTCCTCCACACCACACACTCATTCCACATCACACACACACACACACACTCACCCCAAACACCACTCACATTCACTAACATCCTCCCTTGCATGTTTCCTTATCAAATAATTTTAGTTCAGTTTTTAATTTTTGTTTTGTTAATCTAATTTTATAAAAAATGTTACAGATAGAGATTTTTAATTGAATACTTTGTGCGAATCTTTTTGTCTCCAGTACAAACATTATAATGTGTAAAAGTTGTTAAGGGGGCCTGGTGACCTAACATACAGGTTTTCAAAAAAACCTAGTTTAGGCACCAGTATTCCACAAATTACATAGTGTGAATTTGTGTCTGAAGACTCTGTGATGACGTTTCTTGTAATTTGTGGTAAGAAAATAAATAAATTATTATTATTAATGACAAGTGACCGTCAATATGGCTTTCGCCGAGGACGGTCAACTGGCGATCTTTTTGTGTACGTCACGCACTACTGGGGCGAAGCCATCGAGAGACACGGCGAAGCACTTGTCGTATCCCTCGATATCTCGAAGTCCTTTGACAGGATCTGACAGCTGGGTTTTGTAGCTGCATATCAGACTTTCTAGCGAACGGTCGATCCGAGTTGACGGCAGCTCCTGTGATTTCATGACTATTGATGCTGGAGTTCCTCAGGGGTCTGTTCTCTCTGCAACTCTTTTCCTGCTGCACATCAATGACCTACTTCAGCCTGGTCTCGTTGGGAACGCAGATGACAGTACGGTTTGAGAGAGATACTTGTCCAGCGAAACATCCAGCGGGGATGAAATCCGTGCCTTGAGAGAGGCCATAGTAGAGCGGACAAATTTAACTTTAAGCGTTGTCTCCCATTGGGGTGATGACAATCTGGTCACTTTTAACGCCACCAAAACACAGGCGTGTCTTTTTACCGCAAAAAGAAGTCGTTTTGACCAAACTCCTGCTTTTTGGGGTGGATCTGTTCTCGTGACTGATCGGCTTGAGCTCCTAGGCATGGAGTTGACATCTAGTCTCAACTTCAGCGCCACCATCGAATACAAAGGCCAAACTGTGGCCAAAAAGCTGGGCATCCTAAATAGGGTGAAGCGATACATTAGGCCTGGACAGCTTTTAACCCTTTACAAAGCACAAGTCCAATCCTGCATGGAGTATTGTAGGCACCTTTGGGATGGGTCAGCTAGGTATCAGCTTGCCGCGCTTGAATCAGTGGAAAGCAGAGCTAAGAAGCTCATCGGTGACGTACCGTAACTGGTGAATGCCAAGTTACATAGCTTGCCTCATCGCCGTAAGGTTGTCTGCTTGTCGGTCTTCTACAGTTTGTACTTCGGTGTGTGTGCCCAAGAACTCCACAACCTCTTCCTACTGACTCCCTTCTACCATCGGAAATCTAGACGCACTGGAACTTACTATCCCTATCTTGTTGCTATTCCACCAATTCGCACTAAACGTTTCCAAACGTTTTTTTTTATAATGCGCACAACAAAGGAGTAGAACTTTTGCCTGCATCTTTGTTTTCGAACGCTCACAACCTTAATCTTTTCAAAGTTAAAGTGAACAAGCTTCTTCTGGGTAAGCTCGTTCCATGGTAGACTTTGTTTTTGTCATCTCTGACCAAGACTAGAGTCAAAATGCGCAGTTCCGTGTGCGCGCGCTCAACGCACGGTTGTGTGTACTATCGAGTTAAGTGAGTAAGCAGTGAACATTTACCAATCGCATAAATAAAAACCTAAGGAAAGTAAAAATGGTGCAATGTAAGAAATGCAAACTGTTTCTTTCTTTGGCTAAAGATGATGTAGTGAGATGTAAGGGTGAATGTGAAAATGTTTTCCATAAAAAATGTGCAACTAAAAAGTTCCTAAGCAGTACACTCTGCGACGACTGCCAGACAAATAAGAGCAGCCCCAGACAGTCTGCAGATGATACGAAAATCACATTAAACCCTAGAGAAGAGTCTGGAGAGAATGTTTTGGCTGAGGTAAATAAAAAATTAGCCGTGATTTATAATCTGGAGAAGAAAATAGAAGAACTTACCAACAACGTTGAATTCTACGCTGAAATGTATCAAACATTACTCAAATTTAAAGAAGAATCTCAGAAGAAAGTCAAGGCATTAGAACAAAAAAATGTCTATTTGGAGAAATGTAACAAGGCATTAGAAGAACGAGTACAGGAGTTGGAAATAAAAGACAAAGAGAAAAACATTGAAATTCACGGATTAGAGAAGCACGGAAACGAAAATACTAAAAAAGTAGTCCAAAAATTGGCACAGAAACTAAATTTAGACCCAAATGAAATTCAAGATGCACAGAGGGTAGGCCAGGAAAAACCAGATGACACAAAGCCCAAGATTGTGTTGGTCACGCTTCGGTCTAAATCTGCTCGCAGCAGCTGGATGCTTGCAAAGAAAGAAACAAAAATAACGAATAATAAAGTCTATGATAATGGCAGTGAAAATCGAATATACATTAACGAAGATTTACCAAAATACAAACGACAGCTTCTCTGGATTGTTAGAAATAAACTTAAGCCCAAAGGTTTTCAATATATTTGGGTGCAGAATTGTTGTATTCTGGTCAAAAAGAACACTGACGAAAAAAAGATCTATAACATTAGATCAGAGGAAGATCTGATGAAGTTCGATGAATGTAAATAAACATGCGTAAATGACGCGGCGAGTACACACGAGGTGATTTCTAAGTACAAAATTCGATCAAATAGATAGTTTCACAGATAATTTTAAATTTAAAAGATACAATGATATAATAGCTCTAAATAGCGACCTATCCCAACATGTATGGAATACCCACATATTACATATGAACATAAGATCTCTGCGAAAACACTTCAACGAGTTATTAATATTACTCGATAAAAATAAATATAACATAGATATATTAATATTAAGCGAAATAAATATAAAGAAGGAAGAAATCTCATTTTATCAGATAGTAGGATATAATACATTTATACATACTAGAGAAACGAGAAGAGGAGGAGGAATATTAATATATGCTAAGAATGAATTGAATTTCGAAGCTACAATAGGAAACACAGAAGCAGTAGAAACACTTCATGGTCAACTGAAGTACGGGAAAAATAAAACGCATATAATTGCGATTTATAGACCACCTGCCAAAAATAAACAAATTTTTATTCAGCAGTTAGATACTTTAGTGAGATCCATTTCAGCATCTGACAATGTTATAGTGATTGGCGACACCAATATAAACATATTAAACGACCCGGTTAATCCTACTGTATCAAGGTACAAAAACGCCCTGTGTGAATGCGGCCTGTTGTGTGCAATACCGAGCGAAGAGATAACGCGCGAAGCGATCGTGAACGGCCGGCTTGAGGTATCTTGCTTGGACCATATATGGGTGCGAGCAGGACGGAGCGAGCGTGACGCGTGCGCCTATGTGCTTGAGTCACGCATCGCCGATCATCATGGGGTAGGTATAATGTTGAACTTAAGCGTGAGTGGAAGCGAAAATCAATGTGTTAGTGGTAATTTCAAAAATAACAGTACGCGCGAACTGTTATGCGACAAAGCTATTAAACAAAAGCTGGATGATTATGACTGGTCTCAGTTAATGACTATAAAGTGTCCGTTATTATTGTATCAGACAATGTGTAGTGTATTTGATCGCATTTACAAGGAAAGTACAATTACGATTAACACATATAGTAAGAAAGTAATAAGACAGCCATGGATAGATAGATATTTATATGCAATGTTAGTGCGAAAGGATAGCTTATTTAGAACTTGGAAAGCGGATCCAAAGAATATGAACAAGCGATTAGACTATACAAAATTTAGAAATAAAGTAAATAAATTAACAAATGTGGCAAAAAATAAATATAGACAGGAACAAATTTTAAAGTGTAATGGAGATTTTAGGAAGATTTGGTCAAATATAAACACATGGTTGGGTCGAAAAAACACTAGCTTGGACGATATTATTTTAAGGCATTTAGGGAAAACAGCATGCATAAAACAAATTTGTACAAACTTTTCTAAAACATTCACGGAGGAAATCAAGGGAATTAAACATGATTGTAACATAAAGTTTTTAGATAGAACGAAATATGTAAAACCTAGTGAAGTAAGCTATAGATACAATAAGGTGACTTCGTCAGATGTAGAAAAGGTCATAAGAACATTGTCCTGTGAGAAAGCACCCGGTTCAGATGGAATACGGGTGCAAGACATTATGTATTTATGTAAACAAATAAGTCCTGTTCTAGCCGCATTTGTAAATATGTCCATATCCAGTGGTATCTATCCTGACCAGTTAAAAAATGCAATTATACGTCCTATATACAAATCAGGAAGTCATTTAGAATATGTGAATTATAGGCCTATCGCAATATTATCTGTCATAGATAAAATAACCGAGAAAATTATTGTAGGACAGATAAGCGCGTTCTTAGAACAACACAACATATTATGTGACACTCAGCACGGTTTCCGGAGAGGGCGCAACACTGTCTCTGCCCTGTTAGGTTTTTCAGATTATATTAACGAATGTTTAGATTCTGGTAAACAAATTATAGCACTATTTATCGATTACAAAAAAGCGTTCGACACTTTAGACCATGAGATCTTATTACAGGCAATGGACGAATGCGGAATACGCGGTCCTACAAATAATTGGTTTAAAAACTACCTCACTAATAGAAAAATAGGCACAATTATCTCTCGTGTGGTTGGGAAAAAGGTCGATGTCGAGTTGGGCGTGCCGACTGGATCGGTTTACGGTCCAGTAGGATATATAATGCATGTGAACAGTGTGGCAAATGTCGTGCGTAAGTGTAAGGTTTTCATGTACGCTGATGACATGTGTCTTGTTTACGCCTCCAAAGATATAGCTGAGGCACAAAAGTGTATACAAGATGATTTCGAAAATATTAGCATGTGGGCACATGACAATGGTATCATATTAAACTTTTCTAAAACTAAATGTATGTATCTACACTCGCCATATAACCGAAATGCTAAATCTGTAAATCATGAATATCTCACAGTGATAGGACATACATACGAATGTTTGCATAGACATAAATGTGATTGTAACTGTGCAAAATTGGATTATGTAGATACATTTAAATATTTAGGTCTGACAATAGATAAGAACTTTAACTGGAGATTTCACGTAAACGACATTTGCAATAGGTTAAGATCGGTGCTAAGTAAGTTTTATCACTTAAAAAATGTATTGAACAAAAAGACGTTAAGAATGGTTTATTTCGCACTAGCCGACTCGTTAATAAGTTATGGTCTCCTTGTGTACGGGCGAACCTTTATTACATATTTAAGAGAAATAAAAGAAATACAAATAAGACTGATAAAGTTCCTAGTTAGTAAAAATGTTAAAGATAAGTGCAACAAAGAGTATGATAAGTTATTTCCAATATGTAAAATAATTCCGATAGATAAAAAAGTAGATTATTTGGTAGGTCTAGAATATTATGTAAGTGATCAATATAAAATTAATGTTAAAAACAAGTACAACACACGTAGGGTCAGAGAGAACAAACTGGTTCAACCACAGGTAACAAACTATTATGGTAAGAGAACACCTAAGTATCTGGTACCTAAAGTGTTTAATAAAATAGATTTATTAAGAGAAAACGTAAAAATTAGTAAAGGATCACTAAAGTCAAAATTAAAAAACATTATACTGGATTGAAAACAGAACTAAAAAAAAAAAAAATTATAAAATAAGTTGTTTGAACAATGTAATATTTAGTAGTAAGTATATATATACATAAGGTGGTTTACTGTTATGTAAAAGAGCGCTTCTCGCCATCAAACGTAAAAGTTTGGCGAGTTTAGAATTAAGTGACACCTCTGTATTATTTTTCTTTAAATAAAATGTTAAAAAAAAAAAAAAAAAAGCAAACCCATCACAAATAAAAAAAAAAACAAAGTGGTCTAGCCTTTTCTTTGGTCTACGAATCAGCATTGCCAGTCAACGTGGCAATGCGGCCAGTATTCTGGGCACTTTTCCCGTTGACGACGATGTGAACGAATTTTTCGATTCCCTACGAGTTCTTTAACTCCGTTTGAACGTTTAAACATAATTATTTTCTACTAACTTGTATCTGTACACAGTTTTGGATTCAGAATCAGTTAAACAGTTTGATATTTATACACCTTGAATCTTCGTAGAACTATTTGACAAGGGTTTTCGATTGTGTAATGATTTTTGTTTGGAGTATCTTAAGAGTCCCGGAACAAGTAATGTGCAAGCACAATATTCTTCAAGTTTATACAGTGTAAACATACCCGAGACTGGAGCATTCAAACACTAAACCCGCAGACTAAATATTGATTTACTTGTTATTCAGTTGGTAAAAATAAGTATTATGAATATATTTAATTGTGTCCCAACATTTTGACCGTGTTGAATTCTTCATAACTCGGAGCCCATGTCCCTAGTCTTTCAACGGCTTAAACAAATAAATCCCCACAGGTTTGCCATATATGCGCCCATTATGGTTTGCTGCACTTGCAGCAGCCGCCCCGGAACAGCTTGCCGTACTAGGAAGATGGAGTTACGACATATATAATTAGGTTGAATTTTAACCCAAAGGCTTACCGAATATCCAAGGCATCGTGGTCAACCTGTGTTATTACTATGCTAAAAGTTCTTTCTCTTTTGACTGCACTTCTACTTCACGCCGGAACAGCTGCTCAAACTCTATCAAGCGCAAGTTCGATCGTGTATGGAATACTGCTCTCATCTTTGGGATGGATCTGCCAGATACCAGCTTGATGCCCTTGAGCCAATTGAGAAACGAGCCAAGAGGATCATCGGCAATGAGAGGCTCGTCGCGTCGAAGCTCCAAAGTCTTGAACATCGACGACGAGTTGCTAGCCTGTCGGTTTTTTACCGGTTGCATTTTGGGGTGTGCGACGGAATTGCATAATTTAATTCCGCCAAGCCCGTTCCATCATCGGACCACAAGACGAACGGCGATGCGCCACCGGTATATGGTGGACATCCCATCCATACGCACAAAACGATTTGGGAACACATTCATAGTGCGTACAGCTAAGGAGTGGAATTCCCTGCCGGAGTCTGTGTTTCCTGATAGCTACAACCTGGGAGCCTTTAAATCAAGAGTGAATAGGTTATTTCTAGGCAAGCGTGCTCCATCTTCGACCACATCCTCGCTTACCATCAGGTGAGATAGTGGTCAAACGCGTGCCTATCAATAGTAAAAAAAAAAAAAAAAAAAAAAAAAAAGACTGCATAATATTGACTGACTGTCCAGCTCACCAATTTTTTTTCCCAACAGCCTGTACACGGCGTACGGCAACACCTCGACTCTCCGCTACACTCCAACCACTGATATGGACTTCGGCACGGTCCTATGTTCAGCCACCAACTCCGTGGGAAGGCAAGAGGCGCCCTGCATGTATAAGCTTGTAGCTGCAGGTAATTCATTGCGATAGTTCTTAAGAAGATGACGATAAAGATGATTCTCGTGATTTTTGTTCTTTAGATTAGAAATTAAGAGGAGATGATTCGATTGTCACGATGTCTAGCCAGTTATTGTGATGATAGTTGTGTATGGACTATTTAAATAAGCGGACGATGCCACTCTCTATTATTTAGAAGCATGGATCTAGTATTTTGTTCTTCAGAGATAGTATAAGTGTCCTGTAGGTTATTCAGTAGAGTTTTGCTCACATCTATAAAGCCTGCATAACTGCAAACACTATCCTGTTGTAGAGAGAAGGCCTATCACTCCCTCTTTCACACCATGGAGCCTTTTATTTAGGAGAGTTTTAATTTCCTAATGTATTTTTAAAAATCTCGTTTGATTATAGATATTTACATACATACTCGTATAATTTATGACAGAAGATAATGTGCTCACAAGCGCTTTTTACAACAACTAAAAAAATCCTGCCGTATTATTTCCTAAAAACTGAAAAATATACGGCTTGTGTGATCATTTTCTCCACACTGTTATTAATACACATTCTATGTGTGTGTAATTTAATTTGTGATAGCAAAACGCGTTACAAAGTTGCCTGTTTGCAGCCAAGAGAAAGTTTGCGTCGCTTTGCTTACCGCTCGCAGTGATGATAAACTGTGCAATACAAGTTACTGTATTCTGTATTTTATCGCCAGTCATCGTAATACGGGTGTAACACGTGTCGTAATCGCAATAAATGTAACACGTGTCGGAAATCGTGTTGATGTTTAATTTGGCCAGTTTTGAAGCATTGTCTTGAGGTTATTTTCGTTTCTTTAAACCGAGTGAAATGAGTGGTTTTACGCCAATGTTGCCTTTGCTGAAATTATTCTATGATTAGATTTTTATTAATTTGAAAGTAAAGGCTCTCAAAAACGTGGGTCGTGACAATGCGACAATGAGCGACAATGACACGATAATATTGTGGTTTTATAGAAATAGGGAAGATTCCAGGAAACAAAATATGATTCTAGATAGTCCGTCAGTTAGGTTATAAGGACACTCAATTTTTTATTCTCCTAAAATCGTAATGTAGATATGAAAGAGCGTTGCTTGGTCTTCATAACATTGTTGCGGTATGTAGCATATTAATTCTGCCTTATTTGTCCACTCCTGCCATCGTAACTCCTATACTGACGGACTCATTTTTATGCAATTTTCAACTTTATCTTCCAAAACAATGATTAAATACCTCCTCAATCTTCTTCTTTCAAAACTTTTTATAGCTACCTTCCTAAAAAAGGTAAGAACTTTACAAAATTGTTCCTAAATCGGGTGGGTTTCAGCAGGGAACCCTACAGCGCTGCAGAACTGCTCCGTGGTGAACCAGAGCTCCGACACGCTGCTGGTGGAGTGCCTGGAGGGCTTCGACGGAGGCCTGCCACAGGTGTTCTACATGGAGGTGCTGGAGCTGCCCTCTCTAATGGTAAGTGACCCCACCAGCAGAACATGGAGGTGTTGAAGCTGCAGATGCTCACCTGCTGATGGTAAGTGATCTGAAGATGAATAATGTTATTGCATTTTTGTTTTGTGTTATAATAAATGTTAGTGAGCGTTAATTTGAATATTGAACGCAATGAAACTGGAAAAAATATGGTTTTTCGTAACGGTAAACTACTACAATGGTATAAACCATTGTAGTAGTTTACCGTTACGAAAAACCAACAACATGATCTACAGATATAGCTAATAAAAATGATTGGAATAATTTATACTACTATCCATTTTAAAATTCACTATAAAATCATATAAATGAATTTGATCCAGTTTCCAGCAACTGTTGCACAATATGAAGCGTTACAGTAAAACGTCCAGTGACTAAAAATAATACTGTCGATGAGGATACAATTAAGCTTGTCAACTAACACCACATTTTTTATCCAGGTCCGAGCAAACGTCTCCTCAAACCATACTCCTACCTTCGAGGTCCACGACCTGGACAGCAGGTCTAGCTACACGCTAGTCCTATATGCTGCCAACGCCAAGGGTAGGAGCGAGGAGGTCACTCTATATACAGTCGCTATCAGACCACCTGATAAGTATACCGGTAAGTTTAGAAGTAAGGTCAGGTAGATTTTGGAAGGGAGGTCGAAAGAGCCTCCTCAGGTGTTGACCGAGGCTTGTGGCTGTCTGGGTTAGCCTTATCGTTCTTAACGACCGTTTCTGGTCGATATTCGTCTCAATGAATTCGTCCTTATACTTTCGCCAGACAGTTACCGTATTCTAAGAATGACCTAAGAAACAGCCAGCCCGTTGATTCAATATTTTATTAGATGCACCGGTCTCTGAAAAGGCTAGGCCGCTATTTAAACGGCTGACTAAGCCAGTTGGCTGCGACCTCGTAGCAACTAGAAACCTACTTACAATTAATATTTTTTAACAAAGGAAAACAGTAAGTATACAATTTGGAATTATAATTAAATTGTTTAAAAGAAGAAGTTTCCAAAAGGAAATTAATAAAAACGCCTCCAGGTCCGGACCAGAAAGAATCACACGAATATTTTACTTTGTGTAACTTGCTCTTGATTGCGAAAATTATATCTATACAAAAAGCTTTATGATAATGAAATAATTACCAAGAATTAAACCTAGTAGGCAGTATCTAATTATTTACCAAAAAGTTAAATTAATTGTCACTTATATAAACCGAGATTTTTGTTTGTTTCGTATTTAAATCTAAAGATCTCAACATGGTCCATCTACCAAACCTTTGTTATGGCTTCCTTTCTAAATGTTTGTCAGTCACATGACTCTATGTTTGTAAGGGAATGGCATTTCTTATAGCAAACGTTAACAATAGCATGGTAATATTAATAATTATAAAAAACCGGCCAAGTGCGAGTCGGACTCGCACACGAAGGGTTCCGTACCATAAGCCGAAAATTTTAACACATTTCTTGTATGAGCCCCCTTATTTTTTTATTTAACTTAATTTTTATTTGTTGTTATAGCGGCAATAGAAATACACACTCCATTAAAATTTCAACTGTCTGCTTATTACAGTTTTCGAAATACAGCCCGCTGACAAACAGTCGGATGGACGAACGGACGCACAGATGGACAGACAGACGGACAGTGGAGCAGGGTTCAGTTGGTTACCCTTCGGGAGGAAACCCTAAAGTTCCAGTAATAACCATTTAAAAACGAACAAATCATGATTTGTGTTATGAGTTTTTTAGACGACCAAGAAACATTCAAACTCCAAATAAGACCCATAATTCAATAACCATTTTCCATTAAAATTCCCTATTTAACATTTCAAGAAAACCTTTCAACTGTAAACAATATTAACTTTTAATTCCGGTATAAATTTTTAAGGCACTCACTGTCACAAATGATTACAAACAGCCAGACAGTGAAATAAATTAACAGAGACCAATCCGAGCCTTGATAATTCACTCCATTTTATAGAACTGAGGGAATGAAGCGTCATTCCCTGTTGTGAACGGGACTGGCGACTTTACGATAAGGACCGACGTTAACGAAAACACAGTTTTATTAGGAAAATATACAAGAGAACTAGGACGGAAAGATTTTACGGGATTTCTAGAATCTTATCAAAATTTACCTCAATGCATTGGTAATTTGTATTTTCGACTTTGTAGCACCAACTTCAAGGTCCTAATAATAAACTTGTAATAGATATGCCATTTTTAATCTTCTAAGCGTATAGATGACAAAAATTATATTCTTTTAAAATAACAGCCGCACGGGTCGATCTTGAAGGTTAAGCAACGCTTGCCAAGGTTGGTTTGTGGATGGGTGACCATCTTAACATACCGAGTTTCCTCCGTGTCTCGGAAAGCACGTTAAGCCGTTGGTCCCGGCTGTCATTTGTAGATCTTTGGCAGTCGTTACAGATAGTCAAAAGCCAGTAAATCTGACTCCAGTCTTGCTATGAAGTACCGTGTTACCCAGTTAATGGGTGGTGGAGGTCTGGTAGGCAGCTGGTCCTCGTAAAATACTAGTATTCAGTTAAATCCGGCTTGACTGGAAGCCTACCCCAATATAGTTGGGAAAAGGCTAGGCAGATGATGATGATGATTTTTAAGGGGTTTTTGTACACGGATACGTCAACCCCATTGTGACTTAAACTTTATTTACACACAACTATATACTATACCACTAATATTTAAGTACAAGGTATAATTATACACTATATACTATGAAAAAGGAAACGGAATTATTGCCTAGACTTCTGAATTCGCCATAGTTGAATGGTTTGTTTGGCCCAATATTTAGCCAGTTGCTGCCGCAGTCATTAGGTCCTCTCGCGATGCGGTAAATGATGTAGACCAAGGTCTGTGGAATGACGCTACATGAACACTGTTGATTTTTATTATACAAGCAACAAATACAAAGTAATTTGAATGTATAATACATTCATTCCATTAACTGCCTAAATAAAGAAACAGTCGAGCCACTTTTATGACAAGTTGTTACTGCTGCCTATAGACTGCAATGCCAGAGGGTTTTATTAATTTCCCAAAACTTCTCCTTTCTGATAGTACTAAACTCGCTAATGTAACCAAAAAAAACAGCTAAGTGCGAATTGAACTCTCACATGAAGGGTTCTGTACCATAAACCGAAAAAAACGCGTTTCTTGAATTGGAGCCCTTTTAATTTTTATTATTTGTTGTTATAGCGGTAATAGAAATACACACTCTGTGAAAATTTCAACTGTTTACCTATTACGGTTCTTGATATATAGCCCGCTGACTGACAGACAGACGGACGGACAGTGAACGTTTAGTAATAGGGTTCCATTGGTTATCTCTTGAGTACGGGACCCTAAATAGCACGCATACACCACAAATCCGATCCAAAGATCCCTTACAAACAACACCACTAAGTCTCCACCACACACAAGCCTCCACCAAAGCCACACGCAGACGTTATAATACAATAAATATCACGGAATACAATACTTACTTAAATAACCAGGCGTTGCTCGCAAATCCGCGGGTAGCGTGCAATATTCATTGCGGCTGCAACGGAACATTACTCATGAACACTTTGCAAATTACTACGATTAGATGCTGCGATTACTCTCTAGGTATACTAATGGTTATTGCATATTTAGACGCTTGGTAACTTCGTAGTTGTTATTTTTGGTTTTTTTTTTAAGTTTTAGGGGATGTCCGTGTTGCAGAATAAGTTCGAAAGAGTCACCGTGGCCTTGGAACGCAAAGGGCATTAGGAGGAATACGAATGGGTTTTTGACAGTCAGAGTCTGACATTCTCTTCTGCTCCACCCAGAGCGGGAGGAGACGTTTGATGATTTCTCAAGCTTAAAGAAAAACTTTTTACAAAATTTATAATTGACTTCCAAACATCATCTGCCTAGCCTTTTCCCAACTATATTGGGGTCGGCTTCCAGTCAAAGCGGATTCAGCTGAATACCAGTGTTTTACGTGGAGCGGCTGCCTACCAGACCTCCGCAACCCATTAACTGGGTAACACGGTATTTCTTGGCAAGACTGGAGTCAGATTTACTGGCTTCTGACAATCCGTAACGACTGCCAAAGATCTACAAATGACAGCCGGGACCAACGGCTTAACGTGCTTTCCGAGGCACGGAGGAAACTCAGCATGTTAAGATGGTCACCCATCCACAGACCAACCTTGGCAAGCGTTGCTTAACCTTTAAGATCGACCCGTGCGGCTGTTATTATTTAGCCACGAGCTCCTCAATTGACTTCCAAACAAAACACTATAAAGTATAAAAATAACCTCAATTTTTATACTTTGTAGTGTTTAGTTTGGAAGTCGGTTATATTTTTTTGTAAAGTTTTTATTTTACACTTTTAACTGGTAATCTTCTTCTATAAGCAAAACTGCTCACAAAATAAAAACTACTGAACCAAACTGAATCAAATTTTTACGAGACCAAATGGCAAGAATATCGCATTGAACTAAATATAATCACAGAAATCGGATCAGAAACCTCAAAGTAATCGGTGTACATATAAAAAAAAATACCCACTGAATTGAGAACCTCCTCTTTTTTTGGAAGTCGGTTAAAAATGTCCCCCGTCTGTATGAAACAAAACGGAACACGGATCACTCGAGCTGATTGAGAAAATTAATAAATAAATGAAAATAGTTCTTTAACTATAATGATATTACAGGAAATCCTATAACATGTTGCCGGAATCAATAAGAAATTATTCTTTTCATTTCTTATTGATTCCGGCAACACGTTAAAAAACTGCATATATTCATACGAATAAATTAAAATAACTTTTACTAAGGAAATGTTATTACAGCGTAAATGAATATTTAAATGTTAGGTCTTTGAAACTTGCATAGAATAGACAACAAACATTTTAGAATAAGTTAGATAATAAGTTAAATGTTTAGTCAGGGTCCATGATTATTACTTTTAAAATGTTTACCACCTAAGCCTACATTGTGGAATGCAATAGAGTATTCAGTATTAAATCTATGACTTTAAATGTAACGTGTACCATAAACCTTAATTTTTATGTTTTGATGTTATAGCGGCAATAGGAATACACAATCTGTGAAAATTTGAATTGTCTACCTATTACAGTTCTTGAGATACAGCCCTCTGACTGACAGACTGACGGACGGACGGACGGACGGATGGACAGCTTACTAAGGTTCCATTGGTTACCCTTTGGGTACGGAACCCTAAAAATATGAACCGTTCGGAACCCTTTGCACGCTATTCCGACTCGCACTGGGCCAGTTTTTTTTTTATTAGGTTTAAACTACAATCAGAAATCTACTATCAGACATTTTAAACACTGGTAGACGCAGATGTTGGATTTCTAGTTTTATAAAGAATTCATTTACACGTCGTTAAAGTTATACCTTATTATCTTTGAAACACAATGGCTAGTTTACTTAGTGCAGCTGCAGACGCGGCAAGCCAGTAGCTCGGCTCGCCTCCACGATGATAGTAACCAGTGGCGAGGCAAGACTAAAATTTGATGTGGGCAAGATGGCTGTGGCTGTAGGTACTAAAAAAAAAAAAAAAATGAAAAAATTTATTGCAAAAACTTGTACAGACTTTTACAGGTACTCTCACATAGAGACCTCCTTTTAAGTAAAAGATATACCTGTGCTAGGAGGTCTCGCTCTTCAATGACAAATAATTAAATGGTAAAAGTAGTGTACAAAAGATTAAGAAATTTAAACAAAAAAAAAAAAAATTACAAGATAGAAAAGGGAAAAGTGTGTGTGAGTGTTGTGTGTGATGGTGTGTGTGTGTGTGTGAGAGAGAGGTGTGTGAGTGTGTATTCTCTATATTTTCAATTCAGTAAAAAAATAGAATGATGAATAGATGGTTATGAATAGTGTTTTTTTAGGTTTTTAGAGGTTGGATTCTACGATTGAGGGTGAGATGCGGCGAACTCAATTGTATCCCGTCACGAGTAGGTACCTAGTATTGATCTTCTTTTGACTTTTTGTGCAAAAAAAAAGTAAATACTGGGCAAATGTGGGAAAATTAAAAAAAGATCTAAAATAAAAGAAGCTATGATGTAAGAGCGAGCGTAGTGAGCGTAGCTTGTACGAGTAAATCATAGAGCCTATCCTGCCGCGTCTTATATGTTGACATAACTTACTGAAGTAAACCTCAACAATAAAAAGAATTAAAATAGTAAGAACAAGCCAAGGGAGCTAAATAGTCACGGATGAGTTGGCTTAGCTACGATTTTTGTGAGTTGAAAAAAGCCGAAGCTGCGAGCCCCTTGGAAACACGAGGCCGTAGGCGGTGGCCCACGTTGCCCAATCTCTTGCGAAGCGCTGCACGCAAAAAACGCAGGTTCTGCTCACAACTGCCTGGCTGATACTGGCAAGCTACTAGCAAACGCCGGTATAATAATAATTTCGGTCTGTTCATTGCACAAATATTCAGCCAGTCGAGTCGGTACAAAAAAGAGTCTCGGGTATCTGTAATTATATAAGCCAGCTCCGATATCAGATGAACTGGGTTTTCAGTAATGCAGCTTGGCAGCAGATACTTTCCAGGCTCTCTCTTATAATGGCTACGCTATATGGGCTTCACTACTATAGCGTGACTTTTAATTTATCTTTAAAGTTTAATTATAAATGTTAAAATAACTTGGTGTATTTGTCTGTTTCTTGCCTCTTGAGGTTAGAGATCATTTATTCTCATAAGAATTTCAATTCACTTACATGAGAATATTTAACTAGACATCACAATATAAACTAAATGTTGGACGCATTACAAAAACTGGGCATCGATTATAGTGTTTTGAGGGTAGGTTACAAATAATATTAATAAAATGTTAGTTCGATACACGGCTCAACCGTCAAAGTATGTAAACAAGTTTCCGTACAACACAGATCAGCGGTTACTGGATGTGGCTCGAAACTACTTTAGGAAAGTGAGTTTTTTATGATAAATTGTTTAATACATTTTTTAAAAGTAATTTTAGATTTAATTTCTCTGAGGTCCCTCGGCAATTTATTGAATATTTTAGATCCTTCATACATAATAGTTTTTCTTACATAGTTTGTGCGGGTTGGGTGTAGTTGTAAAAAGTCCTGTTCACGTCTCAGTTTCATTTTGTGTTTTTTTATATTTTAAGTGAAGGTTATGTTTGTGTGTATATTTTTATTTAGTATTTTTCGAATTAGTAAGCATGTATTGTATATGTATGTTTGTGTTACGTTCATTACTTTAATTTCATTGTATAGAGTTTCTGTTGGAGTTAGATAGTCATAATTAAATAACGTTTTTAGTAGTTTATTTTGAGCAGTTTGTAATAGGTTAGTATGCGTTTTAGCGGCGGTACCCCATATTTCCACAAGATAATCAATATGTGGCTTAACCAGGGAGAAGTAGATTGTATAGCGGACTCGACGTGGTAAGCAACGAACGATACCACGTAGGGTACCCGTGAGTTATTGTAATTTTGATTTTATTTTTTGAATATGTGGAAGCCACGTCAGCTTACTATCTAAAATTAGCCCTAAATATTTTTCTTGATCTACTTTGTTTATGACTTGTTTATTTATTTTTAACGGTGTGTAATTGCCAATTTTTTTATTTTTTGCTCTGAATATCATATAATTTGTTTTAGCTGTATTAATGGTGAGAAGATTTTGTTGAAACCACACGTTGAGTAAGTCCAAATCGTTCTGTGCTTGCTTAATAATAGTATCGATTGAGTGGCCAAAGTAAAACAAACATGTGTCATCTGCGTATAATGTTAAGTCACCTGTTAGACCAATTTTGTGGACACTATTTATGTACAGAAGAAATAACAAGGGAGCCAATATTGAGCCTTGGGGCACGCCGTATGTTATAATTCTGGGATCACTCTGAGTGTCACCAATTTTATTTATTTATTTATTTATTTATTCAAAAAAACACAATAAAAGCTTACAGTTTTAAACCAATACGCTTCCACGCTAACAATTTACAATATCAAATATTAATCAAAAGAACTTAAAAAACATTTTTTTTTTAATAATTGGAAAATTACATGTCAAATTAAAAAAATAAAAAATAAAAATAAATGTCAAAGGAACACTAAGTCAATCGCACACCTAAATGTCAAACATAAAAATTCAAATTCATTAAAATTAGAAATAAATAAACATCAAACAAAATATCAAACATAAAAAATTAAAATATTATTGCATTGATTAAAAAAATCATTGTATCATTTGTTTAAAAAGGACAATACATATTTCCTTAATGTGTTTAGATTATCTACAAATATGTCGGCATCTGGACTGCTGTCAATGTAACTATTAATAAGACTGATTGCCCTCGCGGTTGGGCTGTTATTAACATGATGGGTGCGCCATGCCAGTGGGCACGCGAGAAGTTGATGCCGCCGCCGCCCTATGCCACGCATGTATTGCTGCGGAACATACAAATGTATATGCTCTCTCGCCGATGGATTATCAATCCTATTGTTGATTAAAAGATAATAATGCACAATGTGCATTAATTTGCGCCTGAGCTGCAGAGTATCCAATCCGACCATTCCCGACACAAATAAAGAAGGATACAAGAATGGGTAATATCCGTAGGTTAGTTTATACACATAACGGCAAAATTTCCTCTGAATTCTTTCAACCATGAGTATATATATCTTCTCCGAAGGATCCCAGACAATTGCATTATACTCTAATTTACTGCGCACATATGCATTGTAGAGTAGCTTGAGAACCTTGACGCTTCGAAATTGGGAGGAAGTTCTAATGACGAACCCCAATGCTTTATTTGCATCTTTGCACACGTTTTTAACGTGTTCGTGAAAATTAAAACCACTATCTAAGGTAAGTCCCAGGTCCCGTATTGTTGAGACACGTTCAAGTGTTTCATCGGCCAGCTTGTAGGCAGTGGTTGTTGGCGTACGAGACCTAGAGAATGTAATGACTTTACACTTAGACTTGTTAAGCGGCAGTTTATTTCTCACACTCCAATCCAAAACGGCATCAATGTCTCGCTGAAATGCCAGACAGTCTTCCGCTCCAGTGACTGATATAAACAGCTTCAAATCATCAGCAAACATAAGACATTTTGAGGCGGACAACACTCTCGGCAAATCATTAACCATGATTAAAAATTGGGGAGGACCCAGGGTACTTCCCTGACTGACGCCCGATCGGGTAAAATACTCCGGTGACTTATATCCATTGAGTCTTACAAACTGTCGTCGATCTCTGAGATAGTCTGCTAAAAATCGGAGTAGTTGAGGACCGAATCCGAGAGATGCAAACTTCATCAGAAGTATATCATTGTCAACTAAATCAAACGCCTTTCTAAAATCAAAGTAAGCCGTATCAACTTGACCGCCAGCGGCCATTTTGGCCTTCAAGTAGTCAGCAAAACATATATGATTAGTTAAGGTGGAACGTGCACGGCGAAATCCATGTTGGGAATCATCTAATAAGCTACTGACTTGCTTGGAGATGGTATGGTTTAAAACAGACTCAAAAATTTTCCCGAAGACCGGCAGTACAGCAATAGGTCTAAAGTTCGTGACGTCTGTTGATGATCCACCCTTTGGGACGGGTGTGACCCTGGAAACCTTCCAAAGAGTGGGATATACACTGTGCTGCAGTGACAGATTAAACACAAACAAGAGAGGCCTCTCCAATACCGACAGACAGTCCTTCAAAATGAAAGCTGGGAAAGCATCAGGTCCATAAGCAGACGAAGCTTTAAGTTTAAAGACCGCTCGCCGCAATTCTGATGAACTAATGTGATCTACCCTGATCACAGGTAAGCAGCCTCCATCAGTTGCATCGCGCTCGGCTGCCTCAGGATCTAACTTAGGAGGATCACTATGGAAAACGGAACTAAAATAATCAGCAAACGCATTAACGGCTCCCTGTCCTTCCACAACCTTGTCCTCATATACGAATTGGTTTTTCTGCTGACTATTTTTCTTTTTGTCTTTTACGTATTTCCAAAACTTTGAAGGATCACTGCTTATAGTTTCCTCCATAGTTTTAACGTACTTTTTAAAAGCAATTCCAGTGAGCTCCTTGACTTTAGTTCTGTAGTATCTAAATAGTTCTTTGTTGAATTGTAGGCCATATTGCTTATATTTTTTTAAGTTAAAATGTTTTAGTTTAATGTAATGTTTGATTTCCGAAGTATACCACGTTGGATAATCATATTTAGAAATGAAATCTGGAATTTTCTTTTTCGGGACATTATCTTTGAACACGCTGAATATATTTTTATAAAATATGTCTACTGCTACATCAACATCCTGCTGCAACAGCAATTCAGTCCAGTCTATTTTAGCAATACCCATATACAACCCATAGAGATTTGCCTTACGAAAATTCCAGTCAGAGCTTTGAGCGCTGGACATTACAGACGAACGATCCCTGACACCTGCACTTTTGGGTAAAACAACAGTTATTTCCAAGGCAGGATGATACGCATCCATCGGAACCAGAGGGTCGATACAAGACGCTACACAGACGCTCTCTAAGTCACAAGTAGATAACACCAGATCCAAAATGCCGCCATATTTGTTGCTAATTTCATTAAATTGATGAAGTTTACTATAGTCGGTAAAATGATTAAATTGTGTTACAACATAATTCGTACATGATTTTAGATTAAAGTCACCAACTATTACAATTTTATATTCCGAATATTTACTAATCACGTTCTCTAAACATTCTAAAACACTAAGGTATTGCTTGTTACTATAGCTAGGAGGTAAGTAGACTACACAAATCAAAAATATCACATTTCTCCATGTTATCAAAGCAAACAACAATTCTTTATCATCAGTCAAGCCATCCACATCTGTTATTCTCTTGACTGTGTAACAATCCCTAACAGCCAGAAGAACTCCGCCCCATCCGACGTCACCAGGTCGATCCTTCCGCAGCACGACATAACCCCGAGGAAACAATTCAGCGTCATTCACGGAACTATTAAGAAAAGTTTCCGTTAATGCTATTACATCTCCAGAGCAGAGAGCCACGTTGTTGTTAAAGGTCGTAGTCTTTGTTCGGAGGCCTCGTACATTCTGGTAGATGATGACAATTTTCTTACTTATTTGTTTATTCCTGAAATGGCTTGGTACTTTTGCTACGAAAATTCTGTCGCCACGGCTTTATGCAGATATTTTCTGGCCAGTGTTCCGAATTCATCACACAGTTTTCCAGTCTTGATGGCACGCCCAGCTTGAATGAAGCATAATGGCCACGTGCTTTCAGGCCTTCAACTGAATACTCTTCACTGTCTACAATTGATTTAAGGTGATTAAGTACTTGTTCTTCTGTAGTACCAATCTTCACATAGTAGAGATGTAAGTATCGAACCCGCTCAGCCGCTTCAAGCGATGTCAGACCGGAAGTAGCAGACCCTCTTATAACATATTTAGGCGATTTGTTAAGGCGTTTTCTTGTAACTTCAACCCATTCACCGCGACTGTAGTCAGAATTGTCATTTTGGTCTTGCATTATGGGAACTGTTGTATCCAAATCAGCCATTTTTCCGCTGTTTTCTCCTTCTTGGGTGAGCAGTGACATAGGAAGAAGTGTAGGCTTATTCTTCTTTGGAGGTTTGCTGGTGCTCTTACCAAGATCAGGCACTCGAACAGCAATTGCATCCAATAAAGGCTTTGTCGTAGGCCTGCTAGCATTTTTATGCTGATCGCATTGTATTGGCGCAATAGATGTTGCTTTCTCAGCATCTGGATTCTTATTTTTGCAGTCGTCTATATCATTAAAGGCATAAAGCGGCCCAGTACTCTGTTTGCTGTTGGCTGAATCGCAGATAGATCGTGAACTTATCAGGTTTAGTTGTTTTTCCAACCTCATAATTTGATCATTAAGATTAGAAAAGCTTTTTTTAACAATCAGATCAACTTGTTTTGCCACAACATTACTAATTATATTGGCCAGACGTTCATTTATGGCATGTTTGAATTCTTCTTGGATTACAACTCGTAGGTTATCTAAATACGTCTCATCCGGATGCAAATACTCGTCATACAGTTGTTCAGTGCTTTTCCGGTTTTGACTAAATTGTGTTTTACGAATTGTTACATTCATGTTTTGATCATCGTAATGAATTGAGCCCGCCTCCAACCTTGTAGATCGAACGGGAGTATTCGAGTTGTCCCCTCTAGGTTGTTTGCATTTGCACTCAAGGCATATCCACTTCTCCTTTCGTTCTGTAGCCATAGTGCCATAAGCAGCTACGGTGACATTGGCACATTGGAGATCATACTCTTGCGCGCATGTATAACATCGAAGACATTGCTCGTTCCCTATAGAATTCTTACAGCCGCCACATACGACCACATCTAACACCGTGGCCCCTGATGCCATTTCTCAAAATTGATAACTAGAATATTTTAAGTGTGAGAAAATATTATTTTATGTAATGGCAATATTGTTATCTCTGTATTTGCTGTTATCAGGTCAACGCAACACTCAGAACAATTCCACAAATTACAAAAAGAGAATGTCCTCACATAGATTCGAACTTGCTACCTTCTTCACTGCAGTCAGTCATGAGATTTACTTAACCAAGAGCGCATTAACTAGCTGCATGAAATAGTTGTTAGAGCTCGGCGAAAAGTGTTTTCAAACTTTAAAACTCGTTATTATGATTCATGCTACAAAAATTCTGCGCGCCGACACACTCGTTCTGACGCGACTTTAACACTTTATGTTTATGTTCTTTACTTTTCTTCGTAAATTTGCTGATACATTGCTAAAATATACTTGTAAACTTCAATAAATAATAAATGCACTGATATACACTGTTTTAGTTCATCATAGAATTAGAATTACTTTGTTCAGGTTTACACTTTATGAGCAGCACTTGCAGTCCAGATAACAATACCACGGTTTAGTTTTTCTTAGTCCAACGTTATTAACTACTTGGTATCGGTTTGACAGGTAAGATCTAAAAATGTCAAGGGCAGGGCCTGTGATCCCGATTTCCGTAAGTTTTTTTAATAATATGTAATTCATGACTGACTGTGTCAAACGCCTTCTTTAGATCGATAAAAACACCCACAGCCATTTTTTTTTTGTCAATATTAAGTTTTATAGATGTCACGAGGTCTATTGTAGCTGAGAGTGTATTTGATTTCGGTCTAAAACCGTATTGCTTTTCATATATGAAGTTTAGAGTAGTTAGGTACTTTTCGAGGCGATTGTACAAGACCCTCTCAAAGATTTTTGAAAGCACGGGAAGAACCGAAATAGGACGATAGTTGCCCGGCTCTGATTTAACTCCGGATTTATAAATTGGCGTAACTTTTGCAACCTTAAGACTATTTGGAAAAGTACCCGATTTCATACATTTGTTTATGCAATTAGTGAGTTCGTCAAGAATTAGGTTTGCAACACATTGTACTGATTTTGTGGTGATCCCTTCTAAACCTGAGCTTGTGTTATTATTTAAATTATTAATAATTTTTAGGATTTCATCTGTTGTAGCTGGTTCTAGATCGCTAAGGGAAGACGAGCTAGATCCAGATGATCCCGCCAAGGCAGTACCTGTTGGGTGATATTTTATGGGGATTTGATTTGCCAGTATCGAACCAACATTTGCAAAGAAATCATTGAAACATTCGCATATATCTCTGAACGGGTTTCAATGTTACTTGGCGCAAAGGTTGACCATGTCCTGAAATCCTAATAAAAGTCTTCTTTTGCTGATGACTGAGTCACTGACACACAACTCACAGCCAAAACTACTGGTCGTAGAAAGCGGTTTTTTTTCCGAAATTCCTACAGGAACGGGAAAAACATGGGATATGCGCTTACGATGTCGCGGAAAATAGCTAGTTGGATATAATTATAAAACTTTTTATTCCGAGAGAAAGTTCTTTTGATATTATTTTTGACAAATACGCGGGAGGAGCCGCGGGCTGGAACTATATAGATGACAATATTTCAAGAGGTGATTGATGACTCTCTCTAATATAATACAAAAAAAAATATCATATAAACAAATAAAAGCTTCGTCTCCTTATTTACGGCTTTTTCATACAATTTTCCTTCTCAACTTAATCCAAAACATTAACTCACCTACCAATTACGCAATCCCGTCACACGAAACCCACAAACATCTCACGCGTTGAAAAAAGCCATCATTATATTCCTCATACCATCCGGAAGACATCCTCAGTTTGCCTACCCTCCTATTATTTGAACGATCCATAATTATCGTGCTTGAAAGGTAGAAATGATGCTATTAACACACATCGATGCGGCTGCCCATTCCCTATGTTTCCCTGGTACAGTTCATTAGGAACTTCTTATTGCGCCCATGGGGAGCCATGGTCTGTTAACCGAGATTGGTAATTAGTGGGCTGTTGTGATTACAAAGCGGCATCATTGTGGCTTGAGGCGAATTGTATCATATGTCATTGGTTCCTTAGTTGCCAGAAAGCCTACTTAATGAATAGTAAGTAAGGTACCTACGATCAATGACAAATACTTGTGCTGTTGGAACAGTGGTACGATTGTATAAAAATATCGTGCAATAAACTTCGTTGATTGTAAACTTGAAGTGAGCTCGCAATCCATACAAACAAGATGGAATATTATTGAAGTATAGACCGGCAGCTCTATTAAAATTAATGTGGTGATCACTTCAAAGACCACCTCAGATATTTATTTTCATGATTCTTCTAAGACCCGACTAGTACATTAAGGGTATGAACTGCAAGAGACACTTTGGACTCTGAGTTTGTTTCGATGAACCTTCTCAGAGTAGCCAGGAAACACCAACCTCATTATATCGCTGTTAGAATATCTACCACTTGCCTTCTAATTATCATAAGGCGATTCGCACACTGCACCGCATTACGCAGCGAAGCGCGGAATGCGTGTTCTTACGTTGCTTGAATGTACCTCTCTTTGAATTGAAAACACGCGTAGTGCAAGATACAGAAAACGCATTCACGCGCAGTGTTTGACTTCGTCGCCACGCACCCCGCAGCGTATAGCGGGGCAGTGTGTAACAGGCACAGCTTGGCGAAAAAATCAAATATGTGTTGATGAATGTTTTGTTTTGTGGTTCAATAAAAGTTGCTAACTTGTATGTCGCCGGATAGTGCGAGCTACGACCATATACCACGCCTCAAGATTCAATACTTTTTTGTGGTTTTCATGTAGATTCTAGTTTTCAAGTTCGATTAGGAAGCTTCTAAGATCTTTATGTTTCTTTTGTCCGCAACCCCGTACGCGCATGTCCCGCTTTTTTCGATTCCCGTTACAATTTCGGGACATTCTCTCTTAGCGCTCCCCTACACTCCCTTAAGAAACCTACATGCCAAATTTCAACGACCAGTAGTTTCGGCTGAGCGTTGTCTGTCAGTCACTTAGTCGCCCAACAATGGAAGAGTTTTATATAGGTATATTGATTGACCAATGATAATGAAAGACAAAAATATCATATTACGCCAACCCCGAATAAATTGGGTTAATGAAAAGAGACTTGATGTTTGATTTTATTTATTGCTACCCAACTCATTTGAATGTCTCTTCATGACGACACCTTGAGTTCCATTCATGATCGATGTGACCTTTGAGAGTGTAGTGAAGGTTTCAACAGTGGGGTAACTTATTTCATACATCTAAACTTCCATATCTATTCATAGAAATGAATGAACAGATGTTGTTTTGTTTGTTGACAGAAAGATCGATTTAAGCTTTTTGTACAAAGTGAAGAAAAACCAAGAGTTCTGAACTAACTTTTTAAACTTAGATATTTTGTGAATTCGTATCCAGTTACATTAAAATCGGCTTATTCAATTCTACGAAAATGTGTTTGTGAGTTAATAATATTTTTTTTTTTTGTGTTAAGATTGACGTAATAACGTCTTAAAAATCGATGATCACCGGCTGCGCGCACGAAAAAGTGTCACTTTCCGCAAGCGAGAGCGCGATACAAACGATAGAGAGGCACGATTGGCCTAGGCGTTCAGCTTGTTTGTTAAGAATTCAATTGTTTTCTTATGACGTTATCACGTAAAGTTATCGTCTGTAAACCGACTTTACAGACAACTGATTTTTTAGTTAACACTCTTAATGTTTTTAACTGTGTATTGCTTTATCCCAGTACGTGCTAACCAAGCCTCTTTTCCAGCAGGAGTGAGCACCTCAATTCCGTTGTCCCCGATGCTGGTGTCCCTGTTATCAGTGGCTGCCCTGCTGTGTACAGGCGTGTGCGGCGTTATCACCGCGCTGTATCGGCGACACGCGGCCCGGAGGCATGATATCGACAAGCATCCGCCTTCGACGTAAGAATATACATTTTATTTTCTGACTTACTGTTTTTGACTGGTGAATGTGCTTACCGTGTTTCACAGAAGGCTTGGTTTTTTTTTCAAGCAAAATATCGCTGTCGATGGGAAAAGTGTACAGAACACTGGCAGTTTTGCCATTTAACGTGTCATTGCTGCCAGAGTTCTGGGTTTTCATTGACAGCTATGTGGATGATTTTTTTATACTCAACTAGCGGAACCAACAGACGTTGTCCTGCATGAGCATGTCGCTTTCTGTATAAAATATTATATGGGTACTATCCCTATTTGTATCCCTCACTGTTAGTCGCGGGAATGGTGGGCATCAACACGTTGGAACTGCGACGTAAATGTGCGCTGTTGATGCACTACTACTTATTACTTAACAATAAGATCGACGACGCTAGCTCGCTGTGCACTGTTCGCTCCGGACCGACAGCGGGTGTCGCGCGCCGGGGCCTCGCGGTGTTTGTTCGCGGCTCTACCGTCACGTACCCTTACAGCTCGATATACACCAACGGCCCAAGCGATTAGTTTGATGAACGCCCTAATTGCTCAGGAACCGGAGATTGATGTATTTACTTGGTCTCACAGTTCGATGATCAAAGCATGATTTCATTTTTTTAGTTTATAAGGTACATTTTATGTTGTTGGCTTACTATACGCTTTGGTGAAGACTGTAAGTATAGTAAGCAATTGTTACAAAATAAATAAATAGAATAAATAAATAAATGAGCAGCGCCATTTTCCGGGCTGATTTATGAATCTAAACCATCCAGGGTGCCACCCAAACGCATACAAAAAAAACATTAAAATCGGTCCAGCCGTTTAGGAGGAGTTCAGTGACAGAGTGTATTATGCCACTGAACAGTGTGAAATGTCCAGTAGAATCTATACTAATATATAAAGCTGAGGAGTTTGTTTGTTTACTTGAACGTGCTAATCTCAGGAACTACTGGTCCGATTTGAAAAAATCTTTCAGTGTTAGATAGCCCATTTATTGAGGAAGGCTATAGGCTATATTACCTTGCTAATACCAATAGGAGCGGAGCAGTAATGAAAATTGTGACGCAGACGAAGTTGCGCGGGTCAACTAGTTATTATATATAAAGAGATGAGTTCACTTTATACGCCTTCTTGTATGTATGTGTGTATACTAAGTAACTAGTAGCAGCTTATAGGAACCTTCTTGGCATCGCATAGATTATTCATGCTTTATTAAAATTATTTTTAATGCCTGTTAGTTTTAGATTTTTAAGTGACTTGTGCGAGTCCCAAATATTTTTTTTCTTTCTTTATTATAGTTGTAGTAACATCCGAGTTTAAATAAATATACGTTGATTCTTTTTGGCTTATTAAACGCAAACTTTTCTGAAGGAGTTTCAACTACTTTAATGTTTTCGCTATATAACTCATGCGGATAAGTGTGACGTCAAAATGTGGCAATGATACGATCATACGTTTTGATAGAAATAGTTCTAAAAGTGCTCTATAAACTGAACGATTTCTAAGAAAACTCGTCGAAACAGTGTGCGTCGCTTCCTTCTGGGAGAGGCCATCGGCTACCCGCGAATCTCGCGACCCTCACCAGGTCATCGGTCCATCTTTTCCTGGAGGCCTTGTAAATACTGCAAATAATTGCAGTTATCAACGCTTAGCTTTTTTTTTTTTTTTTTTTTTTTTTTTTTTTTGTTTTGCGGCTATAATAATTTTAATTATAATAATAATAATTTATTTATTTCTTCTAAAAAAAAATAACATACATACAGACCTTTAAATAACATACCAACAATACACTTAATTCTAAATTTAGATGTTGAACATCTGTGTCCGAACTAGATAGAATATCTGTATTTCGGACATCAGCGCTCTTCCCCTGTTATAGTCGACACTTAGGAATTAAACTTTAATTAGTACTTATACACATTTTATATTTAATACATTATTTAAGGAAGTGACAGATATAGAAGAACATTTAAAAAAAAAAAAAACAAAAAACATCACAACATATGAATAGTGATAGTGAGTGAATTTCTCCGGTGAGTTGAGCGTAAGTGAGTGGGTGTGTGTAGGAGGGTGAGTATTATTAGAAGCTATTCTATTATAGACAACAGGTTTTCGGTCTCGGTGTAGTTTAGCTTGCGAATGTAGTCGACTACCATAAGTTTACATTTGTTCGTATTAAAGGGATATATTTCTACAATTTTATTTATTCTTTCATACAGAAAAGAGCCTAAGAAACAAAAGTATTTTCTAACGTATGCGTGTTTGAAGGACGGCAGTTTATTGTGTGTGACGACCTTTCGTCTGCGCATAGATAAATAAGAGGACATTTCATATTTTGTATTGGTATGGTGCCTCAAGACTGCATGCAAGACATAGAGCTGCCGGACAGTGAGGACCTCACAGGACTGGTACAGAAGATATGTTGGGTACAGGTAGGGCCGGAAATTGCTGACTTTGAGTATTGCTCTCTGTGCAACTTCTAATGGTTTTAGTATAGATTTAAACGTGCCACCCCATACAGAGATACAATACTGGAGGACTGATTGGCCAATTGCTAAATAAACTTGTTTAATTAATTTAGGTTCAGCAGCATTTCTTAAATTTTTGAAAACAAATATTAGTTTTCTTATCCTAGAAGTAACCGATTCTACATGAGGTCGAAAAGATAAATTATTGTCAATTATTATTCCTAAATACTTTACTTTGTCCGCTTTAATTAGGTCAGGGCAAGAACATCTTAGGTTATTACAACAATTGTGAGCTATTATGGAGTAAGATGAGGAAGGAGGATTAGAGTTTCGCATAGAGAAGGTGACATATTTCGTTTTACCCGCATTAAGAGTTAGAATATTCTTTTGCAGCCAGTGGCTTACTACGTTAAAACCATGCTGCGCGTGCTTGTAGACATTCTCCCAACAATCAGCAGAAAACAGAAGCACCGTATCGTCTGCATACGATATTATTTTACCTCCAACAAGATTTAGCTCACAAAGTTCATTTAAATATACCAAAAAAAGAGTAGGACCCAAAATACTACCTTGAGGGACACCAAAGGATACCGGGAGGTCACTGCTTATAAAATCATTTATTTTAACACATTGTGTACGCTAGCTAATACATCATTTCTAACATTTCAATCGAAAAATAGACGGTCTAGATTATCTTTTATATTGTAGTGTGTGTTCGTCATCATGTCTATTTTTATTTAATGTCATTAATATTTATGCATGAAAGAATTATTCAAGCAGTGTTATTCTAAAACCTAACTTTCGTGTTTTAACAAATTATTTAAAATTTAACAAAGAATTCTAGACTTAACATTGTTTAGATAGGATCCATCATAGTTTATTTATAGTTTTCACTAACTTTGCCCGCGACTTTGAATACGCATATTCCGTTAAAAAACCTAAATGCCGAATTTCAGATATCTATGATGCTAATAATTTCAGATTTGAGATTTGAAACTACTATCTGAAATCATTAATTGTAATCCATCTTAATGTACACACACAAGTGGTAAATGCTGTGCACTCCTATAAGTGGCAAATTCACCGCTAAAATGTTAAATATAATATATCAATTGTAATGATTTAGTGAATAAGTCGTTGGTGTGTCAATAAATAAATAAATAAATGTTAGTGAAGAGAAACAATTACGGACCCTGTTGGGCACAGCAAAATTTTAAATAATTAGGAGAGAGGAAGAGCGCTTCAATATTTTTACATGTAGAATAAAGGATAATTAATTGTTTTCTATACAGCTGTTTTTTATCACATGCACTTTGAATATTTATTTTATATTATATTACTATACAGAGTTGATACGACAGAGGGGCATTAAATTAAACTACGTATACTATACGTGTTCAGTATTAATTCGATACGGTACAAAAACAAAAAGCGCCATAAATGAGAAATTTTTTTTTTCAAACAAACTAAATAGCTTGCAAATCCGAATAAAACGCAACCACCCTTTGTAAAAAAATGACACTGACCTTAGATACCGCTAGGTAACAAAGCGGCAACGTCGCGCGCGCGCCGGAGCGCGGTGTACGGTATCTCGTGTGCTCGGTGGGGGCCGGGCCGGGGTGGCGGCCGGCGACTTAGGCCTCCGCTCGCACTGGCTTTTATGTTAGGTAACGTTTCGAAGTACGCGCACAAAAACAAACACTAAATTTTTAAATTTTCGATGTGTCCTCCATTCACATTGATGCACAAATTATAGCGACGGAGAATATTGTTATTTATTTTTCTAATTAGATCACTGTCCGTCGCTAAGCACTTTAATTTGTGAAATGCTAAAATAATCCTATTTTTTAACTCATCAATTGTATTTACCTCTGAGGCATACACTTCACCCTTAATGTAACCCCACAAAAAGAAATTCATGGGAGTGAGGTCCGGAGATACTAATACTAAATAATAATAATCCCAAGTTACGTGTCCTATCACCATAAAAAACAGTCAATCACAAAAAAAAAAACACTATTACTAAATAATAATAATCCCAAGTTACGTGTCCTCTCACAATAACAAAATAAAAATACATTTGTTTGCGCGCGAATTCCACAAAACGTACGTTCCGAAAAACAAGCGTCGGCGCACTGAGGGAGGGACTTACCGATTACCGATCGCAAAAAACAAGGATGCAACAAACTGACCTATCTCTATTTCTTTCGCTCGCTTTATGTTAGTCGCTTTCGTTGTGAAAGTGCAAGTGTGTGTGTATTGATTGCTTCCTTGTTTGCATTGCCAATATTTAGTGAATGTCCTTCGACATGCGTCAGAGCGGCAACAACGCATCGTAGATTTATCGTTGTAAGGTGCATGACCTATGCTTAGACGATATTCAGCTGTTAGAAAAGATACATCGTGTTCAAACCGTGCAAAAACTTTAAAAATCATTTGCGACTAAACTACTGCTCCTAATTAATTTATTTTTGGTACAGAGCTTGAAAATGGTACCTAGTATAGGCAGTTTAAAGGAAAGCCCCTCTGTCGTATCAACGTTGTATAGTAATATAACAGTTTTATTTATTGAACTAGTTGACCCGCGCAACTTCGTCTGCGTCACAATTTTCATTACTGCTCCGCTCCTATTGGTCTTAGCGTGATGATATATAGCCTATAGCCTGCCTCAATAAATGGGCTATCTAACACAGAAATAATTTTTCAAATCGGACCAGTAGTTCCTGAGATTAGCGCGTTCAAGTAAACAAACAAACAAACAAACTCTTCAGCTTTATATATTAGTATAGATACATTAATGTAACATACGTATCCTATCTGATTATTTATTATTTTTTAAATTTAATTATATTTACTATTATTTATTCGCTTGAATTCGGCAGTGGGTTTTCTGTCAGTCACCAGTAACGTAAAAATTTTACATGTGCTCAAAGTCACGACCAAAAAATATAATACCAGTAAAGTTGATTACCATTTTTTTCCAAAAAACACTAGGTAACGCCTCAGTAATATTGCTTGTTGGTTTAACCTCTGAAATTATATTTATTTTTAAAGCTCTTATTATCCTTGTAGGAAGATTGCTTCTTATATCCAATATACGAGTATATACGCCTATGAATAGATAAAGGCGTTTTCATACGTACCACATCACAAAAATAACTACGATGGTGGGTGTTAAAGAAGATTTATATAGTTTTATTCACACGGATTCTATTCCACCGTCTAAGATCATCGTATGGTCTATTCTTCTTCTTATCGTGTGGGCAGTAAAGTCTAATGAGCCCACACACCCTAGTGTCAGAGTTTCTAAACCGCCTAAAGGGTCTCTGACATGTTTTATTTGACAACCGCCATTTGGCGGCCGGGACCACCGGCTTATACGTGCCTTCCGAAGCACGGAATCATCTTTTTATCAGACAATCAACTGGCTGCAATGTCCTAGCTAAACTGGAAACAACTTAACAAAGTATGCTTCCGGTAGGAATCGAACCCACGACCACCGAACCAACTCGGCCATGGACGACGTTGATGAGTGATATTGACAGCAACTTAAACAATATTCAAATATTAAAGAGCCAATTCTACCATTTTTAAGCAATGTTTGCATTCGCATGGAAGTTGCTATGTGTCAAAAAAAGCCCCAACTTCCATAAATTTTTCATGACGCAGCGTTGGAAGGCCCCCACAAGGTGGATCGATGACCCGGTTGTTGTAGCGACACCTGGAGAGGCCTATGACCAGCAGTGGGCGTCTTTCGGCTGATGTGATGATGATGATGAGTCTTGCTGCAGGAGGAGCTCGTGGCTAGATAATAACAGCCGCACGGGTCGATTTTAAGGGTTAAGCAACGCTTGCCAAGGTTGGTCTGTGGATGGGTGACCATCTTAACATACCGAGTTTCCTCCGTGTCTCGGAAAGCACGTTAAGCCGTTGGTCTCGGCTTTCATTTGTAGATCTTCTTGTAGATCTTTGGCAGTCGTTACGGATTGTCAAAAGCCAGTTAATCTAACTCCAGTCTTGCCAAGAAGTACAGTGTTACCCAGTTAATGGGTTGTGGAGGTCTGGTAGGCAGCCGCTCCACGTAAAACACTGGTATTCAGCTGAATCCGGTTTGACTGGAAGCCGACCCCAATATAGTTGGAAAAAGGTTAGGCAGGTGATGAGTCTTGCTGCAGTTGCCTTTTATTTTATTTATTTAGTACATGGAGGACTTACAGCCAATAAAGACAAACAAAATAGGAAACTATAGTCACCAGCAAGCCAACAACAAATCCTCACGTGTAGAAACATACTGTGGTGTGAGCGCAATATAAATAACACAACGTTTAAATTAAGCTAAGAATTATTTAGTTATATAAATAAATACTTGCTACTTAAAGAATTTGAGGCACCTTCTCGCTGCCTTAGCACTCAGCCTATTTTGAATGACTGACTTTTGATTTTGATTTTGAACCAAATGCAGATGAGTACCAGTATTGTACGGTTTAACGTACTCTCCGAAGAGTCTGTGTTAATAATGGCTGGTCACCCATTCACGAAACACGACCTAGTCTTATTCTAATCTCCCTCTCCCTTTTCCACAAATATCTGTCCTTTGCTGGCCAGTCCTTTCGGTAAGAATCAAGTTCGTCTCTCCAATTTCTTCTTAGTCTACTGCGATGTCGCGTAGTATTGAAATTCAACAATTTTCAATTTTTTTTTTTTTCAATTTATCATTTACCACTGTGGTACGTAGTAATAGTGGAGCTCGTTGCTAAATAACAACAGACGGACTGGTCGATCTTTGAGGTTAAGCAACGCTTTCCCAGGTTGGTCTGTGGATGGGTGACCGTCTTAACATACCGAGACTCCTCCGTGATTCAAAACTAGGAAAGCACGATAAACCGCCGGCTGCCATTTGTAGACCTTAGGCGGTCGTTAGTGATTGTCAGAAACAACAACTGGCTACTTTCTTGCCAAATACTACCGTGTTACCCAGTTAATGGGTTGTGGAGGTCTGGTAGGCAGCCGCTCCATGTAAAATACTGGTATTCAGCTGAATCCGGCTTGACTGGAAGCCGACCCCAATATAGTTGGGAAAAGGCTAGACAGCCAGACATTTACCGCTGGGGTACGTGTGAATATGCCCTAAGAGTATTAGACATCCAAAGAGGATCTGAAGGCTTTGTCGTTAAACAAGGTTAAGTTACTAAATTTAGATTGGGCCTGAGTTTCTCGTTGTTATTTTTTCCTATGTTATCTTTAAGCTGTAATTCCGATTTAGCATTTTCTCTTCGAAATACCTTTTTCGAAGATTAGATTGTATGAAACTATTATCTATTGTATAAAAGTATTTTCGACCCTCGTGCTTGTGTGAAAGAAAATGAGTTTATATTTTTTTTAGGTATTCGCGATTTAGGTGTATTTTTCATGTAATATTAATTAACTTAATGTAAGGTTTAGTTGCTGTTAAAACGTACTTTTTGTATGTACCTTTTTCCCATTATTAATTTATATGACTTTATATTTGGGATTGGGGTCAGCTTAAGTCTCATGTAAATCATTAATTTCTTAACTTCCGCTTTATGCTAAAATCTTGGAAGTGCGTTTAATTTTAACTGTGCTGCCTTATATTACAAACTATTCTATTACAAGCGACTCGCCTCTGTTGCATTTTAATTTCCGGTGGATTTTCCCTTTCATACAGACCTTTTTAACAATTTACGAGCATAACAAAAACTTAAGACACAAGCGGGAGACCCGTTCTCAACTGATGTTCATGTGGAAATATATATTCCTATTTATTTACTAGCACCCCGCTATGACTTTGTACAGGTAGCAGAGCATTATAATTATGAGCTATCACTCGGCATGTTTTTTTCCGACATCTTCAACAATAATTCATCATATCCGCCTAGTAATATATATTGTATACACTTCCAATTCCATAATGTTTGTTGTTTTTTTTTTGGTATTCTGTACAATATGTAACTTAAACGCATTAATATTAACTTCAATTTTCTTAAACTTACAACTTGTAAAAAATGCAACTAACGATATTCAATTGCATTATTCAATCAAGTACATTTAATTTTAATTCATATTCTATTGGGACTACCTACGTAAATTACTATTTACATTAGTCTTACACTTACACCTACATTACTAACAAAATATGGACGTCACCTAGTCCGAAATATACAATTTTTAATTTTAATATATCACTACATCCATTAGCGAAAACCGTATGAATATCTGATCGTTGGTTTTGAAGTTAATCGCGCACAAACATACAGACAAACGTGGCGGGGGCCTTTTTCTTAGAATATGTAGTGAATGCTTTTCAACCGCACGAGACTTCGTACGCGCATATCCCGTTCTTGTAAGAATTTCGGGAAATCTTCTTTTAGTGCTCCTCTACACTCTCTAAGAAACCTACATCCTCAATTTCAGCTTTCTACGACAAACCTACTAGTTGTAGGAAGCTGAAAGGCTGTGCGTTGTCTGTCAATCACTCGCTAGTAACGGAAGAATTTTATTCATGTTGGTTGCTATTACATTTTCACGGCTGTTAAAGTCCTAAAGCTATTTCCACCTTCCGCAGCAACGCCCTGTACATGGAACAAAGCGTGGAGTCTCTCTCGAAGCAGGACAATCTGAACACGTACTGCGGGTCTCCCAAGCTGGACTACTGCAGCCAGTACGAGCTGAAGATGGAAGGCAGCGGGGAAGACACGGATCCTGATATCATACCCTGCCATTATGGTAAGATTAAGTTAATTAATTTACTAGCCTCTGCCGGAAGCCTCACCCGCGTGAGTCTCAAAAGTAATCTCAAGGAAACATCCGTTCGGCATAAAACATATTCTATGTTATAATTCAGGACTTAGTCTATCCATATACCAAGTTTCATCCAAATCCATAATCGGTTTCGTCATAACAGACAGACAAACGGTAAATTTAAAATATTCGGAAACATTCAAAATATTAGGAAGATACTCGAGCGCTTCGGGTACTTAGCTGCTCAATATAAACTTTACACCGCTGCATTATTTTAAGAGTCTAGACAAGGTGATGTTCTATCAGTATTTTGAAAAATATAAATAAAATACAACACAATATTTTGAATTGTCATAAGGGTCTGTTAAGACCAAAATGAGATGTTGATGTGTGTGATGAGATGTTTTTAACAGACCCTCTTACTTATACCTGACGTTGTCGTGTAGAAATGAAAGAGCTCTAAAAGATTAGCAGCGCAGAAAAATAAATTTGACGCCTAATAAGTATGCTAGGTGTAAGTTAAAAAAGAAATATAATTCCTTATTGATAGATAACGTTTTTATTACTAGATATTTCCCAAATAGTTTGTGTGTACCTTCCAGTGTAACTAAAAGGTGATTTATAATAATTTTCTTAATGCATTAACATGTTCTAAAATACTTATCTATTTATCAGGTAGTTTGAAAATCGTGACGATAAAATAAGGGTGCACGGAAGGGTTTAGGAAACGGTCTTTACCTGTTACTATTATATTGTGGAGGGTACCCTCTTCATGATATTAACGTAGTGGATACTAACGATTATCGGGAAGTGTTTCTAGCGTGATGTTATTATGTAACATGTTATTGGAATTCGGGCAAGCATTAAGTTTCACGCAGACAGGTGCGACACACTATAGCAACCCTAGTGTCACATGCCTGTTCGTGAGGAAAAGAAAATATTATTAGGCTTCGTTCTCTCTCTCACTCTCTCTGCTGGGATCTTTACGTTATTTTATAAGAAAAAGAACGAGATATTTATAATAATATGCTCATTGTTAGATTTTCTATTCCTAGTCAACGTTCTTGTCAGTTTCTTTTCAGAGTAGAATTTTCAATACCATTTCTCGCCCTCTTTTATTTACATATATTCAGCGCCGCTCAAAAACGTCCTGGAACCAATTTTTTTTTTATAATTCATTCATTATTTAAATAACACTATATACACTTACAATAGAAAATAAAACTCCTAACTATAACAACCAAAAATTCGAAGACATGTGACATCTACCGACCTGCACTGGGCCCGCGTGGTAGATTACGCCCCACTCCCTCTCACCGAGAGCAAGCCTGTGTCCCAGCAGTGGGAACATTATAGGCGGATTATGCTATGCTTATACTTATGCTATGCTATTCAGCGCCCATCATTTCGTTTTGACTTTTGCCCACATCACTTTACGCAACTTCTTCACATTATATAAATTTTAGACATTTTGTTACAGATAAGAAGCCAATAGGTGAATACAATAAGCTGTCAACTCCTGGGCTGGACACAGACCCTCACAGGATATTCAGCGACAGAACTGTCCTACCTGCCAGTGCTGTAAGTATACCAGAGGCTCTAGACAAGTGACTTTCTGAAAGCGGTAGCGTGGCGACGGCGACTGTCAAAACGCCAAAAGTTAATGGAAAAAAGGCTATCGCATTTGAATTCGCCACTAGAGGCGCTAGTGTAGCGTGTGGTTTTAAATGTCAAATTTCTCTGTTGGTTGGCTATTGACGCGAGTTTACTTACTTATTTGTTTTGATTTTTATTTTTTAATATTCATTCTAACTTTTTTCTATGATAGCAACTTTAATGCTATGATTAAGAACCTTACTCGACAGTGGCGCCAACTGGTGAGTACAAAAATGGTAGCCCTCATTGAAAAACGCTGTCAAAATGTCACCTGCCAATTCTTCTGAGCCACGTTTGCATGCGCATCTCAGTCTCGATCAAAAATGTTTGGAAATTAAGGTTTTTTTACTGACAGATTGCGACTGAGATGAAAATGCACGTTATTTCGTACATATTCGATAGTCCTTATTCTTGGAAACAGTGAGATCAATTTACTGCATCTCTAAACTGTAACTCTTCTTCTAAAAAGTTTTCAACTAACTTTTTAGACCGAGGCACCAAGTTTTATTAAAATTTGTTAATTAATTTCCAAGAATGAGTAAGTAAACACTTTTAACAAAAAGTAAAAACAAAATCTTTATTTTTATATTTTGTTTGTCAGTCGGTTGTCAACACCTTACTGTGTAAACATGAGCGTAGTAAACTTGAAATGAACTGTTATTCCATCATGTTTGTGTGGATTGACCGCTCACTTCGTGTTCACTTCACCTTAGTTTACACGTGAGATGTTTACAGAATCGTACCGCAGTAGAAGAAGTGGCGGGGGTCAACTAGTTGCCAATAATAAAGAAAACCATGTAGGCTAACGTTTTAGGTGGCTTTTTGAGGAAGCATCACGCAGCTTTGAGTGGACCTGTCCGGACAGTGCAAGCATTTGTCAGTTATCGTGCAACTCAACTCAGTTTACTCAAACTGCCAGACAGTCATGATATCAACCCTTAAAAATAACGACCAACATAATAGTCCTCACACTTAAAGTACATAATTTTTAAAGAACCATGCAGATTAGTGTCTGAGAGAGTCTTTAGAAGAAAGAACCACACGGATTTGAGTGAACCTGTCCAATCAGTGGAAGCATTGGTCAGTACTCGTGTAGCTCAACTCAGAATATTTTGGGGTTGGCTACCATTATATTAGTATGTAACTGAATACCAGTATTTTACATGGAGCGTGTGCCTATCTGACCGACGTTGGCCTTTCTCACACTTTGCTAAAAAATCTTTCTGAGAGCTATTCATCACAATATCTTTAAAAAACTTACTTAATTAACGTAAGAAGGGACTTTCTTTTTAATTTTCCTGTGATTAAAATTTCTCATCTCACAATATTTTTCCATTATATTAAGAGGTTTGTTAATTTCATCAAGTTGTACCTCGAAGCATCGAGGCCGTTTTTACGGTGGGCTCTTCAAATTGTTATTTTATAAAACAAAGACAACTTTTTATCGAGAAAAATGCTGAACCTATTAAATTATAGTAGGAAACATAGTTTAATTAATGAAGATTAACAGCAAAGTAATGACCCTGCGAAAAAAAATTGTAGTTTCAGCAACCTATGTAGTATGTATTTTGTGAAACAAACTGTTTAATGAAGAATGGAAAATGATTTTAATGTGTTGAGTTACATCACTCGCATAAGAAAAGTCAAATTAGTGTAAATGTGAATATTTTTATTAGTAAACTTGATGAGCTTAGCTTATATGACTTAAATAAAAAAAAAAAAACATTTTCGCTTTCATTTCGCAGTGAAAGCGTGCTGGGCCCAAAACCTAAAGTAAAACGCATCAGGTTTTCGGTAGAGACTAAATATATTATTTTGTTTTTTTTTTATTTTTTTTTAAAGGTATCGCCAGTATTAACATATTTTAATAACAGTATTATAAATTAAAACACAGTGTTCTCTAAATCAGGTAGCAGATTTGTCTTACCATATTTTTTTTGTAAAATATAATGTTCTGAATTTAATTAATTTTATCTTTTTTTCCCCGCACAGTCATCAGTAAGTATATGCGTTGTGAACCGCGGAGTCACCGCTCGCAGCGCTGACATTGCGGCCTCACGGAGGCCCGAGGTCGTGACCACGGCGAGAAAGGTGCGCGAAAGCTGCATATAGACGCTGCGGTTGTAAGTGATCGTGTGGTGAGGACTTTATAGTGATTGTGCTATGAAGCCCAAAGTCGTGACCACGACGGCGAGAAAGGTGCGCGAGAGTTGCATATAGACGCTGCGATTGTAAGTGATTGTGTGTTGAGGACTTTATAGTAATTGTTTAGAGGTGTGATCTTTGGGTGTTTGATGTAAGTGGATGTTTTTCGTGTAAAAAATTGTTTGTTAGATTTTATACGGTTGGTAGATTCAAAAAGTAAACTTTAAAATGTAGCATCTTTAAGGCAGAAAGGCGCGACGCAACAAATCGACAGTGAAACAACAACTAAAACACAACAACACAACACAACAACAACTGAACAACGACAACAACACGACGACGACAACTGAATTATGAAGTACTCGTAGAACAATTTATATTAAATCGTGATATCGCATTATAGCGTTGCGTCTGTCTGTGAGAACATTTATGTAAGACACACTCAGTATCAATATTAAAAAAAAAAATAACTTAGATACACCTACTGTAAATATAAATTGTGTATAAATAGGCCTACCTACTGTCTTTCAAAAGTCCAAAAATGTTTAATTTTAGTCCCATAATATTCCTAAGAATGTGCAATTTAGTTTTAAACTTATTTTAACTTGCAATACCCAAAGATAACACCTTTTTGCATAGTTGTATTTTTAAGTAACAAAATTGTTGTAGAAAAAATAATTTAATTAAAATAAAACAATGGTTAAGTACACGGAATTATATTTATAACTTAATTGTGTTAAGTAAAGTAATTTAAATGTAATTAATTAAAAACATCCGCCCACTCCTTCGAGCTATTGCGAAATTATTTTAGTAACCACCATTTATTTTAGCAATTTGTTTTGTAATTGAAAATAAATATTGTTTGCTATCCCTTGCTAATTTTCTGTCTTTGGCTATAATAATGCAAACAACTGAGTTTGTACACCAAAAGTCTGTCTTATTTGATACGGACTTCAGTCAGGTCATACCCTGAGGGCCAATAGGGTATTTTACTAAAAGGTCGATTGTTTTTTTTTTGTAAAAAAGTCTTTATATTTTTCACTTTTTTGTGGTTCACACAATTATGTGCCTACCCCTTCACAGCGTACTGGCGTGATGTTATGTTATGAACTGGTGTAAACAATAGATAGACATGAGGTTTCTTGATATCTTTCATTGAGGATTCTGTTGCCTATCTCCGAAATTGGACCACTTTGAGAAAGTACTTTTTCAAAAACTACCCAAATCACTTCAATTATGCTTATAAAATTTTGAGAGTTAATTCTGTTTCTCTAGGATTCAATCATCAGATCCTGACTTGATGATCATGGGAACACCAGGGAAGGGTATAATTTCAAACTTTTTTTTCAAACAAAAAAATAATCCAAATCGGTCCAGCCATCTTCGAGTAATTTGAGAACCTCTTCCTTTTTGAAGTCGGTTAAAAATAGTAGAATCTAGTTAGTCCGTCTGATAGATTTTCAAAAAATATTGGACAAGTATTTTTTCTTTTTTAACGAGTTGAAGACACGCGTGACGTCATCTGGCTTGGTAAAAATGTACTAAATTTACCAAGCCAGATGACGTCACGCGTGTCTTCAACTCGCTGTATTTTCTTTACTTTTTATTTATATGAAAAAATAAAAAATGCCGGACCGATTTGGATTATTTTTTTGTTTGAAAAAAAAGTTTTAAATTATACCCTTCCCTGGTGTTCCCATGATCATCAAGTGAGGATCTGATGATTGAATCCTGGAGAAATAGAAGGAACTCTCAAAATTTTATAGGCATAATTGAAGCGATTTGGGTAGTTTTTGAAAAAGTACTTTCTCGGAGTGGTCCAATTTCGGAGATAGGCAACAGAATCCTCAATGAAAGATATCAAGAAACCTCATGTCTATCTATTGCTTACACCAGTTCATAAAATAACATCACGCCAGTACGCTGTGAAGGGATATACATAATTGTTTGAACCACTAAAAAGTGAAAAATATAAAGACTTTTTTACAAAAACAAAACAATCGACTTCCAAAAGACAAAACACTAAAAGGTATAAAATAACTTTAAATCGGAAGTCGGAGTCTAAAAAAAAATCCAAGAAAAAACACCATCTGCCTAGCCTTTTTCCAACTTAAGGGGGTCGGCTTCCAGTCAAGCCGGATTTAGCTGAATACCAGTATTTAGCCTACTACGGTAGGCAACCGTATGAGGAGCGGCTGCCTACCAGACCTCCACAACCCATTGATTGGGTAACACAGTACTTCATGGCAAGACTAGAGTCAGTTTTACTGGCTTCGAAAAACACCGATTTCCGAAATTAAAGTTATTTTTCACTTTGTACTGTTTTTTTTTTTGGAAGTCGGACGTATTTTTTTGTAAAAAGTTTTTATTTAATCAACGTTCACATTAGTATGTCAGTCGCAATCTTTCAAAAAAACCTTCATTTCCCTACATTTTTGACAGATGCAAATATTAACTTCCTTTTTTAAATAGTAGAATTTTTCCTCTGACAGGAAATAACAGAGTGCACTCAGTTTTAAGCAACGCGCAACGTGTGCATTCGCAGGTCAGTCGCAAACTGTCAACAGTGTGTAGAAATTGAGGCTTTTTTGACAGAACACAACGGAACGTTGCCAAAAAAATTGCAAAATGGCGCTCAGTACTCGTACAACTTTTACTATCATACCAACTCTGAAGAAAAAATCAGCTATTCAGTTCATTAAGGTTCGGTACCTCAAAAGAAAAATACAACTATATTGAGGAACTCCACCTTTTTTGAAGTCGGTTAAAAATCCAGGGGCAGACTTTTCACATGTCGTTGCCATAGTGAAAGTTTCTCATATGTACGAGAATTTTTCACTCTATGAGAGATCGCTAATAAAATATTAGTCACCCTATTCATAGTTTGCCAAACACTGGAATATTGTGTCCTTCGTAAAATGAATACGGTCCTTTAGGCCTTTTCACAGTTACAAAATAAAGATCACTAATTTTATATTGTTGCCTAAAGATGATGTATAAAACCCAGATATTTTCTGCAAAGCGTTTTAGAGGTCGACCATCAATTAATGTAGGATTACTTTTAAAAAGCAATTATAATTAATAAAATTCATCGCTAACAGGATGAACCCAGCTGAATCGTGAAACAAATTGAAGCCATAAATAATGATATCTTACAGTTTGCAAAACTGTTGAAACAACGAAGATGTTTTCGGAGAAAATTGGAATAAGTTATTGAAGAAAATTGTTATGGAATTTTTAGTACCTACTTGACTAAAGAAGCATTGAGGAGGTTGAAACTAATTGCATCAAAACATTATTATATAATACTAGCTGACTCGCGAAACGTTGTTTTGCCATATAAATTAAAGAAAAAATAATCTACAACCTATTCTCAGACCTACCGAATATACACAAAAAAAAATCATAGATATCGGTTGAGCCGTTTCGGAAGAGTTCGATATCAAACACTGTGACACGAGATTTTCGACGACTGTACCGAAACTAAGATAAAAAAATAACTTAAACACCCAATCACCTAATAACACCCAATCACCTAATTTCAGAGTTTTTAGATCACCTCGACCCTGAGTGCACTTGCTGTTGACATTTTATAAGTGCCTATAGAAAATATTTCATTTCACATAGGTTTGTGTAAAATGCGTGCTGCATCTTCGACCACATCGACCACATCGCTTGCCATAAGGCGGGTCAAAAAAGTGGTAATTTTATCACACTTATCAATTACATTTTTAAATATATCTTAAAAAAAAATAATTAAAAAACATATTTAAAAATGTAAAAAATAGTAGTCCATCGGTGTCGGGAACAGGGTCCAAGCTATCGGTGGTTAGGGTTCCAGAGATAGAAACCTCCTCACAATACGGGCCGTATCAAGGAGTACTGCCTTCTGTATCAGGCTTTATCCAACCGCGTAATGCCAGCTTCAACAGATGATCGTCGAAACTTTTGGCCATCAGGCCATTGGCCGTAACGACTATCGGCACAATGACAGCTGAGGCCACATTCCACATGTCGACAACCTCGTGTGCTAAGTCGAGATACTTGATTTGCTTCTCTTTCTCAGCCTTCACGAGGTTCTCGTCATGCATTATTATTATTATGTACAATAGTGGTACTTGGGCGGACTTAATGCAACAAGGCATTCTCTACCAGTCAACCTTTGGGTTAAAAGACAACACTGTGGTAGTTGTATATCAAAAAAAATAAATTTAAAATATGACTCTATTTTAAATTTATTTTTTTTACTACGGAACCAACACAGAAATAGCAAAAAAAAATTGCGTTTATTCTGTTACACGTTTAACTGTCGTCCTAACGCATTTTGTCAGAGCGCATTTTGTCAGAGACACTTGATACCTGTAGCAGAATTTACAACTTCACAAAATTTACTTCACAAACAGTGTCTTATTAAGATAATAGGCATCTCAAGTTTAGTTTAATGTAATTTAAAGTTGACGACGTTAGTTGACACGCTTGGTACTTTCAGCTCTTACTAAGTTTGTGTACAAATTTTGCAGGTAACCCTTTCTAACAGGTCGTATCGATTTTAATTATTATATTACTATTAGCTTTTGCATGTGGCTTCACTCGGTTATATAGATGACGAAGTGCTGGCTTGGGTGAAGTGATCACAAAGTGAGCTGTCTTATCGTATGGGCTACTGCACACACGATAAGAAAAATAACTTGGGTCTTGGTCTAACGACCAACGACACCCTATAGTGACAGAGAGACTGCCAGCTTATACGTGCCTTCCGAAACACGGGATCTCTTTTTATCAGACAATTAGGTGATTCAAGCCTGCAAAATCCTAGTCAAATTAGAATCAACTTTACAAAGTATTTCTGCGTAGACGAGTATGTCGTCCAAGTCATCATCATCATCTTACAATGATCGCACAGCTAAGGAAGCCTGCTAGCTGCTCGATTCTCTGTGGTCTATTATGTGTTACGAGAAATATTTTTCGGGGTTGGATTTTACTCATCTGCCTAGCCTTTTCCCAACTATATTGGGGTCGGCTTCCAGTCAAACCGGATTCAGCTGAATACCAGTGTTTTACGTGGAGCGGCTGCCTACCAGACCTCCACAACCCATTAACTGGGTTACACGGTACATCTTGGCAAGACTGGAGTCAGATTTACTGGCTTCTGACAATCCGTAACGACTGCCAAAGATCTACAAATGACAGCCGGGACCAACAGCTTAACGTGCTTCCGAGGCACGGAGGAAACTCGTTATGTTAAGATGGTCACCCATCCACAGACCAACCTTGGCAAGCGTTGCTTAACCTTCAAGATCGATCCGTGCGGCTGTTTTTATTTAGCCACGAGCTCCTCGTGTCGTATGTCGTCCAAGTATCACCACTTAAAAGTGAAAAATAAAAAACTTTTTCCAAAAAAATATAACCGACTTCCAAAAAAAACACTACAAAGTATAAAATAACCTTAATTTCGGAAGTTGGTGTTAAAAATCTATGAAACATACGACTTCCGAAATTAAAGTCGGTTACATTTTTTGTAAAGTTTTTTCTATTATTATTAGTTAAGATTCTGATAAAAATTAATGCAGTACAAATATCCACATTATGAAACATAGAGTGGATTTGGAATTCCCATCCCTATAATTTGATAAATGTTGATTTTTGGACCGCATCTAACTAATTTAATAGATAAGTAAGTTTAGTTATCTAATTCTCAACCACTCTTGATATTGAATCAGGATGAAATTGTGCGATCAGGTTGTTTAGGTTGCAGGATATCAATATTTATGAATAAGTTCCTGCAAGAATGCGAGTAGAACAATACCTAGCTGCTAATTTAGTTCGTCTCTTCCCATTCCCCTTATTTATGAATCCAAAGTAGTTCTTACTAACAAACATTGAAAGCTATATCAGTGGTCCTTCCCCACAGTTACACAAAGTATCATTGTCCCAAATGGCCCAGTCAATGGCCTATATTGGACACGCTTCGCCGTTCGACGCCCATTAATATGCAAATCTGGTCAATCAGACGAACAAAGCTCAAGAGCCCACTGTTAGACATAGGGTTCTACTTTAAAAGGTAGTAGGTAGTAGTATGATTATTGTATTTGAATAGGTATCTTTTTAACCATTTTTCAGGGTTCCGTACCCGAAGGGTAACCAACGGAACCCTATTACTAAGTCTCTGCTGTCTGTCAGCGGGATGTATCTCAAGAGCCGTAATTGGTAGACAGTTGAAATATTCACAGATTGTGTATTTCTATTACCGCTATAACAAAAAATAATAAAATTAAGGCTTATGTTATGGTACCCTTCGTGTGCGAGTTCGACTCGCACTTGGCCGGCTTTTTTTTATAAGGTAAACGGCTTACAGAAAATCACAACCGTCCTCATTAATATCATCAGACAGAAAATTAGAATTCTTCTGTGGATCACCCCTACTATTTGGTTAAGTTTAAGAGGTCAGTTTGTGGATGTGTGACTAAATAGTCACCCATCCACAAACTGACCGCAAACACACAGCTGTTACGGCCAGTTTATTCTGACAGCTTCTCACCGTGTAAACCTAGGAGAAGTTAGTATGAAGTGAACTGTCATTCCATCTTTTTTGTATGGATCGCGGCTCACTTCACGTTCAGTTCACCTTAATTTACACGAGATGTTTACAAAATCGCACTGCTGAACCACCTGGGAACATGGTGCTATAACAAACTTGTAAAATAAACAATATTAGATGGATTATGGAAAATACCACGCGGATACAGAGTGATTGATTAAATTTAAACTTGGCGTGGCGAGGTTGCGAACTTTCCGCGTTGTTGACGATGAAAATTGTTATTATAATAATGTTGGAATAATTATTATTGTGCTCCTGTATCTGTGTCGCTGTTTAATTGAGTTGGGGGATAGTTTATAATTAAATCTTGTCATTTAAGAAATAGAAGAGCTGTTATGTATCGAAAACAAGATTTGTCATTATTGTTTATTGACGTTGAATATAGCCCAAATTATAAAGCTACTAGCTTTCGCCAGCGACTTCGACACGCATATCTTGTTTTTTTTTCCCGTTCCCTAAATAATTTCGAATAATTCTTTCTATTTTAGTGCCACATTTCAGCCAACCTATTTGCCACATTTCAGCTTTTTACGGCCAACAATTTCGACTGAGTGTTGTCTATTAGTCACTCATTCAGTCATTAACGGAAGAATTTTATATTGATTGGTTTTAGAATTTTTGATTGATTGATTTTGATCAGTCTTTGGACATGCACCGGCCGTAGGAAGTCGCGAGCAAAAGCTAGTTCTATAATTAAATCGTGGGATTAGTAGGGTTTCGCATTAGGATAAAATATAGATCACGTTAGTAAAAAGAACTTATGTCAATCACGACGTACCGACAAACGAAGGTACATTTGTGACTCGCACCCAGTTCAGTCAATGTTTTCTAATATACGGGAGCTGTGCGTGCATCCAACGCTACGCGTGTTTACTTTGTGAAGCAAACAGCCAGTGCAGCTTCAAAGGGTGTATGCAGAACTATCAACAAATATACAGGTTGGTGTGTTTTTTACAACATTCCTAAACGGTTTAGATGAAGATTGTTGTCCAATATTTGGTTTTTGTTCGTGGCTATCGGCAAAATTGGTGTATCGTTTATTCGAAGCTGATCTTGTCAGGGGATGCAGTCAACTCTCTAGCTAAAAATATTTTGTAAAGGTAGTCGAAGAAATTTTTGGGCAAATGACATTTTATTAGCGACAACAGAATGTCCGCTCAAAATGTTTGGGGTTGGCTATGTGACATACCGCAAGCAAATTTTAATCCCATATAGTTTGTTCTTTGGCAATCGTCATCATATAATGTCGCTTCGTTTAGGTTTTTTTTGTCTATTACCCGTATTGAATTTCTCCGTCAACATTTGACAAAATCAAGCAGTCATTTTGAAGCGATGAAAAAATACGGACACGTTTTAAGTTTCGAAATATAAAAAAATTACTAACAAAACTAAAGCCAAATAATCTGTAGGTAAAACTCACCAAACGTTGGCTCAACATACGCATTTAACACACGTTGTACGTCATCGCACTATATTTCAGTACGGCTATATAAATGGCTATTAAATTCAGTGGCTGCGTTTTATACAGGGTGTGTCGTGTTTCGCACCTCGCCGTGCAATGCTTTGCAACGCTTTCAACGCTTTGCACACCGCCGGGTCGCGACACGCCTGCTGGTGTAAATAAGAGCTCGGATGTACTTACTTTTATGAGAAACACGCTTTGCAGAAAATATCACGGTGTATATTATTAATGTTTGTGTTTTTTATTTCATATTCTACCTCTTTTCCTCGTATATTAAATTTAAACATATTATTTTATTCAACTTTGTTTGTGAAAACGTGTCATGTTTGATAAAATCATGCGTAAATTAAAGTGGCTTGGCACTCAATGTGATTACGATGAACCTCTGAATCTTGCTTTTAACAGTAAAAAATATCATAATGGGTATTTTGCTTTAATTTGGTAAAATTGTAACTGTTTTGCGACCATTGCGATCTAAATTCAGTATTATTTTTTATAATTTGATTTTATTTAATATTGCATTCATGAAATATTTTAATGCGAGCTCATTTCATCAGTATTAAGTCGCGGATTATCTGCGAAACATTGTACAGTACGTGAAGAGTAATGATAATATATGTAAATTAATTATGAAATAAATTAATACATAAGGTGTAATATAAATTAAACTAGTTACATATTGCGTTCTGAACTGCTAGGAACGATGTGTGAGCATATTTTGTTATGTTAATAACTCAGTGAATTCATTAATTGATCGCGACATGACGCGAGCGAGTCGTTAGATAGAAATTAACATTTGTATGAAGTGTGGAGTTAGGTAATATAATTATGTCAATGGAATGGAGGAGTAAGTCAAGTGGAGTGAGTGATACGCTCTAAAAATAACGTCTATTTTTTAAAAATCGCACAGTGCGCAGTCTCTAAAGTTAACTATCAGTCTATCTAGGGTCCCACTTTGGGACCTAGAGTCCCTAGGGACCTACGAGAGATTGAAAGCTTACTCCACGTAAGTTTTCACTGTGAAATGTTAATAGAAATAAAAATCTTCTTTTGTTTTCTACTCCTCCGCTGTACTTTTCTGATTAATTTATTGCGGGATCAAAGACAGTTGAATCGTTTCTCCAGGAATCGTCGGGCTTCATTGGCTCGGCGTTTTTCTGGTGGTCGCCACTGTGGCACACGAAAGCAGTTTTCTTCTCCAGTTTCCAGGAAACTGGAGTTGGATTAAATTTCATTCATCAATAATTAAAATACATTTTGGAAGGGTCCTGTCATAAATAGGTATTTGACAGTCAGTTGGTGGCAGTCAATTTAGTAAATAAATGTTAAATTCTGCAAGTGCTGCCGGTCTATTCTGTAAACATGTCGAATGAAGTGATCACGAAGTGAGCTGTCATTCCATATTGATGACTTGGATTGCCAGCTCACTTCGTGATTGATTCACTGAAGCCTTCACTTCGACATGTTTACAAAATCGCACTGCTGAATTGCTTGAGTCAAGGCGAGGCATTGCTCTCGCCGAGGTCGCCTCGAAAAGAGCGGTAAGTTACAAAGTGACTATGTCCTAGGCTAAATAATTGTTACTACGATATTATAAATATACAAAAATAAATTATACTACTATACTTAGTGTTGTGTTGCAAGCAATTAAAAAAGTAAAAAAAAAAACATTTAGTTAAGTCTTTAATTTAATATAATAATTGTAAATTGAATTGGATTTTTTTAATTGAATGCAACATTTTAATTTATAAATTGCACGGCAAAACGAAATTGATAAATTTTAATCCTGTTTGTTGTTAAAAATAAAAGAAAAAAATACTTTTTATTATTAGGCGAACCCGACTGACATTACCTATAGTGATATACTGTAAACGATGATTGTGAATGTTTTAATAAAAACAATTACGAAAATGCTTTCATTTGTTTTTTTACTTAATAAAAATACAACCTGTAGGTATACATTGTTGGCTTTAACCAATACATTTGTACGAATAGTGGGTTCGATTCCTATCACGTGTCATGGCAGACCTATCTATACTTAGGTATGCCTTATGGAAAATCAGCCTTCTTTTTGAAAACTATATTCAGGACTCATCGGGATTGGATACTTGCAGATTGGTGCAGATGACACAGAAGGAAGAAAACGTCTCAAAATTATCATTAGACTGAGTAGCATTAAGAATTCATGCTTATCTTAATAAAATAAAAATTATTATTAAATTACTATCTCGTTAGTCTAGTTCGTAATCGAGATTACTGAGCGTGGGGTTATGGGTTCGATTCCCATGTCGGACAAAAAGATTGAGTATTCCATTAGCAATTAGAAGCTGGTTACGCCATGTCACCCAGTTAATGGGTTTTGGAGGTCTGGTAGGCAGCCGCTCCATGTAAAATACTGGTATTCAGCAAAATCCGGCTTGACGGGAAGCCGACCCCAATATAGTTGGGAAAAGGTTAGGCAGATGAATTAGAAGATAGTGATGGGCGTTGTTGACTCGGTGGAACTCATTGGCGACATAAAACTAGTGGATGCTAAGCTATACAGATTGGCTCATCGCCGCAAGGTTGCCTGCTTGATGGTCTTCTAGAGATTGTACTTCGGTGAGTGTGCCCAAGAACTCCACGATCTCATCCTATCGACTCCCTTCTACCATCGGACATCCAGACGCACTGCAATTTACCATCCCTACCTTGTTGCTACATTCCACAAATTCGCACTTAGCGTTTCCAAACGTCTTTTATAATGCACACAGCAAAAGAGTGGGACTCTCTGCCTGCGTCTGTGTTTCCGAATGCTTACAATGCTTCTCTTTAAAGTCAGAGTGAACAGGCTCCTTTTGGGTAAACTCGCTCCATTTTAGACTTTGTCTTTGTCATCTCTGACATAGACTAGAGTCAAGAGCAAACCCATCTCAAATAAAAAAAAAATCAAAAAAAGCTGTCGGCCCACCACCTGATCTTTCGGGTCACGTCGGATTGCTGTTCTATCGAACTATGAGGTACCTGAGTTTGACCATGCACTTTTGCAGTATTATTTCTCTTGCGTACCATCCCAGTAGTCAAACCCAGGACTCCATGCTCAGTGGCGCTTTTAACCATGAGGTCAACGAGGCAAATAAAGCATATTGGGTTGCTATCAGTGAAAGAATTTATGTAATCTGAACTGTACTTTTGTCGGTAGTCATGACTTAAACAGGTCACGTCCGTCACATGCACAGTGACCGATAGCAACAGTCTGCACAAAGTACCACCGAGGCCGGACTACGAAGAGGTGGCGAGATGACCTGGACGACTACTGCCATGGTCGATTCGAGGTGGCTCGGTAAAAATTTATAGAAGGGGTTGGGGGAGGCCTTTTCCCCAAAGTGGGACCGTATAGGGTGTGAAAAAAATACTTAAGCTGCCTCTCTAGAAGTTAGCCAAAATGTTCGTCTATATCCACCTAGCTCATCGAGCTTTACTACAAATAAATATACACGCTACGTGCCAGAGGCGTGTTAGTACTTTTTGCAAACAGTGAAAAACTATTTAAACTTTTTAATGCACTTTTATTTGCTTCATACGTATGTTAGTATGTATGTAACGGAAACTTTGAACATTGTTTTGACCTCCTTCAAAACGTCGAATTACTCGAAATTTGGCATACTTATGAAGGACCAGTGCCAATTCAATATTTTGAACAGTTTGACCCGTTATTCTTACTAGGATAATCAGGATTAGCAATTTTTTCTTGAGACCCGGAAGTGTTGTGCGCCGTGACCAAGACGGGAAATTACCAGGCGCGCCAGTTACCTTGTTCTTGTATAAGTTACCAACTTTGAATAAGATGGGATTGGAGAGGGAACCTGAGAACCGGCTCTCATCTATGGGAGGCGGCAGGCGCCCGAATTTCTCATCTGTCGGATAGGTTACCGACTTAAAAAAAATAATAGTGTAGAAATGTATTTTAATGGAAAAAAAAGCGTTGGGTGCTTTATTTAAATATTTATAACTATTGACACCATGCACCCCAAGCTTTTTTATTTTATAGTAAACCTTATTTTACGATACTAGTTTAGCCTAAAAACCCTTGTTTTAGGGTTTTAAAATCCGTTAAAAACAGAACCCTTATTGGATCACTCGGGTGTCTGTCTGTCTGTCCGTCTGTCAGAGCCACTTTTCTCCGGATTTACTAGACCGATTCTGTTGAAATTTTGCTACAGCTACATATGGACTTCTGTAACCCAAACACGGACGCGTTAGGTAAATAAATATTTTTTAGGGGTGACTTTTGAGGGTTAAACTAGAAAAAAAATAAAAGTTTTTTCAAACTGTATCGTGTGACAATTTCAATGAATTTTTCATAATTTTCTGGTCTCCGAAACTGCAGACTTAAAAATTTTGAAAAAAAGTGTAGATTCTGTGTTCTATACTTAATAATTATAGAAAATGCTATGTTAAAAAAAAAATAAATTGGACGCGAGTCCGACTCGCACTTGGCCAGTTTTTTAACTTTATTATATTACTTTATTTCTTTCACATTGTTACCCCGAAGGCATTCAATCACTAATGAAGCAACTATCTGGACTTCAAAACAGGAATTCACCAGCTAATAACCAAACAACGTATAGCAGTAGGATTTCGAAAGGCATTGTGAAAGAATTAAGTAAATAATTTCCACCATTTTAATTGCAGGTAAGTGAAAAGATGGGGAAACAAAAGAGTCCCCCATTAAGCGCTCATTTATAAAATGCAAAAATAAGTTTAATGGGATTCGACTGTGTTAACGTGGATCGCCCAGCCCGGCCTTTTTTATCGTTGGGAAATCATCAAATGACTCCTCCCGCTCTGGGCGGAGCAGGAATAGCAGGTGTAAGACTCTTACTGACTAAACCCCATCCGTGTTCCTCCTAGTGCCCTTTGTGTTCCAGAGCTACGGTACCTCTTTCGAACAGATTCCGCAGTTCCAGCAGACACTTGCCCTAGACCCCGTCTTAGGTGCTAACATCTCTTTGAGGCGCGCTGGGATCGCAGCGCGCCGCCGACCCGGGCCTAGTTCTGATCAGATGGCGAGCCACCCACTGCTCGCCGACCGCAGGCCCGCGCCTACGGCGGCCGGTAATCGCCCTGCGACTCCCGACGCCTGAAACGTCCTTCTGTTGCGGCGACTGGGACGTGAGGTTTCCCTCTCTCTCACACGTTCAGCCTCCTCCTTTGCTAGCATACTACTTCGCAGAAGGAGGTGACCGCTTCCCATGCCTCCTCGCTCCGGACTATAGATTGAACCAGGGCCAGTCGCGAGAGGTCGCCGCCACTGGTCACCTCGGCGGCCCAAGCAGAGCAGACCTTCACCGTATGCCCCACCGTGTACTCCGGGCGACCCTCATAGTGTTGACACCCGGGCGTGTCCTCCAGCCGAATCCGAAACAGGTGTCTTCCGAAACAACCGTGTTCGGTGAGTACCTGCGTCAGGCGGAAGGTGAGGACGCCGTGGCACCGCTCCAGCCACTCCAAAAAGAGGGGACTTATTGCCTGGGTTGCGACAGTCGCTGTCTCCATACCGCCATGAGATCCTGCCGGAGCTCCGACCGCCTTGCTGTGATTTTCCGTGGCAGAGGAGTCTCGCTCCGGCGTTGCGCCTCCACGCGCCACTCATAAATGAGCGCGAGGGCTCTTGCCTCCAGATCACATGGCGGCAATCCGGAAAGGAGGCTAGCCGCCTCGCCAGAGACCGTGCGGTATCCCCGGAGGCGCCAACACCGGCGCCCCATAAAGGGCCATGGACCGCACGACCCCCACGTAGATCCTCCGGGGCATTTAGACGCCATTGATTAGGCAGAAGCCGCTTGAAAACAGCCCCGGCTCGCCCCAGTCTGGGAGCCAAACGTCGGAAGTGTTCGACGAAGTTCCACCGGCTGTCAAAGAGGTGACCCAGATACGTCATCGTCGACCCGACGCCGATGTGAACCCCTCCTACCGTTATTTGAGATCCCGATGGTGGCCTGTTCCGAGAACCATGGAAGCACATAGCTTCGGACTTGTGAAAGGGCACCTCGAGACCCAACTGCCGGATCCTCTCAACGACTATCGCAACCCCGTGTGTAATAGCGTCAGCCGCCTGGTGCGACCCCCCTGCGCCAGGACCAGCGTATCGTCAGCATAGCAGACAACGCTGACGCTAGGAAGGTCGATGCGCAGCACCCAGTCGTAGCCGATGTCCCACAAAAGCGGCTCCAGAACGGAACCCTGTGGAACACCGCATGACATCTCACGCCGGTTCCACTCTCCCAGGTGACCGGGGTAGATGACGGCTCTGTCCGTCAAGTAAGCCTCGACTACGCAACGGAGGCGGTCGGCACCCAGTGATACCAAAGTGCCTCCCTAATGCAACTTTAGGGCCACGACCCCCGTCGAGAGGACTCTCACGCGCATGATGGCGTCCGCCGTCGAGTGGCCCTTGCGGAATAAAATGAACCCCTGATTCAGAAACTAGGTAAACCTGTACTATTAGTTGAATGAATAATGCTTATGACTACGTCACAAAGAGGTTTGTGGTCTTATCATTCCTCTGTGATGCGATGATAAGCATAGTGGCCCGTTTTGGTATTGCAAAATATATCATGTCAAAACCATTTTTCTAGGCTCTTCTCAAACATGTTGACTTCCTGTCTAATTAGATCAGTATTTTACTGAGTATCTGACCTTCACAACCCAGTAATTGAGGACAGGGTACCCTTTGGCAAGACTGGTCTTAGATTTTCTGGCTTCTGACTACCCGTAACAACTTTCCAAAGACGTTTAAATGACAGCTGGGACCAACGGTTTTATGCGGTTTTCAAGAGACGGAGGCCATTCGGTACGCAATAGTGGTAGTCCCAATCCATGGACTCGACAAGCATAGCTTCAACATAAAGTGCAAACCATGCAGCTGTTATTCTTATACGAAAAAGTATGAAGAAGAAGAAGAAGAAGAATAAAATTTATTTAGCACATTCATGAAACACGCGTACAAAAACAAACATAGAAAATAAAAAAAGGTAAGCCAAAAAACTAGTGTGTGTCTCACGGCTGCACTAAAAAGGTCCATTTCAGCAATATGTCAGACTGACTAATGTTGTCTGACGCTGATTTTCAAATGAACCTTACAAAGGACGAGTGACGGTTCATTTTAATTTGTGACAAAGTACAAAAAAAGTAAAAAGTATGAAGGTCATGGCACATTATAACGGCACCGCAACGGCAACGGCATAGCAGCAGCTCGGCTACGGCTAGCCGCTAGCGCGCTGTAAGCACGCGGTCGGTTCGCTTACAGCGCTCTGACTGCCGTTGGCTTTTTCATATTGACAATACCAAATACATATATTTGACGACACATGATTTAATGCTCCAACTTGAAAGACAAGAAAATTGCTGGGTTAGAGCGGTGCCGTTGAGATGCCGGTATATGTACCATGATTTCATAACACATGACCGGTATACTTGCAATAAAATTAATAATTATCAATCTACTGCGACTTTCATCAACATTTTATTTCATCAAAGAATGCAACAAGTCACATCCTTACAATTCCTCCGCCATTTTTTCAGCCGAAGCAATCAAGGGTTAATTTTCCCCGTCTGTCACCCGGGGCGTCACCATTGAGGCGTAACGAGCGGTTTCCTTCGCCACGGTGCACCGTGCACCCCTCTCTTGGGTCAAGGTAGGATGCGTGCAGAGTTTAATGACGCACCATTTGGTGTGGAGTAAAATTTTGTACTATAGTTTTTAGTGGAAAAATACAAGGATTATTTGTTTTCAGAGTCTACCTGTCTGTTCGCGGTTTGTAAAAAAGGCGCCCAGCAGAAGAAATTAGGAATTTGGTATACTATTGGGTATACATATTAATCACGCCGAAAAACTGATGAAATCAAATCTTGAAATTAATATATGTTATGGTTTCAGTCTTGGTCCTATAGTAAAAGTAATTCATAATGATGTGTACAATGATTTAAGAGGTACTGCGTTGATTCTGTTACACGTTATATTGTATATGCTGTGCAACTTGAGAAAAAATTCTAGGAAACGTACTATCGCATCGGTTAGATTCTGCGGGAGTATTTATATTTCAGACATTTTGAAAATTCACCTGCAATATTACCAAAAACTTTCAAAGTAAACCAAATAAAATCCCGAAGGCAAATTTTCGACACCTACCCAAAAAATCCTTAAAACCGTCCCAAAATTCCCGGAGCTTCACCAGACTGACATATAATTACCCGGTCCTAATAAGGTTTCCTTTCTGTAGCACGCCCGTGGGCGGGCTCCAATTAGTTTTCCTGGTAAAGATGCTCATTTAGCTTGTTTTAACAAGTATCGAGTGTAGTTTGCAGGGCCTGGGGGTTTCCGGAGCATGGTGATCGCTTCCTTTAAAAATACATTTGAAAATGTTGTCTGAACCGGCTTGGGGATGTAGATCTTGGTTGAGGTCGCTTTTTGTTAGTGTTAAATTATGCTGTGATTTGTGTATTATTTATTAACTCATTTATTTATTCATTGAAGTCGTGAACGTTAAGCTATTCTATCAGTGAGATTTTAATACACAAATAATATTATGTTTCCGTGTGCAATAAAGAATAAGAAGGAATCCTTTAAACTTATCTATACGAGTACTTCTATACTTATACTTACTAATATATAAAGCTGAGTTTGTTTGTTGGTTTGGTTGAACGCGCTAATCTCATAAACTCCTCGTCTGATTAGAAAAATTATTTTATTGTTAGATAGTCCATTTATCGAGGAAGGCTATAGGCTATATATCATCACTAAGACCAATAGGAGCGGAGCAGGAATGAAAATTGTAACGCAAAAAAAGTTGCGCGGGTCAACTAGTAATATATAAAGCTGAAGAGTTTGTTTGTTTGCTTGCTTGAACGCGTTAATCTCAGGAACTGCTGGTCCGGTTTAAAAAATTCTTTCAGTGTAATCATGCTAAGACCAAAAGGAGCGGAGCAGACGAAGTTGCGCGGATAAACTAGTAATAAATATAACTTTACCATTTAAAGTCATGCGTCATTTCGTGAAGATGTCGTGTTTCCCAATTATTATTGGATATTGTTATGTATTAATCTATTATGTATTTATTGTATACATTAATAGTACACCTAAGACTACCTACAGTACTGTCACTCCTCTCTTAAAATCCATCCAAAGGTTGTCTATAAAAGATCGCTTGTAGCGATAAGGCCGCCCATTGTGCCACCCTATGTAATGTTTTCTACATCCTTCTTTCCTCTTACTTATATGGTGTACATAATCTCTGCCTGCCTAGCCTTTTCCCAACTAGATTGGGGTCGGCTTCCAGTCAAGACGGATTTAGCTGTATACCAGTATTTTACGTGGAGCGGCTGCCTACCAGACCTCCACAACCCATTAAGTAGGTAACACGGTACTTTATGGCAACACTGAAGTCAGATTTACTGGCTTCTGACAATCCGTAACGACTACAAAAGATCTAAAAATGACAGCCAGGACCAGCCACAACCCCAGGCCAGCAACGGCTTAACGTGCTTTCCGAGACACGTATATATGGTGTACACAATAAAGAGTATTTAATTCCATCTATTTGCTTTTAAAAATTTAAATGTACTTTTTGTAAATAAGTTTTAGTATCACTCATCAATAATTAATTACATAAGGTGATTTTTCTACGTGTTAGTTTAACAAGAAAAGTCTTCTGTTATCAGTGGAACAAATCTCTCATGTAGAAACTCCCGCACCCAGAAACACTAACAAAAAATTCCACTTCTCAGAATTGATATATAAAAATAAGTCCTACCCAGCAGGTACCTACTTTGAAGAGGAGGAGCCAATACATGCTTACGACAAGTATTGGATGCACGCATCAGATTCAATATTAGAGTGCCCGCGTTCCCGCGTCATATTCGCGCTTTGAGTCAAATATTGGCTCGGCGTACAAACGTACCGTATTTACCTACAGCTGTCGTTTCAGGGTATGAGTAATTTGATAATAGCCTCTAACAATTTAGTTTAATCTAACTGTAGTTGTTTATTTATGTCTAAACAATGAATTGACAACTGGGAAAACCACAGTTGAACCGTATTTGTTATCCATTTTTTTTTACTTTTTAAATATTGTTATAAAACTCCTTTTGAAAATATAAAAAAAAATATATAGTAGCCCACTGGTATTGGGAACAATGTCCAAGCTACCGGTGGCCAAGGCTCTTGAGAGGAACCTTCTAACTATACGCGCCGTGTCCAGCAGTACTGCTTTCTGGATATAACCTTTGATCCAGCTGTATGTATTTTTAGGGTTCCGAACATCCGTAAAGAGGGAACCCTTATAGGATCACTCGGGTATTTGTCTGTCGGTCTGCCTGTCTGTCAGTCGGTCGGTCTGTCCGCCATTCTATTGCAATTTTGCCAGTCAAACCGGATTCAGCTGAATATTAGTATTTTACGTGAAGCGACTGCCTACCAAGCCTCCAAAACCCAGTAACTGAGTAACACAGTACTTCTTGGCAACACTGGTGTCAGATTTTCTGGCTTCTGAAAATCCGTAACGACTGCCAAAGATCTACAAATGGCAGCCGGGACCAACGGCATAACGCATTTTCTGAGGCTCGAAGGAGTCTCTGTACGTAAAGATTGCCACCCATCTACAGACCAACCTCGGCAAGCGTTACTTTACATTGAAGGTTGACCCGTGCGGCTGTAATTAATTAGCCACGAGCTCCTGCAAGCAGCATGGATTTAATTAAAACTGACAAACAATTTGCCTGATATTCATAGAAATATTAGGCAAATTGTACCCCAATATAAACAATTGAGCTGAAAAATCTACGCACACTTAAGTACCATCTCCATTGGCTTTTCAACTCCACATTCCGAAGTACGCTCCATCTATTGTCAGCACACACTACATCATGGCTCACTAGATGTCAACCCGACTCAAAAAATGTACGAAACATTTTTTTAGGAAGCCATCGCTCTCAAATTTTCCATGACAATAGAAGTATTGAGTTGTTACAGCCAATTATTCTGGGCCAGGGTGCTTCCATCAGCAGTGACATAACAATGGGTACAGCCAGTGATGCTTGTAGATGGGATTTACGAAAACTTGAATACATGGATTTTTGTTTTGTTGTAATATGGTGGCTTAATTGGCCTGTATTTTTGGGACTACTCACACTTATTCAGCTCCATTTACATTTAGCTGAACGATTTTGGTAACACTTATACAGTTCTGCTTCTTTCAGTCACGTACAGCGTCCTAAGAATGAGCAGGCGGTAGCGGCAGAACTCTATCCATAGCACTCGCATAATAATAACAAGTTTGTCCTCAATTTATACTTGTTTGCTTCTAATGCTGAATAGACGCAAAAAGCTGAACGAATGCGTACGCGTCTCCATACAAAATCGTTTTTTTTGCTTATGCTGAATAGAGCTGAATAAGTGTGACTAGGCCCTTAAGGCGTAAGTGGATAACTTGTATTTGGAACACTAAAGAATTGAGAGTGATGCTAATTCTATGTCGGCTTTAGTAACAAAAGATAAAAAGTTGCATGCTGAAATTCTACCAAACAATACCCTTTCAATATATAGAAAAATGTGAGTTTGTTAACAATGAAGTTACCGTGGTCCTGGAAGGCAAAGGGCATTTGGAAGAACACGGGTGGATTTTCATTTCCCATCTAAAATTAAAAGAACCTAAACACGCTGACTTCTTTGGTTTTCCTGTAGCCACCTTCCAGCGCTTTTTCATCAGAACAGCTCAATAATACCATAATGTTATAGTCATCATCATATCAGCCGAAAGACGTCCACTGCTGGTCATAGGCCTCCCCTATGTGCCACCACAACAACCAGTCCTATGCATGTCGCATCCATCGGCTACCTGCGACCCGCACCTGGTCATCGGTCCACCTTTTGAGAAGCCTTCCAACGCTGCGTATTGTTATTATTTCTCCGAAGATATGGATATAAAAATCACAATATTAACCTAAAAGGAAAAGCTTTTAAATTGATTACTTGTTTTTCAGGGATTCATATGTGCATAAAGCGAGTTATGTAATATAAAGTTAGTAAAACAGAAATTTTAAAGGTTTTCTATAAAAAATGAAAAGATTGATTACATCTCTTTCTTATTGTACATCTTGTAAAAGTTGCATATTAAATTAAATATCAATTAGAAGTTGCCATCTCCGCTGATTACAACAAAAGGTAGGTCGGCAAATCCCTGATTACTGCAAATGGTGCTTGATGGACCCGATAAAGTAATTAGGGGTAATCCAATGGCCATTTACCGGTTACTCGAAGTCGGAATCGAAAAAGTTTCTAACAGTTACTAATAGTAAGTTACTTCTGACTAAAGTATGTTTTGGTATTGGGTCAATTAATGTTAGTATTGAGAAAATATGAAGGTAAGCTAAATGAGTTGGCAATGCTGAGCATGAGCCCCTCAATAACTGCTTTATTTATTAGTCAAATATTTTTTGAATTTGCACACATTTTCAGGTGTTTTTTCATTTGTGCCTTACCATCACCTGCCTCGCCTTTCAAACTGGATTCAGCTGAATACCAGTGTTTGTATTTATGCCTAATATTATATTTTAAAGAGCTGTAGGTACTACACAAATAATCTTTTTACTGAGCACAGTATCTTTTAACTCCCGTCTGTTTAAGAACTTACTTACCAAGAACAGTACATAACCAGTGTCATTGATGATTTCGACCTAGCTGTATATGTCCAACTTACCAATGATTGTAGGTTTTCATTTGTTAAGGCTTAATGTATGTACATAGCTGTAAAGGTGGACGTAATGCCCTAGTATTCTTCACCAGTTGCCCGAGTGTGGTGAAGATATATAATGGCAAGTGCATCGTGTATTCAATAAGTTAATCGTTTTGTCTGGTATTTATTTTAAGAACCAAATTGAAGATTCCATCTAGACGTAACCTGTACTAGGCTTCCTGTTAATAGCCGGAAGCAAAAAAAAAAACGGTGCGATGGTGCTCTATTCGATTCAGATTCATCATGATGCTCCATTCTTTTCAGAGGAACATTGCGACAATATGGTCACGAAAATCACGGAAAAAAAATGCCTTTTCGGAACCCACGCACACCTCATCTCTTCTCCACTCCGACCTTTGGTCACAAAGACTGTCAACTGTCAAGCAAGGCAACCCCAACAATGTCTGCTTATTTTAATTCACTGATATACGTCAGTTGAAAACCTCTAATCCGTCCCTTCCGCGCTTCATGGCGTCAAAACCCGACATGACTAATGGTTCAAACTGACGTCACACTGAAATAATATATTACTGAGAATGAAGAAAAATGCTCGAGCATAAGCCTTTAATGCTCTCAGCTGCTTGAAAGCGATGGGGTTTCTTGTAAAAACATTAGGAAGAGCGTTTTTGTTCGACGTAATGGCTGTTTGGTGTCATTATCTTCGATATTTTTTGTAATGGCACCGTTTTGTTGGTGCTAATTTGATTTTGTTTTGTGAAGGGGAGCGTTTGATGAGAGGGGGTAAGTAGGGGTCGGTTGCTGCTACGTTGTTAGTAATTGGGCGTAAGTTGCTGCTGTTGTGTTTATTGTAAGGGCAGTTTTTGTTGCTGAACTTTAAATTATTTATTACTCACTTTTTCTTCATCACGTTATTACATCTGTATTAAAATTGACGCACTGCATCTTACCATCCCTACCTTGTGGCTATTCCACCAATTCGCACTAAGCGTTTTCAAACGTCTTTTATAATGCGCACAGCAAAGGAGTGGAACTCTCTGCCTGCGTCTGTGTTTCCAAAAGCTTACAACCTTAATCTCTTCAAAGTTTCAGTGAACAGGCTCCTTCTGGGTAGGCTCGCTCCATCGTAGACTTTGTCTCTGTCATCTCTGATATAGACTAGAGTCAAGAGCAAACCCATAACGAATAAAAAAATAAAAAAGAAATATCTAAAATTGGTTCAGTAATATGACTGAAAAGCAAACACCAGAATCGACACCAGTATTGCCAAGAACTGCCGTATTACCCAGTTCATTTGTTGTGGAGGTCTGGTAGGCAGCCGCTCCACGTTAAATTATTCAGTTTGACTGGGAGCAGACCCCAATATAGTTGGGAAAAGGCTAGGCAGATGATGAATAGGCCTGAAAGCGTAACAAACAAATTCATTTTCGCATTTATGATGTTAGGATTGAGTAATTTGGATAAAATTTTAGGTTTTAGTGATCACTCCATGTTCTTCTAACTTGCAGTAAAAGTTAATATTCCTAAAATTAATGAAATAAAAAAGCTTTACTTAACAATTGAATAAAACTACATCTTTTAGCTTCCTTTTTCTCCCAAAAGCCCAGTAATTAATCACTACAATCATATAAAAGCCTCCATTTGTACAAATATGTGTAAACTCAGTTTTTATCCGAACGTGAAGGTAGATACGAAACTCTGTGGAGCCCATTCATTTTATCATTGACCCGCGCAAATAGTCCCCTGTCGGCAATTTGTTTAATAAATGATTTGATCATTATTATATAAAATTTACGTTTGTACAGTATGCCAAAGAGATAGCTATTTCCTTTATTTAGAGTTGTGTGTTTTACTGGATGTCTAGACTGGCCTATGAATCAAATGGTCAACATCATGATCCATAGCCCGACTTTGCCCACTGCTGAGCACAGGCATATTCTTGTGCCAATCCCCACGTACCTTTGCCAGCCTCATATAAGTTCTACCCACAATGTCAACAATGTCGTCAGCTCAACTCGCTGCCGGTTGGAAACGGTCCGCGCAGACTTACGAAATCAATTTTTCAAAGGATAGTTTTTTGGTGTGTGGAATTTAAGATATATGAGAGGAAATAGAGGGGAAGTAAATCTTTGTCGAAAAGGTCGAAGACCTTACGAGTAAATACGAAATGTTCTAACTGTCATTATTTACTTCTTTTAAACTTGACACCAAAGACTAACTTTGACACCATTGTTAGATATTATGTAGTCTGAAATCACGAATGTAAATTATTTTAGCTAGCAAGGTTTTATAATATAATGGGGCTAAACTTAACTGTAGAATATAAAAGTAACACAGTCATCAAAAGATTTTATTTTTAACTTTTTTTATTAGCCTGTACGGTTAACTTATTTGTCGTGTGTACACAATTTGTTGGTAAATCGATAGCCTGTTTTTATTTTATTAAGAGAACACCCACCCATACGCACAAAACATTTTGGGAACACATTCATAGTGCGTACAGCTGAGGAGTAGAATTCCCTGCCGGAGTCTGTGTTTCCTGAACAGCTTGGGAGTCTTTAAGTCAAGAGTGAATAGATTAATTCTAGGTAGGCATGCTATATCTTCGACCACATCATCGCTTACCAACAGGTGAGATAGTGGTCAAACCCACGACACCTGAAGAAGCGCAACGTCTCCTAGTAGAAACTCACTTCCCAGGCAGCGTATTCGCGCAGGTAAATGAATGGCTTGACGTTATCCAAACACCATCAGATGATGACTGGCTTTATGCAGAAAAGATGATTACGCTGGAAAAACTTCAGTGGGCCATCAAAAGCTTCCAACCTTTCAAGGCACCAGGACCCGACGGTGTGTTTCCTGCCTTACTACAGTGGGGAGGTACCGCTGTTGCAACAAAACTGGTGCTCTTAATGCGAGCGTGCCTGGCCTTTAGATACGTTCCTAAAGGATGGAGGGAAGTGAAAGTCATATTCATTCCGAAGCCAGGTAAAAGTGACTACACAAACGCTAAATCCTATCGACCTATTAGTCTGACCTCGTTTTTACTAAAGACAATGGAAAGACTGTGTGAAAGGGAACTACGTGATGGCGTTTTAAAAAAAATACCACTGCATGGTAACCAACACGCATACAGCTCGGGTAAGTCGACAGAGTCCGCTCTTCATCTGGTGGTGAACCAGATTGAGGAAGCGATTCACCAGAAAGGGTCCTGCCTGGGCACATTCATAGACATCGAAGGAGCCTTCGACAAGACAAACTTTTCCAGCATTAGTGCCGCTCTCTCCAAACACGGCGTGGAACAGGTACTAACTGACTGGATAACTAATATGTTAAGCAAACGAGTGGTTCGCCTTGAGGAAGAGCAGCAGTTGGCTCTGATAGCCAGAGGCTGCCCGCAGCGGGGTGTGCTCTCCCCTCTTCTGTGGAATCTGGTAATTGATGACCTGATCACCAAACTCAACGCACATCGTTACTACACAATAGGTTATGCTGACGACCTCGCAATCCTAGTGTCAGGGAAAGTGACTGGAACGATCTGCAACCTTACTCAACAAGCACTACGCATCGTGGAAAGATGGTGCGACGAATATTATCTGTCGGTAAACCCCACGAAAACTGAATTAGTCATGTTCACTCAAAAGCGAGCACTAGGCCACTACCGGCTACCTATGCTCTTCAATACAGAGCTCCAGCTGTCTAACGAGGTAAAGTATCTAGGCGTCATCCTAGACAGTAAGTTGAGCTGGAGTAATCACCTAGACTACAAACTAAACAGGGCCTGCATTACCTTCTGGCAATGCAGGAAAATGATAGGGAAGAAGTGGGGCCTCCAAAATAATACTATGGCTGTACAGCGCAGTAATTCGGCCCATGCTAACCTACGGGGCCGTGGTGTGGTGGCCACGCTCAAAGCTAGCTACAGCCGTAAACAAGTTACAACACATGCAAAGGCTGGCCTGCATGGCAACGACGGGCTGCATGAGGACTACTCCAACTGCGGCGCTGGAAGCCATGCTGGGGCTCCCTCCGCTACACTTGTTTATACAACAGGAAGCGACGATGGCAGCAGTGCGCCTTAAAACATTGGGTCTCTGGAGTAAGAGAGACACACGACACACCGCTCTGCTCGAGGAGCTCAACAATGAACTCCCCATAACAAAAGCAATCAATAACCGGGTACCCAAGCAATTTATCTTCGATAAAAAATACAAAATCCAATTGCATGAGGATCATCGGTGCGAGGGGCTCTGCCCCGCCGAGCTGCGGATCTTCACCGATGGATCAAAAACAGGTACAGGTACTGGTGCGGGAATCTTCTCAGAGGATCTCAATATCCACATAGCCACACCATTGGGGGTCCACAACACAGTGTTCCAGGCTGAATGCATGGGCATTTCTCTGGCGGCATCAGCCATCCTAACCAGGGAAGTTAAGGACCACTCAATACGCATACTCTCGGACAGCATGGCTGTCCTGCAAGCTCTGAACAGCCACACAGTGAACTCTGGGTTGATTCTTGAGTGTCACCAACGTCTGAACCAGGTTGGTAGACACAACAAAGTAACCATTCAATGGATCAAGGGACACAGTGAATCTCGAGGCAACGACGCTGCGGATGAACTCGCCCGAAGGGGGTCGAGTTTGTCAGCAATGGGACCGGAGCCCATCGTGCCGCTGCCTTTCGGGTACTTACGCAATCTGGTAAGGAAACGCACCGGAGATAAACATCACAAGCTATGGGTTGACCATAGTGAGTGTAGGCAGGCCAAAGAGGCACTTCCCTCTATAAATGGCCGTTTCACAAAACAAGCCCTAAGACTGACTAAACAACAGTTGCGTTCAGTCACAGCCGTAACAACTGGCCATGGGTCTTTTAATAAACACCTCTATGCTATAGGAGTCACTGACAGCCCGCTATGCAGAGCCTGCATGGAGGAGAATGAGACAGCAGCACACCTGCTTCTAAGCTGCCCGGTGGTTGCGGATTACAGGGCAAAGTACTTTGGAAACCCAGGTACCCTGCGAGATAGTTAGTAACACCAAGGCGTTGCTGGCCTTCCTTGGGGAGCTGGGGTGGATCGAATGACGCATTTGTCCCACCTACACGCAAAATACGCGCTTAGTCGTGGAGTTGCGGAAACCAGCCCGATTTACATACATACATACATACATACATACATACATAGTGGTCAAACGCGTGCCTATCAAAAATATTTTTTTTTTTTTATGTAATTTCCGTATCGTATTTGGTGTTAGGGAACATAATACTCTCAATAGTAGATTATAGATTAGATTTCGGTCTTTCGGGAGCATACTTATGATTCTAGATTCTGATAACTACAAAGGCGCTTTGACGGTCACTGCTAGAAGTGGTATCGACAACACGTTGCAGATATCACTTGACAATTGCAAAGTACAGTACCTACGCTTATAAAATACTAGCAGAAGTCACGCGGTTTCACTCGCGTAGTTTCCGTTCCCGTGGGAGTGCGGGGATAAAATATAACCTATGTTACTCCCTGATAATGTAGCTGTCCATTGCTGAAATAATTTTTCAAAGCGGTCTAGCAGTTTATTCGTAACATATAAAAAAAAAACAAAATACAAATCTTTCCTATTGTAAACCTTGATTTTCATTGGAGGTGACTTATGAAGACACCCAGCTTGTATTAAAGGCACCTCCAATCACGTGGCGATTTTGAGGTTGTAAATATTTCCCATTACCAAATAAATCTCAAACTACTTGAAGTATAAAACGCGCGCCAAAAATACGCCTTCTTTGTCAAATTTCAATGTGCCTGACGGACATCGTCCGTCATTGACCGATTAATATTTTTGTTCGAAATATATCACTTTCATTGGACTTTTCAGAATATTTTTAGGGAATATGAACGATGTGTGTATCCATGTTTATTTTTTTTAAAATGAACATGGAATGATGGAATGGATGTTTTAATTTTTTTGTTTTTTTTTTTTTAACTTCATAGGTGTGTTGTTTTATACCCAGATTTTTCATTCAGAATACCTATTGAAAAAAGTAGTTGAACTTTGTAACATTTTTCGGACGTTATTCGCTCAATTCGGTAGAGTGCTGGTGCAATGTGACTACCAATGAAGAATTCCATGCGTAGTTACATAATAGACGCTAGTTTCTATGAAAAAAAGTTCCGAATTTTTTGTCAACCGACGTCCGATGACCGATATTCGTATCCGCTTGGTACTCACGTAGAATGTTTAAATAAGGGAGAAGAGAATTTTTTTTTAGTGTTTTTGGAAAAATAAATTTTATCATGGTATATTTTTTACATGCAGCTTGAAAATAAAAGTTTACTGGCTGGAACTGAACTGTTTTTTACTAAAAGTAAGGTTAAAACAAGCTAGAATATTCTAAAACAAAAACGTGACGTCCAAAACACGTACAAAACTAACTGCTACGCCGTAGCTTGCGTAGCGGTGACTTCCGCTACGTCGTAGCAATTATGTAGCTACTAGATATTTTTGTAACCATGTGATGTGACCATACGGAATACACGGAGTAAATAATGTCGATCCTTGTAATTTGTTTTATATGCATTTGTACATAATTTCGTTTAAATCTATAGTAAGTAAACTGTTTTAATATTTTGTGAATTATTATCCAAATATTAGTAGATACGTTTTTGTTTCATTGTTACCTTTGTTACAAAATATGCATTAGAATCACGAAGCTTTCACATTTTAATATAATTCGTGACTAGTAACATTGTCATCATGAAGAAATAAGATTATTTTCTCCATTGTCCTTTATTTGTAAGCTAGATACATCTGTAAAGAAAGAAAACCAAAGTTTACTTTAGCTTAACAAAATCATTTTATTCAAATTAATTTTTGTTGCATGTAAAACAAGAAATAGTATCATTAAGGGCGCCTGTCTATTGTGGACGAGCGAGGCAGCAAAGTGGAGAAACGGTGAAATTTTAAACAATGGAATTGCATAAAATCTCGGTACCACGTAAGTCATTGACATTTCGACTGATAAGATTGGTTAAAATTTCTCCGCTCCGCTCGCAATGGACTGGCACCCTAAATTCCAGACAATATTGCGGTAGATTGGCTTGTACAAGCCAGGCACCAAGTTGCATGGAAAAAACAGGAGCCCAGCAGAGGCACAAAAATAGCTTTAATAGATTAAATTCAATCAGTGAAAAAAAAAATGAATTTAATGAAAAAATTTAATTGATTGATTTTGAATTTAATTTGAATTTATGAATGTTTCGTAGGTATTATAAAAGAGATGGGTTTAAAGTTTCTTAATTTATTCTAAAAGAAGAATATACATTGTTCACTTGGCGAATAAATACATAACTAAAGCTTGCGTAGTCTAGTAGATAACAGTTTTGTTTTCTTAATGTAGGTACGTACAATGTCGATATTGATATTGTATGTAAGACTTATATGTTTAACTTAGTTGTTTTGTGTTGTTAGTGACGTACTGCTTGAGTTTAGCTTTGAATGTAATAAAATAGGATTTGCTCCTGATTTCTGTTGGTAGGTTATGATAAAGCTGGATTTTTCTTGCCATACTGCATTCGCGGGGTTAAATACTTAATCTACTCATACTCAGTCTCCTTTGATACGAGTATCACCGACGGGTAAGAAGAAAATGGGCTTTATCTTATGTGGGCTATTTTATTTTACCATACACATTGCTTTTTGGTCTTGCAGAGATCTTTCGCTATTATGTATTAGTTTTTCTACAACCTACCTATGCAGGACGCTAAAAAACAATTTTGAAGGTTCCGTACCCAAAGTCTAACCAACAGAACCCTATTACAGCTTCCGTTGTCCGTCCGTCCGTCTATCTGTCAGCGGGCTATATTTCATGAACTGTAATAGGTGGATAGTTGAAATCACAGATTATGTATCATCATCATCTGCCTAGCCTTTTTCCAACTAGATTGGGGTCGGCTTCCAGTCAAGCCGGATTTAGCTGTATACCAGTATTTAACATGGAGCGGCTGCCTACCAGACCTCCACAACCCATTAAGTAGGTAACACGGTACTTCATGGCAACACTGGAGTCAGATTTACTGGCTTCTGACTATCCGTAACGACTGCCAAAGAACTAAAAATGACAGCCGGGACCAACGGCTTAACGTGCTTTCCGAAACACGGAGGAAACTCGGTATGTTAAGATGGTCACCCATCCACAGACCAACCTTGGCAAGCGTTGCTTAACGACCCGTGTAGCTGTTATTATTTAGCAACGAGCTCCTCATAGATAGTGTATTTCTATTGCCGCTATAATAATAAATAATAAAAATACGACGATACGGAACCCTTCATGCGCGAGACTCGCACTTGACTGGTTTTTTTTCTGTCTTCTTTATTTTTTTTAAACTAATTATTTCTGTATTTTTCTTGTATAAACTAAACATTTTATAATTAAATTTGTGTATCTACCTGAACCATAATCAGCATGTAATTGATGCTCAGATCCAGTACAAGTATGGGTGTGCTGAGACCAATAGACAGGATGGACCCACTGATGTATTGCGGTCGTTGCGATATCACGATGGAGTACCAGCGTTTCACTGTCTTGTATTGGCAAAGGTTCTTTTCTGAAAAATATGTCAAGTGATAAAGTTCGATATTTACAGTTATGATAAATTGCTATTTTTATATGCATTACGATACACTATTAACTGTCAGTATAAATCCCCAAATGGAGTAATCATAATTTTGTATTAAATTAAAGTATGAAGTAAGTTGAAAAATTAAAGTAAGATGGTCGATGGGGTGAAATGTTCTGGAGCGGCGACCGCGTACCGGAAGACGCAACGTTGGCGCGGCCTCCCACAAGGTGGACTGATGACCTGGTGAAGGTTGCGGGCAGCCGATGGATACGAGCCGTGCAGGACCTGTCGTTGTGACGAGGCTTGGGGGAGGCCTATGTCCAGCAGTGGACGTCTTTCGGGTGATATGATGATGATGAAGTAAGTTTGCAGAGTGACTTTTCATTTATGAGCAAATTTTAGGAGGTATGCTGGTAAATATGCTGGTATATGTGATATCAACTTTGAAAAATGAAAACTGAAAAACCTTTGAAAAAGACAATGTAAGTAATGTGTGTCTGTGAAGGCCGCCAACTGCATATTTTTTAGTTTTTTTTTCGTTGTTTTTATATTTTGGTGTACAATAAAGCATTGTCACATTGGGTAAGTATGCGCAGCGAGTAAGTGTGCGCACTCAAATTATCTTGAAATCGGTTTGTGTGTACGAACTGATAACCTCCCTTAGTGCCGTACGCAACGTCCTACTTAGTGCATGCGTGTCGCTGTCCGCCAGCGCGTCATTTTTATTGTAGGTGAGTATTGGTTTTTGCTTGAAATATTACGATTTTAACTTCAAATTAGGGATTAATTCAAATGGTGCTAGTAAACGAAAAACTGCATCTCAAGTTAGATCGAAGGAGAGTTTTTGTAGTGTAATTACATTTCAAAAACGATTGAAGATTGGATCGACTGCGATAAGTATGGGAAGATTTACCAACATATTTTCCAAAGCATAAGAAAATGAAAACTATGAGTACTTGAAACCGATTTGTCATTTAAAAATTCAGTGATACTATAATAAGCTTTTTCTATCAGTATTTTTTTTTAAGTATTCTTAAACTGGTCTGTATTTAATTTTTTAACTTGGTTAGGGATATTATTATAAATTATTGGTGCCATGCATACAACGCTTTTACGCAGCAGCGCTGTCTTAGCTGGCTGAACATGAATTTTACTATTATCCCGGCGATTACGTATTATAATTTCCGATAACCGAGGAAACAAATGGGGTTTTTTTCTGACAAATAGGGATATGTCTAAAATATAAATTGAAGGAAGTATGAGGATTTTATGCTTTGTAAAAAGTGGCTTACAGCTTTTGGTACTGAGGATGCCAAACATGGAACGTATGCATCGTTTTTGCATTTCAAATGCCATATCTTTATTTGTTGAGTTTCCCCAAAAGATAATGCCATATCTGAGGATAAATTCAACAAGTCCATAATAAGCTGAGAGTAACACATCAGCGTTGATAGTTGGAGCGAGTTGGTACAATGCATATGCTTGACTACTGATTTTTTTACATAGTTCGTTAACGTGTTTTTTCCAATTAAGTTTGCTGTTTATAACTAGGCCTAGAAAACGGGCATTAGTCACTTCATTTATACTGTAATTAGCATTACTGAAATTTACATTTAATGGATTATGCAATCTTTGTCCAAAGTGCATTATATTTGTTTTTGATAAATTTATTTTTACATTGTTATTATCAAGCCAAGAAATTATAGATGTCAGTGAATTATTTATGTCAGATTTATAATTTTCAATGTCCTTACATGCAATCGAAACTGTACTGTCATCAGCAAATAATGTCATAGGTTGAGTCGTTACCTTTGGCAAGTCGTTAATATAAATAATAAATAATGGTGGCCCCAGCACACTGCCTTGAAGAACACCGTATGTAACGTATTTCTTTATAGATCTGAGAGTTTCATCTTTTTTTGTTTTATGATTCACTCTAGTTATTTCTGTTATCTGTTGTCGATTCGTTAAATAGGATCCAATTAGATCTAAATATTGTCTCTTATGCCATAGGCGTCAAGTTGGCTGATTAGTATATTATGATCTACATAATCAAATGCCTGTGACATATCGCAATAAATAGCTCAGACTCGAATTGTTTTGTCAACGTGGCAGATAACATATTGAATGAATTCATAAATGGCCATATTTGTCGTTTTATTTTGTCGAAAGCCCTTTTGTTCATTGCACAAAATTTTATGTTTTTCAAGATATGAATTAAGTTTGCCATAAAGATATTTTTCGAAAATTTTTGAAAATACTGATAATAGTGCAATGGGTCTCACCATTAATTGCGTACTTTCTTTTTTGAATAATGGTTTTACGACTGATAATTTAAGATCTTGAGGGAATACTCCAGTTGAAATTGACAGATTCATAATATGACTCAGGTGGCATATATCCTCATTTAATGCCTTAACTATTTTAGTAGAGACACCGTCGTATCCTACACTGTTAGTATTATTAAGGTTTTTTATAATTTTATTAATCTGGTAGGGTGAACTTGGTACAAGGAACATTGAATTTAATCGGTGATTAATTAAAGACGTTACTTTCTTCCGGCATCTGGAAGGGGTTTGACTTTTTCAAAAAAATAATTATTAAACGAGTTCGTTATTTCTGAAGAATTATTAAGGACGTTGTTATCATCCATTTTTATGTTATCAATCGATTTTTTTGGGGTGTAGTCTCATTTTATTAATAATCCGCCACGCTGTTTTAGTTTTATTACGTGACGTTATTATTTTATAGTTATTTTGCGCACGTTTTGTTAGTTTTATAACTTTTTAAAATAGAATTGTAAACTTATTTTAGTTATATAAAATAAACGAGAGTTAACGATCAAGCTCGCTTAAAGCAAACAAATTAAAAGTCTTACACAGAAAGCCTTCATAATTACCCATCATCAACGTATACTACATAACTTATAAGCACTTAATCGTCACCACTACTGTATCATTCATCATTGATATCGAGGTAAGCACGATGATGTATCAACTGTATTAATTATTCTAGGAATCTCCGAGTAGGACATGCTTTGGATATGGCTTGTGGGGTTAAGTCCGCATAACCACCCCTTTCGTGTCTAAATTTAATCTTGATTTGATGGGTCACTTACTAACACTGTTCTGTTTCTTTATTATAGGAATTCTATCAAAAATAAATGGATAATAATAATGATAATGTTGACGCTGTTCCCGGTACCTAATTTATTTATTTTTCAAGAAATTTTAAAAATATATGAATTAAGTATCACCATCATCATCATCACATCAGCCGAAAGTCCACTGCTGGAAATAGACCTCCCACAAGGTCGTGGGTAGCCGACGGATGCGAGACGGGCAAGAAATAAGTTTAAAAAATAATAATTAAATTAATTCATGTCACTGTTGTTTTTTTTTGCAATTATAGCTCTGGGTGTACCTATTTTGTCCTACAATTATAACCTATCTATCTGCATCTTAAGAGTCATTGCAGACATATATAATAAAATAATAAATAAAACATATTAAGGAAACCTGGGCTAACAATCATTAAAATCTGTAATCGCCAACCTGTCTTTAGCAAGCATGACGACCTTTCTCTGAATGAGAAGCCTTTGACGTGTGGCTGCGGGACGGTAAGTTACTCTTATAACAGAGTATATATACGAAATAAAATGGATGAGTATTTCCTCTTTTTGACACATCCATCTAAAAATATCACTTTTATTTATTATCTAGCTTTGCCCGTTTTTCCGTTATCTACTTTATAATGTGCTATTTAATCCTTCTAATCTTAAAAAATGCTTTCAGTTCCTCTGTGACACACATTCCAGGTTCATCGGAAAATCTAAAGTTAAGTCTAATTCGTAAGCATTCCACTTCCTTCTTTGACAAATCTTTCAGTATACAAGCAACTCGTTTGTGGAATGCATTACCCATAGAAGTGAGGCGTCCTCAAACGATACCAGCGTTTAAAAAAAAAGGAAAGGTAATAGGGTAAAGGAGCATTACTTTTCACTTTATTTTTTCCGCTCCTTTCTCAACTATATATATGATATTTATTAGTATATTAATTGGTATTTTATTTACATATTTTATGTTAGTATATATTATTAGTATTAGTTACAACGTTTTTACACTGACAGCCCAAACTCTATCTTCTTTCGTTTAGTCCATCCAAAGGTTATCTGTAAGAACTTGCTTTGTGCGATAAGACCGCACAAGCAGACCGCAGTAAACTTGTTTTATAGAATTTTATTTATTTATTTATTTGTATATACTTTATTGTTCACCCAATTAAAACATATGAAGGAAACTGAACTTACTGTACTTTAAATTTGTGGTGTACAATAAAGTATATAATAAATAACAAATAAATAAATAATTTCACGAAATCACTCATGCTCCTCTAAACTCCCCAAGGTATGTAGATTAAATGCCAAATTAATATTTGGCACTAACTATAGTGGTTGTAGAAAGCATTAGCTTTTGCAGTTGATTTGGCTGTGCATTGCCTGTCAGTCACTCAGTCACTCAACAGTACCTTACGGAAGAATTTTATATTATTTAGGATTTATTAAAACTTTATGCAATAGTGAAAAACACTGTACAATGGCGGACTAATGGATAAGATTGCCCACTTTTACGTATTGTGTTCATGTTCAATAAAAACACATCATGTAACTTATCTATTACCTTTACTAACACTCTGGTCTTGCGTAAGTCTGCCAGCCAAATACAATGCCAGTTCACTACAGATAGTGCCAGTTCTCGTTATGGCAGAACACATCATCCACAAAGAATACATGGATCTTGATTCACGCCATATTAGGTAGAATGATAGGTGTATTATCTGAAAGAATAAATGATGAAATATCGATAAGGTATCTCTGTGATGGACGGACAAAAAGTGATCTTATTAAAGGTTCTGCTTTTATTCGAATCAAAAATCGTCAAGTGAATAATATTGATCCCTTAACATCACATCTGTACAGGGTATAAAAGAAAGGTGTAGTCAAGTTCTAAGCACTGCTTCTACCCACGTAAGTGAACAACTATCTTCAAGGAAATCATAATAAAAATAAAAAATAAAAATAAAATAAAAATCGTTTATTTTCAGGCGTTGAAGGCCCATAGCGTGTTAGTATTACGAAACAAACTTAAAAACTATGTTAGTAGTAACACAGATGCACACATGAGTACAAAAAAAAGACGGCATCCACTAACATACAGGCAGATTCATCAAGTCCCATGTCTGACATGCAGCTTGATAAACCTATCCATTGTAGGCCCTTCTAACCTGTCAGCAAATACCTTCAGAATGCTGTTGCTGCTTCCCCTCACCCTGCGCACCACTGATGCTACTTTTTTGCGCATGATCGCGAAATAATCGTCAGTGTGCGCTAAACAAAAAGGTGTAGGTACATTTTTTTTAAGGAAGGGATATCATCATAGAACCCCTTCCACTCTGAGCGGTGCGGAAGAGAGTTTTTTACTGGCTAAAACCCATCCGTGTTCCTCCTAATGCATTTTGCGTTCCAGGACCACGGTGATTCTTTTGAACAAAATCCGTATCGTGGTGGGTACACCTTGTTGTCCCAATTTTCATTTAGTTTTTTTTAATCACCTTTTTTTATCTTTGGGACGTATCTGCCATATACCAGCTTGATGCCCTTGAGTCAATTGAGAAACGAGCCAAGAGGATCGTCGGCAATGATAGACTCGTCGTGATGAGGCTCCAAAGTATTGAGCATCGACGACGAGTTGCTAGCCTGTCGGTTTTCTACCGGTTGCATTTTGGGGAATGTGCGACGGAATTGCATAATTAAATTCCTCCAAGCCCGTTCCATCATCGGACCACTAGACGAATGGCAATGCGCCACCGGTACATGGTGGACATCCCACCTGCACGCACAAAACGTTTTGGAAACACATTCATAGTGGGTACAGCTAAGGAGTGAAATTCTCTGCTGGAGTCTGTGTTTCTTGATAGATTCAACCTGGGAATTTTTAAGTCAAGAGTGAAAAGGTTACTTCTAGGCAGGCGTGCTTCATCTTCAACCACATTATCGCTTACCGACAAGTGAGATAATGGTCAAACGTGTGTCTATGAATAGTAAAAAAAAAATCTTTGCAAGAAAGAACAATTTTTGGAATGTATGTTGACTTCCTTGAAGACTACTTTATTGTTTATGGGTAGAAGCAGTTTTTTTTTAATATGATTAGGTACACCTTTCTGTTGAGAAAAGCCTTTTCGCAGATAGTCCTCGTTGTGTTCGACACACCAGTATTTTAGCAGTTATGCATGCTCAAGTCCAATGTTATTCGTATTTTTGGCATCAACTGAGCATAAATTCACACTCCAGGCCACTACTGAAATACAATAACACACAGTAGCAATTCAACACAACACATACACACAATAAGCTTTTTTCTGCAGCGAGAAGTACCATTTAATTACTTTTGTGTTGCCGGCTATCTCTCTGGATCGATATTAATTAATTTAGCAGCGCAAAAGCAAACAAATACAGACGTCTGCCTGCATTTGTTTATTAAGTTTGCATTCGGATTAATTTTAGTATTTATTATAGTAACTACTGTTGATTTTATGAAGGAATACTTGGAATGGAATTATGTTTACAATTAAAAGTAAATTAATTATTAGTTTTATTGCTCACTAAATTTGTCCGACAGAAATCTTGCATTTTCAGGATAAAAGGAAGTTACTTAGCACTTGATCATAGATAAGTTTTCTATGAGTGGATTAACGTAAATATTTATTTGGTTCAAAACCACCAGAGATTCTTAAACAAAGAAACTTTTGCACCTTCAGAGGTGCAAAAGTTCACACAGGTATCCCTTTCTTTTGATACGTAAACATTGAAACATTCAGGATTGATTGCAGTCCGAGCTTTGGAAGGCATGGAAAGGAACGGCGACATTATTTTGATTTGTAAACATTATTAACAGGGTGTTTCATAATTTTAACGACATATTTTAAAAGAATAATCGCGCCTAGAGGTAGTTTACGTCGGGTTAGTAAGACGACTAAAATTTCATCGTATATAGTTGGGAAAAACAACTCATATTTATTGATTAAATGATCAATTTTCTATCTTTTCACAATAATTATGAAGATAGTCTTGTCGTAACAAAATTTTATCCATATCGCTTGTAAGCCTTCCATTTCTCTTTCAACATGCATCGTTTGAATCTGTGACAAGTTGCCAGCTCATTGCCTATGCATAACACCGCCCCACAATACATCCGACACAGTCCTTCCACACATATTAATCTTAATTCCAGGTCAGCATCGCATTATTAAAATTATCATGAGCCATAACAACTTCAGCAAATATACTGCGGATTTTCAATTTCAACTTGGCATCTCTCTTACTTAATGGCCACATACAACCATTATCCTCTGATTTATGACACTAATACGAATATACTTAAGGATTTTTCTTCAAAAGCATCTTCATTGAGATGTAGGAAAGCTTTTGTAATCTTTATCTTTATTATTCATACCAGATTAAAAAAGGGAAATGTAATTTGGGAGTTGTACTTACAGTTTTGGAGTCGGCAAGAACCAAAATGAACTCGTAGGCTATTGCTGTGATTAGAGTTAGTGCAAGCATCATCAAGAGCTGAAAGAATACACGTAATTAAGAACATGACCATGATGACATAAAGAGTGGAATTATCTGCCGGATTCTGTGTTGCTCTTGTTCGGTTTTGAAATCAAGAGTGCATAAGTTGCTTTTTAATAAGCGTGCTCCATCATGGGCCAAATGATCACTTTTCATCAGGTGAGATTGCGGTCAAACGCAAATAATAATAAAATAAGCAAGCACGTTGTTATTGCTTTAAAAAAAACTGCATTAAGGTGAATGTTACGGGTTGCTCATTGCCATTTTCCCGCGAGATGGCGCTGAAATCAACATTTTTAGTTTTATTTTGTTTCGAGTGTAATTGGAACAATATTAAGTCGCAGAAATAATGGTGCGACAATCGGATATTCCACTTTATCGAAATTAGTCAAAATAGGGCATAAAAACCCTTCTGATTCGCCATACTTCACGAAAATAATATCTGATCTAACTCTCTTATAGTACCGTTTACACACACATAGACATGATTGAAAGTATGATTTGAAAACTGAAAATTTTTACTTCAGCGCCATCTCGCGGGAAAATGGCAATGAACAACCCGTAACATTCACCTTAAACAATGTGTAACAGAATAACAGCAATAACTGGAAAGGGATCATTGTACTCGTCGATATAAATAACTTTTACTACAACAATTATGCATTTACCTTAAACATTTATGTGCACATAGTTCGACAAAATGTAGATGTGCGAGTATCATCATCAATCTCCCTTTTCATCATCATCTGCCAGCCTTTTCCCAACTATATTGGGGTCGGCTTCCAGTCAAACCGGATTTAGCTGAATACCAGTATTTTACGCGGAGCGGCTGCCTACCAGACCTCCACAACCCAGTAACTGGGTAACACGGTACTTCATGGCAAGACTGGAGTCAGATTAACTGGCTTCTGACTATCCGTAAAGACTGCCAAAGATCTACAAATGACAGCCGGGACCAACGGCTTAACGTGCTTTCCGAGGCACGGAGGAAACTCGCTATGTTAAGATGGTCACCCATCCACGGACCAACCTTGGCAAGCGTTGCTTAACCTTGAATATCGACCCGTGCGGCTGTTATTATCTAGCCACGAGCTCCTCCAATCTCCCTTTTCATGTATTGCGTTTATTTTGTTACTAGTTGACCCGCGCAACTTCGTCTGCGTCACAATTTTCATTACTGCTCCGCTCCTATTGGTTATAGCGTGATAATTTAACGTGTACTTGTTTTGTTTTATTAATTTTATTGTTTTAATTAATTTTAAAGTAATAACGACACGAGCGATAGTAATGATTAATTATAATGTATTTTTGAATAATAAAATAGATTTGAATTTTATTAATTAATTAGAAAAATATTTATTATTGATATTGTACGCCCTATGGGTATGTTATATCGGTCTACGTAATATGATTTGAATAAGAACTACTTTTAAACCTGTGACAAACAATAAATTATATTGATTTTGATTTTGATAATATATGGCCTATATTTGCATTACTGTATTGCTCTAGTCTTAGCGTGATGATATATAGCCTACAGCCTTCATCGATAAATGGGCTATCTAACACTGAAAGAATTTTTCAAATCGGACCAGTAATTCCTGAGATTAGCGCGTTCAAGCAAACAAACAAACAAACTCTTCAGCTTTATATATTAAGTATAAAAATAAAGATACATTGAATAACGCAAGTGTAAAAAACTTAAAGGAAGTTTTTCTTAGCATTAATTCCCATAATAAAACTATCCAATACTTACCCTAGGAGTATATTGCTCACTCACATGAGCAGCAGCAATCAAAACATGCCTATACACCCTCGAACCAGTATTTGGTAAAGCATCTTTCAATTTATCAAGTCTCAAATTAATAGTTTGTATCATCAAAGAGGCAAAAGCCATTTCTGCATCATGTGCAGCAAAAGCCACAGATAGAAATACGGCAACACCTTTATTAACTCCTATTAACGTCAGACCAGTGATATCAATGACAACTGATGGTAAGAATATTAAAATCATTTCTGTAGTCTTGGCCTTAATTATGGTTCCATATTCATCATCAAGACCACATTTTTCGTCAAGTCTCTCAATAGCATAAAATATTTTTTTTCTAAACCTCGATCCAACTACAAGACCATAGAATTCAATGCAAAGAATGAATTCGAATATCCGAGCACCAATGTTCAGGCTGACGGTGATAAGGTTCATGATGATGAGGCTGGTCATAGTGATGATAACGCTGATAGAGATGATGTCACATATAATTCTGGTTCTCTGGTCTTCGATAAGATGGGGCCGACTGATGCCGAAGAAGTTTTCAACGATGATCAGATTTATGAAGCAGGGCATTGTTTTGGATGTCATTTTTAGGACGTATTAGAAGAAATTCAGAAAATCATAAATTATGTTACTTACATTTAATTATTTAAGACTACACTTTCAACGTACTTAAGCAACGCCTGAAGCACGATTCCAATTGGTTATTTCATGTGTAAAAGAAACGACAAGAAACTGCACAGATACTACTCCTTTAAAATGAAGATTCGATTCACGTAGATTGTTATCATAGTCAAATACCCATTATGAACGTTTAAAGGTATATTAAAGTGGCAAAAGGTACCAGGATTTTTACAAAACAAAAAAAAACGTATTTTTCAGTGAGTAGCTATCACAAAAATGCCTCACAAGATTCAGCTGTGCTGAATCATATTCAAGATTAATTATTTCAACGTAATTAGTTTCTCCATAATCGTTAGTGTAATTAAAACCTCGCAGTTTAGAATCTTACCACAAGGGTATTACCACGTTAACTTTTTAAATACCCATCCATTTTGTGCTCTTCTTAACTTTACAAGTCTTTACAACTTCTACTGGCGGCTAAAGTAGTTATCTTTATCTATAACTTCTTTTTCTTTTGAAATTCTACTTAGCTACAACCTTTGACTAAGCTTTTAAAGTTCAAGTTAAATAAAAGCACACTTTATTCATTAACATTTACAAACTTTTCAAACTTTGTGTACATGATTGAAATTAAGAAAGTCCTTGCATAAAAACGGTTCTCATACTAAATAAAACTGTTTCGAACTAATACATAACAATAGGTGGCGAGAACTGATTGAATGCTTTTAAATTATCACTCAGTATGGTTTAAAGTATACCAAATATATTTTATATATATCAAACGATCTGTTTTCTATTTATCTTGATCCACACCTTAAATATACCATAATTTTTTTTAAATCTTAACACTATCATTCCCATCGGATCTTTATTTTACAGCAGAATTAGTAATTTTTACACCTAATTTATGCTTATTCACCCCAAAGCTTTTTGTACCTCTTTCAGCCCCAACTTTTACAAGTACTCGGACCAACACTGGCCCGAGGCATGACCAACAAATGAAATTAAACTGTACAGTGTACACCTACCCGCTCCTCAGGGAATCAGACTCTTATCGCTCCGATTGGAATTTATTTGTTTTCATTTTTGTAATTTTCTAGGCTCCAGGGACGGCTGATGTGATTTTAAATCATACAGTCATGAAAAGTCAATAACATATTTGTTCACAAATGAATGAAATTGGAAACCTTACTAATGAGTAGTCGGAATAAAATTATAGGCTTGCAATGATGGGTTAGTTGACAATTAACCGTTATTGGTTAGACATAGAGAAAGGACTAAAAAGAATGACGCGATTAGACTTATTTTTATTTATTTATTTATTTAAGGAAACCAACAAAGCATACACCAGAATACATGTTGAGATACATTATAGTGTAGCCTTAATTAAAGGCTGCCACGGCATGCATTAATTATAGGATTAGGACATGTAGTGTAGTAACATAACAGATTTGATATATTTAGATAGGTTGGATGAATCAAATCAATCAAATTTGTTCTGCGCTGCACCAATAAAAAAGCAATTAAAATATTTTTTTAATTATTTCGTAAGTGAAAAGAAAATTACAATATTCTTTTTCGTTTATATAATAATGCCTACACAAGACAGACTTGACTTTATGTAAAGAGTAAGACATATCAATATCTATACTGGAAATTACTACACTGAACTTCCATTAATAAAATAATTAACAAACACAAATGGGAATACTCTGATATAACAATATAATTATATCAGCTCATGTTCGACAATAGGTAAGCTGTACTGCTTAAAATTATTAATGAAATATAAGTAAACCTTTACTTACATTCCCGGAACTTTCTCAAGTAAACAGAGTTACTAACAAAGGAAACACTATGTGATATGTAAGACCCACGAATATATTCGTAAGTACTTATCTCTCGGCAGCGACGTCCTCGAACTAATTTAAACTTACTAGTTTGAAATTAAAAAAGTTATGCGCTTTTTACCTAAAAATTTCATATTCGATCGCTTCCGTTGAGAGAAAGTACAAGTTTACTTTTATTAAAACTTCGAACAGCTGTCGTGTATTTTTGTTCGTGTTTGAATTTGGACACTGGCCACCGTGTTTAGGGTGGTTTGTTGCTATTTTACGCAGGTTTACGCTAGATGGCGTTGTACTCAAGTTTAGTTTTTGGCGACCTTTCGGTATTGAGATACCTACTGTTTAAAAAAATTACCTACTTATCGTGTTTATTATGGGTTCACGCAAAATTTTAATAAGTTTAATTAAAGTTGAATAAATTTCCGAATACATACATTGCGGTAGAACGGTAAATGGAATCCCCTTCCCGCGTCTGTGTTACCTGACAGCCACAACTTGAGGTCATTGAGTGAAGAGTAAATTACTTTCATAACGTCCTTGTATGCAATAATTAGACACATAGACCCCCTTTTTTTCTTTAAGGATGAGAAATCATGAAATGACTCCTCCCGCTCTGGGCGGAGCAGAAGGGAGTGCCAGACTCTTACTGAAAAAGACCCATCCGTGTTCCTCCTTAGCGTTCCAGGGCTGCGGTGATTCTTACAAACTCCGCAAACCGGGAATTTTATTTAAAACACAGGTTTAGTATTTTTTTAATGAAACAAGGTAATATAAGTTTGTTATATAAAACACATAATAATAATAATAAGTTTATATCAAAGAACTTGAAGTATTTCAAAGCCCTGCAACTTCTGCAACGAACTCAAAGGAATTTCGTATCCATTCCTTTGAAAACTCAAAACAAAACCATCGTGGTTACCATAAACGCCCTGCCTAACAATATATCAGTCAAAAGTTTCTTAAGTACAATTAATTAAGTAAAGTCCTGAAATCGGCCATTACTCTTCACTAGACCGATGCTCTTCAAAACAGAGATAAATTTAATTTAAGATTTACTTGGTGGAAAGTCATTATTTTCCGACGTTCATTTCCTTTTAATTGTCCTGTTTACGGAATACGGCACGGGAACGAGACGGGTCCTGGACCAATATGGATGAAAAAGTACGTAATAAATTCATGTCTGCCTAAGTACAAATAGGTAATAGCAAAACAATTGTAATCCCTATGTTTTTTTACTTTGAGATTGTGCTAAGTGATGATAAATCTCACTACAGAAAACAGTAGCATACACATTATTGCCTACTGTGATTTTTATATGAATTAATCCTAATTTTAGCATGTCTTGTCCCAACGCTCAGGCCTTTTTTGTAACCAGTGGAAAAAGGAATTGAATTACCTAGTAATTAAAAGGCCAACTAGAAAAACCTACAAAATACTCTGATTTCTTAAAGAAAACAAGCACAAAACCAACATCATTAAACTTAAGAAACAACGCTGACCTGTTCATTATCTTCTGTTTTTTAAAATACTTAAATCACGTTTAAATTATCTGTAACACTATGAATGATTCTAAATATCAAACAATCGAGAAAACGTAAGAATAAGAAAATAAATTCACGCAATACGTCAACGTGACATTTTCGATTATATTTGAATCAAAATATAAATGGTAATAATATTTATGTAACGTGATATGAGCCAACTTATCCTGGGTACCAATTTATTTTCCGCCGAACCTCGAACGTACACTTTTTAGATGAAAAATAGGCTTGTTATAACTTTTGTTACGGTCCAATTTTGATATTACAATTACGTGAATAACGTCATTCAGTTTAACGATATATTTACATGAAAATCATTGATGCAGTATATTTAGTCCGACTGTAAGATTTTGAAAAAATATTGGAAACGTATTTTTTGCCATTTCAAAACGATAAAAATTGATAAAAATAAAGCACATCAAAGTTCCAGACTGCACGTAGTAAAAACAGCACAGAAATGTGACGTCACGTAAGTTTTCAACGCACTGCATCGTCTTAATTTTTTGTTAACGTGACACAAAGAAAAATACGTATCAAATTTGGAAATAAATCTGACGGGCTTATTAGATTTTTTTCAGAAAAGTACCCGATGATTTTCCACAGTGGCAACGCATATCAGAAGATGCAACGTTAGAGATCACCCACAAAACATGCAATAAATATGTGAATCGAGACTTCAACCTACCAACAGTTAAACAAGAAATTGAATCATACAGTAGGAAATATCAAGCAAAATTGGACCAACATATAAACACATTGGCTGCTGACTTACGGAGGGAGGGCAGTTTAAAATACACTCGCCTTAAGAGAAATAGTATACCGGATCTTGAGACAGACAAATGATGAGATTAGCATCACTGGATGTATAACTCAGCTAAAGACAATTTGACAAGGGAAACCTGACAAAGTATTAGATTATTGTTTAGAAAAACAGATTGCTAAGTTGCAGGATACAAAAAAAAAAAAAAAAAAAAGAGATCACCGGTCCACCTTGTGTGGTCCCTCCACACAAGGTGGAGCGGTGATCTGCTGAAGACTGCGGGAAACCTTTAGATGCAAGAAGCATAGAACCATTAGATAAGCAACCCTTTGGTTAGGCGTATAGGTATCTTGTCTTTGTATCGTGCGTAGTTGTAATGATGATACGATATACAGGGTTATTTGTAAAACACCAGAAACCTCTTAGGCAGTGAAAGTACACATGATTATAAGCAACTTTTACTTTGGGAAAACTCCGAAATCTCGAAAAAAATATCAACTGTTTCATACAAAATGCAATATTTAGCCAATGAAAATGTATGAAACAGCTGATATTTTTCTCGAGCTTTCGGAGTTTTCCCAAAGTAAAAGTCGCTTATAATCATGAGTACTTTCACTGCCTAAGAGGTTTCTGGTATTTTACAAATTACCCTGTATAGTGCCATTTTGAAAAACCTATGAAATCTCCTGAAAGTTTAAACAATATTTTCCCAAAAATATCAAAAAGTAACGTTATAACTTAATCATCATCACGGAAACTGTAAAAAGCCCGCTTTTTACATTACTTGTGATTAAATTTAAGTCACTATCCGTCCAGCGGTGCCATGCAATTTTCACCTGAAAAGCCTTAATTTTCCATAAGGAATTGCAAAAGGGAGCCGTAAATTCAGAGCAATTACTGACATAATTCGTTGTGGCGTTTTTTGACACGCCATTTTGCCGTAGTTTTTGGAAGATCGAGTGCGAGCTTTAAATTTTGTGTTCGCGGCATTTTAGGGTTATTATTAAAGTTGCTGGTCGTAAGATAAAGTAGATTAGTGTTGGCTTTAATGGTTGTAATTTTTAGTGTGGCTGACGTAAATAGGTCGAAGATTAAGTATTTTAAGGTGCTCCTCGGCTGTTAAAATGTTAACAAACTTTAATAAAAAATTGCTAAACAAACATTTGATCACAATGTTAAGAAAATGTTTTCATGTGTTTTATTTATTTATTTATTTGATAGGTACACCAACAACCTATTCACTAGAGACATTAACATAATAACAATAACATATGCATTGAGTTATGGTGAATTATTCACTTACAGGCGTACGTAGCACTTACGTAAAAAATTACTTCTTATACATATACGTTTAACAAGATTCTTTACTCGTAAGGATAGAAAAACTAAATTAAAAACAAAGAACAAAACATTAAATAAAAAACAAAATCATATCAAAAGTAAAAATTATCATTAAAACATTAAGATTTCAAAATAAGCAGTAAAATTATTGTTCAAAATTAAAAAAAAAATCGTTAAATAAGGCACGCGTCTGAACACTGTCTCACCTGATGGTTACGATGATGTGGTCGAAGATGGAGCACGCTTGCCTAGAAGTAACCTATTCACTCTTGACTTAAAGACTTATGTTAGGCAATGTTAGTAAACATTACTTATTAATGTTAGTTAACTAGCTCATTTTCTAAAAACATCTAAAAATATCTAATAGAATGTAACAATGCCTAAAATTTGTAAAAAAATTAACAGCAATGTAGGACCACCGTTAGGGTTACGTTCGCTTGAATTAAAAAGGATCACTGGTATGCATGGTGTACCTGTCTGTCTGTCCATATGTCAAATCCAATTTGCTCCGACCCTACTGGTTTATAATTTAGCTTTAAAACAATTAAAAATTTTGGGACGTCCTTACAAGAAGTTGTCATCGTCGTAGCAGAATATTCTGAAGTCTTACACAAAACTGTTAGGCAATAAATAAATGGCATCGTTGTTCGATTTACTTCAAGTTGACTGTCATGCCTACCGCAATTGATGGTAAACCTGGCTCTCTTAGCAGAATGATAAGACGTGGAACCACAAACTGATGACTGGTTACAGCAAGCACACTAAAATCATGTACAGTCAACAAAGCTATTTGGTATGCAGGCAGCTAACTTGCAACTGCTTTAAGACAATGGTGTGAGTGTGCTGTGTGGACAATTATTGTACACCACATTCGTAATTATGTCATAAGCTTAAAAAGTTATAACGCACAAATTAGAAATAAATATTGGCAGTGCATGGAATCCTACTTCCTATCCTATCTTTTAATATTATAAATACGAAAGTTTTTTTTTTTTACTATTAATAGGCACGCGTTTGACCACTATCTCACCTAATCCGATGGTAAGCGATGATATGGTCGAAGATGGAGCACGCTTGCCTAGAAGTAACCTAAAGTTTGTGATGTTACTCTTTCACATCAGAACGTCTCAAAGGATCTTCATATAATTTGGCATAGTCTGGAATAACACATAGGCTACTTTTTATTCCGGGAATATGTTTCCTAGAGATCACGCGGGCGAAGCCGCTGACATAAGCCAATAATTAATATTTTTGCCTGTATACCAAATAGTTTTGTTGACCTTCGTATACTACCGTACTTCGTATAATAGCGTTCTACCTCTTTTCTAGCAGAAAAAGCACACAATCCTCACACACAAATATACAAAGTAAAACCACTTCTAAAATCCACACCGCCGTTCAGTGTTTCACATACCTTTAACGTAACCTTTTCATGAAAAACTGCAAACAAGGTGAGAGGGTGGGGGGCAGATGGATAAACACCTCTCCCTTTATGATGCAAATCCAGCACTTCAGCTGAAAATTCACGGCAATGCCTGAAACGCTGAAAAAGACGCTCTCGGTCGGACGCACCCGGAATATTTAGTGGTGGAATATACGCCTTTTTGTTTGTGTATGCGTTTTGGATCGAGGAGTCACGTCCAGAAAGAGATAGGTGTTCTAGATAGGGTGGCGACACGTTTGTTGATTTTTTTTTCGTAGTGTTCCTTTTGTGGAGTTCTGTGAGATAGGTTTATTGAAAAACTACAAAAGTGGTTGAAGTTTCATAGATTTTTTTATTATGTTTTCTCAATTTATGAAACGTAATAAGTATAGGCAGACTTAGTTGTTAAAACCAATACCAGTTTTGCGTTTGTAACGTCATGATTTTACTGGAACATTGTCATTATAATGATGCAGCATGCTTTTCTAGGAGTCTTTAAATCAAGAGTCCTATAGAATAGTCCCCTCGTTATTATGTACACCATATAAGTTACAGAAAAGATAGATGAAGAAAACTACAACGGGTGACACAATGGGCAGCCTTATCACTAAAAGCGATCTTTTTAAGGCAACCTTTATCCATACTCACGTTGAGGATCTTAGGTTGTTGGTTCATTTAAATTGTGATGACAATTAAACAAGAAAAGTAACTTTCTCGTGTACCTTACTATTAAACGCATTAACGTCTAACATGACCATAACTTTTCAAATCTTTATATAAACTAAATTAACTATTCCTTCTCGCAAATGATTACTACAAGTAATATAAACATTTTTATCCCAGATTTTTTTATGTATCAGGTTGAGAATTAGTCAAATTCTAGAATGAAACACCTTCATTTTCGGGTCTCTCTTCTTCTCTCGACTTTTGGGTGACTTTGAATTATGATGGACAACGAACACACTATGCGGTATTAGTTCAATCGTTTTTTTTTTTTAAGTTTACTTTGCAAATATACCTCATCATCATCGTATCAGCTAAAAGACTTCCGCTGCCGGACCGTATCATATGGCTATCACCCATATTCACAAACAATACTTTTCTCAGTAAAGTTATAACGCTATGCGAAGTAAGACATTTCTCACTGCATTGCATATGGCAAGCCTTTCAATTCATAAACAGTACTCAAACGACCCTTGACTAAGCAAATGCACAGCGTTGAATAGAGCTCTGTGATTGGTTCGTTTGTGTTGCGTAGTTCACTTCGCTGCTTGACGTTCATTCCTAAATTTATCAGTGGCAAAATTATAAAATCCAGCCCAATGAGGAGCTCGTGGCTAGATAATAACAGCCACACGGGTTGATCTTCAAGGTTAAGCAACGCTTGCAAGGTTGGTCTGTGGATGGGTGACCATTTTAATAACGAGTTTCCTCCGTGCTTCAGAAAGCACGTTAAGCTGTTGGTCCCGGCTGTCATTTGTATAACTTTGGCAGTCATTACGGATTGTCAAAAGCCAGTAAATCTGACTCCAGTCTTGCCAAGAAATACCGTGTTACCCATTTAATGGGTTGTGGGGGTCTGGTAGGCAGCCGCTTCACGTAAAATACTGGGATTCAGCTGAATACGGTTTGACTGGAAGCCGACCCCAATATAGTTGGGAAAAGGCTAGACAGATGAGTAAAATCCAACCCCAAAAAATATTTTTCATAACACATAATAGACCACAGAGAATCAAGCAGCTAGCAGGCTTCCTTAGCTGGGAGTTCATTCTAAGGGACGCATTGTGCTATTCGCCACTCAAGTGTTGTCTATAAATAAGATATAGGGGCCCTGTGCGCTCGCGCGCACTGTGAGATCTCATAGTAACGTTTGTGAAAACGGGTGATAGCTCTCCCCCAAGTGTCGCCACAACAACTGTTCCCGTTCATCTCACATCCATCGCACAACCCTCACCGGGTCATCGGTCCACCTTGTGGGAGGCCTTCCAACGTTGCGCCGCCATTCCGCAACTTTTCGACCCCATCGACCATCTGTTCTGCGAGCAATGTATCCTGCCCACTGCCACTTCAATATGGGAATCCTTCGGGCTATGTAGGTAACTTTGGTTCTCTTACACATATTATTATTCCTGATTCAATATAATATACCTATGTCTATAAAATATAAATATCATAAGAAAATCTCCAAACATTACCTGTTTTCCTGTAAATTATATTAAGTTTAACACTGCAACACATCTGACTGAAGATCTAAGCATTCAGTTGAACCCTGGAGTCGCACTTATCTATGTATTGCGAGAACGTGCCAATACATTCCGTGTATGCGATGCTACTCCAATAACCTGCTACTCGCTGCGAGTGCGATGCTGCATGCATTTCTTTAGACTCTTGACTTGGAAACTATTTGTGAGACTAGTTCAGATCGTGGGTCTGCTTGCTTGTGCTTTTTATTAAAATTAGAATGCAGGAAATATGCTTGCGATTTTGTAATTGCAAAATGTATGCTCTAGAAAACAATCAAGATTTTTTTAAATACATACAATAAAGCATAAAAATATATTCATTCCAATCGTAACTAGTTATTGCTTTCATTTTGTAACTTTGTAGCTCTTTTGCATATCCTAATGAATAGTAAATAATCATTTGCATACCAAATTGTAATACATAACTTATATTTATATATTCTAGAACTAACATTACATAAAATGTATGTTGATGTATGTGTATGTAATATCTTTGTCATCATCATATCAGCCGAAAGATTTCCACTGCTGGACATAGGCCTCCCCTAAGTGTTGCCACAACAACCGGTCCTTAATATCTATGTATTTACACTGAAAATTTTTAAGATAATTTTTCTAAAGATTTATGAATAAATGATATTCTTTTTGCAAATAATTTACAAGTGACTCTTTTGCACGTCAATATTTTTTGTCATATTAATCTAGATGAGGTCGGAGTTTCCTAACTGCCTACCCTGAAGAAACAAACTCATAGACCAATAACATATTATGAAAACCATGTAGGTTGCATTTCATCTATGTATGTGGATTATTAGTACCAAAAACATTAGTATGTACCACGTTATTGCAATTGTCGTTGAACATCTTAATATTGTATATCGTAATACAAAATCCAGCACAGTACAAGGCATCTTTTGTCAGCACAACAAAACATTTCATTCCGATTATAGCCGCAGTGGCGCTGTACGATATTCTGTAACGAGGTTACACGTCATGAAAGAAAGTCTTTCCGATTAAGTTCGCGCTGTTTGTCATAGATGGCGGTAGTGTGCGACGGGTGAAAGAATTTTTATTTTTAATGAATTCTTGATGTAAATGTTGGATAGTTATTGGTATTATTAAAATTAAAGTTAAATAAATACTTCTTGGATTTTTATTAGCTTTGTATTAGGTAATAGAAATTAATTACAAAACAAAATAAATGGTACCAACCTTGTTACCTGAATTATTGCTGTAAAATTACTAGTAAATTAAAAACCTACTTCTTTGTTTTAAATCGAAAGATAAAAGGACTATCTAACGTACATTATTAATCAAGAAATAAAAAAATAACTTAAGGAAGTACTTAGCAACTTAGTTCTTACTTATATCCTTACATTCTAAGCCATATTATTTAAAACTTACTCGGCCACAACTATTTTAACCCGTCAAATAAAAAGCATGAATAATTTCCCAACATTGTGTAAAGGCAACTGCACACTAGCGCACGTATGACACAATATTATTATAGTTTATGAGCTGGTCGCACACTGCGCTGGAACTCCTGCAGTTTTCTGTCAAAACATTCTCCGTTGAGAACTAGAGACTCCGCAAACATATTTAACTAAGTTCAGACACACACTTGCGATTATTAATGGTAACGGCAGTTTCATATTCACAGCTTGTGCCTGTCAGCTTTATGTTCTAGTTTTCTGTGAGGTTTTGGGAAAACTACCTATCGGGTCGTTTGGTTTTTCCTGATGAGTTGGTCCGGCAGTTAGGGGTCAGAATTTTCATGTAGAAACAAACGTTTTGTCGAAATTTGAAGTTAAGCTACGCTAGCCGAGGTTGGTCCGAGGATGGGTGACCTTCTTAGCGTAACGAGTTTCCTTTCCGAGGTTTTATTTGAAGATATTTGAGAGGCATTACAGGTAGTCAGAAACCAAGAAATTTAATATCGAAGCCAAGAAGTCTTGCCAAGGAGTGTCGTAATTCCCAGTTATTTAGTTCACATAGACAGTGTTTCTACGAGTATGTAACATGCTGGTATTCAGCTGCACCAGGTTATACTGAAAACCAACCACGATATAATTGTGAAACCCTAAGCACAGTGTTTGGGAGAAAAATAACGTACTCCGATGTTACGTGAGGGATTTAACAGTTTAATGCTGATTTAAAAATGAATAAAAATTAGTTATATGCGAAAATTTTATGACATGGTAATGGACGCTATTCAGTCTGTGCTCAAAGTGAAAACATTGGCGGAAATGCGTGGTTCTTTTGACAGCTGGATGACACTTGACGTCGATGTCATTGACAACGTCACGCGTTTAAATTACAAAAAAATACTATAATAGACGCTGTTTCGAGGCCATGTAACCACCCGCAACCTCAAAGTCAGTCATCCCTCAAAGTCTGACATAGGATATAATGATTATACTGTTGACTTAACAAAACAATTAGACCACTATTAAAAAGTCAAAATTCCCTATGTGTTAGTTGCTATCACAGCGAAATCCTTGTTATACGGTACCTACTATGAGGTATAATGGTGACCAAACCATTATTTTTTTATGTAATGATGACGGCTGATGAAGACTTATTTCGAAAACGGAAAAAGCTGCGCTGACCACAAACAAAATTGGTTTTGGTTCGGAAGGGCAGGATAATGATTATTATCAACTTATTATTTTTATGTTATAGCATTGTTGAATCGACATCAATGTGATTTATTTGTAGGTGCATCTATAGAATTAGCCTTGAAAGTACGAGATTAAGGTAGTTGTTTTTAAAAGGAATCAGATAAATGTTGTTACAATCCTGCCAAAAAATATCATTCAATCTGTCCCAATTGATTGAGGAAAATAAACAAAGTATCGATTGAGGAATTTCGTGAATAATCTTGAAGAGTTATAAGGTTAGTGGATCATCCGTAGGTGGTCACAGCCGCTAAATGGCGGTCGTCAAACAAACCATGTCAGAGGCCATTAGGGTGTGTGGGGTCGTTAGATTTTACTGCCCATATGATAGGAAGAAGTGGATCATCTTATATCAGACTTGCTTGGTGGAACATCGTTTAAGTCATTTTTTCCATTAAGTTTGCTTAGACAATTTATGTTGGTTCATCAAGTTCATTTTTATCTACGCAATTTGTTCATTTCGGACAAAGATACCGTGATGCCTTTATAAATATTTAAGTTGACCGTAAAGGTATAAGTTTGTAGCTGATTGCAGGCAGCAGCAGCAGACAACAACTTGCCCTGCCAGCACTGGCTTCATTGTATTTGTATGAAATAGTGGCAGACGACACGACGTGTCGCTAGCTATGAAAAGTATTTCATAAATACATAGAAATCAGTAGGGACGTGGCGACCCGTCGCCTGCTGCTGCTTCCTGCAGTTGACTACGAACTTGTTCATATATTTTTAGCTACTAATTTAGAAGTTGCATAGCTTGTGAAGTACATTTTAAAGGCTTGTGTTTAATCACCGCCCAAAAAAGTACCTATTTTACTACCAAAAAAGTTCTAAACGGTTACCAAAACAGATAAATGGTCACCAAATAATATTCGAGAAGTAGCGCTCGCCGGCCGCTGCCGCGGCACCGCTCGCTTCGCTCGCTCGGCTCGCGCGCGGTTGGTCACGATTCTAACCTAACCAGTTTGTAACCCTATAACTATTTTATCCAGTTTATAACCCCAAGCCTACATTTTATGGCAATCACTGTTGAGTTGGATAGAATTTGGTGACCATTGATCCATTTTGGTGCCTAAGCTTAGAGTCTTAAAAATATTATTTTTGGTGACCGTCTAAATTATACCCCATTTTAAATAAGTAAATGTATGAATGAGACTCGTAAAGTGCGTGCGGCGGCTGTGAGCGCGAAGTGCTCGCGAATTTAGATAATTTAATTAGAGCTACACTTTTTGAGCGTAACTGGGTATGAGCGAAAGCGATTTATGTAATGTAGCATAACATAAGTTTTTGGCAGATGTTTTTGATTTGAAACAAGCATACGTTTATTATGACCAGTTTAAAATGGTACGATTTATCAATAAACAATAAGTCCAATTAAAGACTTTTGCTTTCAGTAAATTAAGTACAATATTGCTCAAGTTCTTGTAGTAAAAACCATAATAATATTTATCGTTTATATTCTATTCCTCTGAAGCTTGCTGTTTGTTGATATAATTCAGTGTTGACGGTGGCCGACGTACTTTTAAATGCGGTGCATGGTCTTCTTCTTCTTCTTATCCTGTGGGCATTTAAGTCTAAGGACCCTCACACCCTAGTGTCAGAGTTCAGAGTTTTTAAACCACTTCAAGGGCCATGGTGGTAGACTAAATCAAAATAGTGCGACGAACTTTTTTCCATCTTAGAATTTGCCTACAATGGAAGTAAAGTAAAGTAAAAGTAAAGTAAAGTATTTATTTATTTCTCAGTATGTGGTACATTGAGATCTTACATACACATTAACATCGTTTCACACACACTACCATTGCTGGTGTAGAAATATTAATGTATGAGAAATATTCCATGCAAATCTAAAACAAAACTAAACAACATTATAAAATAGAAAATCATAATGTCAAAATAAAGATTTCAATGTCAGTATAAAAATTACAGTGTCACAATTAAAATGTCAAATCAAAGTGTAAAAAAAAAAAAAATTACATTGTCAACGAATTCATAATAATTTCAAAGTGCTAATGTCATTAATAAAAATCTTATCAAAAATTATGATTTAAAAATTCATTCACGGAATAAAAACACATGTCCAAGAGCCAAGCAAACATTTTACACTTAAACTTACTAATTGATTGATAATGATCTTGTAATTCGCTTTTTATTTTTCTTTTCAAGTCGATGGTGACACTTTATCAATTTTTTGCCCAATTATTTGCTAGCCATATTTTAAACGACATCAGTAGCATTCATTAGATCCTTAGTGCTGTAGGCGTAAAAGAACTTGGGGCACTCCCACAAATGGGCCATGTTTTAGATGTAGTCACCACACTCACATATTTTGGTGTCAAACGTATCAATAAACCCCGCCGTTCAATTCAATTATTTTAAAATATTTTATTTCGGAAAACATCCATACAACGATAATTTATAACTAACTAATGTACTATAAAACTGTTCGTTCAATGGTACACCAGTCCATTTGGACTTGTGTTTGCACTCTTACCCCATCCGCTTACACTCATAACTTGCCTCGTAAAAAAAACACAAGCAGTGCTCCTTAGATTTTGTGCGCGTCTTTAGTATAATTATTGTGGAGAAAATTAAGGTTCTTTCATGCGGGCCGCGCCCCGGGCACATAATTACGACTGAACAGCATACCGGCGCCTCGTAAATTGAGCATTTTACGCTTTTATTTGATACTCTTGATGTAGCGTAACTGATATCGCTACACGATTTTTTTAAATGTGGGAGTTGAGTGTGAAACTGCTTTTCAAAAGATTCAAGATGGCTGCTTTATTGATGTTTTTACTGTGAGTAACGACATTAACCCGACGACATTTGGTAATTTATTAAAAACTAGCTTTTGCTCGCGCAGTTCTTTTTTCTCATTCCCGTTTGAAAGAATTTTGGAAAATCTTCTCTTATTGCTCCCCTATACTCCACAAGGAACCAACATGTCAAATTTCACCTTTGTGCAACCAATAGTTCCGGCTGTGCGTTGTCCGTTAGTCACTCACTCCATAGTCGATTAATGACAAATAACTTATGCATTTTCCAGTCGACCTTAGACACACATGGCAGATATTATTTTAAATACAGTAATGTCTACGTACCTAAAGATTTGAAAAGAAAAAAGAAAGAAAAATGTTTATTTGGGACTCGTACAAAACAGACAGATTTAGATTTAATTAAAACTAACAGTATTACTAAGTCTATAAACATTTTACAATAGTCTGTGCGAGGCCAAAAAGGCCGTTACTTTTAAGTTAGTTGAAATTTTTGGAATTGCTGCGTTTTTGAAACCACAGTTGGATCCCAAACATAAGGGCCGATACACAAAAAGAGAGGCGATACGGCAAACTCAAAATACGTCGAGACGAGTAGGACCTACAGAATCGCTCAAGATAAATAAAAATAGAAAGCACGGAAAGAAAGCTCAAAACACTGCGGTAGGACATTCTTTCTGGATGGAAATACACAAAATCTTAAGATACTTGACCTTACCAAATATTGCATTTGCACGTACATATTATTTATAACGTTACTTAATAAACCCAGGTCATAAGTTTTGTACAGCAAATGGTTTCCTTAATAGTGCCCGTATCTTATGTAATTTCTGTGCATCTGTTGCTGCAGTATTACAGCAGTGACCTGCATTTAATTTAATATATAATTTACTACAACAATATATTAGATGCAGGTTCTAACGTTAAATGTAGCGAAAATTAGAAGCACTAATTGCAGAGCTATCTTGAGATTGGTCTTGAAATCTTGTGGGTATTTCAGTGTGAGACCAGGTTTTAAGTTGTTATATCACAACCTAAAACCTGGTCTAACGAGTTACTAGCTTTTTCCCGCAGATTTGTGTATTTTGAGTTTGTGTGTGTGTGATTCAAACTGGTTGGTTTATGTATTTACTTTTGTACCTACTGTTTCATTTTTGGGTTTTTATTTTTCTGTTCACTCACTCTGCTAATTAATGGTTCCACATTTGTAAATATGTGAGTACTTATGCATGTACTTATGTAGAAATGTGAGTACCATGTACTTATTTAGAAAATTAATAAGTCTACCTCTGCATACTCTAGGTTCATGGTCCTCACATATATTAACAAAAGTTTTGTATACCACAGCACAAGTAAAACATTGATTTGAAAAGGGTAACTATGGAGTTTCTTGTCCATTCTTCTTCATAAGAATCTACCCTTCCGAATGGACAGTAGAGTCACTATGTTATTTTTAATATGTCTTATGACGTTCAAAAGTGCCGTTTAATGGCCTAATTGTAATAAACCTTTTTGACTTGACTTTCACTTTGTTATTTGTGATATGTTTTTGTTTTCAATGTATATCTCTCCTCTATACTCTATACTTTTACATAAAGCTGAAGAGTTTGTTTGTTTACTTGAACGCGCTAATCTCAGGAACTACTGGTCCGATTTGAAAAATTATTTCTGTGTTAGATAGCCCAGTTATCGAGAAAGGCTATACATATGCTACTTATATATCATTACGCTAAGACCAATAGGAGCGGAGCAGTAATGAAAATTGTAATGCAAACGAAGTTGCGCGGGTCAACTAGTTTTATACATTTATTTACATTAATCTCACTGTACTTTTTACATAGCATTCACATATTTATCACTAGCCTATGCCCGCGGTTTTACCTACCCGGTACTGGGATAAACGGTGGCCCATGTGTTGTTCCAGTTTATGGATTATCTGTGTGCCAGGTTTTCTTTACGGCCGTCCATTCGTTGCCCCGTGGAAGAGTAGCAACCATCCATCTATCCATCCATCCACCCATTGTCATATGTTTTCTCATTCTCACTATTAATAAGATAACTAAACGGATACATGCTTATTTACATTGTGTTTGTTTAAACTCCCCATAGATATCATAGATACTGAATTACGTACTAAACACATAATGATGCCCTATTTTAATTTAAAAGTAATACTGATGAGAATTCTATACTTAGTCCTCTTAGTTTTAAACCGTAAAATTCGATAATGCAAATAATGTTAATGATATGTTAGAAAATTTGGATAAGGTTACTTTTTTAAATGTGATAAAATGCATCCCTGATGAATGTGCCAAGCAACTTCCCTCCAACACGTGTTTGACTATTTTATCCCAAAACATCCGGAGCGTTAATGCTAATAATTATGCGGGGCTTTTAACTCTGTTGCAGAGAATTGAGGTACCCAGTGACGTGATTATTCTATCAGAATTTTGGCTCTCCCGCAACCCCGTCATTCCGATACTAGATGGATATACTTCTCATAAGTCATCAAAAACTTTTAATAAGAATGATGGAGTAATTGTATACGTAAATAGTCTGCTAGCTAACGTGAAAGTTAAAGAACCCATCGTATCAGAAGCGAACTGTTTGACAGTTACGGTTGGAACTGATATAGCCATAATTGCACTGTACAGGCCCTATGCATTTAAGGACCCCTCAAAATTTATACAATCTATGGATAGTGTTCTGTGTGACCTTAAATCGTTTAGAAACATCATAATTATGGGAGACATAAACATTGACAATTCACGCAACAATAAAGATACTCATGCACTGAACTATTTGGACTTATTGGCTCATCATGGACTTTTCCCGGGACACGTTTTGGAAACGCATGGATCTACATGTCTTGATCACGCCAACATAAAAACTTCTCTCTCTAGCACGGTCATGGTGCTGGAATCCACTCTAACAGATCACTTCTCAGTTTTACTCTCTTTGTCTTTAAGTAAAATCAAAATCCTAGACTCACATCAAATCACAAAAATAAATGAGGAAGAGCTCGCCAATGACATCCGCAACATTTGTTTTGATGCCGTCTATAGAACGAAAGATCCCAATTTGGCTACAAAATATTTAATGGAACCACTTCTTCTAGCCTTAAAAAGGAACACCAAAACTTTCTCTGGTTCACGTAGACGCAGGCCGATTAAGCCCTGGATTACCCAAGGCTTACTCAAACTGGTTACTGTGAGTCTGAAAAGGAGGCCTTCTGGGATGAGTTCGAGGACGTACTACGCGCTATTCCGAATTCCGAAGGTGTTTTGGTTGGGGGGGATCTCAACGGTCACGTAGGTCAGTTTGCTGGAGAGTAACGGGGTACACGGGGGTTTTGGATATGGCCAGCTAAATGCAGAGGGAGTCAGTATACTCAGCACCTGCTCTTTGTCTGACCTAGCCATCGCGAACACGTTCTTTCAGAAGAAGCCCCAGCATCTTATTACGTACCGTAGTGGTGCCTACTCAACCCAAATAGATTACCTGCTGGTGAGACGGTGCCACATTGGCAAGGTTACCAACTGCAAAGTCATCCCAGGTGAAAGCCTAACGGCTCAACACCGCCTCCTTGTCCTGGACTTTGCGGTTGTACCGAAAAAGAAAGTGACCGAAAAACGCAAACCCCGCACAAAGTGGTGGTTGCTTGATGGTCCTAGGCAGTCGGACTTCATCGCGGAGGTCGAGCATCTCGAGATCAGTGCTCCGCATGAGTCCGCTCAAGAGATCTGGAGTAGGATCCATTCAGCAATCACCGATGCGGGTAAGCGCGTCCTTGGCACTTCTCGTGGTGGCCGCACCATAGAAAAGGAGACGTGGTGGTGGGATGACGGGGTGCAGGAGGCGACTCGGAAGAAGAAGGTTTTATTTAAACAGTGGCAAGGGTCCAACTCTCCGGATGACAGAGAGGCATATGGAGCGGCTAAGCGCGCTTGCAAAAAAGCTGTAGTCAGAGCCCGCAGCAAAAGTCTGGCGCCCTTGTACGACAAGCTGGAAACTGCGGAGGGGCAAAAGCTTATTTTTAAGCTGGCGCGTGCCCGGGAGAAAGCTACACGGGACATTAGCAAATGTCTCTGTGTAAGGGACGCCCAGGGTAAGCTGCTCTACGATGCCCCCTCTGTTAAGAAGAGATGGTGTACATACTTCGCGGACCTGTCTAACAAACAGCATCCCTATAACCTTCCTCCCGAACCGCCTCCTAACCTTGGACTTATTTCCCCTATTTGCCCCGACGAAACCCGCATTGCTCTTCGCCACATGAAGAACCGGAAAGCGGTCGGGCCTGACAATGTGCCAATTGAAGTGTGGAAGACGATGGGCCTACATGGCGTGGACCTTCTGACGGATCTTTTTAACCGCATCCTGATCACCAAGGAAATGCCGAACCAGTGGCGATTTAGCCTGATTATCCCTGTATACAAAGGCAAAGGTAGCGTACAGGATTGTAGTAGCTACCGCGGTATCAAGATCATGTGCCACACCATGAAGCTCTTCGAGCGCATCATTGACACACGGCTCCGTAGCGAGTGTACTGTCTCTGAGTGTCAATATGGCTTCCGGGCGGGTAACAGCACCATGGACGCAGTGTTCGCCTTACGGAATCTGGCTGAGGCTTACAGAGAGAGAAGGAGAGCTTTGCATATGGCCTTTTTAGACCTGCAGAAGGCCTTCGACTGTATACCTCGGCAGTCCATCTGGTGGGCACTGCGCTTCAGGGGCGTTCCCGAGGCCTATATTGACATTATCAGAGACATGTACCGCGATTCCGTGTCCTCTGTCCAGACCGCTGTTGGCGAATCGAATGGCTTCCCAATATCTGTTGGCGTTCACCAAGGCTCGGCTCTTAGCCCGTTCTTGTTTAACGTAGTGCTCGATGTAGTTACGGCAAACATCCAAGATAAGCCCCCATGGCTAATGATGTATGCCGATGACATCGCCCTCGTTAATCAGAACAAAGCCCATCTTGAGCGCAAAGTCAACATTTGGAAGGACACGCTTGAAAACGGTGGTCTGAGACTAAATGTGGCGAAGACTGAGTACATGTCCTGTGGCGGCACGGATTCAAATAGGTTCATCCGAATAGGTTCGGACCTGATCAGAAAGTCCGATACGTTCAGGTACCTTGGATCCGTTCTGCACGAGTCTGGCAACGTGGACGACGATGTCCAAGCACGTATAGGCGCGGCTTGGGCGAAGTGGCGCGAGGTAACGGGCGTTGTATGCGACCGCAAAATGCCTCCTAAGCTCAAGGGGTAGATATATAAATGCATCATACGGCCTGTCCTACTGTACGGTGGTGAATGTTGGCCAGCACTAAGCAGACACACCCAGGAGCTTCGCGTCACGGAGATGAAGATGCTGAGGTGGATGAGTGGCGTAACGCGATCCGATCGCATACGCAACTCTTTCATCAGAGGTAGTCTTGGTGTCCGTGATGTGGGGGAAAATCTGCAAGAGTGTCGTCTGCGATGGTATGGCCACATCATGCGCCGCCCTATGGAGTACGTTGGTCGGGGATGCATGAATATGGCTGTTCTTGGGGCTAGGTCCCGTGGTCGCCCTCGCAAGCGCTGGTTGGACGTCGTTAAGTCCGACATGAGAGCCAATGGCCTAACTGAGAAGGATGTTCAAGATCGGGCAAAGTGGAGGAAGCTAAGTAGGAAGGCGGACTCTGGCAATAGCCGGGATTAACGCCAGGTAGAAGAAGAAGACTCAAATGTATGCGCCATAGAGACAATTTGTATAAAAAGCTTAAAACAGACCCGTCAAATGAAGTCCTCGTGGTGACCTACAGACGGTACCGTAATTTTTGTACAAGTCTGCTACGAAAAGCAAAAAGGGATTATGAGAGACTGCAATTTGAAAAAGCAGGTAGAAATTCTAAGCTGCTATGGCGTGCTATCAAAAGTGTCACAAACATGGGTCAACAGAAGTCTCCAGCCCATGATCTCATAGCGAATAGTCACGATAGGCAGGACACTATAAATCAAATTAATGACTATTTCGCAAACGTAGGGAGAAATCTAGCGGACAAAATACAAAAGGAGCCTCTATCGATTTCGTTACCCGACCCCCAGAAGGAATCCCTAGTCCTACTTAGGACAAATGAACAAGAGGTGGAACGCTTAATCCTTTCACTTAAAAGCGATTGTGCAGTCGGCTGGGATGGTATTTCCTCTAGTTTTCTTAAAAAACATATAAATATTATTGTACCTCCACTGACATATGTTTGCAATCTGTGCCTTGATTCTGGTGTCTTCCCTGACTGTTTTAAGAAGGCTATTCTTCACCCTATTTTTAAGTCTGGCGACCGCGACCGTGTCGAAAACTATAGGCCTATATCAGTTCTGCCCGCGATGTCCAAGGTACTGGAAAAAATAATAAATGCAAGGCTAGTTGCGTACCTAGAGGCACGCAATCTTTTGTCGGTTAACCAATTTGGCTTTCGAAAAAATCTGTCCACTGCTGATGCTGTACACAAATTGGTTAATCATGTGGCTCAGGAACTTGACAACGGCAAGAAATGTGTTGCATTGTTCCTGGATCTCGCGAAGGCATTCGACACGGTCTTGATTCCCATCTTACTATCTAAGCTCGAATGCCTGGGAATACGGGGCTCCAGCTGTCCCTGTTTCGGAGCTATTTAACAAATGGAACACAGAGCGCCAAAATTGGATCCTACTCCAGCTCAGATTTAAATATAGCTTTCGGTGTGCCACAGGGCAGTATTCTTGGCCCCAGTCTATTTTTAATCTACATGAATGATCTTTGTAGCCTCAGTCTAGAAAGCCTCGGACAGCTGGAAAGATGCATATCGCCTTGCTCAGAAGGGTTTCGATACGGTCAACGAATGGCTTAAGAGCAACTTGCTTACCCTGAACGTATCGAAAACGAAAATAATAAATTTTTCGATTCGAAATACCAATGTGTCTACTAGAGGATTACCGCCCAGTCGACACCGTCTTTTGATTGCAGCGTCGGCACTTGCACCCATGTTCGCTGTGACATTGAACGTGTCACCTCGATAAAGTATCTTAGCATCGTCATTGACTGCAACCTTACATTTAAAAATACATAACACACTTATCAAATAGGGTGCGCAAACTAATGTACATCTTTAAACATTTACGCAGTTCTGCAGATGCTGGTGTCATGAAAATGACTTACCAGGCACTGTGTCAGTCAATTTTAGTTTATTGCATCTCGTCCTGGGGCGGTGCAGCCAAGTCTAATTTTATCCAGATCGAGCGAGCGCAGAGAGCGGTCCTTAAAGTATGCTGTTCCAAGCCTAGACTTTATCCCACCGTTAAGCTCTACGAATATTGTCAAGTCCTCACGGTTAGGCAATTATTTGTTCTGACCACAGCCATTAAACAACACGCCATTTCCAACTATTCCCAGCAAATAAATCGCCGTAATCATATAGTTGCTCTAAATACGCCTCTTAAAACTTCCTTTAGTCATAGATTCTTTATTTTCCTTGGTCCGTATCTTTACAACAAATTAAACCGAATTATTTCCCTGCACCCATTGAACAAACATAATTTTAAAGTCACTTTGCAAGCCTGGCTACAAGGCCTAACATATACTGCCACAGAAGCTCTCTTTGACGTATTAGTCTAGTTATTTCATGCACTAACACACACCAAAACAAATATACACTGTCACACACACATCATCACAAACACACACCTTCACAAACATTACACTCATAAAATCCTCCCAAATATACTATACTACTACTACTACTACTTTTAATTATTTTTAACTCTTTTCCAAATTAAATTTAATTTAATCTCACTATAATTCTGAAATGAATGTAATCTGTTATTAACTCACTAATTGCTTGGAACTGCTATTTGCTGTGATATCAGATGTAAGCTATCAAATGTGTTAATCTATGACCGGGTGGGGACCTGGTGACCTGTATTACAGGTGTTACTACCTACCTCAGGCACCAGCGATCCACAACCAAAAATTACTAGCTTTTGCTCGTGTGTAAATTCTGTTTGGATTTTTTGGCTTGTGGTGAGAAATAAACAATTTTTATTATTATATTATTATTTCCTTTATTCATCATTTTCGCTTATTTCTAAATTTTTAAATATTTTTATACAATATATAATATGACGACAGATTAGGGGTATCTTTATCATTTTGTTGGTCGGTCATGATGGCACGTGGAGTCCGGCGTGAAATAATACACAGGCACTGTTCGGTACACTCAACTTTACTGTTCGCAACACTTTACAATAAAAATAATAAAAGGATTAAAAATGTATTTTCGGATTGAAATAAAATAAAAATGGAATGTAGTGAGGTCAGCCAAGTCAACCGTTGGTCGCCACGATCACACTTCAAATGTGTCAACTGCACAAGTCTACCGCCTTTTTATAAACTTCAAAAATGACCAACGACAACTTATTCGACTAAACACACTCAAGCATTGCCAGACTAAAAATCAAATTAAAATTATGATAAACGCTTGACATTCCATTAGGCGATCTGCGACACGGCCATTTCTGACCTTCACACGACCTCGTGGGATGAGGTACCTGAAAAGACAAATAATCCAGAAAAGTAACTAGTTCACTCGGCTATCCTGACCCACGTCAGGGACATTCTCACAAAATGATTGGGTCAGATTAAAACGCAATACTCATAATAAGAAAGCATAAATTAAACATTACTGAAAGCACAAAATTCTGAAAACATTTATGACTATCAAACAAATCCACAGCACTTAACCAGTGCCATACATCACTACTTACCCAGTAGTGTAATTCACTGCAGTGCTTAACCAGTGCTTAAAATTGTAGCACTTAACCAGCGTTACAAATCCTATCACTTAACCAGTGATAATAATAATAATAACGCTTAACCAGCGATATTAACACACTAACGCTTAACCAGCGAAAGCACACCATAATACGCTTAACCAGCGTTTCAACAACTAACGCTTAACCAGCGAAAGTCAACATAATCCGCTTAACCAGCGATTATAACACTAACGCTTAACCAGCGATAGTCAACACAACTCGCTTAACCAGCGATTATAACACTAACGCTTAACCAGCGATAGTCAACACAACTCGCTTAACCAGCGGTAACGTATTGGGAAAGAGTAATGATAGAAATAAAAAATTACAATTCCAAAAATTAAACAGGTTCATTCATTAGTCTCTACATCATCATTAATTTCCATTGGAACATTAGAATCAGGCATTTTTCTAAGGCGATCGTGAGCATATTTATAATGGCGATTACTTGTTAGAGACTTTAAATTGTATCTGTCACCGTCTAACACTTCAACGACCTTAAATGGACCTTTATACTTAGGGTCAAGTTTTGTCTGATTTCTCTCTTCGTTTTTCAAGAGAACAAAATCACCTACGACAAATCGATCAAACTTAGCTTTATTGGAATCAAATCTTGCTTTCTCATAATTTGCATTCCTATTCATGTTAACGACAGCGTCCGATCTTACTTCGTCAATACTAATTTCGGGCTCATCGGAAAACATTAAATCTAGAGGACGTGCGACTTTACCTATGAGAAGTTCTAGAGGGCTGTGTTTGGTTACTCTATTCACAGTGCAATTAAGAGCTAACTGCACATCTGGGAGAGAGTCTTGCCATGAACGGTCCTTGCTAGTCTCTACTGCCGTGAGCATATTTTTTAGAGTGCTCATAACCCTCTCTACCTGACCATTCGCGCGGGAACTACCAGTAGCATTTAAGTGCAAACTAATATTATGAGAGGAACAAAACTCGCGAAAGTCGGTTCTTGCAAAACAACGGCCCTGGTCTGCGATTACTCGCGTCGGTGCTCCGAACAATGTGACACAGCTTTTTAAAGCACGAATAGCACTAGCACTATTAATATTCAGGGTGTGATGTAGAAGCACATATTTTGTGAAGGCGTCAATGAGAACAAAGACATACTCTTTCTTATCATTTTTGCCACTCAACTTGCCTGTAGCATCAATATGAAGGGTATGCCAAGGGATCGCTATTTTAGGAATGGGATGTAATTCCGCTGAAACTTTGCCTGAGTGCGATTTAGAAATTTTGCAAACAACACAACTCTCAACAAATTTCCTAACAAATTTTGCCATATGCTCAAACCAATACAAATCGTACATTTTTTCAAGGGTTTTCTCCCAGCCTAGGTGCATAAGGGACTCGTGAGTGGTGCTAACAATAGACCATCTCAAAGCTCTAGGTACTATAGGCAGACATAAACTCCTATTGTTGCGCTGTATCTTACGATGTAAAACACCAGATCTGATCTCGTAAGTTTTTGCGATATCATTGTCAAGATTCCCGTCTTTAAGTTTAACCATGAGCTCAGACATTTCGTTATCACGTTGTTGCTCAGCCAGCAACCAATTGGCAGAGAAATTCGTGATATTGATTTGCTTCTGCTCTACCTTTGTGAATGGGGTTTTGTCAGGTACGGGATTTCGAGAGAAAAAGTCAGCATGTTGCATCCGTTTTCCATCAACATGAATAATGTTAAAGTCAAACGACTGCAAAAATGCCCACCACCTATGAACCCTAGGTGTGAGATCAAGCTTTTTACGAGTGGACTCAAGAGCGTGACAATCGGTCATAACTGTAAAATGGTTGCCGTACAAGTAATGCCTAAAATGCCGAACCGCATTCACAACTGCGAGAGTCTCCAACTCATATGAGTGGTATTTAGACTCTATAGCTGTGGTGCGTTTGCTATAGTAGGCGACCACGCAACGTTTGGCATCCTTTTTCTGAATGAAAATTGCACCATAACCTAATGAACTGGTATTTGGTGGAATCCACTAGCCATACCTAGAGTTGGAAGTAATGAGTACCGTGAAGCCTATTAATTTGGTCGGAAATCATTGGCAATGGAAATCTGTCAGGCACTGTGTTATCGTTCAATTCGCGATAATCAACGCACATGCGGTCGCTGCCATCCTTCTTCTTCACCAGAAGAATAGGACTGGCGAAAGGTGAGGAGCTTGGGCGGATCACATTAGAGGAGAGAAGTTCTTCAATTTTATTACGCACTACCTGTCTTTCCTGGGGACTCAACCGGTAAGGACGACGATAAACTGTCTTATTGGGATCTTTGAGTCTAATTTCCATAGGGTCAATATTTGCGGGAGAGCTAGGTGTTCCAAAAATAAAGTTATTTGAAAATTGATTTAAAATTAAAATAAGTCTGGCTTTGATATCTGGAGAAACGTCGGTATCAATACCGTTAAATTTAACTGCATCTGACTCTACATTTAAAATGTTCACATTAGGTAAATTTTTTGAAAAGGTTAAAGTTTTAGAAGTCATGTTAATCACCAAGTCATTAATCAAAATTTCACGTCCAATCACGATGTCATGTTGAAGATATTCATCAGGTAAAACATGAAAAACAATATCTAAAGCAATGTTACCAATATCAACATTAACTAAAATGTTCAGGTTACTATTCACGGAAGTTTGACCAATACCCGTCATAGTAACGACAGTATAATTACGCTCACCATTAAATTTACACGAAATAGAATCTCTCATTAATGAACACTCTGCTCCAGAATCATAACAAAAATTAAATGACTCACCAGAATGACGGAGAGAGTACCAGTAGGCGCGTTAACCACGCACAAGTCCACACGACGTTGTTCAGGAGCTGCACCAGCGCCACTAGTGCCGCCGCTGCCGGAACCCTGGGCTGCTGCAGGACAACGATTCGCGTAGTGGCCTCGGCTCTTGCACCGGAAGCAGGTAACGGAGCTGGTGTTCTTGGGCTTCGCCGGAACAGATGATGTACTCCCAGGAGAAGAGCTTGAGGAGTGGGGTCTTCTTTCAGTCTTGCTGTCTCTTCTCTGGTAACACGTAGAAGCCTTGTGGCCTGCCTTACCATATACGTAGCACTTGGGTGCACTAGTTGTAGGGTTAGGCTTGAAATGCTTGCTATCCACACCTGGACCACCCTGGTGAAACGGGTTTTTGCGTTTCAGGAACGACATCGCACGAAGTTCTTGTTGTAGTTTAGATCTTGTGTCGATGTCGGTAGTGAATGCCAGTCGCTGGACACGATGATCGAGGTGTGACATGTGTGCTAGCACGGTTGAAATAGCTATCTGCTCCACCGTCAGGTTCTTCCAGCGTGACATTAATGACGTAAGCACACGTGAGGAATAAGCAGCAAAACACTCACCTTCTTAAGATTAATAAGCGAAGCAGCTGGTGTTTCGGGGCAATCATATCTTGCCACAAATACGTCCTTGAAATCGTTCCATGTCATGCCAGGAAACGAAATCTGTGACAACCACGACGACGCTTGGCCCTTCAGCGCTCGGCTCAAAGTAATCATAAGTGACGCACCTTGAAGCTCACAATCCGCCATGCACATATCAGCGGTGGTGACCCACGCACGTGCATCGACGTTTGGTTTCTCGGGATCAAACTCGGGTAGCTGCACTTTCTTGCTTGAAGCAGGTGACATTGCTTGCAACATTGCAAGAAAGTTCTGGTTCTGTTGCTCGAACATCATGCGCCATTTTTCATCTCCATCAGGTTCGGGTCGGGAAGCACGTGGGCATTCCACTTCTGATGACGACAGATTAGGGGTATCTTTATCATTTTGTTGGTCGGTCATGATGGCACGTGGAGTCCGGCGTGAAATAATACACAGGCACTGTTCGGTACACTCAACATTACTGTTCGCAACACTTTACAATAAAAATAATAAAAGGATTAAAAATGTATTTTCGGATTGAAATAAAATAAAAATGGAATGTAGTGAGGTCAGCCAAGTCAACCGTTGGTCGCCACGATCACACTTCAAATGTGTCAACTGCACAAGTCTACCGCCTTTTTATAAACTTCAAAAATGACCAACGACAACTTATTCGACTAAACACACTCAAGCATTGCCAGACTAAAAATCAAATTAAAATTATGATAAACGCTTGACATTCCATTAGGCGATCTGCGACAAATATATAAAAAAAAACATTTAAAAATATAAAAATAGTAGCCCACCGATATCGGGAACAGGGTCCAAGCTACCGGTGGTCAGGGCTCCAGAGAAAGGAACCTCCTGACAATGCGAGCCGTGTCCAGAAGTACCGCTTTCTGAATCAAGCCCTTGATCCAGCTGCTCAACGAGAGCCTCGTAAGGTGTTGGTCGAGGCTCGTGGCTATAAAGCCATTGGCCGACACGACTATCGGTACAATGATTGCGGAGTCCACTTTCCACATGTCGACAACCTCGCGAGCCAAGTCAATATACTTGATTTGTTTGTCTTTCTCGGCTTTCACGAGGTTCTCGTCATGCGGGACGGTTATGTCTACAATCATTGCACGCCTCATAATTCGGTCCACCACCACTATATCAGGCTTATTGGCAACAATAGTCCTGTCAGTGATGATGGACCGATCCCAGTACAATGTGATATTGCCATTATCGAGAACTGGGTCGGGCGCATACCTATAGTATGGCACCTCCGACTCCACAAGAGAGTATTTCAGAGCAAGTTGCTGATGGATAATCCTGGCTACAAGGTTGTGCCTATGCAAGTATTCTCCGTTAGCTAGACGAGAACAACCAGAGATAATGTGGCGAATTGATTCTCCCGGACGGTGACATGCCCGACATATGTCGACCGTGCCGTCTTTCACAATAAATCTCCGGTAGTTATTCGTCATGATAACTTCGTCCATAATTGCACAAACAAAACCTTCGGTTTCTCCAAAGAGATCACCGAAACGCAGCCAGGCTACGGACGCTAGTTGGTCTACGTCGGGCCCATGTAGGGCCCGGAAAAAGCGTCCGTGAAGCTCCTTACTCTGCCATACCGCCCTGCGATTGTTGGTGTCAAGCACCGCTGGTTTGCGCCAGTTCTCATTTGCCAAGGAGAGCGGGGCGAGTCCCTTGTCCACCGCCACTACATCTCGATGCATATCCACGTCGACAGCTAGGAAATATTCCCTAAGACTGCATATCTCGCGATTGTGGAGTGTCTTAGCATTTAAAAAGCCTCGACCTCCACACTTTCGCGGGATATACAGTCTCATTACCGACGATCGTGGGTGATGCATTCGATATGCAGTAAGCAGTGTGCGGACCCGCCTATCCAGGGCGTCAAGTTCCGTTTGAGTCCATTTGAGTACGCCGAAAGAGTACATCAATACCGGCATGTCCCAACCGTTGAAGGCGCGCACCTTATTTCCGCCTGATAGAAGGCTATTAAATACCTTCTTCAGGCGGCCAAAGAAGCGCTCCTTTAGCGATTGCTTCATGTCAGTAACATTGATACCTAACGCTTCCGACATACCCAAATACTTGCAAGTTTCAGTTGGAGAGAGGGATCTCAGGTTTATGGAATCCGAGAGTTGAGTTCCCACGGATTCCATAATCTCTCCACGCTTTACATGCATGACCGCACATTTGTCCACACCAAACTCCATCCTGATGGCGTTACTGAATGTTTCAGTTACCTTCAGTAGCTCCATCAGTTGCAGATTAGTGGGGGCAAAGAGTTTCAGATCATCCATGTATAGGAGGTGAGATATAACCTGACCACCTCTCTTCAACCGATAGCCTAGCCCTGAATTCTCCAGCAGTTTGCTAAGAAGATTCAAGGCTAGACAAAACCAAAGTGGACTCAAACTATCGCCCTGAAATATACCCCGCTCGATCCTTACCGGTTCGCTATTCCTCTGGATATTTCGACATCCTGGATAGCGAAGGACTGTCCTCCATTGCCTCATACATGACATCAGGAAGGTGCGTAGCGTTGCATCAACTTTATACAATTCTAGCACCCTCATGAGCCATGTATGGGCACCGAGTCATAGGCCTTCTTATAGTCTATCCAGCATGTCGACAAATCCTTTCGGGAACGCCGAACCTGTTGGCTAATGGCCATATCAATAAGGAGCAGCTCCTTAGTACCGCGGGACCCATTCCTACATCCATTTTGAGAGGCAGACATGATGTTGTTGTTGTTAATGTGACTATTAATCTTTGCCCTCAAAATGGATGTAAGAACTTTATAGACCGTCGGTAAACACATGATCGGTCTATAATTTTTAGGTTCCGCAGTACTACCTGATTTATGGAGCCGGTGGGTTATTCCTGTAGTTAAGAACTGGGGTAGCGACCCAGACTCTAAGGCAGACTGGAATTGAGACGCCAAGCAAGCGTGCGATCTCGTAAACCATTTAATCCAGAAATTGTGCAGCCCGTCCGGCCCTGGAGATTTCCAGTTAGGCAACGGACGGACTGCACAAGCTGCATCTTGGGGGCTGATGGTAATTGCCCCCATTTCTTGTATCGGATCGCACACACGCTCGACCTCCCGAGTCCAGTCACCCTCAGTATGACTGACAGGAACCGACCAGATGCTGCGCCAGAATGAACACATAGCATCATCAGTCGGCAAGCGCGTGTCAGTCACACCTTGGTCCGGTCGCTCCCAAGCTCTGTATACCCACCTTTCATTACTCTGGAATGTGCGATTCTGGGTGTATCGCTCCACTCGCCGCCTGTACCTACGAATACGGCTTGCCCATGCATACACCTTCTGCTTCAGGAAGTCGATGCGCTCTGTGACACGAGATATATAATCTCGGGGATTGACATCAGTCCCCGAAAACGCCCGTCTCACAAAGCACATCACTCTAGGGCGTGTGTTGCCCTCCCTGAAGCAGAGCAGTTTGCCGATTAGCGCTCTGGCCTCACCAATACGACGCTCGATCCTGCACTGCCAAGCTGGTACGGCTGGTTTTGGTCGTGTAGCTCTGTCATTGATTATTTTTATTTTGACATGAGCTACACGACATGCCGCTACAGCCGCGCAGTACATCATCGAATGTGCATCGGTGAGGTTATCACAGTTATCAAAATAGCTTGACAACTGCGAATCCAGAGCAGCCACCAGCGCCCTGTTCTTGTTATGCATGGGCAAACGAGGTAAGCGTGGTCTATGTTCAGGCGGCATGTAGCGGTATTCCCGAATAGCACACTCCAAAGCACTCCTCAATTCGTTATTGCACTGGGTACTTACGTTTGTAACCCTGTCATTACTCTCCTCGTCAGCGTGGCTGGGCAATTGGGTTGACGATGCTGGTGCCACAGTCTGCGACGGAGGAGCAATGACATGGCTACACATTTCAGTGCGGAGGCGATCAAGCACACTATCATCCAACATACGGTTACGCTGGATGACGCGCACCTGATCCGACAGTCGTTGGGCCGATACGCTGACAACTGGTTCAAGTACCTGAAACAGAGAGAGCATCCGATCACGGTACGCAGTCAGGTTAGTTCCCCCCTCTGTAGCCCCAAAGTATGAGCGTATTACATTCTCATTTATGGTTTGAGTCCATTTTATACGCTGCATACTTCCACCGATAGCGGGGACCCTGTCAGAGACCGGTGGGCCTCGGGGTCTTAAGCTGGCCGGTGGTTGGCCTCGTCCACGCCGACGCGCAGGTGGTGGTGTCGTCGGCGGCGAGAAGTATTCGTCGCTCGAGCTCGACGCAACTGCAGCTACCGGAATCTCTGGACTCGCGGCTGGCGCAGGTCCCGGCGGCTGCGAGGCGGAGCTCAGCGACAAACCCGAAGATGGTGTTGGTGCGGCTTGTAGTCGTGCTCGGCGTCTTGTTAACATTTTATTTAGTTAGATTTTTTATTTTCGTGTGGTTCTATTTTTTTTTTCTTGATTTTTTCGGTATAAAATGCATTGTTTCTTTGGCTTTTTAAATTTAAGTCGATAAAAATAAGGGATGAAAAATTTCTTACGTCACTTGCCTTGACAGCCGAGCCACAGATTGATATTATTATTATAGTAATAAATAATCTATATATATAAAACAAAGACGGGTTTGTTACAACACTTATAACTCGAGATCTGCTGGACCGATTTTCATGATTTTAGTGTTTTTGGATTAGTCTTTATCCGGAATAGCATAATAAGTATTGAAATATTAAAAAAAAACGTAGGTAGTAGGTAGGGTAGGTAGGGTAGGTAGGGCAGGTAAGGCAGGTAGGGCAGGTAGGGCAGGTAGGGCAGGTAGGGCAGATAGGGCAGGTAGGGCAGGTAGGGCAGGTAGGGCAGGTAGGGCAGGTAGGGCAGGTAGGGCAGGTAGGGCAGGTAGGGCAGGTAGGGCAGGTAGGGCAGGTAGGGCAGGTAGGTAGGTAGTTAGGGAGGTAAGGAGATAGGTAGGTAGGGTAGCCAGTTGACGGGAGCGAAGCCGCGCTGGTCAGCTAGTAATAAATAAATAGTAATTTGTTCTTCTGGTCTGCTCCACAGAAACCGTTCACTTCTGGGGGGTGAAAAGTAGCCCATAGTATTTCATTCATCATCATCATCATTTCAGCCGAAAGACGTCCACAACTGGACATAGGCCCACTACTGCCACTACTGGGCTTATGGCAAACCCGGGGCATCTTGGGGGAGGATTTCATTAGAGAAAGATATTTCGTAATCAGATCAGTAACTTATAGAGATTATCTCTTACGAACACAAAAGCATTTTTATTTCTCAACGTACGTTTACCCACAGCTGGTCAATGATCTCCTCCACGACTTGCCACTCAGGCTCACCACCGTTTTCTGCTAGTCTATTCTGTAAGTAACCATTTCGATATCGAGCTTCACCTCAGTGAGATAGCTCACAAAGTGAACTTTATTCCACACAACATAAATGTGTTACGTTTATACTCACCTCGGATTCCGCTGTCGAGACACGAAAATGTTGTTACAGAATAGCACAACTGGGCTTCCTTCAGCAACGGTACCCGTTTTCTTACTACCACTAGGCTGACGATCCTGGCCACGTCAGTGTTTTTTCGTCATTATAAATTTATACATAAATTAGTGTTTTATTGCTTCTGTAGTGGCATCAATGCCGCCATAAGAAAACATCAACGGAGCCTGCAGTGCAGCATCTTCCCTTTTTAACAGAAGTATGCGGGACTTTACTCTCTGTACTGCACACCTCCTCATCTGCCTAGCCTTTTCCCAACTATATATTGGGGTCGGCTTCCAGTCAAACTGGATTCAGCTGAATACCAGTGTTTTACGTGGAGCGACTGCCTACCAGACCTCCACAACCCATTAACTGGGTAACACTGTACTTCTTGGCAAGACTGAAGTCAGATTTACTGGCTTCTGACAACTCGTAACGACTGCCAAAGATCTACAAATGACAGCCGGGACCAACGGCTTAATGTGCTTTCCGAGGCATGGAGGAAACTCGTTATGTTAAGATGGTCACCCATCCACAGACCAACCTTGTACCGCGCACCTCCATACTTGTATAAACATTGTCGAGTCAAAATATCAATGACTCGATTTCGAAAGCTTTAACGTCAAAGTCAAAGTTTTTGAATCACAAGCCCCATTTCAGAATTAAGCATTTCAGTGAAGAATTGCCTCTCAAAATTCATCACTCAATTTACTTAAACTACAAATAAATAACCTTATTTCAAAATGTCAAACGACATCAAATTACACAATTTATTACAGTTACTCCAAACCCCCCACAAAGGACACAAAATAACGAACTCATCTTGTTAAAAGAATCTAATTTAGTTCGTAAGCAAATTACACTAAGTCTCTTTCTAAATACTCGTAGTAGGACCCAGACAGACCCAATACGAGATCAAAGCGTTCAATATTAAATTAACTTCAACCATATTCTAGGTCATACTAAATAGGTACATTTAGAGAAATTATGGCTCGTTTACACAGTGCAAGCTAGCGTGCGAGTCAGCCTGCCGAGTAACTGTAGTGCAGTAACTTGCTTCGTTTTGACTATCTTACGAGTTACTGCCACATGCAGGTTAGATAGTAGCTCGCATGCGAGTTACTTTAACATTGTTAGTATTCACTCGTCTGCTAGTCTGATCTCGCACATGCAGCTGCTCAAACATCACTCGCATCGTTCGGACGCGTTCGGCAGTAGGTAGCTCACCAGTGTCACCCAGCCAGTTGCGAGTGGAACCTGTATTTTTGTGTGCTGTGGCTCGCAAGATACTGGACGGCTACTATCATCGTGAAGACAGCTAAAACGAGCTGAGCTACTGACATACTACGAGTAGCTGTCTACTGTCTAGTCAGCAGCTTACAATGTGCAAACTTGCCATTAAGTACAGTATAAGTAGGTACAGTCAGTGAAACTATCTGGTTATTGCTTTAAGGATAAAATGACACTTGCATATCAAGCGTCTAGACAAACTGTCATTGCGTCATCATCGTCATAGCTCAAAAGTTAAAATCAAGTACTTTTTTTTATTAGGACAAGCTCGCCACACATTCCCAACCACTGTAACTCCTGAAAGCCAGAATCAACAGTGGCGACCACCAGAAAAACGCCGAGCCAACGAAGCCCGACGTCTTGGATCCTGCAACGAAATTAATCAGAAAAGCACAGCGGAGGAGTAGGAAAAAAAAAACAATATAATAAATTGTGCTGACGAAATAGACCAGCGCGGGTCAATAAAGGCCACTTTAGTAGAATCATCCAGCAATTCAAGTTACCCGAAACTGTCAAATTTTCCCAATCGACCTTGAACCTAATGCTTGAGCGATAAAGATGAAAATGAAATCTGACAGATTGTTGATTCTACTAAAGTGGCATTTTTACACTCGCTGGCCAATCCCATGATTATGTTCTTTTCGAGAATCTTTGCAAATCATTTATTAAAACTTCATATAACACAAACGTGTATAAGTTGTCAAACCTTTATAGGACGTCATTATATGCGGCTATTAAATTGGACAGTCGCTTAAAAGTCACTATCTCATAGAATTGTATTTGATTATTGAACTTTAATGCCTAAGGCCAGGGATGGCGAACCTTTTTTGGTGTTCGTGCCAATTTCATAAAAAATAATAATAATGTAGTCATGGCGTGCCACCAACAATCTTGACTTGATGACTTGGTGCTTCCACCTTAATGGATAAAAATAACACTACCTAGCTAAATGCTATAAACTTACCTAACTCGTTTTTTGTAACTATAAATTTATATAACAACTAGTTAACCCGCGCAACTTCGTCTGCGTCACAATTTTCATTACTGTTTCGCTCCTTTTAGTCTTAGCGTGATGATATATAGCCTATAGCCTTCCTCGATAAATGTATCTAACACTGAAATAATTTTTCAAATCGGACCAGCAGTTCCTGAGATTAGCGCGTTCAAGTAAACAAACAAACAAACTCTTCAGCTTTATATATTAGTACTAATTGACCCGCGCAACTTCGTCTGCGTCACAATTTTCATTACTGCTCGCTCCTATTGGTTTTAGCGTGATGATATATAGCCTATAGCTTTCCGCGATAAATGGGCTATCTAACACTGAAAGAATTTTTCAAATCGGTTCCTGAGATTAGCGCATTCAAGTAAACAAACAAACAAACTCTTCAGCTTTATATATTAGTATAGATATAGATCTCTATGTTAAAATAAAGTATTTGTACACCTCTATGTGTATGTTTTTTTTTGCCAACATAAGTATGTAGCACCTAGCATAGCAACTGCCAAAGTCATAAACTGTACCGGACGGGCGTGATCGACTGGAACGGGGGTTGTGATGGGGTAGGTCTATCCTTCTTCTACTCCTCCGATGTGAACTGTGACCGACCGACTGCGTCCAGCCGCGCTGACGTCCTGTACCGGGATCTGAGGTTCTCCGTACCACACGTACAACGTTCTTCTATTTTGCCAATTACTTGCTGTCTTCGGGGTAGATTAGGGTGCAGGATGAATGCTTACCAGGGTTAAATAATAGGCAGGAATTTGACAACACTGCAGCTAATGGTTTAAGGGCAAATTCGCGAGTACTGTAATTCTATTTATAGTTTCTATATTTCTTCTGCCGGTGACTACGAGTTTCTATTTTTGAACAATTTACTAAGGTACGAGGTTACCTTACCGTAACGAGGCCCAAAAACCACTAACCGTTTCGGTTTTATTTAGCTGTACATTTTCACTATAGTTGATACACATTTCTGGCTATATCTAGGTCTATTCTAGGTCTGGATAGGGGTTGATGCACTTCTATAAAAATCCCCCGAAATTCCCCGTCGAACGGGGTGGAAACCAACCCTTCAACCCTGCCCACTAGTGGGCTTGTTGCATTTAACTGTCGAAACTGTTTACAAGTTTGAACTTGTTTACTATTAAGGGTTGATTTCCCGGAAAACTGTGCCCCATGGGCTATGAAACTATCTATATTCGGGTAGGTGCATCATCCCTCTATCCAGATACACCACTTATGAAGCCACCCCTCTAAGGGTGGAGGTACTGTAGGTCAGGAACCCGGAAGGGGATAAAAATCTGTGTTTTCCCTTTTTTCTATTTTGCGGCTTTATGCCTTGCCTGACCATGAAGATGTGTACATATCTGGATAGGGCTGAGTGCCAGGTTTCCAGTGCCTATGGTTTAAGACCTATATTCCCAGATTCTTTAAAGACTTAGTACTGAAGGTGTCTGTACATGGTGGTTTTCTTCATCCACCCTACTATCTTTGAGTGTGAAATGTCTATTATCTGTGTACCTTCGTTTTGGTTGATTTCCATCAACCAATCAGAACACACCTTCTGGGTGCTATCGGGAATGTGTAGGGGAAATGTGTAGCCCTACCTATCCGTTTTAATTTTCTATGAAAATAAGTTTTCCCCAGAACATCTTTTACGTGTTTGGGGAAAAAACGACAAACATACGGTTTTTAATCGATTACATAGCTTATAAACCATCACTATGCGAGTACATAAGGTCCTAAGTTTTAGTACATAGGCCTACGACTACAGGTACATGGGCGCTATCTATGCGAGTTAGTGAGTTCTCCGCGAATATTTCTATGACTATGTGAGTATATAAGCTCCTAACTTTCAAGTATATAAGCTTACGACTATAGGTACATAAGGCTGTCTATGCGAGTTATACAATGCAAAATGCTCCGTCGCGAACATAAACCAAAGTTTAAAACCATGTGCCAACCATCCAACTCTTGCATAATCCTCCCAGATTGCAAGCTCCACCACAACAATCCACCTTGTTTTAACACGAAAAGCTTTGTGTTTTTTCAAATAAAAATTAAACTTCAGTATGATTGCTGTTGTATTAGCACCAAAGGAATCAGATAAGTAATCTTGTGTCGGCGTGCCCAAATTATTGTGCTGCGTGCCACCACGCGTGCCATAGGTTCGCCATCCCTGCCTTAGGCATTCTTCTACCAATATTGATGGAGAGATAGCGCGGCAAGGGCTGTGATGTGTGTGTGATCACTGATTGAAAGTCACTTTGTCTATTTTACAGTAAGATTTCAGTATTTTTTCAATGTATTGGCCTAAAGAAATTGGTGTTACAGATAGCTAGGCATGCGGTGTAAGAGGCCTGACGTGAAAATAATGTGTCAACAATATTGAACAATTGGGTAGCTGACCCGCGCAACGTAGTTTGCGTTACATATTTTATGAATGCTCCGCTCCTGTTGAACGTAGCGTGATGGTATAAAGCCTATAGTTTTACTCGATAAATGGGCTATCCAACACTATAAGAAATTTTCATTTCGAACCCGTAGTTTTTGAGCAACCAAACAAACAAACAAACAAACTCTTCAGCTTTATGATAATGGTATAGATTTATTTTCTTGAATTTACCTACTCCTAGTGGCTCCCACTATTTCTATTAAACAAACATACGAATATAAATTACGTAAACTAATATAAGATCAAGGTCTGTTGCGGGAACATGCATACAATATTTCCCTATGGACTGAAACCCGACCAAAATTGGAAGACCTTCCATCCCTCTTTTACCTCCAACACCTGGTACATTAATTTAAAAGGCGCCGTGTTCATTTTCGGGGTAAGAGGGAATGTGGTGACGGGTCAAAAGAAATTGGTTTTTTTAGGGATGTTCGTATCGTATGGAGTTTGAGATGATAGGGAAGAATTTTATAGAGACCGCGGTTTTTTGGTGTTGTTTCCGTAAATAGGATAAAAAAGCGACTGCTACTTGTTGGGGGCGTTGTGTTTAAGGGTTCTAGTTTAATAAGTTAGGAAATACGCGTATTTGTGTGTTAAGTGGGTGATAGACGTACGAACTTAAAGTTCGCGGTTTTTAAGTTCGTGAATTTACTCGGCTCGTCGGCGACACACGTGAAAGCTTGCTCATTATTCTGATACTACCAACCGCGATGTCGTCATTGGGGAAACTTTTTGTTATTCAGGAATAATAATTATTTTATTATAGCCAGACAGGATTCTCGTAAGAGAGAAGCAATTTCACATTGAATTGAAGTTGACTTTAGTGCCATAATTTCGGCGCATAATATTTGGTCGGCTCCTGAACCTGTTACAATCGTGTTCCTGAAACAATCAAGAATTCTGTAAATAATTAGAATAGCTTCGAAAATCGGTAATTTTTGCAGCACTCGACTCGACGTTTATAGACGTATGAGCCGAGGCGAGTTACGAGCAAAATTTCAAACCTGTAGGATCTCCAACGAACTTACTCGGTGGTATTAAAGTACTTGTACTTAAGGTGACATACGAGCGAAAAAGGTCGCACCCACTTTAATTTCGATATTGTTGCTTTGACCTATTTTTGCCATTTGCCTGTCATTGAATACTAGCCTTAAAATACAGGGATAATTTATATGTTTCTGTTTCGTGTAAAAGTCACTGAAATCACCAAAAGAATGAAGTAAAACTATCTTTCCCTGAAAAATCACATTTAATCACCTTAATATTAATTCAATAATTCTCCTTGGTTAAGAGATATCTATTGACCAAGTGCGTCACTTTCAAACCATTTAATTATTTTTTCGAAGCACAACACATAAATAGAATCACTTCAAGCATAACCTCAATCACCAGCAGTTCCCAACAAAAACATGGGAGCATTGATCTCGACATTCAACATCAGAAAAAGTATTAATATCCGCAGTTATACCCGGCCGGGTGTATTATACCCGGCAAGGTGTATTACACCCGGCTAAATTGACTTATATCCGTGTCGAGCCGCACTGAGATTACGGTACCACGAGTTGGAAAAATTGGAGAAGGTAGTGAATGATAAAACTTTTTTACAAAAAAAAAAATATAACCGACTTCCAAACAAAACAATACAAAGTATAAAATAACCTTAATTTTGGAAGTCTGTGTTTTTGGTTTTGTTTCTTTGCTGAACCAAACTGAATCAAATTTTTACGGAACCAAATGGCAAGTTTACCATTGGACTTAAAAATAATCATAGAAATCGTATTAGAAACCTCGGAGTAATCGGTGTACAGACATAAATAAAACCCAGCCGAATTGAGAACCTGCTCCATTTTTGGAAGTCGGACAATAGAAAAACACACTGCTACAAATTTAACCTAAATAATTTACTGCAGTATGATTCTGTAAACCTTTCATTGTGCAAGTTTAGGTGAAGGGAATAATTATAAAAACCGACTTCCAAAAACAAAACACTACAAAGTAAAAAATAACTTTAATTTCGGAAGTCGGTGTTCAAAAACGAAATAACCAAAAACATCGACATCCGAAATTAAAGTTATTTTCGAAGTCGGTTTTATTTTAATGTTAAAAAGTTTTTATTTTTATTTTTACCACAAACAGCGTGCCGGCGTGAAATTATGTTATGAACTGGTGTAAACAATCAACACACATGCGATTACAGAAATCCCGATCCATTTGCTATCATTTACTGAAGAGTTCCGTTGCCTGCCTCCGAAGTTCTTCATCAGATCTTCACCAAAGGACATTATAAAAAATGGCCTATGGACCAACACGAATGAAATATTTACTATAGTTACTAGTTCTTTTAATAATATACATTACTTATATTTTACACTTTTTAATTTCGAAACCATTTTAAAAAGTATTCACTTTCGTCATTAGCTTCCGTCATAATCCTCGGTGACAGTTCTATTATTTTTTGGTTCAATTTGAAGTTTGAGGTAAGCAAAGGTATTATAGCTCATACAGCCAAGTTTTTGTAACGGCACTCTTAATAGGAGTTTGACACAGACAAGCGTCAGTATTCTCGACACTTGATATACGATAATGATTTTTAGTTACAAACAGTCCGCTATGATGTCGCGGAACCATGATAAGCCTTATCAAAAAACTCGATTGAAAGCTCTGTTTGAAACAAGCAATAATATCGACACTGACAGTTGACGAATTGACAGATGACAACATTTGACATTTGGTAGTAATGTCACATGGCGCGTATGTACTACATATGGTATACCTACTTTATAATCATACAAAAATGAAAAAGTAAATCCTTAATAAAACCCTTGCATGTCCATAAGACTCCCGACTCCTAGAGTTCAATGTCAAGAAGCGCGCATCTGTCGTACTTAAATTCAGTAATAAATGCTAAGTTATTGCTACATACCGACTGTTTTTATTGACGTAATTATAACCTCAAAATTCGAAAGAGTTTTGATTTTTTCAGAATTCTCAAAAGTGTCCGTTGTTTTAATTTAAGTTTAATCGAATATATACATTATCTAAAACCCAAAGAGTAAATACACCTCCTTGTTGGATCTTAGGAGAGCTATGTATGTACGACGAGCAATGTCCTTTAAATAGGACCAGTTCGAAAAAATACTCTTCCAAACAAAAAAAGAATCATCCAAATCGGTTAACAGTTGGTGAAAATATCGCTGAACAAACATTTTTCATGGGATCTCATCATCAGATCCTGATTTATACCTTCCATCATCAGCTTAGCAACATGAGATGATGATTAAGAGGCACAAATATTTGAATTGCGTTAGAAAGTTTATGAAAAACAGTGTATGTGCTTATAAAATTTGAGGTTTTCCCTCGATTTTCATGGGATCCCATCATCAGATTCTGACTTGGTGACAATGGGACCACCTTAGGAGTACAGGCTTTTGAATAAAAAAAGAACTTTTAAAATTGGTCTAGAATTGGCGGAGAAATCGGTGAACATACATAAAAAAAATACAGATACATACAGCCGAACATAGAACCTCCTCCTTTTTGAAGAAGTCGGTTAAAATTGAGCTGTCAATCCATACGAACACGATAGAATGACAACTCACTTCGCGCTCACAATGAGCACCGACTCAGTTGAACTCTGAGTTTTCACGGTGACAGGTTTACAGAATCTACCGGTTGTTCAACTTCCCTGTAATCCTATTCAGGATTTCTTTTTATTTTTTACTAGAAAATATGATTTTAAATTGAATGAATGACACTGTGATGTTATTTATCATGCTTTTGAAAAGTCTTCTAACTCAGTGGAACTAACAAACAAGTGCGTACATCAGTTACAGAGTGAAACATGTCCTGATAGCCTATTTAAGTCTAAATAGGTACCCCATTGTCGGCCACATCATCACTTACCATAAGGTAAGATCAGCTGTGTCGACAGTCTTCTCATTACGTTGTTGACACAGCAATAATCTCAGCACTAAACTTGGTGCCGAAACATAATGTTTGGCGCCCTTTGCTTTATGCAGCCGTATTTTTTCCTATATTGTGTCATAAATAAACTTGTTTTCTTTCTTTGATTTCCCGACATTTTTGATCATAGTTTTTTATTTTTACTGAAAAGTGGTAATATTGATTTGATATTATTTCAGAACTCAGTTAAGTACGAATTACTATAGAGATACCTCAGAAACCAGGCACATTCTTAAAAAAGCATCACTCAAAAATGAGACACAAACCGTAAAGATACGACATCCAAACCTCTCCAGCATCCACGTCAACCCGCCTCCACCGCCACGCGACGATTACCGCGCCATTTTTGAGTCATTCCCGCCTCTCTGTATGCAAATTTAGATGGGTACCCCGTACCCGGCCTCGGATTGTGAGAGGGTTAAAAAATGGTAACGTTAGTCACCTCGCAGGTAATTAAGTTGTGATTGGGCGTTTATGTCTGAGAAGAATGGATGGAATTTGTGCTAGATTAATGTCTTTGTCTCGGTGACTCTGGGAATGTAATTTGTGTCAAAGACGGGTTGACACGTTTGACAGCGTCTTTTGTTATAAATTGCGGTTTTTTTTTAAATGAGGAATTTTTTGAGGAATCTTCGAAAAACTAAAGTTCCAGTCGGTTTCATGTGACTTTTTTGGTTTTTTTTTTGTTATTTTCTGAAAAAAGAACAAGGAACGAAAATGACGAATTTGCGAATGAATTTTGTCTATTTAAGGCGCAAGTTACGTTTTTGGAGTTAAATTCTCAACAAAAGAATGGTTAAATTATACTAATCTTTCGTTACACAATGGGTTATTTTACTAAAAAAATCTAATTAGTCCGTCTGATAGATTTTCAAAAAATATTGAACGCGTATTTTTTCTTTTTTCACGTAAACAAAAAATAAGATGATATAACGAGTTAAAGACACGCTAGACGTCATCTGGCTTGGTAAATTTAGTACATTTTTACCAAGCCAGATGACGAAGATGAAGCTAGAAAGTTAACTTGTTTTACAAGAGTCATTTTTTATTTGAGTTGTGGTTTGCTCTTGACTCTAGTCTAGGTCAGAGATGACAGAGACAAAGTCGACGATGGAGCGAGCTTACCCAGAAGAACCCTGTCCACCCTTACTTTGGTCAACGATAAAATTAAATGATGAAAGACATAGTAAAGGCATATTGTTATGAAAACAGTAACCAATATAAATAAATATCGCCACGCAAAATCAACATACGAGTACAAGCAAAACATTATTACTAGCTGAAACTTCTTCAAATAGAAGCTCTAGAAACTAAGAAATAAAAAGAAACGTCGCAAGCCTCAATATTGCTTTCTAAAAGAATATCGTTCAGTTGTAACAATGAGAGAGCAAGAAAACCTCTCGGCTGCATTAAATACTCTTGTTTCCCTCGACAAAGGGAAAATTAAATTTCTATTTTTTATGGTAGCGCGTTAAAAATAACTGGAACATGTTAGGACTTGGGCAGACTAGATGTTTTTTATTTGGTTAATTATTGCCGTCTGAGTTCGAACACATTTCGCTGTTAAGTTACTTTGGCAATTGAATTTGCTTCTACTTTTTATTTTTAAACATTTAGTATTGTTTTGGTTTGAAAATAAACCTCTCAATTCCAGTTTATACTGCGCGACACTTTTGAGTACCCAAAAAATGCAAGTGAATCAAGATTTACCCTAATCAATTAAGGTAGTCGTATTAAAGTGTTATCATTAAATATAACCAAAATCAGTACGATTAGCGAAGAAACTGATCGCAACGTATATTTCACGTGTACATAATATTTTGGGCACCAATTATCCCTTGTTAAAATTCCATAATTAGCTCGTCACAATTAACTAGTCAAGATTTAGACTTTATCAGAAAATGAAGTTTATATTTATGTAATGATATCGAATTTTGATATATTCTAAATAATGTTATTATAACACTAATATTAATATTTTCTATGTCACCTTCGGATATAAAAGTGGATGGATGGAGAGAGGAAGGCCGAAGAAAAGATGAATGGATTGTGTGAGGAGCGATATGAAAGAAACGGGAGTTAGTGCTAGCGTGACTGCTGATAGGACAGAATTGAGGAAAATACGTGTTGCGCCGACCCGTAACATGAAATAAGAGCAAGAAGATGATGATGATGATTTGATTTCACCTTCAGTGGCGGACACAGATACCGATTATGAATTAATTGTTACACCTTCTCATATTTCTGTGCATAAATAAACATATTTGATTGATTTGACTGTGCGAAAATAATATGAATTGTATAGAATAGCACAATGCGTAAGCGCTGTGCGTTCCTGGTGCTTGGAGTGTGGGTCAGCAACAAAAGTATTGTGTCTCTGCTTTCCAGCAGGCTGGACTATTCGTACGTGAATCGCTGTTGCGCCATTTCCCATGGGATGGTGCAGCCGCAGTGAAGTGCCGGCCAGTGCTGCCGCTGTGTATGTTTGTTGTTGTTGTGTGCTGTGTAGTTTGCTGTTGACAAAGTTCTCTCAATTTACTAAAATAGGATAAGTTTTTTATTAACATTGATAAGTTAAAAAAATAAATTTAAAATAGTTTAGTCGCCAGTCTGTCCAAGACCTTACTCCCTGTGCAGAACTGGAAACCGTCGCAAGTCGATGGCAATTCTTTTGTTTCATATCAAAGCTTTCTCCGAGTTCATTGAATTTCATATTAGGTTGTTATGTTTCTTTTGAGGCTCTTGTTTATAAGACGCTATTTTTCTAGTACTATTTCAGACTGTTTTTTAGAATTTTCTTTAACCATGGTGAAATTAATGTTTTCATTTTAGTATTACAAAAGTTATAAATGTTAAAAATACAAGCGCAACTACTAACGGGTTCTGTGAATACTATCGTCTTTTTACTGGACTGCGGTGGAACCCTAAAGAAGGGTTTTGTGAAATCTTATTCGATTTCATACAAAATCTTATTTGTATTTCATACAAACTCACTAATCCTTGTAATTTAATGAACCGATTTTGTTTTAAAGTGTAGAGTGAAAGAGAAAGCGATTTTTCACTTTATACAGAAATCTTTTTATTGATCTCACTTTCTGAAACTCGTTCCTAAAACCAAACCTGCATAATTTTTCCCTATATTTATTGTTTTATATTACCGAACACCACCAACAGCATTTTTCCTAAACATAGGTACTGTTCAGACCTTACAAAATTTTCTTTTGTACGCATTTATCCCCAAAAAACCGACAAAGTACCAACATTCTATTTGTACTCTATACTTTTCTCCCTACTCCGTACTAATAGCAGCTGTGTCGTCTAATTACCTTACAAGACGTAATTTCCGGCGCCTCCAGACTGTGTGCCCTTTGAGCGTCGATGCATTCACATTGCACGCGAGAGACAGACATAGTGTAGTCTGCAAGGTGCCTTACGGGTTGCTGGCTTGAAAGTTATGTGTGGGGTGGTGATGATGTGTGTGTGTACCGCGGATTTACCCACGTGAAAGTTACAAAATACCCCAAGGGAAGGGGTTTCTCCTGATGAAAGTATCTTCTGTCCTCTTCCAGGGTATAGTCTACCCGTGTGCCAAATTTCATCCAAAATCGTACAGTCGTTAATGCGTGAATAAAAATCAGTCAATCCTACTTTCCCATCTCTATACTAATTTACAGAGTTACTTATAATTCGATGCATATTCGTCAAGTGCTGATAAGGGGGCTGACAAGGGGGTTAAAATGAAACAAATTGACCCATGGTCTAGTGGTTGTTTTAGGTAAGGATACTTAACTAAAAACACAGATGATTTTCTCTCCCTGCGCCGATTTAAACACAAATGCCATGCCACGAATCGCGTATCTTTAAATAAATTTTTGTATCTTTTTGGAACAGAATACGCAAGTTATTTTAGTTATTTGTACGATTAAGTTTATAGTATTTTCTTGAACTAGACAACATTTTTTTGAAAATATTGGTAAGATATAATATAAATCACTCATCATTTCAATACATTTGTTGAATTAAGTACTTTTAATTATGTTCGTAGCTTAATTGAAGCGCCAGATACTTATATTCCAATTCTTGTATCCATTTCTTATGTAGTTTTCATTTTATTTAGAGTTAAATGTAAAATTTTGAGTAAATATCGAAAAAACCTAAAAATTAAAATATCTCGAAAACTATTGAATTTCGGCCATACATATGGGTGGTGCAATTTAGGTGGTGGAATATACGTCAAATTACAAGTAACCCTGTATAAAGCTGAAGAGTTTGTTTGTTTGAACGCGCTAATCTCAGGAACTACTGGTCCGATTTGAAAACTTGTTTCAGTGTTTGATAGCCCAATAATTGAGGAAGGCTATATTATCACGCTAAGACAAATATGAGCAGAGCAGACGAAGTAGCGCGGGTCTACTAGTTTATAATACTATAGAATACTCTTTATTATTTGTTCACCTTATAAGTTATAGAAAAGATAGATGAAGAAAAAATTAAATAAGGTGACACAATGGGCATAATAATTTAGATAGGATTTTTTTTACTATTGATAGGCACGCGTTTGACCACTCTCTCACCTGATGGTAAGTGATGATGTTGTCGAAGTTGGAGCTCGCTTGTCTAGAAATAACCTATTTGTTCTTGACTTAAAGACTCCCTGAGTTAAGTTTCCTCTCAGACATTTGTGAGGTATTCCCTATGGATGGTTGATAAACAAAAGGTGTCGTTTCTTAATTATAAGGATTAGCTCTGAAAGATCTCAAGAAAATATTAGTTCACTAAGATTCTAAGTAAGAAGATTATTATCAGAAAATGTCATATGGCCTGTTACGTACCAAAAATAAGATTCGAACCAAACGTTAATTCTGCATCTTATTAGCATGCAGGTCTGGTAGGCAGCCGCTCCTCGTAAAACACTGGTATTCAGCTGAATCCGGTTTGACTGGAAGCCGACCCCAATATAGTTGGGAAAAGGCTAGGCAGATGATGATGATGATTAGCATGCAGTATTATTATTTTTTTGGTTATGTAGTAATTTTCTACATAATAATATATCCCGAGCGCATAAAGCGTAGTTGCACGATTTTTTACCCTTGCGCTTGCACAAAGACTCTCTAGCCACTTTTCTAAGAGCAAAGATTGCACCACAAAAGGCGACCACACAGTAACCTAAGCTATAAAATCCCTAGTTCTACACTAAATCTATAACGATCAGTTTTCCCCGTCGGTAACAATACCTGCCGAAGTTACAATGAAACGTTAAATAAACCGCTAACTTGGAGCGCCGGTGACGACTCCGTTAACCAACGTTCACTTTAACACATGGAGCGATCTCACCAGATATCATATGTTTGGGGGTGACACACTGCGCTTTAACCTTGAAAGCTGTTTAACGTGTAGCGGCATCAAGGCCGCCACAAGAAAAACCAACGGAGCAAATCTACATCGTAGCAAGAAGATCCGCAACGGAAGGAAGTGATGATGACGTCATGCGGTGGCAGCACGAAGCCCGCGCTGACGTTCCCTGTCGAGGGTCACCAGTTTGGAGGGTATGCGGAACAGAGAGCAAAGTCCCGCACACCTCAATTGAAAAGGAGGATCCTCCGAACAGGCGGCTGTTGTGCCTGGCGGGCTCCTGTTCGATAGTTAATTTTCGGGCTGATCATCATCTGCCTAGCCTTTTCCCAACTTTATTGGGGTCGGCTTCCAGCCAAACCGGATTCAGCTGAATACCAGTGTTTTACGTGGACCGGCTGCCTACCAGACCTCCACAACCCATTAACTGGGTAACACGGTACTTCTTGGCAAGACTGGCGTCAGATTTACTGGCTTCTGACAATCCGTAACGACTGCCAAAGATCTACAAATGACAGCCGGGACCAACGGCTTAACGTGCTTTCCGAGGCACGGAGGAAACTCGGTATGTCAAGATGGTCACCCATCCACAGACCAACTTTGGCAAGCGTTGCTTAACCTTTAAGATCGACCCGTGCGGCTGTTATTAGTACAGTTAATTTTCGGGCTTATGTATATGTTCAAATCGCACGGTAAACTTTTCTTGCGCGATGCAGAATTTTAGTTCAATGCTAGGTGGATAGATGGCGTTGCGGTTATTTTTGCTGCGATGTACATTTGCTCCGTTTTTTTCTTGTGGTGGCTTTGATGCCGCTACAAACGTTATCTCATCAAACGATTTTCTCAGTTTCATTCAAATGCGTTTATTCTGTGCGATGTTCGATACAAACTTTTCAAATGAGGAAGGGTCTTGAAAATGGAAGCGCCGGTTATAATGAAACTTAGTTCCCCTTAGTAAGTAAGAAGATGTTTTATTTATATAAGTATATAGAATCAATAGGAAAACATCGTTCACGATGAATGTCGCAATAACACTTAGGTCACGAATTCAGCAGAACAAAAATATGGATAGGTTAGTTCCATCATAGATCTATAAAACAGCTCGCTCTTTCCTACTGTCGCACCAGGTCCATTGTGTACAACAGATGAAGTTTTTGGCGTAAGTGGGCCTTATAAGGCCTCAAAAGCAATCATTCACTTAGTTATTTTTCCTTTCATGTTTAAATAATATTTATTTTGTAAATAGGTCACAACCCAACTAACATTTTGGTGTCAGTTACAGGCTTTTTTATGACTTTAAGTAATATAACAGGGTTATAATTATCTCAGTTATTACTAAAGACGATATAGAGGAGTTAACAAACAAGTTTTAGCCCCAATCGCAGCACTATAGCGTTAATGGACGATGTAATATAGCTTTGAGAGTTATAATGGCGCTAGTAGCAGCAAGTATACCTAATACGTTATAGCTTTAACCTTTTTGTGACACCCAAGTCTTTATAAAAGTGTTCGCCGACACCTCTTAACACTTATTGTTGTATAGTTATTGCAATGAACTCTTTTATACCACTTAAGGTGCTATATTGACTATTATTGCAGTCATAAGCTATAAAATAGAGTTTATCGAGAGTTTAGTAACACGAGAAACTAAAGGTGTCAAACAACTCCTCTATCTAGGTTTAGCCTGTAATAAAGGGTTTAACTAAAGCTTATTGTGTTAGGCAGTCCTCTTTTACAGACGTTCTAAAGGTATTGGTGTCAAACAACGCAAGTATGGGTCGTTATTAACACTAACCTCACTTTTGTAAAGTTCGCCATTGTTTTGGTAACCTAACAATTAATATTATTTCGAGTTGGTCAACATTTGACTACAATAAACAAAATTTCTTACATTATTTGAAGCATTCCATGAATGCCACTTAATTTTACATACCACTGCTCAAGAAGCAGGAATGAATAGTAATGTTTAGCTTGAGGTACCTATTTTATTATCATAATTTTTCTCTTAAATCTTTAATAAATCCTAGGCGCGTTAAAATTGAGATGAGAAACATGGTATACATTTACTGTGAAATCATAAGGGCAGTCATTTTTCACTTCACATACTTAAATAACATAATATTCCATAATATTATTCTGCTGTGTTGAATAATGGATGACATAACACTTCCATTACGAACAGATTTAATTTTAGTAAGGTTACAGGCTTTTTTATCTTGACGTGCGCTTTTTACCACCTGTAGTGCTCACTAACGCGGTAATACCGGTTAAAGTAGTAGCTGACGATGAATAAACGCTCTTGTGGAGCTTTAAGATCTTTTTGACACCGTACTATAGGCTTTCTATAACTTTTACCTGTAAAACTGTGGGCCTCTTTCGTGGTTATAAGTGAGTTAGAGCATGCTCTAACTCAGTTGCACAGGTATGCGTTAACACTTTTATACTCAAATGGAACTGATATACGAGTCTTATATAGGTTTTTTTAACGCTTTGGTGCTAGTTGGGAAGTACTTATTTTACATACCAAGTGACAAAACGTTAGTTATTAATTTAGTCACGAACTCCTTATAAGTCAAAATATTATCACTTATAACTGTCCTAATAAGTTCGCCGCTCTACCTAACCGTGTGTATCCGTACGTTATCGGTCGCACACCGCTCGAGTGAACACCGTCGATGACGTCATAATCCCGCGTATCACGCCATACTTCACGCCGCGTGCTTGACGTGACGTGATTTTATTAACGACACTCTTGCGCCTGATACGTTTCCGCGAAGTTCGTCCGTCTATCTGTCTGTATGTGAGAAGTTTGATTCGAACTATGAGTGTTAGTTTGATCTTTGGTACTGGTTTGGAGTGAGCTGAATTTTAATGTGTAGTTTCGTTGCATTTTGAGGGGTAGTGTTTTCAAGTATATTTTGTGACTTGTTCCTGTGGTAGACAGTTAGAGTAGTCTGTATGTTATCGAAATATGCTGAAAAAATAACAATTCTGCTCTAAGATGATGGGATGGTATTTCCTTGTGACAATTATGTGTATCACAGATTTGTACATGTTAATTTACATACATTCAACGTGCATTTTTATCGAAGACTCAAACTGAAACTCTTTTACTATATCGAGCTCTTACTGCCATATAACCGTGAGTGACATTCAGACAAATTGACACGCCTGCGACAAGTTGGTGGTAAGGGCTCGATTTTAACGGAGAACCGCCGGGTCCTCGTTGAAGCGATCGGCGGCGGCGACCTCTCGCGACCAGCCCTGGTTCAATCTATGGTCCGGAGCGAGGAGGCATGGGAAGCGGTCACCTCCTTCTTCAAAGCAGTAATGCTAGCGAAGGAGGATGCCGAACGTGTGAGAGAGAGGGAAACCTCACGACCCAGCCGCCGCAACAGAAGAAGACGCCCCAGGCGTCGGGAGTCGCAGGGCGATTTCCGGCCACCGTAGGCGCGGGCCTGCGGACGGCGAGCATTGGGCGGCTCGCCGTCCGATCAGAACCAGACCCGGGTCGGCGGCGCGCTATGTTCCACGCGCGCCTCAAGGAGCTGTCAGCATGGGAGACGAGGCCTGCTAGGGCCGGTGCCTGCCGGAGTGCGGAATCCGTTCGAAAGAGACGCCGCGGCCCTGGAATGCAAAGGGCATTAGGAGGAACACGGATGAGTTTTAGTCAGTAAGAGTCTGATACTCCGCTCTGAGCGGAGCGGAAGGAGTCCCCATCCTTAAAAAAAGGTCTCGATATGTTAAACTAATTTCTGTAATCTTTTTATTATACAAGCAGCGCCTGATGCCTCAACTAGTTCACAAATAGACACGTTTCTTGATATGAGAGTAATGACAACATTTGTTACAGTGATTTAGTTCCCCTCCCCTTTACACCTCGATCCCCTCCCCGCTAATATCATCGTCTAATAGACAGTAAGATATCTCATTCCGGGATAAGACGGTGTGTGTGGACATGGTGTTTCATGAGATCAATGGAAGTGACCAAACGTGTTCTCGGTACTTCGGTAGTACAGTCAACAAATCTATTCGATATGCAACTGGTATGGTGTAGGTACTTCGGTATGCTAACTTGCAACTACCATTAAACAATGTTGTGAATGTGCTGAGTAGACAATTATTGTATACCACACTCGTGAGTATGTAAGAAGTTTAAAAAGTTATAATGCACACATTAGAAATAAATAAATTGGCAGGTCCAGGCGATAATTAAATATTTTTGCTTGCATACCGAATAGCTTTGTTGACTGTACATTAAACTGAACGGCAGGGCTTATTAATGCTGAATGCTACAAAATCCTAACAAATATTACAAAAACGAGAGAGAGTTTGTTTGCTTGTTTCGTTTTCAGGCCTAAATTGCTGAACCGACTTTGAAATGGAGATGGACAATGGCAAATAATCTGTATTAATGCAAACGTAATTGCGGGCAAATGCTATTCAGTCATCAATCCTAATATAATTATAAAATTCTTCCGTTACTGACTGTCTGTTTGATTGACTGACAGACAACGCACATGCGAAACTACTAGTCGTAGAAAAATGAAATTTTGCATGAAGCTTCCCTACACTCCGTAGGGGAGCACTAAGAGAGTAGCAAAAAACGGGATATGCGCGCACAAAGTCGCTGGCGAAAGCTAGTATTCTACAAAATGTAGGAATGGTTGCTGCAACTACTTCATCGTCATTATGACATGAAAATTTATGTCAAATTATCGTAGCAAATAGATGTAACGGCACTCCAAAATGATCTGTGTCGTCCGGAGGACTACTGTCAAAGAAACCAGCTAGATCTGAATCCCGCTAAATGCTCGGTTATTACGTATTCTCGGAAGCGCTCAATCATTGCCGGATCTTATACCATAGTTCATAAAAGATGCGTCAGAAATATGGAACCCATGTTACTACAAATATATTAACCGAATTGAGAGCATCCAAAAAATATTTACAAGATATTTATGTTACCACCAGCAAATTCCGTATCACTCAGAAAATTATCTTAATCTCTGCGAAAAATATCATATTCTTCCTCTAGCCACCGCGAGACTTCTGTGTTCTGCTGTTGAAAATCTTTAACAATCACATTAAATGCTTCGATATTTTGTCAAAATTCTATTTCAACACTCCTAAGAAGTCTAAACAATATAATCCACCTTTACGTGTGCCATTTGCTTCAACAAAATATAGGCAGAACTCATACATTGTGCGTGCAAACCAGCTTTGTAAGCAGCACGATTTGGATCCCTTCACAACTAGTGTGTCCTCAGCCAGGAGGTGTTAAGCCGAAAATTCTTCATAAGTTGTTAAATATTGATAGTTTAGTTATAGTGATCGTTTTGCAGTGCAAGCCACTTTGTAGTGCAGGTATATTACTGAGTAACTTGGTGTGTATGTCCATAGAAATTGCTTACTTTTTATGTTTTTATAAGTGAAGACTTGTAATTGGCTGACTGTCTTATTTACTGAACTTGACCTGTTTATTTTAGCTGTAAGTCTTCCATAAAACTTAAATAAAAAAAAGATTAATTAATTATCATCCAAAGTCCGACTTTACCCAATGCTGAGCATAGGCATAGACCTATGCTCACACAAGAAATGCCTATGCTTTTCTTGTGCCAATTCCCACGTTTCTCTGCCAGCCTAATTAATTTTTAACGCGCGAAGGCAGCAATATCGTCAGGCAACGTCGCTGCTACCACCGAACGACCAGCATGCAGCCAATTATGTTTTATTTAATAAAGTTTTATTAAGTTTTAATTATTATTTTAAAATGAGTTATTTTTTTTGGATTAATACAAATTTGTATTTTACTTTTAGTTTATGTTTAGTTTATGTGAGTTAAAGAAAGAAAGAAAGAAAAGAAAAGACGTTTATTTCCCCAAAAGCGACACACAAAACACAAAATAATAAGGGAATAAATAAAAACTTAACTAAAAACTAAACTATATAACCTATTGTCACTAGGACTATGTCAGGACCGGGCACAAGTCTTTGTTCACACCACAGACAAACAGAACACAGTTCCACCATCAAAAGTTCGACAGATTGTCTATGGTGCGACCGCGGCGTCCGGTGCTGCCCGTCATTGACAAGTTGACATTAAACACAAAAACAAAATAAACAGTAATTTACAATAGGTACAAAAATAAAATCGAAAACATAAATTAACAAGTAAGTTGTGCGCCGCATCCGAGCAAAAAACGGTCGTTGCTCAGCGTATGCCGCGACTCTGGACAAGCCCAGAAATCACAGCGCTGGTTTTCTGCAACCACCGGTTGAGTGGCATCCTGGCGTCCCTCCGCGAGTACTTATAAATAAACAATACAATGCAGGTAAACACTTTACATAATTAAATGAGTCAAATTAAATTTGTAATACTAATAAATAAAATTTTTCTTCTTTGCAGGAAACATAATGCATAGATGTTCGACAATACACCATAAATATCCCATCATTTCCAACACAGTATGATGGCGGCCATTTGCATATTTGCTTATATAAGTGTTGAAATTGTCATATTCCCTGTACACAACAAGAGATGAGGCGCAGAAACTGTACTGACATGGTCCAGTTATATATATATTAGTCTATGGTGTTGGTTGCCGAATGGATCGCAGGTTGATTGGAACAGCCATCGACACTTCGAAAGAGACATGTTAGTTTATGTTTAAAATTAGTTATAAAGCTTATTTCAAGGCAGCAAGCACTATTATTCTAGTGAGTGCATATGTACGCATGGTGCATTAAGTATTTTGTTGTGGAACTTTTTTAAAATTGTACAATGTATGTGATGTGGCTTTACTTAAAACAAATTCAATTCTCTCAAAAAACACTGATAAAATTCGTAGTAGTTTTTTTAAGTCCATCACCGGTAACAAACAACAGTGACAGACGACAGCGGCAAATGTAAAAGGTGGGATGAATCGCTGACATCTATCCATACTACAGGTAAAATTAAACAGAATCAGAAATCATTTATTTGCACAGAATGTAGGTAACAAAAACATACTTTAGAAACCTAATGGCGACTCGGAACACTCCGCAAGTATCTGTGCAGTTAGAAGTTCATGTGACAGTGGTGACGAGGAGTGGAGTGTACTGCTTTTCGAAAACTTCATTATGTATGTTTAAATAAGTTTCAATCGACTTAACTTGTCTCTCAAGAAGCTGATCCGTGAAATTTCAGGCAGGTACGTTGTTTTTAAAATCACAAACAACAACTTCCGTAACACACAGAATCAAAAAAGAAACAGTGATATTTTAATGTAATCATTAACAATCTAATAACATTTAAACAATACCTACTATAGTTAAAACAAACGTTCTAATAACACTACCACACATTAAACTTAACTGAAACATAATTCTATCTCTTTCCCCCGATCTTAGGGATCCGCAAGCTCCAGGGAATTACTAAAGCTTGTAAGTAGTTTCCGAGTTTTGATGGATGAACGGATAGATAACCGATAGGCGTCTTGAGACTTCGCTAATTCTGCTCGGCGATGTATTAGATCAAAGTGTTCTTGATAGAATTGCTGATATTGTGAAAGACGTAGTTTGTGCAGCGATTTTGCTCGTGTAATTGATTTTTAATTAATCGAAAAACTAATTGAATTGAATTGATTTGAGGGATGTGTTTTTACCCGACTGCGAAAGAAGGAAGGTTATGTTTTTCGAATGTATGTATGTATGTATATTTCTTTGGCACTTTGCTTTTAGCGGTTGGGTTTTTCGACAGTGTAATTTTTTTTTAAACCAATAGAATCGCTTGCGCTGAGTGAGGCTAGGTAAATTAATCAACTAGTTAATATAATAAATGGTTAATCAATTATAAGTAAGTTGCACTTCGCCCGCGACTTCGTTCGCGCGGGTTTAGTAGGTACTCTACGAACTTATACCTCCCTTTTTATAGTGTAATATGTAAATTATTTATTAATAGACTTAACGTAGGACAGTTTGCTCTAATCGCAACATTTTTATTATTTAGAATGTTTTATACCCGTAGTTACTTAAAGAGGAGGTCAGATTTGAATAAATTAAAGTGTAATTTACATGTACATAATTAACCTTAATAATAAAATCATTTAAATGGATAAGAATTAATATCATAACACAAAAATCACCACTATTCCATTCCGCCTGAGTTTTCAGTTTATCAGGGATAACGTAGGATTCTAATGGTGAAAGGATTCATCAAATCAGTCCAGTAGTTTTGGAGACTATTTATTTAAAAAAAAAACAACAAACAAACGAACAAATCATAAGTGTAAATAGACAGATAATAGTACTTAAGTTAGAGCAAAACAGAAGAACCACTACACATATTATTATCAGTTTAAATTACTGTATTACTGCATTGGAACTAGACTACTTGTTAAGTAAAAAATTATCACAGCTAAATGCATCAAAAACACAATCAAACTTTGAATCATTCATAACTCTATGAAAAAACGCATCTGTCACGTCAAAACCATCTCGTCAACTAGGTCGATATATAATCGATAATAGTGACGTCACTATGCATAATATCGACAATTTATAATCGTGGAGTAGGAGCGGGATCGCTCAAGTCTAGTGAAGTGGTGTTGGGGCAATTTGTATGCAAATATCGATGGCACTCATAGCGCCACGATCGGGTCTTGGTGCGAGTTATAAGAGACTGGATTGATTGGAAAATGGTGTTAACTTGAGAATGAGATTGGTGAGATTTGGAGAATCGAAAAACTACATTGTTATACAACACGAAAGCGACACGTTTAGATTGATTTTCATTTCAATGTCATTGCATTGCATTAAAGTTAGCTTTTGCAATATAAAATATTAAAAGGGTATTTTTTTGTCAGTTTTGTCTTCGAAGATCAAAATAATAGTCGTAGGAACTTTAAAGCACTCTTCCTTTCTTTATGGCTAATAAACTTGCACATCTTATGAGAAAAAAATAATGTCCCGGTATTTCATACAAAATTGCAAGATAACTTAGAGAGACACAGGTGATGTTTTACTTTCAATAAAAAACTTAAAATTGCACTCACTTTTTTATGAACTAATTTTAAAATATCTTGCATATGTATATGAATTTTTAATGAATTTCATGAAAATGGGTTTATTCATGTAAACATGAAGCCCTTGAGATTTTGTATGAAATATGGTGACGAGTAACTCGTCACGATATAAAATAAATAACCATAAAGCGTTAGCTTTAGAGTTATTTCAAGTGTTTGTAAGTAAAACAATTCGTTTGTATGTTAGAGGTAATCTCAGGAAGTACTAAACGAATTAATAAAAACCCTATCAGAGATAGAAAGCTGCACAATTTCTGAGGCTATTTATAAAGTCGCTTCCGCCTATAATTCGCGCCTAGCTAATATGTATATTACGAAATAAACTTTGTTCACTGGTCATATATTTCGTGTCTAAGTTACTGCCAGTTTACTGATTAAATTTTTCTCAAAATATATTGCAAAGAAAGTTATTAGCCACATTGGTTTGTGATAAATGAGAATGTTGGTTCGGGGTGAGTTTTTAACATTATATTTTTGAGGATAGTCAATAATGTAGTTGAGATGAGACAATTTAGTAGTTTATGTCACTTTTTGTTGAACAGTTTTCTTTCTTCAACTGCTGAATAACTTTTTGTTTCTTTTATTGTGTTGCCTTTTGTGAATTTGATTTATGAATGTTATATTTTAGCAAAATGTTTTTGGTACTGTTGTTTCTTGTATTGAAAAACTTTGAAGTCTAGACTGATTTAATTACCCGACAGTGCTGCGCCCAAAACGATAGAGTCAAAATTTTTATTCTGGGTTTTACTACACTCTGCTCATACCTATATTGATTAAAGATCACCGAGTTGACATTTCACGTCACCCAAAGGCTGCCATTTACCTTGGACTGAGGTTAACCATTTCTGTTTAACGTCGCAATAGCGCCAATCTTTGGATCGCATTACCAGCGGACAGTGGTGCGGAGGAAGTTTTCGACGGCCAATTATAGATATTTAATGGTTGTGGAGTATTTTTAGCAGATTGCACTCACATATAGACAGTCAGTTAGTTCATGATTTTAAAAATATGTGTGTAACTACGCACATATTTTTAAAATTATATTTATAGAAGAAATATACGCTAAAAATATATACTAAAACTGATCTCTTCACAAATAACGTTTGTAACATAACAGTCAGCATTTCTTGGCAGCACAACGCCAGCTCCGGCACTGAGTTTTCACAACAAATCCACTTGAGGAAAATCTCGACATTTTAAGCATGTTCAAGGCTTGTAAGCATATGGACTAAGTTAGTATGTACCTACTGAGTTTCCCATTTAATATCAGTTGTTTGCTTCGAAATTTCGAAATATATAGTAAACTTAAGAATTTGATAATGAGAAAGGAAGTCTTAAATAAGGACCTAAAAGCACTAATGTAGGAATGGTTTTTTTTTCGAGCCTTTTGATATAATATTTCGAATTAAATAATTTCGTTTCAGTAAATTGCCACGACAAGATTGGCAGATATATTAATATCCAGACACTCTAATCATTGGGACAATATAGAATTGAATACGATGATAAAAGTTCGAAGCGCTACAAAACTATCATGGCTGTAAGCATACATTTTATTCAACTGAGTGTAGAGGAAGATAAGATTTAAAGAGAAAATATAAAATCTAACTGTACTTTATATACTCGTATTTAAACTATGTACTTACAGGTGGTGGTTCATAGACGGCGAATTTCATTTCAAAAATTTACTTAAAAATAATAATAGCCTTTATCCAGATCAACTTAACCTAAAACCAATATTCTAAAACAAACATATAACTTATTCTACTATTTACTGCTTTTTAGGTTTCCGAACAAAAAAACGGAACCCTTATAGGATCACTCGAGTGTCTGTCCGTCTGACACAGCCAGTTTTGTCCGGATCCACCGGGCCAATTCCGCTGAAATTTGATACACATATGGACTTCTGTGACCCAAATACGGTTACGTTACGTACATCATTATATTTTTAGTATGAGGGTCAAACTAAAAAATTTAAAAAAGTTTTTTGAACAATTTCGTGTGACATCAAATGAAAGGGCTTACTATGAAAATTTTAATTATATTTCATTCATAATTTTAAAATAAATGGTTTTGAAGTAATTCAAGAAATTAGACTGAGTCAAATATTTTGAAAAAGAAATGGAGATAATAGATTAGGTATCTATTATCTCCATTTTTTTTTTATTTACAGACTTTTTTTAATTTAAATTACAGAAAAACCTATAAGAAGTCTTTAGTTTTAAAATAACATGTTAAAAAAAATTAAACTCGTTCGGGAACCTTTGCACGCAAGTCCGACTCGCACTTGGCCAGTTTTATATTTTTTATAGATTGCCAATTGGCAAAGGCCTCCTCCAACATTTTCATTCAGATCATTCTAGAGCCACTCTGTTCCACAATACTCCTGACAAAAAATTTAAAATTTTCTTACTATTTTCCAATTTCATGAACTAGAAAACTGAATTTACGTCATCCCAAGTTGTTTAAACCAATACCAAACTTATTTCCCATCGTACTCGTCACGAAGTTTGGAAAAAACATCCCGGAAGCTGATCACACACCCATATCCCACATTTAAGCGAATAATCTCTTAAAAAGCGGCGGGATATTAAACGTAGTCGCAGCGCGTGTCACCGACAGCAGCGCATTAACATATCCCATCGGAAATATTGAACTTGTTTATACGAACGTTTGCTGTTTACAAGATTCCATTCCCGATTTGGTTAAGTTCCGGGTTTTTGTGATTATATTTTGTTTAGAACATCCGGAAATTGGGAAGCATTTTCATGTAACTACATGATACGATAACAATTCAGGTTTGTTTGTCGATTTCTTTTGAGGTTCAGCAACGTTTGCCGTGGTCGGCCTGTGGATGGGTGAACGTCTTTTACTAACTGAAGTTCTCCCACGCTTTGTAAAAACATAATTTTATTACCATTCCTAAGGTTATGTTGTGGTTTTTACTTGTTTTCTGGGAGTGAGGGAGTGTCAGACTCTTATATACTGTCTAAAACTCATTCGTGTTCCTCCTAATGCCCTTTACATTCCAGACTCTTTCGAACAAGTTCTGCAACCCTGGCAGGCACTTTCCCTAGCAGGCCCCGTCTGCGTATGCTGACGTCTCTCAAATTACTGATAAAAGAATCCTCAAAATTCAAAGCCGAAGCCTAAATCATTATTTACGCCCACTAGTACAAAACGGAATTATTTTTTAACTTTTAGCGAATTATTTACACTGGTAAAAAACAAAATTATTTTATACGTAATGGCCCCAAGTTAGCAACTAATTCAGAGTTAAAGATAAACCTGGTTCGTGTAAATGTGCCTAACTGTTATTTCATGACGTATCCATTTCCAGCCGCATTGTTCTTACGAACTTCTTGAGGAAAGACTAAAAAATCCGTACAACAAAGCAAATTGTATCGTCTTATTTGTATTCCGCTGTTTTCTCTACACCTATTTTTAAGTACGCCTGTTGTTAACACTCTAAGCGTTAACGCAATACAAAGTTCTGTCAATTCAAAAACAAAAGCGAATCTTATAAGCCTATTAAACAGTCAAAATAAGTTAATATTACTAGCGTAAGACAGGCGACATAACAAACGGACGAGAATAGAATTCTAAGGAATTGTTTATCCTGGTATGGAAAATATTTTTATCTTTCTCTCTACTGATAACGTAGTAAGCAACATATTGGCAGATTTTAGGCAGACATGAACGACCCGGAAATGCGACAGTTTTGGGCCTAGGGTTGCCAGGTCTTCAAAACCGAAAAGCCGGACAGACCAGCCAGTTTAGCCGGACATAAAGCCGGGTAAAAAGGCCGGACACTAATTTTTTAGTCTTAGTGGTCATGACATTTTTTTTTATTCTATTGAAACAACAATAAAATTAAATGAATTAGTTTCCTTGATTAGAAGTAGCTAGCGATGCAAGGTGAGATAGACGGAGGGAAAATCAACACATGACAAGTGTTAGAAAAATGCTCCTATTCAAAAAGCTTAACAAAAGCCTGACTACTGACACCGTCTAATTTGGCCGGATATGCAACCGAAAAGCCTGGCAACACTATTTGCGTCAGATAATATTTTATACCAGGCTAGAAATTTCTTTAATATCGCCGCGTTGTATTTATTTGCGGTGCTTTAGCTTTTGCATTTTAAATTTTAAAGAATTCGCAACAAAAAACTTAAGTTGAGATGAAACCCCTTACGTTGGAATTTAGTAAAAAATCTTGAACCTGACTGCTGCGCCACCTACCGGGTTCAGTTGTGACCACCAAAACATGGAAAACCCCACGCAAATACACAGAGCAATAAAATTCATCTAAGTAGTCGCAGCCAACATAGACGCTGATACATTTAAATATTATTATACAATCATTACATAGTGACCCAAACGATTTTAATATTTTTTATTCTAAAAAAAAAAATATTAACATGGTTTGTGTCACTTTGTTGACAATTTCTCTTTCCAACTTTCAGCCTCCTCTATTTCAGCCTTTTTCATCACACAAAACCAACCTTTCCCAGCTTACAAACATCAAAATACCTAGCAACCCCCCAATATGAATTATACCCGCATTCACTTGAGAGTGATCCGTGTTCCAAGGGATGTCCTCCGTCCATATATCAAGGGTAGCTCCCAAGTACCGTTATAAATTTTTCGGTCAAGAAATTGGTCGGCCTCTGTGATATATACCGGTTTAGTCACTGTAAATACTTACTCAAGTTACACGGAGCTACTATGAGAAATTTATGGTCAGTAATATAAGGGCTGATGAAACTAGCCGACGTACGATGGATGTGATTTTTTTATAGGTGGGGGTCTGGGGGTCTATGTTATTTTTATGCGTGAGCGTTTCAGGGTTGGCCGTTTTGTTTGGTTAAGGGTTACGGTTGTTGTGAAAGTTATGTCGATGCTTTGATGTTTTGTAAGAACGTATAAAGACTAATATGAACACTCGTATTAGTCAATGTTGTTTATGTTGCCTACTAGTTGTAATGTTGGCATTAAAACTCTCTACAATTCTCTTCTGTTTGTTTGATGTTTTTAATTTAATTTGTTATCATCTGCCTAGCCTTTTCCCAACTAAATTGGTGTCGCCTTCCAGTGAAACCGGATTCAGCTGAATACTAGTGTTTTACGTGGAGCAGCTGACTACCAGACCTCCACAACCCATTAACTGGGTAACACGGTACTTCTTGGCAAGACTGAAATCAGATTTACTGGCTTTTGACAATCCGTAATGACTGCCAAAGATCTACAAATGACAACCGGGGCCAACGGCTTAACGTGCTTTCTGAGGCACGGAGGAAACTCGTTATGTTAAGACGGTCACCCATCCACAGACCAACCTTGGCAAGCGTTGCTTAACCTTCAAGATCGACCCGTGTGGCTGTTATTATTTAGCCACGAGCTCCTCCTTTTTAATTTAATTTGTATTCCAATTTAATCTTTAAAAAATTTAAATATAATGTAATGTAATTGTGGTTCGTCCTAATTTTTGATAAATTTCCAAGTTTGATTTTAGTTTAATTTATTTTAATTACTTATTATTTATTTGATTTGTTGACTGTTATGGATTGTTATTGTCAGAAATAAACGTTTTTGATTGTTTTTATTGATTACATTTTATCAATCAATCCTAATATTTATAATTCTTCCGTTACTGACTGACTTAGTGACTAAGTGACTGATAGGCAACGCACAGAAGAAATTATTGATCGTAGAAAGATGAAATTTGGCATGTCCCCAAGGATCCTCCTTGGAGAGTGTATGGGAGCACTAAGAGAGGATTTCTTGAAATCCCTACGGAAACGGGAAAAATGGGATGTATGAAGTCGCGAGCAAAAGCAAGTTTGTTAAAAAAAAATACTGTAGAGAACGAACAAATATCATATTGTTATGATGGACAAACCTTTAGAAATAAGTGAGAATTAGTCTCATATAATTTTTATGAATTTTTAAATATTAATCCATTTAGATCAATTATAATCCTCAAGGGCGAATTTCAGCGCAGCCTAGTCATCGGCGCGGGTGATATTAGCTTGAGACATTATAATGCACCAGTGCACTCTCTTTTCCCTCATTTTATTAGTCCAAATGGGGTAGCAATTCAATACGACCGGAGAGAAATCAGACGTAAGACTTACTGCTCCAAGGCATAGGGCTGTCACACCGAGAAATACATAGTGGAAAAACTTGAGAACACTGCCCAACTTGGAATTCGAACCAGAAGCCTCACGCTCAGCGGCCGGACTTACGACCGCTAGACCAATGGAGCTCTACCCGTTCCGCTTATTACATAGTACCTAACTACGGCACTAAACACCATACACTGTATATATTCTATTTTTGCACCTACCGATCATCATTCACAGCCCGAATTTGCACTGCTGAACATAGGCCTCTTTTTTCTTGTGCGAAACCCCCTCGTTCTTATGCCAGCCTCATCTAGGTTCTACCCTCAATGGTAACAATGTCATCCACCACCTCGCCGCCGGCCGACTAACACTTCTTCTTCCAGTCCTCGGATGCCACTCGGTCACTGCCTTACTCCATCTACCATCACCGTGTCTTGCAAGCGGGTCTAACAAGGCCACTTTAGTAGATCATATTAATCATAAAATAATCTGTCAAATTTCAATTTCTTCTTTATCGCTCAAGCATTAGGTTCAAGTTTGATTGGGAAAATTTGACAGTGACAGGTGGCTTGATGTGCTGGCTGATTCTGTGAAAGTGGCCTTTTTAGGCCACCAGTCCTACCCAGCTCCATTTTAGTTCCATAATTCGTGTTCCAATCTCAAAAACCTTCGTTCGTTCTTCGGACACCTACCGATACACCTGTCAATAAAACAAAATAAAACGACCACAAACAAAAGCACAACTAAGAACAAAACAATTCACAAACACATAGTGTTATCTAAGTTCCTCAATACATTATTTGTTCACGAATTCACTCACGTTCCGTTATCCAACGCTCGGTTGTCAGATGAGTGTAGTTCTGCGCACACCCTGTATACATCCCTATTATTTGTCACTGTTGCTTCCCATGGACCGGGCGATTTTTCTTGAGATGCTTCCTGTCGTTCTGCGAGTGTTTTGCTAGGAAATCGTTTGATTTGTGTCTTGAATTGTGGGGCTAAAGTGGACAAAGAGCTTTGGATTATGATTCAATGATTTTAGGTGAAATTGCTATGGCCATCACGACTGTAATCTGTATCTGCTAAGCCATTTCATCTACCTGCACTAGAATATTACAAGGCAACAGAAGTTGCAGGTCAGCCTAGCTGTTTTACTAATCTCTCCTGGCTTTACGTGCCTTGGGCAAAGAAGAGTCTTGATTCTGCTTAGTCTTGGTCACCCACCCACAGTCCTACCTCAGCAAGAATTTCGGCAAACCTTGTATATTAACCTGTGTGGTTATTTGTATATATTTGTTTTCTTAAAAAAAAAACAAAAATAACATTGTCAAAATATATTGTTACACTTAGTAATTAAAAAATTGAATGATCAGGCGAACAATATCGTACATAGGAGATGTTTTAAACCTAAATACACATTCAACATTAAAACAGCTAATTACTTAACTCTTTTTTTCATTGTACTTGCTTCTATCAAACTAATCTAATATAAACTAACTAATACTATAAATGCGAAAGTTTGGATGGATGTATGTTTGTTACTCAATCACGCCAGAGCGGCTGAACGGATATGTGTGAAATCTGGAACGGAGATAGATTATAGTTCGGAATTTAGCAAGATTAGTGACAGGCATAATTTTAACACTAGAAATAGGAACAAATTAGATCAACCCCGATTCAGATTGGCCAAAGTACACACTTCTTTTATGGGGTACTGTATTAAATTTTATAATAAAATACCAGTTGATATTCTCGAACTGAATGAGAGAAAATTTAAAGCATGCATAAAACGCACACTATGTAGACAAGCGTATTATAAACTGGAAGATTATATCCTCGATAAAAACGCTTGGCTAAATGCTGGTCCTGCTCCACAGTCACAGCTGCTTAGGTCCACTTTTTAGGTTTCTATGTTTTTATATTTGGAAGAGATGCTCGCTCCTTTAAGAGGTTCTTACATTATTTCGTTTATTTATTCTAATATACATACAAATTATATTATTATATTAATTACTTATTTATTCTTTTTGATGTAAGATCTTAATCGTTCTCTTTATTAATTTATTTTTCATTATTTGGTCAAAGACAACCATAGTTTTGTGTAAAGTAGAAGCATATTTTTCAAATTTTGTAAATGTGAGTACCATGAAACCGTTTACATTTTATGTGAGTGGTTGTAGTTTTACTTGTTGGACATGAGCGAGCATGGTGGTTGGGAGCATGTCATGCTCACTCAAATGTCTCGCTGATGGCGGCGCGTGGGTTTGATCATTCGGTTCCCTTCGAAATGGTTGAGCTGAAGGGTGCCGATACACGCGTCATGTTCGTGAACAGGCGCCGTCGGTTGGGACTGGTCATCTCTTAACTGCCATTGGCTTGTTTTAATCTTTATATTTAAAATTCTTATAATAAGCCCTTTTTTTTTCCTTTGCATTGTCCTCACATGCAGAAGCAACAAGTATATGTAACTTGAAATTTTGTAAAACCATAACATGATTTAAAAGAGTGTCCGTGGAGTTTCTTGCACGTTCTTCTCCATAGAGATCTACGCTTTGGAACGTGCAAATAGCTTCCATGTTTTTGACTGACCGACCTTGACGTTTCAAAAGTGCCTGTGAATGGTTTATTTGAAATAAAATGCTTTGAATTTGAATTTGAATTTGAATTTGAATTTGAATTTGAATAGCACATAGGCTACTTTTTATTCCGAGAGTATGTGCCCTAGGGATCACGCGGGCGAAGCCGCTGGCAGAAGCTAGTCATACATAATCCCTACTACCAATAAACTTAAACGCCAAAAATTAATATGAAAGGGAAACCCCACTGTATTAAACCAAAGCCACAAACACGTATCAACGTTCGCCGGCGTTTGTCTCAAAAAGGTTTTCTCTCGGAAAAGAACCTGTTACCCGTACGACACTCGGCACGACATTCGCAAACACTCCTGACTGTGAGAGCTCACTTGTGAGTCGGCACAAAGGCCACATGTCACACCGTTACGTAACAGAACCGTTACGTAATTCGAGACGTGTTATGAGATTAGAGGTTAGAAAATAAGAATTGCTCAAAAATGATTAACAAATTCAATGATTAAGACTTGTCTATCAACAGCTAAGTACATTTGCTTAATGTTATCATAATTAGGTTACTGCGTGTGATAGAATTCAAGATTTAATAGATCTTCCACACACTTACGGGTCGAATAGTTCGATAAAAATGGTAATGATTGTAAATTCTAGTGGAATATTTGGATTTGTTTGTTAAATTGTATATATATTTTTTTACTATTGTTAGGAACGCGTTTAACCACTATCTCACCTGATGGTAAGTGATGATGTGGTCGAAGATGGAGCACACTTGCCTAGAAGTAACCTATTCACTCTTGACTTAAAGACTCCCAGGTTGTCAGGGTATCAGGAAACACAGAATCTTGCAGGGAATTTCACTCCTTAGCTGTATGCACTATGAATGTGTTCCCAAAACGTTTTGTGCGTGTGGGTGAGTCCACCATGTACCGATGTTGCGTCTCCGTTCATCATGGTAGACCTTTATTTAACCCCAACAAGCTCAAGTTGGTCAGTTAACGGCACGGTTGCACCTCGGAAAGATGGAGCTGGGAGGAATTGGTCCTTTTGGCAGAAAATAAACACGCTTGGGTCTTAGCAGCATTGAACTTGACCAGAGTTCTTCTTGATTATGTGTTTTTGACAATGTTTTATTATAACAAACGACGTTTACTGAGATTATGGTTTCTACAACTGAAGCATTTGCAAAATTATTGCCTTATCCTGGAACCTATCACTATAACTAGATATGGCTATCTCAGTAGCCCATGAGGCTTATCTACACGTTATAATTGGTTGTTTTAACACTTGCACGATCAGAAACTTTTGCGCAGCCTCCTTATACAATCACCTAGACGCCTTCAAAGATTGGGCTTATAAAGCTTAATAAACAACTGACACTAAAACTTGACAAACAAATAATATTTTTATCTCTCAATGTTACGCTGCGGTGTAAGCCGAGGTTCCCATTAAAGGCACAGTCTTCACACCGGGCTTACTTCACACGTAGCCGCAAGAAATAAAATGCGCTTGGTAAAGATCGAGCGGCGCCATTTCATGAGATTTACTTGCCTGCTATACCTAAAATATATTTGAGTGTTGAGAAGCTTGACTGTCTATTGTATTGAGTAGCAAAACTTATAAACTTAAAGTAACTTCACTTTTTTTAACTTCCTGAAAATTCCTCCAACTTTTTACTTTGTACCTTATGAATCCTCAGTAGCAGCCCGCAGGTTAAACTTGTGCTCGGTTGATAAAAATTATAATAGTAGACTCCCCTCTTATTACGAGTACATACATATACATGGAACTTTTTTTACAGCCTATATTGTTGATCTACTGCTGAGCAAAGACCTCAGATCCTGCCAGGTATTCTATTCCTGAGCCACCCTAAACTAGCCCTTATAGTTGCACCTAGATCGTGTTGGTAGCTCTTTCTAGGACGGCCTTGGCATTGCCTTCCATCCGTATATGGTACTTGAACATTATTTTTAACCAGCGCAATCTGGGAAAACAACAGGTTCTGCCTAACACTCGGCAAAGTTACCTAGCAACATGTTATGGTTGTTACTTGGATCCTGATTCACCTAGTCAGGTCTCTCGACTCTATTATTCACGATTAAGGGTGCCTCTCCATTTGCGCGGAGCGAGGTAGCGAAGCGGAGAAAAGGGTAAATATTAACCAATCATGACTGTCAAAATGTCAGCGATCCAGATGGTGTGGAGATCTTATGCAATTTAAAATTTCTCCGTATCTCCGCTGCCTCACACTGCTGAAATGGGCAGGCACCCTAACCCACTATTTTTTAAATAAACAAATATCAAGGCAAATCCTTGAAAAAGTACAAGTAAACAGGAGACAATAAAAGACAATGAAATGGTCAAAACTGCTCTTCAGTCCAATCAATATTAGCCCCAGCAATAAATCGTCATTGCCGACAACGCGAGACATCAAAGTGACCATGCGCAGCCATTTTTTTCCTGCTCATCCACCCATAACGCTAAGCTCATGACCCCTAAACGTCTGAACCCAACGTAAGCGTTCCGACAAAGCCTCTAACTCATTCCTGCCTGGCTCTGTACAAATGTCCTAGCCTCCTAGGTCTAGAACGTGACCGACCTTTACTAGTAAAATATATTAAGGGTATTACACGCAGTAAACTGTTTTTGTTGTTAGGTAACCTTAGGTCACGTTCTCATTTGGACTGGATCGTCCGTCGTATGAAGGAATATTTTGTGTATGAGAAATTATGGCATCTTCAATTATATTGTGGAACTTATTAGAATACTGCATGTAATCTGTTATTATGTTGATTTTCTCGTTTTTAACATTAAAGCTGAATAAGGGAGCTAAATTAGGAGCCGCACAGGTCAATCTCCAAGGTTAAGCAAAATCAAGCTTGCCGAGATCGCTCTGTAGATGGGTGGTGATCTTATCATACCGAGACTCCCCCGTGCCTCAAAAAGCACGTTAAGTCTTTGGTTCTGGTTGTCATTTTTTAGATCTTTGGTAGCCGTTAAGAATTATCAAAAGCCACAAAAATTTGACATAAGTCTTGCCAAGAAGTACTGTGTTACCCAGTTACTGGGTTATCGAGGTTAGATAGGCAGTCGCTCCACGTAAAATAATGGTATTTAGCTGAATATGGTTTGACTGAAAGCCGATCCCAATGTGGTTTTGAAATGGCTAGGCAGATGATGATGAATAGTAAAGCGCTTTCTCAGAAAATAAGTTAGCGTACCATTTTCTCCTCATTGCCTCAAAATAAAAAATACGAAGCATCGTCTGTTGGTTCAGGGGCACTAGATAAAAATTACCACTAAAGCAAAGAAAACATAAAGAAGTTTACTAAAGCTCGCTAACATTTAAACGTATCATAATTTTACAACATAATAATAACACCGAAAATTTCCAAGACACCGACAAAAAATTGCAGTACAAACTTTGCTCTAAAAAATCAACCAGTCTCGAAAAACGTTCCAGCGTTATCCAATGAGTGTAAGCCCTTAGGTAACCTTTTGTACCGAACAACAGAAGACATAAGGTAGTTTGGGTGTCGACGTAATCCTGTTTATTCTTCAGTTGCCGATGGGAACGTGAGTGCCCGCGGCTTTTTGCTGTTTGTGTGAGCTAGATTAGATAAATTATATTAAGCGCAAAGCGAGTCAGTTTTGTGGATATTTCGCGGGTGCATCTGTGAAGCAAGTATTTGGAATTGACGCAATTTGTCGTAATTTTCCACTACCGTTTCGGGTTGCACTAAATGGTTAGAGTGGTTGCGTTTCTATTGTTTATATGCGTAGCGACAGATGTTTAAATTTAAACAATAGGATTGTTCGATTTTAACTTACGAGTAGCAAAGATAAGAGAGCTTCGTCAAGTTAAGCTTAAAATCAAACAATCCTTTTAGTGGAACTAAACTCATCTATAGCAACGGGACGCAGCTTAGCACATATTGTGGGTTTTTACTACTCGTAATAATAATAATGAGAGCTGGTAACTGTTCCACTTCAGGGCAGACTTTTCTCAAATAGGTTAAGGCCTGAGTATGAATCACTCGCTTTCTCAATGCCAGTCGGTATTGTCTACTGAATTAGCAATTATGTAGATAAAAAGTTTGCACCTGGGTAAAAAACTATTAACAAAGGGCACATACGTCTTGGCACAAAATAACGCAGAGTGTAAAAAAAATCATTTTCATTTTTTAATTTAGAATCACCTACGAAATAAACTAGACTGGTTGACTGGTAGAGGATGCCTTGTTGCATAAAGTCCACCTGTGTACTACTACAACAATTGCATGTGCTTTGTTATTAAACTACAGTATAGGTAGGCACAGAGGAGCTTGTGGCTATAGAATAATAGCCGCACAGGACGATCTTCAAGGTTAAGCAACGCTTGCCAAGGTTGGTCTGTGGATGGGTGACCATTTTAATAACGATTTTCCTCCGTGCTTCAGAAAGCACGTTAAGCTGTTGGTCCCGGCTGTCATTTGTATAACTTTGGCAGTCGTTACGGATTGTCAAAAGCCAGTAAATCTGACTCCAGTCTTGCCAAGAAATACCGTGTTACCCATTTATTGGATTGTGGGGGTCTGGTAGGCAGCGGCTTCACGTTAAATACTGGTATTCAGCTGAATACGGTTTGACTGGAAGCCGACCCCAATATAGTTAGGAAAAAGCTAGGTAGATGATGAGTGTAGGTAGGCACAATATTTGCCTTTCCACTTCAACAGTACAGTCCCATCTGAGTCTTCCAATTTCTGTGCCAGCACCGGTCCTCCACGCTCCTCCACGCTTAGTATTCAGTGCCATTACCGTAATCCGTCGGGCCGCGGTCCGCGCGCAATAAGCATTACAATTTTAGCTTTGTCTCGCTAGGTGACGAATATGCGCTCTTATATTGTTGGCTTATTTAGATTTACGCTTATTTAGCTACTGAAAATGGCTGAATTTAGTTATTATTAGCAAGTTAAGCAGTCAGTTTTATAGGTATTTGATTTGTGAAAACACATAACATACTAGCGTTTACGGCGGCGATCACGTTAAGTAGCCTAAGACCGTCTCCAGGGTCCTCTTTATACCATAATTCATTACAATATTAGTCAAGATGGCTAAATTTGATTATCAGCAAGTTATGAGTTCAGTCTTAGATACACAGTGGTTAGAGTCAGTTCATTGTCCATTTAGTTGCTAAAAAAACGGGTGCTAAAATTAGGGTAATTCTTTTTTAGTCACTTCTTAGCTTGTCTGATCAGATCAAGGCGAAAAGGACTCACGGTGACCACTGCCCTGAGAAAAACTGAAAACAGAGTAATTTGGAAGTAGCTCTTCAGCTTTCCTCTCATGATCTTGTCAAGATGTTGATAAAAGTAGAGAATACCCAGAGGCTTGAGTCCCAGCAATGGAATCATTAAACGCTGATTCAGAATTCGCTTTACAGCGATGAAAAACGGACCATTAACAGACACAATAATCGTTACAAAAACACTACATTAATATCGTTTGTTACCCGTGAGTTGAGTACTCATACCGAACCGTAAACACTCATAAATCCTCCTTATTTAACATTCATCCCGAAACGTAAACAAATTATGAAAATATTACCAACTCTTTTTTCACACAGCCCAAATGCAAATGACATATTAAAAGTTATTTAACCATCTGCCTTCGGGACTCACCCTGGGAAAAGGGAACTGGGAACTGTGTATTATTTTAAATGCGGTCTGAACGACCCACGGGAACAATTTGCATCCAACCCGCGCATTTAACCCCCTTGCTCCGTTCACGTGGATTTTTTTACCCCGTACTCTGTTTGCATACAATTTCCTCTCAGCAAACGATAATGGTGCTAAGTGGTCCTCGGTAATTTTATAATAATATCGAGGAAATTCGCGCGAGAAATATTATAAAGTGGAAGACAAAGATTGGAGCGAAATTGGAGTTTGAAGGAAGAAATAAGAAGTAGTTAAGTACATTAATTAGCTTTGATGGACGTAATTTGAAGCGACTGGAGTTAAATCCCCATTATTTTCTTATTAATTGTAAGTTACTTTATTCCTTTGAATGGCCAGTGTTACTAACTGGGATTTATGTAAGTTTTTTTTTAATCAATATCGTAGATATCAGGGAAACAGTTTGAATATGTTCAAATAAATAGTTCAAAATAACAGATTTTCTAATTACCTACGGAAAAACATTCGTGGGTATTTTTCATACTTTTTTTTTTTTGGAGGACGTCGTACATTTATTGACGGATCGGTGTCAGATTTCTGTCTGCAAGAGAGAATCTACTTAGACAGCTTGAAATAAATATGCATGTTCCATCATATTTTGTCGTCACCTAACTCTAGAGCTGCTCATAGTCTAAAATTTAAGCTTGTGTCGTTAAGTTACTTACATAATTATAAGGTCCGATAAGACTGGCTTGTAAACCTGTATAAAAGTCCCTGATAATAAATAAATAGGAAAAAAAACATTATTTACTTATAATTTAATGGGCTTGCTATTGACATCGATCACGCCTGATGGAAAAAGTGGACGAGGTCTGTAATGGAATGAGCGTGCCCAGAAGATGCCTGTTTACTCTTGCTATGAAGGCAGACAGGTTATATGTGGAAGAAATACAGACGCTAGCAGAGAGTTCCACAATTTAGCTGTGCACATAATGAATGTAAAGGAGAAGTGCTGAATACGACTAGTCGGGATATCGAACAAGTACGGACAGTACCCTGCAGTGCGTTTGGTATTCCGGTAGTAAAAGGGCGATGGTGGAATCAGATCGTAGAGTTCCATTAAGTATTATGTACCCTCAAACGGATTCCCAGAAAAAAAACCTCTCATTGATGTTAACAATGAAAGTATAATGATTCAAAAAAACGCCTGAAACTTTTCAGAGGTAACCTTACGTTGAGACCTGAAGTACGAATGTGTCCGACATTTTTCAGAGCTGTAATTGATCAGTTCAGTTATTGAAAGCTGCGCCAATTTCCACGGTGACTGCTTTCAGGGAAGTTGCTTTGTGGTAGGTAGATGTTACTTGCCTAAAGTAATAGAAAATGTCAATCATCATCATCGTCTACTTAGCCTTTTGGGGTCGGCTATTAGTCAAACCGGATTTAGCTGAATACCAGTATTTTACACGGAGCAGCAGCTTACCAGACCTCCACAATCCATTGACTGGGTTACACGGTACGTCTTGGCAAGACTGGTGTCAGGTAAATATAAAATATAAAAAGTCAATGGATTTAAAAAAATATAGGTTAAATGTATTTAATGAAAGTATTTAGAACACAGATTAAGCAGTAGACTTAATATTCCTATAAATTAAAATACGAGTTGTTATTTCAGTTTTAATAAGCCAATCCATGCAGGGAATATGCATGAAAAACATATTTATCATTTATTAAATTTTATCTGAAAATATACAAAAATATAATACTATCAGTGAAAATAGAATCAAAATTACTCGAAAAACGAAGGAGATATGATTATTTTAAACAAATATTTCTGTCCCTCTCGCGAAAACGCTATTTTCTGTGGCAGCTGTATAGGCGTCATGGACGATGACGTCAAAGTTTACATAGGACTTCTCTTTCTAATTGTAATCTTTGAAGCTTTATAACTTCATCGCTGATGAACGTATTTAAAAAATAATTTCATGATTGTTTACTAGAGCTTATAAGTATTTCATTTTGCAAATAAAAAAAATATCATGCATATTCCCTAATGGTTGGTAAATGTGCGGTCTAAAACCTCAAGTTTACATTGTCGGCAGAGTTTTGTTTGAATCACAGAAACCAAAGTATTGGCTTACTTCTGAACATTTATAGATTCGGCATTAGTTTTATAACAACCCCAACAATTTATTTCTTATATTTTACTAGCTTTTGCCCGCATTATGGAGACAACGACTGTCGCAACCCAGCGCTGGGCTCGCCATAATTGCGGCGATAAGTCCCCTCTTTGAGGAGTGGCTAGAGCGGCGCCACGGCGTCCTTACCTTCCGCTTGATGCAGGTACTCACCGGACACGGTTGTTTCGGGAGGTACCTGTTTCGGATACGGGGCGGGAGGATACACTCGGGTGTCAACATTGCGAGGATCACCCAGAGGACACGGTGGAGCGGTGGAGGTCTGCCCTGCTTAAGCGGAGCACCGCCATGTCCTCGTCGAGGCGATTTGTGGCGGCGATCTCTCGCGTCCGTCCCTGATTTAAGCCGTGGTCCGGAGTGAGGAGACATGGGAAACGTTCACCTCCTTCTGCGAAGCAGAAATGCTAGCAAAGGAGGAAGCCGAACGTGTGAGAGAGAGGGAAACCTCACGCCCCAGCCGCCGCAACAGAAGAAGACGCCCCGGGCGTCGCGAGTCGCAGGGCGATTCTCGGCCACTGTAGGCGCGGGCCTGCGGACGGCGAACTCTGGGTGGCTTGCCTTCTGATCAGAACCAGGCCCGGGTTGACAGCGCGCTGTGTTCCACGCGCACCTCAAAGAGCTGTCAGCACAAAAGACGGGGCCTGCTAGGGCCAGTGCCTGCTGGGGCTGCGGACTTCATTCGAACGAGGCATCGTACCCTGGAACGCAAAGGGGGATGGGTTTTAGGCAGTGAGAGTCTGACACTCCCGTCTGTTTTACCCAAAGCAGGAGGAGTCATTTGATGAATTCCCAAACTTAACAAAAAAACAAAGCTTTTGCCAGCGACTTTGTACGCGCATATCCCTTTTTTCCCGCTATCTTAAGAACTTCGGTGCTACCCTACCTCTCTTAGTGCTACCCTACACTCCCCAAGGACTCTTACACTCACTACATGCCAAATCTCATTTATCGTCTATCAGTCAGTCAGTAACGGGAGAATCTATATAAATACTAATATATAAAGCTGAAGAGTTTGTTTGTTTGCTTGAATGTGCTAATCTCAGGAACTCCTAGTCCGATGTGAAAAATTATTTCTGTGTTAGATAGCCCATTTATCGAAGAAGGCTATAGGCTATATATCATCACGCTAAGACCAGTAGGAGCGGAGCAGTAATAAAAATTGTGACGCAGACGAAGTTGCGTGGCTCAACTAGTTTTATATAAATTCATATTTAGATTACTCGTCGTCAACCTTTCTTTATAGTTTTAGCTACAGCATATTAAAACATGAGCATAAACAAAATAAAACATTATAACTCTACCCAGCATGATTTCAATGAGCTCACTCAAAAACATAAAATTAATCTGTTCCCACATTTTCTCCCAGCTACTTACCGTACGTCAGCAGGCGCGCGGCCATCGAGAAGTTTAATTAAAGGTGAACGAATAAGGTGTAATATTTCTCTCTGGGCAGAGCGCAGGCGCAGCTATTAACATCCACATCTGAAAGGGGATTTAATCTTATTATGGGTTTTATAAATATTGGCGTTAATGATTTAATTCAACTATATGTACATTAGTGGTGTTATTTTTTATAAAAACCAGCCAAGTGTGAGTCGAACTTGCACACGAAGGGTTCCGTACCATAAACCTTAATTTTTATTATTTATTGTTATAGCGAAAATAAAAATACTCAAACTGTGAAAATTTCAACCATCTACCTATAACGGTTCTTGAGATACAGCCCGCTGACAAACAGACGGAAGGATGAATCGACAGACGGACGGACGGACAGACAGCAGAGGCTTAGTAATGGGGTTCCGTTAGTTACCCTTTGGGTACTGAACCCTAGAAATTAATTTCATAAAAAATATGTAAAAGCGCGTATAAAAAGGGAAAAGGAGAGGAATTTATTGGGCAAGTAAAAGTTGGTAACTTGGGTGGTACATGTGCGTTTTATTTGGAGGGACCTGTGTGTTATAGAAACAATTGACCAAGTGCGAGTCGGACTCTCACACGAGTGGTTCCGTACCATAAACCTTATGTTTTATAACATACACAATCTGTGAAATTTTCAACTATCTACCTATTACGGTTCTCGAGATACAGCCTGCTGACAGACAGATAGACGGATGGACAGACGGACAGTGGAGCCTTAGTAATAGGGTTCCGTTGGTTACTCTTTGGGTACGGAACCCTAAAAAAACGAAATTGAAATGACATATTTTATCTAAGCAAGTGTCAAGCCAAGTTGTAAGTTTTTGCCCCTTTTCGCATTCATTTCATATTTTATTGACCTGTTTGATAAATCAATAACTCTGCTTTTATTTAAGTTTTTTGACATTTATTAGTATATTACTTAATATTGTATGTATTTGTTTTATATTATTATGTGTGTCTATTAATATTATTTATGATGTTTGTACACTGACCGCCTTAAATCTAACTTCTTTAGTTCAGTCCATCCAAAGGTTGTCTGTAAGAGATTGCCCTGTGCGATAAGACCGCCCATTGTACACTAGTTTTTATAAGCGTTTTTATTGTGCTCGTCATGAGGTGTACAATAAAGTGTATAAAAAATAAATAATAAATAAAACCTGTCCAAACCGCGGGTAAGATTAGTCGTACTTATTTTTAGGGTTCCGGATCAAAAGGGTAACCAACGTTACCCTATTACTAAGCCTCCGCTGTCCGTCCATCTATCCATCTGTCCATCCGTCCAACCGCCCGTCTGTCTGTCAGCGGGCTGTATCTCATGAACCGTTATAAGTAGACAGTTGAAATTTTCAGTGTATTTCTATTGCCTATTAAAACAACAAATAAAAAAAGATAATTTTTTCAAGTTTTTTCGGTTTACGTTACGGAACCCTTCATTACAGACTCCGACTCGCACATGACTCGTTTTTTAACCGACTTCAAAAAGGAGGAGGTTCTATGTGCGACTGTATGTATTTTTTTTATTCATGTTAATATTAGAACGCATTCTTACAAATACCAAAATATAATCAAAATAACCTCTAAAACACACGCGTGGGAAAAGAAACCCGCGATCTCTTTTGCGCTACAACTAAAACAATTTCTCCCACTCTATAAATTGTTGTCAATTTGTGCGAGTGCAACCCTGATCGACGCCGCATCTGTTGTTCAAACAAGTTTGTATTTGTTCCGACACCTTTCAAACGACATCGCTACATACTGTGGACGGTATTTTTTGCTGTTTTGTATTGGAAAAGTGTCATTGATTCAACAGTTTTCTTCTGTGAACACTTTACTCTTAACAATTTTGTTTCGTTTGGTTTTTTTAATTTAAACGTTGTCCCACACAAGGACTTTCTCCTGCATTGTGAGACTTCACAAATATACAAACTCACTTGCACAAACACCCAGACCCGAAAGAACTCTCTGAAGGCCATACAAATTTTTGTTCCTATGCCAATTGCTCAACCACTGCGTCAAGCGTGTAGTGTCATAGGTGTAAAATACCAACAGCTGGTTAATAATATAAAGCAGTCTGCTGTAATGTTTGTTATTCAAAGCCCGACTTCGCCCACTGCTGGATATGGCCTCTCATTGCCTCATGTTCAACAAAGTCTCACATTCAATAGCAACGACATCCTCTGCCCATCTCTCTAAGTACTTAAAAAGTATAACATGTTTGTAAAGTTATAAAAATGTAATTTATTCTTAGTAAGGTTACTAGCGTTTTTGAAGTTATCATAACGTCGGATTTTTAGGTCTTCCATCTCCCTGGTTCATCAATATTAATAGTAGATTCTGTCATCAGCCTAGCCTTTTCCCAACTATATTGGGGTCAGCTTCCAGTCATGCCGAATTTTGCTGAATACCAGTATTTTACGAGGAGCGGCTGCCTATCAGACCTTCACAATCCATTAACTGGGAAACACGGTACTCCATGGCAAGACTAGAGTCAGATTTAGTGGCTTCTGACTATACGTAACGACTGCCAAAAATCTGCAAATGACAGCCGAGACCAACGGCTTAACGTGCTTTCCAAGGCACGGAGGAAACTCGGTTTGTTTAGATGGTCACCCATCCACAGACCAACCTTGGCAAGCGTTGCTTAACCTTGAAGATCGACCCGTGCGGTTGTTATATCTAGCCACGAGCTCCTCAAATTAACAGTAGTTTCGATGTTTCTCACATAAAGCCGAAAATCAGCAAAGAAATACCTGTTACTTGTACAAAGCACCTATCTATGCTAAAAAGTTGGTTCCATGTTGGTATCATGACGTTGTGCTACAGTTTCTAAGTTCAACAACAACTAATATTTCGTATAGCTGCATAACTGTTTTGTGTCCTCTGTCTTGCAAATCTTAATCTTATCTCTTGAACAGGCTCCTTCTGGGTAGGCTCACTCCTAAGCGTTTCCAAACGTTTTTTATAATGCGCACAGCAAAGGAGTAGAACTTTCTGCCTGCATCTTTGTTTTCGAACGCTTACAACCTTATGCTTTTCAAAGTTAAAGTGAACAGGCTTCTTCTGGGTAAGCTCGTTCCATGGTAGACTTTGTCTTAGTCATCTCTGACATAGGCTAGAGTCTAGAGCAAACCCATTACAAATAAATAAAAAAATCTTAACATTGGCATATTACAGGCTATCTGCATACTTTTCCACGCTTACGGACCAATGCAAAACCCAAGTGCTTCACAATTATAATACACTCAAATTTTCATCAAACCTTGCCGTCCAGAAAAAACACAACAGCACAGCACCAGCATCACAAACAACAAAATAAAATCTACCTAGGTACTGCCTACGTTAAAACGCACTTCCTCCTCCAGGCTACAAGGGGGAGCTGCGGGGCGAGGGGGAGGTGTTGGAGGGGGGATCGCGTCCGTCCCTTGTGACTTAATGAGCTTTCTGCCTGTGTTGACTCGTTTGCAATTAACCCCATCAAAGGAGACGGAAGGCGTCTACTCGGATAGTTTTTAGAAAGTTCCTGTGAGCATTGTTTTCTAGCTCATCTCTGATGTTGCTGATTATAAGCGAAGGACTAATGAGATTAAATGTTAGCTTCTATCACATGGGAAATAAGCTTTTGTTCGTTTGATCCCTTGGTGCATAACGATGCTGCAAGGGATCAAACGAACGTAAGTTACGGATCGTTTCTTTGGTGCCCTCTTAAAACACACGCTTAGTTGTGTTTCAAAGTAAAGAAGAGGGAGAAGAGAAGAAAAGTAATACAAAAAAACTGGTCAATAGCGAGTCGGACTTGCGCACCGAGGGTTCCGTATCATCATATAAAACGGGAAATGTTTTTAAATTTTCATCGCCTAAATTCGTCAGAGAATTCTAACACTGCGGTGTACTACTCTGTCAAGAAAGTACCAGGAAAAGATCAATAATACACAAAATGTCTGTTATTCATCCAAATTTATTTTATCACCTTCAAAGTATGCTCCTTTAGAAACGATACACTTGCGCCAACGAATAATCCATTCATCAAAACATTTTTTAAACGCTGCTTCCGGAATTGAGTTCAGTTCTCGCCGCGAATTCTCCTTTATGTCTTCTATCGATTGAAAACGGGTGCCACGAAGTGGTAATTTGAGTTTAGGAAAAAGAAAAAAGTCAGCAGGAGCCATATCTGGTGAATATGGTGGTTGCTGGATGGTATTTGTTGAGTGTTTGGTTAAAAATTCGTTCACAATGATAGCCTTGTGCGAAGGCGCATTGTCGTGGTACAAAATCCAGCGTGGTGCAGAATTTTCTTTCCTCAAATCTGGCCTTTTTCGTCGAATTTGCTCTCTTAAACGCCGCATAACGCTCAAATAATATTCTTTATTTACCGTTAGACCTTCCGGTAAGAATTCAGAGTGCACAACACCGCGATAGTCAAAGAAAACAGTCAACATGACTTTGACTTTTGATCGACTTTGGCGTGGTTTTTTCGGTTTCGGTTCAGTTGGAAGGCGCCACTCCGAAGCTTGTTGACTAGTTTGCATGTCAAACTCGTAAACCCACGTCTCGTCACCAGTAACAATGCGTTTCATGAATGTTGGGTCCGAACTGACTCGTTCTAGCATGTCCTCAGCGACTTTCATGCGATTGAGTTTTTGGAGAAAATTCAGATCTTTTGGGACTAGCCGAGCAGCAAAATGTTTCATACCCAAATGATTAGTTAAAATGGTACGGTTCGACTCGTGAGATACAGAAAGTTCGGCGGCTATCTCTCTCAGAGTTGAATGGGGATTTTCAGTCACTATTTCCTTCACTTTTGCGATGTTAACTTCAGTTGCAGACGTTGACGGCCTACCAGAGCGAGGCAAATCTTCCATCACATCTCGACCGCTTTTGAACGCTTTGAACCACTCATAAGCACGAGTTTTTGATAAATTCGATTCACCGTAAGCCTTCTGTAACATTTTCAGTGACTCCGAACACGAAATTCCATTGGCGATGCAAAATTTAAGACAAACTCTTTGTTCGATATTTTTGTCCATTATGAAATTCGCAATACACACTATATATGATATTACTAAAACCAGCACTGTATTTAATATAAATAACAGATGCAACTCAAACTCCGCGCCAAAATGGAAAACAGTTGTGCCAATCTAACAACTACAAAAAAAACAAAAATTTGAATTTGGAGCCATAAACAAATCATCCATTCCCGATACTTTTTTGACTGAATGTATATTGCAGTTTTAGTTCAGCGACATCTCTTGACCGATCGAGACATCGTTTTATTTTTCAATAATTTTTACATAAATAACATAGAATAATCTCAGATTTTTTCTTTGCAAACATCGGGGGGGAATGGTCAATTTTTTTTAAGTTTTCGTCAAAAGTCGAAAACCATAAGGCCTAAAAACAGGAAAATATGTTTAAGAATGTGCAAATAGCCTTCTTTCATATGCCCGCTCTAGTAGACCCACTTCGAATTTTTAAGATCTCTGTCAGCCGCTGTTGCAAAAAAAATACATTTTTTTTTTGTTTTTTGCAAAATAGTTGATCAAACGTCATATATAACTGATCCAAAGTCATATCCAGCTGTGACAGATGGACAAACGTAGTCACAACATAAGGGTTCCTTTTTACCATTTTGGTACGGAACCCTAAAAAGATAATTCGTTCAAGATTGTAAGAATTCTGTTCTTATAGCTTTTTTCCAGTGTTGGATTCAGTTGCGACACGAAATAAGACAACAAAACCTAAAGCAAACAAACTGCAAAATATTCGATAGATGTTTGAAACTCAATCACGTCAGAACGTTTGAACGGATATTTATAAAATTTGGGGCAGAGGCAGATTATAGTCTGGAATAACACATAGGCTACTTTTAATCCCAGGAGTAGGCTCCCTTGGTAGAATTTCCAAATACCACGCGGGCGCAGCCGCTTGCAGAAGCTAGTACATTATTAATCTCTGCCGCCCGCGGCTCTGCCCGCGTGAATGAATTAAACTAGCTTTTGCCCGCGATTTCGTACGTGCATATCCCGTTTTTTCCCATTCCCATGGGGATTTTGGGAAATCCTTTCTTAGTGTTCCGTACACTCCCCAAGGAACCTACATGCCAAATTTCAGCTCGCTACAACCAGTAGTTTCGGCAGTGGGTTGTCTGTCAGTCTCTCAGTCACACAAAACAGTTAGGAACGAAGTAATCTATACTAATATATAAAGCTAGCGTTTGGCTGTTTGTTTGGTTGTTTGTTTTTAGCTTGAACGCGCTAATCTCAGAAACTACTGGACCGATTTGAAAAATTCTTTCAGTGTTAGATAAGCCATTTATTAAGGAAGGCTATAGGCTTTATATCTTCACGCTAACACCAATAGGAGCGGAGCAGTAATGAAAATTGTGACGCAGACAAAGTTGCGTGGGTCAACTAGTTATATATATTAGGAAGGATAATTAAGTATAAGTATAAAAATAAAACCCCCCCCCCGCCTTTTGTGGGAGGCCTAGGTCCAGCAGGGGATGTCTTGCGGCTGTTATGATGATGATGATCAAAATATAGAGAGGAGCTCGAGGCTAGATAATAACAGCCGCACGGGTCACTTGCCAAGGTTGGTCTGTGGATGGGTGACCATCTTAACATACCGAGTTTCCTCCATGCTTCGGAAAGCACGTTAAGTCGTCGGTCCCGGCTGTTATTTGTAGATCTTTAGCAGTCGTTACGGATAGTCAGAAGCCAGTAAATCTGACCAGTCTTGCCATGAAATATCGTGTTACCCAGTTAATGGGCTGTGGAGGTCTGGTAGGCAGCCGGTCCTTGTACAATATTGGTATTCAGCTAAATTCAATATTTTACGTAACTGGAAGCCGACTGGTTGGGAAAAGACTAGGTAGATGATGATGATGTTAAAAATATAGATTTCCACTTATAATAAAAGAATATAAGCAAGAATAACTCCAAACATTTCATAAACGAGTCTCCAATCAAAAGTGCATGCAATTTAGATTGGAGACTCGTTCCGTACTACATCAGCACTCCATAACAATTAAGTTGTTCTGTAAAATGAACGCCATTATTCCAATGGCGGTCGATTGTTCCAAATGTCCGGCCGTTTATACGAATGTTAAGAGCTTGTTCAATTTTCAGTCGATAATTAGCTGTTTAAAGAGTAAAAGAGGAGTTTGGGAGTAAATAATAACAGCCGCATGGGTTGATCTTCCAGGTTAAGCAATTCTTGTCAAGGTCGGTAAGTGGATGGGCGAGTCACTTAACATACTGAGATTCCTCCGTGCTTCGGAAAGTACAAAAAGTAGTTACCAGCTGTCATTTAAAGATCTGTGTCAGTTGCCTTGGATAGTCAGAAGTCAAATAATCTGACACCAGAGAAGCTAAAAAGACCTCTTCAGGAGTTTTATATTAGAATCATAACATTAATCACGCCAAAATCTGTCAAATTTCATTTTCATCTTTATCGCTAACGCTTTAGGTTCAAGATTGATTGGGAAAATTTGACAGTGACAGGTAGCGTGATATGCTTTCTGATTCTGCTAAAGTGGCTTTTTTAGGCCACCAGTTCCGCCAAGGTATCGTGTTACTCAGTAGTTAGGTTGTGCAGGAGGTCAGATAATCACCATCGTTATTTTCATCATTATATCAGCCGAAAGACATCCACTGCTGGACATAGGCCTCCCCCAAGTGTCGTTGCAACGACCGGTCCTATGCGCCTCGCATCCATCGGCTACCCGCGACCCTCACCAGGTCATCAGTCCACTTTGTGGGAGGCTGTCCTATGCTGCGTCTTCCGGTACGCGGTCGCCACTCTAGAACTTTTCGGCCCCATCGACCATCTGATGTCCTTCTATGTAAAATACTGATAGAATGTTGACTTCGATTAGACTCCAAGCCCACCTAGACATATTGGGAAAAGGAAAGGTAGATTGATCGAAAATCTTCTCATTAATTAGTCTATACAGATACAGCTTTCGCTATCAGAAAAATAAAAAACAAATATTGAACGACAGTTTCTTAGTTTCTTTAAGGTTGAGAAATCATCAAATGACTCCTTTCAAGGAGCTGAAGGGAGTGTGAGATTCTTACTGACTTAACCTATCCGTGTTCCTCCTAATGTCTTTTGCGTTCCCGGGTCTCGGTGACTAAAATTAATTCCGCAAATTGGATCAATATTACACCTATGTATCTCATCTTGCACCAACAAAGGAAACTGTCGGCAACAAAGTTTTATAATAGCTAGTACTTTAGTATTTCATTTCGAAACAGAAAGACGATCCTCAGTCCTAAGTAAACATTAATTAAATTACGTAAACATTTAATTAACCAATAACGGAAAGTACAATCATCTCCAATGTACAATCACAAACAGAAGTGTTTCAAATAAATTTGAGTTAAAGTCAAATGAAAGATGGGACTCATATTTCTGCGTCATTGGCCCTCAACCGAATATAAATCTGAATAACCGTGGAACAGGATTTGTTCTTAATTTGAAATTCAAATTCTGTAGCGGGAAAATGTAGCCTACCCCTGAAAACAGAGAAAAATGTACCCATTCAAATATAATTAACATAAAAAATGTAAAAAAATAAACACGTATTTTGGAACGAGACGCAAACATTCTCTCCCTCCAATCTTTTTAGCGTTTACATCTACATAATTCTACAGTTTCATTTATAATAGTGATTTAATCGGAATTCAATTATTTAACAAGAAAAAATAAGTAATGACTTTTACGTGACTTTCCAGATGTTATTAAAAGAATTTGAAGACCTTTAAAAAAGTTGTTAATTCTTAGGAGTGTCGTTTCAGTTTCCTGTTTAAGATCAAGGGAATTTTTAATGAGTTTTGAATTCGTTGGAAAACCGGGTTTGACCCAGATTTTTTCCCTTACTGAACAAACTCCAAATTCGTCGACCAATAGAATACTTCTATTATTTATTATTTGCCAAGCCAATCCATTCTCTAACTAGATGCATAATATATGAACAATAGCTTATGCCAGTGACAGTCATAAAAGCTTTCCGGCAAATCAAAATCAAATTGACCGAAGACATATGGGGAATGTCTATTAAAGTGTGCACGTCCATAATTGAAACTATAGCACCATACTTGGCTTTAATATTTAATTTATGTGTAGACCAAGGAGTCTTTCCGGATATAATGAAATATAGTAAGGTTATACCACTATTTAAATCGGGCGACAGCAAAGACACCAATAATTATAGACCTGTATCTGTTTTGCCGGTTTTTAGCAAAGTGTTTGAAAAAGTAATGCTCAATCAGATGCTCAATCATTTTAACATCAATAAAATTTTACACGATCAACAGTATGGTTTTACCAGGGGTCGTTGTACGACTGACGCTGGTGCCACGTTGTTAAAACACATATACTCAGCGTGGGAAGAGGCACAAGATGCCATAGGAATCTTTTGTGACCTCTCCAAGGCATTTGATTGTGTAAATCACGAAACCTTGCTCCTAAAGCTAGGACATTACGGACTAGGTAAACTTGCACTCAGTCTAATAAAATCTTACTTAAATGATAGACAGCAGCAAGTTCAAATAAATGGTGTCAATTCACGGGGTTTAAAAGTCAAAATGGGGGTACCACAAGGCTCTATTTTGGGTCCTTTCCTCTTTCTAGTATATATTAATGATCTACCCCATCTTTTAAAAAATCAACCTCATATGGTATTATTTGCTGACGATACGTCCTTAATTTTTAAGATAGATAGACGTTCCATAAATCTTGACGACGTAAATAACGCCCTACAGCAGGTCCAAAATTGGTTTACTGCTAATAATTTAGTATTAAATGGGAAAAAAACTAAATGCATCAGATTTGCCTTACCGAACGTTAAAAGAAATGATTGCGACATAGTATTGAACAAGGAGAAACTTGAATTCGTCGAAAACACGGTTTTCCTGGGGATTACGCTTGACTCAAGGCTACAATGGGGTCCTCATTTAACATCTCTTGCGGGACGGCTAAGTTCAGCAGCATACGCTGTCAGAAAAATCCGTCAATTTACCGATATAGATACCGCGAGGCTGGTCTATTTTAGTTACTTTCATAGTATCATGTCTTACGGTATCTTATTATGGGGACGTGCTGCAGACATCGAGTCTATATTTGTCCTGCAGAAAAGAGCCATCAGAGCCATTTACAATCTCCGTCGGCGTGATTCCCTAAGAGAACTGTTTAAGGATATCAACATCATGACGGTACCTTGTCAATACATTTACGAAAATATTATGTATGTTCGGAAAAATCTTCATCTCTTTAGCAAGATTAGTGACAGGCATAATTTTAATACTAGAAATAGGAACAAATTGGATCAACCCCGATTCAGATTGGCCAAAGTACACACTTCTTTTATGGGGTACTGTATTAAATTTTATAATAAAATACCAGTTGATATTCTCGAACTGAATGAGAGAAAATTTAAAGCATGCATAAAACGCACACTATGTAGACAAGCGTATTATAAACTGGAAGATTATATCCTCGATAAAAACGCTTGGCTAAATGCTGGTCCTGCTCCACAGTCACAGCTGCTTAGGTCCACTTTTTAGGTTTCTATGTTTTTTATATTTGGAAGAGATGCTCGCTCCTTTTAGAGGTTCTTACATTATTTCGTTTATTTATTCTTATAAACATACAAATTATATTATTATATTAATTACTTATTTATTCTTTTTGATGTAAGATCTTAATCGTTCTCTTTATTAATTTATTTTTCATTATTTGGTCATTGACAACCATAGTTTTGTGTAAAGTAGAAGCATATTTTTCAAATTTTGTAAATGTGAGTACCATGAAACCATTTACATTTTATGTGAGTAGTTATAGTTTTACTTGTTGGACATGAACGAGCATGGTGGTTGAGAGCATGTCATGCTCACTCAAATGTCTCGCTGATGGCGGCGCGTGGGTTTGATCATTCGGTTCCCTTCGAAATGGTTGAGCTGAAGGGTGCCGATACACGCGTCATGTTCGTGAACAGGCGCCGTCGGTTGAGACTGGTCATCTCTTAACTGCCATTGGCTTATTTTAATCTTTATATTTAAAATTCTTATAATAAGCCCTTTTTTTTTCCTTTGCATTGTCCTCACATGCAGAAGCAACAAGTATATGTAACTTGAAATTTTGTAAAACCAGAACATGATTTAAAAGAGTGTCCGTGGAGTTTCTTGCACGTTCTTCTCCATAGAGATCTACGCTTTGGAACGTGCAAATAGCTTCCATGTTTTTGACTGACCGACCTTGACGTTTCAAAAGTGCCTGTGAATGGTTTATTTGAAATAAAATGCTTTGAATTTGAATTTGAATTTGAATTTGAATTTGACTTTGCACACGCATATCCCGTTTTTCCCCTTTTCCGTGAGAATTTCGGGAAATCCCCTCTAAGTGCTCTCCAACAATCTCACAAGGGACCTAAATGCTAAATTTCAGCTTTCTAGACCAGTAGTTTTGACTGTGCTTTGTCTATTAGTCACTCAGTAACGGTAGCATTTCATATTTAAGGTTTTTTTTTTGGTAATGGGTTTGCTATTGACTGTAGTCTATGTCAGAGAAGACAGAGACAAAGTCTACGATGGAGCGAGCCTACCCAGAAGAAGCCTGGTCACTCTAACTTTGAAGAGATTAGGGTTGTAAGCTTTTGGAAACACAGACGCAGGCAGAGAGTTCCACTCCTTTGCTGTGCGCAGGTATAACAAATCTGAGCTCCATATTTTTTTTAGAATTTGTAACCATTCCAGTCTTTTTTACTCCGCCAAGCGGAGTGAAAAGGAGTGTCAGATTCTTACTAACTAAAGCACATCCGTGTTCCTCTTAATGTCCTTCACGTTTCAGGGCCGCGGTGATTCTTTCGAATAAATTCCGCAACCCTGGCAGGCTTATAACCCATACACTGGGTAACACGACATCCCTAATTAGGGATAATTGTCAGTTTCAGACTTCAAAATACCTGTGACGACTATCAAAGATCTTTAAATAAATGGTGAAGAGAAGATCGATCCGGGTAATTGATAATATTTTACCATAAGCCTTTTCTCCTAGACTTTAAGGACTATTGTCCTTAAAACATAAACCATCATTTTCTAGCTTGTTCTACATGACTAAATTTTTCCCGATACTCTATCGCTCCGGTTTGCATTTTGTTCCGACACGACTCCGGTACGGTTTATGTTTATGCAAATGGCCGCCGACAAGCCATTTAGCCGGTTTATGGCGCGTCCCTGCCCGTGGTGGTACATCTGTGATACGTTGGAGCGGGGTGGTAATCGTGTCACTTTTGTACACGAATGCGATGGATGAAAGACTGAAGTGCAGGTTCTGTGGAAAAAACGCGTCTATTGGTAACAAAGGTGAGGGATGCCAACAGGTGATAGAGTGTGTAGATGCGACTCAAAATTTGCGTTGTTTAAAAATAGATCATTAATAACAAGCATTTGTCCTTAACTTCACTTAAGTTAATTTAGATTTTCGCAAAAAAAAAAACTCAAAAAGTAGCCAATAACCGTCTACAAGGCCCCATCTATCTATGTACCAAAATTGGTTTATCAATTTATGCGTGGATGTGTAAAGAAAGAAACAAACTATTATTCGCATAATAGGTCATTTAGATAAAAAAGGGCTAAGTGCGAGTCGGACTCGCACACGAAGGGTTCTGTACCATAAACCTTAATTTTTATTACTTTTTGTTATAGCGGCAATAGAAATACACAAGCTGTGAAAATTTGAGCTGTCTACCTATTACGGTTCTTGAGATACAGCCCGCTGACAGACAGACGGATGGACGGATGGACGGACGGACGGATAGCGGAGGCTTAGTAATAGGGTTCCGTTAGTTACCCTTTGGGTACGGAACCCTAAAGAAGAATAGCAGTTTTCATTTTATAATATCTTTTAACATTATACTGAAGAATAAATGTACGTCTTAACTGCAAAATACTATAAGATTTTAAAATAAAATCTCCAGAAATGCTTCAATGCCCTTAAAACTCTCAGCAGCTGTGCACAAAACATTCTTCCGTTTTCAACAAAATATTCTTAGTTTGTCTTTATACATCGCAAAGCGAGTGTACGACATCAAATTACCATTTTTGTGCGCGTCTGTACTTTACCGAATGAAAACTTTAATGACGTATGAACTGCGATAAGAATGTAGTTCTCGTAACTTGTTTAGGAACTATATTTTGAAAGCTAGTCTAGATTTTTATGGAGTTTGTATTTACATTATAACTTCAAACTTAAAAAGGTAGACTGATGTGTAGGGTTATTATTATGCTACGTACTTTTTTAACTAATATTATACATCAGAAAGTTTGATTGTTACGTTTTACACATAAATCACTAAACCGATGTTTATAACACAGAGAAAGATGAGAATTTTGAGACAGTTAGTTTACTTTTTTTTTGTAAAAATCTATACAGTGTGAATTTTTATAATGTGCACATACGAAAATGAGGAAAACTATGCTTAATTTCATCGATGGAAAACGTATTAGAAAATGAATTTATTTTTTTAATTTTATGGTTTTAAAAAAATTTGTTCGCTACTGTGACCCCAGTGTAAAAAACGGTGTATCTTTTAAACTTAACGATCTATCGCGATGAAACCAAGGGGCGTCCAAGGGACGCCAAAATTACTTCCAATCATTATGAAGTTGGTTTTATCTCGATAGATCGTTTTAATTAAGCATAGTCTCTCACATTTCCGTATGTGCACATTATAAAGACTCACACTGTATTAACATCACCGAAATCTAAAATCTAGTTTTAAAATAGCAATAGGAACAATGTGACATGCTTTTCAGATTAATATTTATCTTTTACCTACTGCTTTATTGTCATTGGACTAACGAAAAATAAAAACTCCGAGTAGGGTTTCAGAGAGTAGAGAAAATTCGTGAAAGGCTTAAAAAAGTCTGGTTGCCCTATTAAACTGAACACGAATACAGCAAGCTTTCAAAAAACCCTAGCCATAATTCAGCCCCTACTCTAAAATCAAAATTATTTATCAAAACATCTCCAGTTTACGATAAACTATTATCTACAGACCATCACCGTAAGCTCTTAAATCAGGAGCTCATAAAATTCTAGACTTTAATATAAACAAAGGCTGAATACACACAGCTTGGCGTTTAGGGTAAGCAGAGTTGGTAAAATACCCAGGGTTGCGGAATTTGTTCGAAAAAGTCACCGCGGTCCTAGAAGGCAAAGGGCATTAGGAGGAACACGGATGGGTTTTAGTCAGTAAGAGTCTGACTCTCCCTTCCCTTCCACCCAGAGCTAGAGGAGTTATTTGATTATTTCAGATAGGTACATAAAAAAAGGTGAAATATATATAACTACACCATTGCGCCAAGAGTAAAGTAGTGTGGCTCTTCATCATTATCATCATCATTACAGCCGAAGGACCGAAGACTTATGTCCACTTCTGGATATTTAAGTCATCGGCACTCCTGTGTCTCGAATCTAGCAGACTCAGCAGGTCATCAGACCTTCTTGCGACAGGGGTATCTACGTTGCGTCTTATGGTACGTGGTGGCCACTCCTAAACCTTTCGGTTCTTTACCCATCTATTCAGTAAGCAATGTGCCATGTTGACATTGTTGCTGCAATTGTAAAATCATTACACATGTAGCTTGATTTTACTATGCTAGAACTATGTTTACCTTTTTTTTTTCTAGTATAAACACGCAGCAGTAACGTTGTAGAATACAGGCTGATGCGATGAAGCGGTCACCTCTTTCTGCGAAGCAGTAATGCTAACAAAGGAGGAGGCCGAACGTGTGAGAGAGAGGGAAACCTCACGTCCCAGTTGCCGCAACAGAAGGAGACGCCCCAGGTGTCGGGAGTCGCAGGACGATTCCCGGCCGCCGTAGGCGCGGGCCTGCGGACGGCGAGCAGTGGGTGGCTCGCCGTCTGATCAGAACTAGGCCCGGGTCGGCGGCGCGCTGCGATCCCAGCGCGCCTCAAAGATATGTCAGCGTGGAAGACGGGGCCCGCTAGGGCAGGTACCTGCTGGGGCTGCGGAATCTGTTCGAAAGGGGTACCGTAGCCTTGGAACACAAAAGGCACCAGGAGGAACACGGATGGGTTTTAGTCAGTAAGAGTCTGACACTCCCTCTTGCTTTATCCAGAGCGGGAGGAGTCATTTGATGATTTTCCATCCTTAAAAAAAAAAAGGGCTGATGCGATGGACATATAAACTTTTCAACGGGTAAAAGATGGGAATACAGTTGTCACACTTTTGCTTCTGTAGAATGCCTTAAATTACGAAGTGAAGCAGCTAGGCTATGTGTTTTCAACTTACCTAAGTAAAACACACACAAAATATGGTAGGTAGTACCTAAGGGCTGAAGCCCCCTCGAGTTGAGATGATAACATTGTGATTCAAATAAATGCGGCGATATTTTGTGGGTCTGTCATAAAGAACACGCGTCTGGACGCCGACTCAGCGAGTGGGGGTGATTGTTTAAAAGATGCGGTACGGGGACGATACGACTCGAGGTACATATGTCAAAATATTGATAGTGGAAAACCAGAGAAACTAAGAAGCAAGGGTATGAAAAGTGCTATTACTGTGAATAAGCAAAAAGAGAATTAAAAGACTATTTTATATTATTCAACATTCACAAGCTTAGTGGTCTAATCGTAAAATAATTGGTAAGTTCTTTTTATGAGTAGTTTGTCGCAGTTCAACCTACGAGGTGTTTCAGGTCTTAGAGGTGCTTAAGAGGACTCGCCTGTGGCGGCCTCAAAACAGGCTAAGCTAAGTATGTACTGGATTCAAACATTGATGCAGAAGTTGGCCAATGCGTTTAGTATTTGAATGCTTGTGGATGTTTATTTACAAATAAATGCCTTTAAAAATTTGCATAGATAGTTTTTTCATCTCAAGTTTGACTTTAGATCGATAATGATGCTGTCGAACATCAACATCGAAGTCAATATGGGCAAACAGTATGAAACACAGTCTGAACGAGCAACATAAAGGCAGCAAAGGTAGACTAAAATCAAGTTATTGAAATCTTGTTGTCATCTTCGAACGATCTATCCAGCAAAAAATGGATAAATTTAAGTTTTTATAATTAATAGACATAAGTATTGCTGGGAATTTTGTAACTCCACTTCTTATTCTCACCTAATACACTAGAAAGTGGTGACGGGCGAGCGCTTTGGGGACATTTCTCTGTAAAATTTTGAAAGTCTAAAAGTTTCTGGCTCCTACCCTAATTTCAGTAAACGACACGGCAACGGTTGATTTAATTTTTTATTAACCGACTTCTTCAAAAAGGAGGAGGTTCTATGTTCGGCTGTATGTATTTTTTTTTTGTGTATGTTCACCGATTTCTCCGCCAATTCTGGACCGATTTTCAAAATTCTTTTTTTACCATTGTCACCAACTTAGAATCTGATGATGGGATCTCATGAAAAATGTTTGTTCAGCGATATTTTCGCCAATAGTAAACCGATTTGGATGATGCTTTTTTTTTTGTTAGGAAATTATTTTCTCGGACTGGTCCCATTTAAATTTGGTGAAGATCTGATGAAGAACTTCGGAGTTAGGCAACGGAACTCTTCAATAAATGATAGCAAATGGATCGGGATTTCTGAAAGCACATGCCTGTCGATTGTTTACACCAGTTCATAACATATCATCACGCCGGCACGCTGTGTTTGTGGTTTCTACTACTACATGCGTACCACTAAAAATTTAAAATAAAAAATCTTTTTACAAGTCGGAAGTCGGTGTTCAAAAACGAAACAACCAAAAACAGCGATTTCCGAAACTTAAAATATGTTTTAGAATAGAATAAAACAGAATTTTATTTTGCAAAAATAAGGGTAATACACAGTTGTTGTTGATACGAGTATATCAGAGCTCAGCCATATTTTACCATTCGGCATGCAAACATTTACATTATTTATGCACATGACATCTTAAATCAGATCAGTTAATATATAAATAAATTATCATTCAATAGGTTAATTCTTTAATTATCACTATGACCAAAATTATAAATCAATTAAGAAATTATCACTATCATCAAAATTACAAATCATTTACTTTGTAGTGTTTTGTTTTTGGAAGTCGGTTTTATTTTTTTGTAAAAAAGTTTTTATATAAACAACAACAGCTGATCGAACGTGTCGTACGACTAAAAAACCTCTTTACGTCGTCAGGTGTAAAACCCCCCGATCCCTCAGATTTACAGCTACTCCACAAAGTAACTTCATTCTTTTATTGACGTTAAACGGAGCGAAAGTGACAGATAGACGTGTTCGCGACCGCCATGATGGAACGCTCTTATTTCGACGTGAATTATCTCTTGTATGTGGCGTGAACATCGAGGTGGGGAGATATGACTTCTTGGAGTTACGGCTGTCTATTCTTGAGTATTTGCACTGGTTTGTGGAGGCTGTGAAGGAATGTGAAGTATCGATCATTACAATAATGGTCCTCTTGACCGATTTCGACTATGAATCTCAAAGGAGACTAGCCATTGGCGCAGGATATTTTATAGGGCACTGGGTGTATTTGCAACCACAGTTGCACTCCCTCTTCCAGCCTTCTCATAGTCCGATGGAACGGCAACCCGACACGATTGGAGGAAGATCTGGCGCAGGACCAACGGCTTAACGTGTCTTCTGAGGCTAAGGGGTGTCATTCCAACAACTTTCAAAGTGCAAACTATCACAGAAAAATTCCTAAAGAAAAAACTCAATAGCTCTTTTTATCACTTTTATATTCAATTGTTTATGGCAAGACGTGTCAGATTGATATAGACAAGCAAAAACCGATAGGCATGATAGCCCGTTGGTGCAGTCGCTTGTCACCTGTACATTGTGAAAATTATTAATTAAATATTAACATAGGTGTAAGACTATTGTTACTGACCCATTGGATTCGTATTATCTCAAATAAATGTATTATTATTATTAAAATGCTAGAGCATCCAGTTGTATTTTTATGGTAGGTTTTTTTAATACCGTGTAGCATTTAGGGTTCCGTACCCAAAGGGTAACCAACGGAATCCAATTGCTAAGTCTCCGCTGTCCATTTCTCTGTCAGCGAGCTGTATTTCAAGAACCAAAATAAGTAAAAAGTAAAAAAAAAAACACAGAGTGTATTTTTATTGCCGCTATCAACAAATAATACAAATTAAAATAAAAATGAAAGGGGACGAACACAAGAAGCGTGTTTTTTTCGGTTTATGGTATGGTTTCCCTTCGTGTGAGAGTCTTACTTACGCTTGTCCAGTTTTCTCTTATATGCTAGCGTCAAAGTCGCGAGTATTCAATACAAAAAATAAAAGAATGCGTGTATCCAAAGAAAGGACTCATTACTTGGTTCTACCAAGATGTCAATTTAGGTACGTGTCGGAAGCCAAGCGAGTACGTGACCACGAGCTCATAGTCGAGACATTAGGGTGACGGGGAAGCGATGATTTTTTGTCATTACCACCTTATGTTTCTTTGATAACTTCACATTAGTCCTGGTGGCCGGAACTTGTACTGAGAATTTTTACGTGACTGCAAGCTTTACTTTTGCCTGGTTTCTGCGGTACTTATTGGACGTTTATCTGTCCTTTAACCAATAATAATAATTCTTAGTTGCAAGTAACAATAAAACTCATTAGTGTTAGTTGCAAAAAAAAATACCACTATGTTAGTGACACAATTACATGAACATACAACAAAATAATCATTGCTTCAGCATTCCAGCTAAGATACTGGAGCAAGTTTTTTTATAGGCACGCGTTCGACCACTTTCTCACCTGATGGTAAACGATGATGAGGTCGAAGATGGAGCACGCTTGCCTAGAAGTAACCTATTCACTTTTGATTTTAAGACTCCCAGGTTGTCAGGAAGCTATCAGGAAACACAGACTCCGGCAGGAAATTCCACTCCTTAGCTGCACATTTCCGCAAAAATCCCTGATGCGCTACAGAAGTGAGGCAGCTCTATCAACAACCTGAAAACATTATTACACTGCACGCAAAGAGTACTCAACGATCTCTGCGTAAAATGTACTATTGGTTGGTGTAACCATGTATAAAAAATAACTTTAACGGACAGGTAAAGTACTTTAGAAACTGGGCATTAGAGCTTTTTCTAAAAGTTGAAGTTATTCGAGACTCGATGGAGCATAGATATTATATTTACACGGAAAATAGGTCAGAGGGGCAAATTTAGGTATTCTGAAGCAACGTTAGCATTCGCCTTTTAGTCTTATCTGTCAAAAAGCCTCAATTTCCATACATTTTTGACAGATGGTGACTGTCATGCGAATGCGAACGTTTCTTATAAAATGGTAAAATTGGCACTAAGGTATGTCAAATTAATTTATATGCACTGAAGTCAAAGAAAAAGAAACTGGCGATCCATTTCCGCGGAGCGAGGTGACGGAGTAGAAAAACGGAGATATATTAACCAATCATATCACTCAAAATATCAGTGGTACGGAGATTTTATGCAATTCCATTGGTTATAATTTCTCCGGTTCTTCGCTTCACTGCCTCGCTTCGCTGTAATGGACAGGCACCCTTAATCAATAAGTATGAAATTCTTCCGTTACTGACTGATTGAGAGACTGACAGACAACGCACAGCCGCTAGCCGTAGGAAGCTGAAATTTGGCATGTTGGTTCCTTGGAGAGTGGAGAGAAGCACTAAGAGAGTATTTTTAGAAATTCCTAGGGGAACGAAAAAAAAAACAGAATATGCGCGTACGATGTCATGAATAAAGATCATTGCTTCTTAGCGTGTCGATGGCAAATAGCGTGCATGAAAGAAACCTTCACGAGCGACTTACTTGTCCTTCAGTCACTTCCGGCGCTCCCTGTGCAATCGACTTCTGTCGATTGGCTAATATCCTTCATAAGCAAATCAATAGAACTTTATGATACCTATTTCAGATCGCATGCCCTTTTCAAACTCAGATTAAAAACAGCAAAACATAAATAGCAGTACGCGTAACCCAGCAATTGGTATCGTAGAAATGTTTTATTAATTTATTTAATTACGTTCAGTACGGAAGTCAATAATTTTATTTATCAATAATGTTTCCTGAACCGAATAACGAATACGAAATTTTACCAAATTTAAAATTACTTGCCCCATTTTTTTAACAAATGTAAATTTATAATACGTCCGGCGTCGTATTTCAGTCTGATTTAAAATCGTTGTGTGGAATTCTGATTACTTTTGGTATTCTGCAACCGAATCGGGAAACCCGAACGTTTTGTGAGTTATTTTGATGATAGAGTTGGTACTGTTTGTCTAGTTTACATGGGACGGTAAAATAGGGTATTTTACTCTTTTTAATTTTTTATCAGCGACGTGACATCACGCTTGTTTTCATCGCACTATATCGTCGTCATTTTTTTTTACTTAAAAATTAAAAAATACGGGATCAATATTTTTTGAAAATCTATCTGGCGGATTAATTAGCTTTTTTCAGTATACTATTGATGAAATTCTTTGAAATACTTCAAGAAATCGGACGATCGGTGTTTAAATTTATATCATCATCATCTGCCTAGCCTTTTCCCAACTATATTGGGGTCGGCTTTCAGTCAAACCGGATTCAGCTGAGTACCAGTGTTTTACGTGGAGCGGCCGCCTACCAGATCTCCACAACCCAATAACTGGGTAACACGGTACATTGGCAAGACTGGAGTCAGATTTACTAGCTTCTGACAATCCGTAACGACTGCCAAAGATCTACAAATGACAGCCGAGACCAACGGCTTAACGTGCTTTCCGAGGCACGGAGGAAACTCGTTATGTTAAGATGGTCACCCATCCACAGACCAACCTTGGCAAGCGTTGTTTAACCTTTAAGATCGATCTGTGCGGCTGTTATTCTTTAGCCACGAGCTCCTCTAGTGCTTAAATTTATATAAAAAAGGGTATTGCTCAGCATTGGATAACCATCTGCTTGACCATTCCTTAGCTTGATTCTACGGTATATCTAAACTTTTATTAGTTACCTGAGTAATTGCTATCCATTACACATAAACATAGACAATTTCCTGAGATGGCTTTAAAAAGTGCAATTTTACTCCCAAGATTTTTTCATTACCCCACTGAACCCATCTTACAAGCCCCCTCTCACATACCCTTTTTTATTCACAAAAACCCCCGGTCAGTGGCGTGGCATTAAATCCCAAATTACAGTCGTGATGCCAGGTTTCAGCACTTTAATAAACATTTATGTTTTTTATGTCGTCCCGACTTAATTTGCCGGGTGTACATATGAGAATGGACCGACCGAGGTCTTGTTTATTATATTAATGTATCATCCAATCGTTGGTTAACGGTGGTTTATTGATTTGAAGAAAATTGTGGTGGAAAAGTATTCTGAAAATATTTGTCTGTAATTTTGCAGCGTTGCAGTTGGAAGGCCTTCCACAGGGTGGACCGATGGCCTAGTGAGGGTCGCGGGTAGCCAATGGATGCAAGACGCACAGGACCGGTTGTTGTGGTGACATTTGGGGGAGGTCTATGTCCAGCAGTGGACATATTTCGGCTGATATTTTTATTTGAATCTCTTGAGGGTTTCATGGCTAAATAAAAGCAGCTGCACTGATCGATATCATCAAGGGGTGAAAATAATATTCATCACGATCCTGCCTGCCTTGTTCTCTGAGGCATATTTTTACACACAGCTAAAGTAATTATTCTCACACTGGGATGCGGAACGGGGTAAATGCAGAGAAATGGCAACGCTGCACCCTTTCATTGAAACACTGACTAATTAGGTCAATAATAGCGTCGTGTGACATTGAATAAAATTGAAAATAGATGGAACTTTTTTTTTCAAACCTTTCTAAGGTTTGTTCTTTTTCAGACTTTCTCTTGTTTTCTTGTTGCTTGGTTAGTTTACACAGTGTCGAGCTGCTGACTAAACATTAGACGGATACTCTGATTGTCTGCACGTAAATCAGATTGAATCCAGAGTCCGCCAGGCAGCTCTGCCTGGCGGACTCTGGATTCAATCTGATTGGCGAGCTACTATCGAACGCGTCCGAACGATACGATGCGAGTGATGTCCGATGTGCGAGTTACAATCAGGCGAGCAGAAAAAAAAATGTTGAAGAAACTCGGATGCGAGCTAGTATCCAACTCGCACGTGGCAGTAACTTGTATGAAACGTTCATACGATACGAGTGACTGCATTGCTCTCACTAGATGTAGTAATTTAAAAGCTGATAGAAAGTTTTTTTGCACACTTAATTCAAAATGGGTAACAAATTAGACAGGTTTTCTGATTATTATTATTTCTGTTCAGTTCTTTTTAATGTTGGTTAGCTATGACCCACAAACAACTGCGATGGTGGCGTATTTTAATTATTAAGAATTGTGCAATTTTAATCACGTTTACGTCACAATTTCTTTCGCGAAATCCATCAACTACTGATCAAATTATCGCTTTCCTACTTTATTTATCGTCCGTCAGCCCATCATGATCTCATCAAAAACTCACTGCGAATCCATTTGGAGGCAAACAAGTGGAACGGTGTTGATCGCTGGTTTCGTTGGCTTTCCTCATTCACAGAATAAACAGGCACAGAAGTTCAACTCTAACACACAGAAGGCCAGGTCAATACTACGAGTTAGCACATGCCTATCCACGCACACAGAGAAAACCACGTACCACAGCCACATCACACCACATCGCACCGACAGAAGTGGTTAAGCAGTGGTTACGTATGCAAAGTGTCGGGCAAAATGGTTGCGTTGTTGTTAGTAGTTGCGTTGTGGGTAGTTTCAGCAGACAGACAATTCTCTAGCGAGCGAGGTCATTTTTTCAACGTAACGTTATGTTTGCGAGGTAGCCAGTCGCTAGTAAGCGGTGTTGCTGGTGGTTGCGATGTGGTTGGTATCCCGACCACGAGGTTGGATTTGGTGGCCAAATGTTGTCAATTATACTATTCATTTTAGTACAAAGTAGCGCCCACTCACTTAGAATACGGGTTGTGGTACGTGTGGATTCTCTCATAGACTCATACGTATACTGATCTCAAACAAATGCCGCTCGCATGTGCTCTGTAAGAGCACATGCGAGCGGCATTTGTTTAGCTTGCTGTACGTAAAGCGTCTCTATCTGCACGTGCTTTCTCGCTAATTGTAAAGACTCGGCCTTCTGTACCTGTCTATTCTGTGTCTCATTGGCCAGCCAAAATAAAATTTGAATAATAGACCCAGCTAGGGAGGGGAAAAAATCTGAAATTCAAATGCACTCCCGGACACGAGTGTTGGTACATTTGGCAAAAAAAAAAATCGCATAAATATTACGCGTCCACGGGGACTGGAAATGTGTTTTTGTATGAAATTGATACTGATTAAATTGGGCGTACATTGCCGCCGATGTCGCTGAAGTGCGAGTTTTTGATTTCGTCCGTTTCCCCTCTGCGTTTCCGATTGTATTTTGTTATATTGGTATTTTATTGGCTGCTTTTTAATTGTTTAGGAAGAATAATGAGTTTACGGTTTTGCTTTAGTAGCACAATTGGCTTTGAAGACGTAAATATTAATTAGTTTTGGTAAATAAGAAATTTTAATAAAATAGATAACATTTATTCGGCACAGACACAAACATAGAGCAATAAGGAAAAACCGGTCAACTTTGAGTCTGACTCGCACACGAAGGGCTCGGTACCATTAACCTTAATTTTGATTATTTGCTGATATAACGGCATTATAAATACACTACCTGAAAATTTAAATTGTATGTTATTACGGTTCCTGAGATACAGCCCGCTGACAGACAGACAGACGGACGGACAGACGGACGGACAGACGGACGGACAGTGGAGGCTTAGTAATAGGATTCCGTTGGTTACCTTTTGGGTACGGAACCCTAAAAATCAACAAAAATAATAGTAGGTACAGAACTACGCTGAGCATTTTCTGGGCTTCAGACATCCGGCGCTGGTTTTCAGCTGGCACCCTGCATGTACTTACAATGACTATTTAGAATCGGCTTTCCCTCGGTTGCAGTTGAATACCAACCATCATTTTACATTCCTACCTAGTCCTCCACAACCACAAATGCGTAATAGGATACTCTTTGATAAAACGTATGTGATAATTGGGAAAAGGTTGGACAGATTCATTGAATCTTAGTTGATACAAATTTTCTCCATGATCCATGAGCAGTGGTGGCCCGGTGGTAATGGCTGCGACTAACGAGTTGTAGGTCGTAAGTTCGAACCCAGGCAGGCGCTTTACTTTGTGTAAATTATTTCATCACCACTGCTCACAAAACGGTGAAGGAAAACATCGTGAGGAAACCGGCATGTCCTAGAACCAAAAATGTTACATCTACCAACCCGCACTGGGCCCGCGTGGTGGATTACGGCCCACACCCTCTCACCTAGAGGAGGCCTGTGGAAGAACATTATAGGTTGATTATGTATCCCCATGATACTTTATTTCATCTACTCAGACTTATTTGCCTTGTGTACTCTTAGATTGTATGCACGCATGTGCTAACGTTGATACATTGATTAATCTTAAATTAATTAAACGCATCTTGTTTGACTATCACTGTGATTGGTAATTAACAGTATTTGCTACAATTACCGGTGAAATTACCTGAACTACGTATTTGGTTATCTAAGAAGAAAAATTAAAGTAAAACTCCAAATAAATTTGTTTGGAAATGAAAGTTTACGAATAAACTAGTATTTACCAGCTACTCCACCCGAGTGGAAATCGGAAACAATCCAAGGTTCAATCTATCACTGCATCTAAGAACTAGTCGACCCGCGCAACTTCGTTTACGTCACAAGTTTCATTACTGCTCAGCTCCTTTTCGTCTTAGCGTGATGATATATAGCCTGAATCCTTCCTTATGGGCTATCTAACACTGAAATATTTTTTCAAATCGGACAAGAAGTTCCTGAGATTAGCGCGTTCAAGCAAACAAACAAACAAACTCTTCAGCTTTAATAGCATAAGACAGATGATCACAATCGTTCCAGCCGCCAAGGTGTGAAAACGTAATAAACAGACTGACAGAGTTACTGTTGCATAATATTAGTTAAGACAGTATGGCCACACTATCTTATTGAATAGCCTAGCCAAAACCATAGCAACCAACTTCACTCATATAAAAATAAATTAAATACTCAATATCTAAAGAAGCGTGATTAACAAAGGTCTTCAATTGACGACAAAAAACTCAAAAGGTTTTAATTAAACCCTTATTGACGCCACAAAACACATAGCTACAGAAGGGCAGCTCCATACAACGAGCGAAAACGCACGCACAGGTAGACACGCTTTATGTACAAAGAGAGCAAAGTGCAAGCGCTTTCACGATCGTTTGATATTTGAGATCGTCGTAGGTATAAACGCGCACGCACAACACGGACACGCTTCACGTACAGCGAATGTAAGAGTGCTCATGATAGACATTTGTTTTGAGATAAGTTTTTGTGTAGGTGCTCACAAGGGATACGGCTTTAGCAACTCAAAAAGCTATGTTTGGAATTTTTTAACATCATCGAATCAGAAATGAAAAGATGTTTAGTTCTTCTCTTCATTTCTCCGAAGAATTATCAAGAGCAATAGACAGGGTTCAATGTTCGCTGATTGGTGAAGCCGAGTGATTTTGGAGTAGCGGTTACGTACCGGAAGAAGCAGCGTTGGTAAGCCAGGTGAACTGGTGACCTAGGCGATAAGTCCCCTCTTTGAGGAGTGGCTGGAGCGGCGCCACGGCATCCTCACCTTCCGCCTGACGCAGGTACTCACCGGACACGGTTGTTTCGGGAGATACCTGTTTCGGATTCGGCGGGAGGACACGCCCGGGTGTCATCACTGTGAGGGTCACCCAGAGGACACGGTGGAGCATACGGTGGAGGTCTGTCCTGCTTGGGCGGAGCACCGCCGGGTCCTCGTCGAGGCGATCGGCGGCGGCGACCTCTCGCGACCGGCCTTGGTTCAATCTATGGTCCGGAGCGAGGAGGCATGGGAAGCGGTCACCTCCTTCTGCGAAGCAGTAATGCTAGCAAAGGAGGAGGCCGAACGGGTGAGAGAGAGGGAAACCTCACGTCCCAGTCGCCGCAACAGAAGGAGACGCCCCGGGCGTCGGGAGTCGCAGGGCGATTTCCGGCCGCCGTAGGCGCGGGCCTGCGGTCGGCGAGCAGTGGGTGGCTCGCCGTCTGATCGGAACTAGGCCCGGGTTGGCGGCGCGCTGCGATCCCAGCGCGCCTCATAGAGATGTCAGCGTGGAGGACGGGGCCCGCTAGGGCAGGTGCCTGCTGGGGCTGCGGAATCTGTTCGAAAGGGGTGCCGTAGCCTTGGAACACAAAGGGCACCAGGAGGAACACGGATGGGTTTTAGTCAGTAAGAGTCTGACACTCCCTCTTGCTTTACCCAGAGCGGGAGGAGTCATTTGATGATTTCCCATCCTTAAAAAAAAAAAAAAAAGGTGAACTGGTGACCTGGTGAAGGCAACGCATCAGTAGCCTATGTTTAGCAGTAAATGTCTTTCGGCTTTCGAATTTGAAGTGTTCGCTTATTATGTGAAGCCAGCCTTCTGTTTCTATCTCTTTTCTGTTGACGAGGTTGCAAATCATCGCTCGGGGATGTTCGGATGCCTTCGTTTAATTAACCGTTGGCTATTTACGTTCAACTGGTGTTTAACGGCGTTTTTAAAGGGTTAGCTATCAAGTATTGGTAATTGAGTCGTCTGGCTTCATTTACTGTTTGTTGTAAATAGCTTTGAAAGGTCAAATGGCTTTTGTGCTTCGGTTGGGGTCATTATGTTTCTTGAATGTTTTATTTTATGTTTGCTTGGGTTCTATTTTAACCGTTATTTTAATAAGAATAATGTATTCTAGGTATATCTTGAACAGTACATATGATTGGTTTAGTTAATATTTTTTTGTACGAATTTTTTTTTTGCGATTTTGCTTGAACATTAGTTTAATATTAGATAGTTGATTAGTTGGTCAGTTGATAGTTGGTTGGTTGATTGGTTGGTGGTTGTTGGTGGGTCGTTGATTATTGTCCATCTAGTACTATTTAAAATTGTCGATCTCGAAGGTGGTTTGTGCAATATTAATGTACAAGATAATATTTAAGACACTATCATGTTATCTTACAGAAATCCTGAAAATATTTAGAAGTAAAAGTAACATAGACACTCAACGACGCGGTAGCTTAGTATGTACGAGTATAAGTGATATATTTATTTATTATCAGATTAGTTCTTTAACAGGTTATCTTTCTTTTACTAAGATGTAACCCAACAAACAGACAATGTCACCTCTCTATATAATTAGTTGAATTCTAACTCTGCCAACAACATCACAATGAGCTAAAAACAAAACCGTGTACACTTATTTAAAGTGCAAACGTTTACAACACAGAACGTTTACAACACAGTTGATCAATATCGCCGAGTGAACGACCATACAATGTTATGTCTTACTTTTAATGAGCAACTAAAATGTAAGCCGTGTTGCTACAATTTCGTGGATCGAATGTTGCAGATAGTCTCACGCTTAAATGTCAGCAAGTAATAAACTGTAACTTGTACACAAGTATACAAAAGCTTGCCTGCCGTAATGAAATTCACCAATGAACTGGTTATGGCACAAGCACAAATGTAAGGTACTGGCACACTTTTGTTAGAGGTACAGGTATGTTTATTTGTTGCGAAGTTTGTTCGAATGTGTCACCGCGGCCCTGGAACGCAAAGAACATTTGGAGGAACACGGACGGGCTTTAGTCTGTAAGAGTCTGACACTTCTTCTCCGCCAGAGCGGTAAGTGACATTTGATGATTTCCTATTATCTATATCTATATCTATATCTATATCTATATCTATATCTATATCTATATCTATATCTATATCTATATCTATATCTATATCTATATCTATATCTATATCTATATCTATATCTATATCTATATCTATATCTATATCTATATCTATACTAATATATAAAACTAAAGAGTTTCTTTGATTGTTTGTTTCTTTGTTTGCTTGAACGCGCTAATCTCAGGAAGTACCTGTCCGATTTGAAAAAATATTTCAGTGTTAGATAGCCTATTTATTGAGGAAGGCTATAGGCTATATGTAATTACGCTAAGACCAATAGAAGCGGAGTAGTAATGAAAATTGTGACGCAAACGAAGTTGCACGGGACAACTAGTTAAAAAAATATGGAGATTCCAGCTGTGTGTTTAAGTTTAGCTACATCAGTGACAAATTCCTATTTTGACAAAAATAAATCTGCCATGTCCAGCCAGTTTAAACCAGTCAGTTTAAACCTAAGCCTCATGTTGGCGGTTATTTGCAGCTACTGTCGTTTATAACCCACAAATTTAACCATCGTGACAATTATAACTGTTGAACTGCAGCGTCGCTGTTAACTTATTACTTAGTATATTGTGTAGTTAAGTTACAGTGTACCTCAGTTGATTTAGAAGGTATTTAGTATTTTACAGAATATTTGTTGCCATAAACAACGGTAGAGAACTTTAGTAGGGAGAAGGTGACTCTTTCGAACAAATTCCGAAACCATTAGATTGTGTTAGGTTTCTATCTCAGAAGACCTTCGTGCTTTTTTGAAAACATCTCTTTGAATCTCGTTCGACTGATATAGATTTTTGAGTGATGGACACTTCGAAAGTTGTAAAACAATCCATATTGTAAATAAACTAATCCAAGATTGTTGAATTATTCAACAATCCTGGATTATTTTTGCGGTACTATATATTTAGGTTAACCAAAATAAAGAAAAAAGTTGCAATCATTTTCCCCATACCTGTATCGCACAAAATGTTCCTGTTACGCAATAATTCAATTTTACCCGGCTCGCAACACTAACCGATTCTCGGTACTGCCAATATAACTACAAAACTGAAATTTAATCGAATTAAAGACTGATGTGCAGCCAGAATGCGAGTACGAAACCAATTGTCTGTCAATGGTGATCAGAATCGATTGAATCGATTCGACAGCCGATATGCGAACGAAGTATCGTTTCATGGTTTTTTACTGTAATACTGCCAATCATGGTAGTTGAATTGATTTCTGGTGAATGATATCGGTTTCATAATTTCGCTGTTACTTTTTGTTTTTTGTAGTCTTTCCGTGTGATTTGGCTGCAATCGGCTAATCTGGAAACCGACCCTCATACATGGTGTCATTTTAATCGTATTACAACGCCAGCCCACATCATCATGGTGGAGCTCTGCCCTGCTTGGGCGGAGCCCAGCCGTGTCCTCGTCGAGGCGATCTGCGGCGGCGATCTCTCGTGTCCGGCCCTGGTTCAGGCCATGGTCCGGAGTGAGGAGACATGGGAAGCGGTCACCTCCTTCTGCGAAGCAGAATGCTAGCAAAGGCCAAACGTGTGAGAGAGAGGGCAACCTCACGCCTCAGCCGCCGCAACAGAAGAAGACGCCCCAGGCATCGCGAGTCGCAGGGCGATTCTCGGCAACCGTGGGCGCGGGCCTGCGGACGGCGAGCTTAGGGTGGCTTGCCGTCTGATCAGAACCAGGCTCGGGTCGACGGCGCGCTGTGTTCCACGCGCGCCTCAATAAGCTGTCAGCACAAAAGACGGGGACCACTAGGGCCAGTGCCTGCTGGTGCTGCGGACTTTGTTCAAAAGAGGCACCGTACCCTGGAACGCAGAGGGCACTAGGAGGAACACGGATGGGTTTAAGTCAGTAAGAGTCTGACACTCCCTTCTTCTTTACCCAAAGCAGGAGGAGCCATTTGATGATTTCCCATCCTTAAAAAAAACCCACATCATCTTTCCAATGATTGCTATACATTAATTTATTAAAGAAAAAATATATACTTGAACATTTGAAGTATTTATAATTATATCATAACGCATGTCGTACCTAGTTTGAAACATCCAGGAGCGAGCGCAGTCCGAGCCTTGTGCTCCAAGGACGGCGCGGAATGGAACGGTGACATTGCTTTGATACGTAAACATTATTAACAGGGTGTTTCATAACTCTTATGTATTGTTTATTTTTATTGTACCTTTTATCTTAAAAATATATTAAAAATAAACGGGCTAAGTGCGAGTCGGACTCGCGTGCATAGGGTTCCGAACCAATGTAATTTTTTAACATGTTCTTTTTTGACTTCTTATAGGTTTTACTGTAACATTTAAGTATAGAACTACAATGTGATTTTTTTTTTCCAAATTTTAGGCTCTGTAGTTTTGGAGACAAGGGGGGGTGGGGAATAAATTTAATAATAATAAATTTATTCAAATAAAAAATGTTTACAAAAAAGCCATTTAGCCAACAGTGATAAGATTTCCATACAATAATTATAGTGCCTGAAAATAAACTAAAACTAATATATTATTATTATAGGTGCAAGTTATGGTGGTTCGGAATTGCAATGTTATGTAGAGTAAACCAGTCCGATCTAGGTTAATTAAACCTGTGTTTCAGGCCATCACTTTACAATTCAACTGCATTGGTGCAGTACCATTTAAAGGTTAACTAAATAAAAATAAAGAATCTTTTAACAACTACGAGAAAAAGCTTAATAAGTAACACCTTAATATGTAAAAACTAAGCCTATGTATTATACAAAAGTAAACAATTACGAGGGAAACAAATATCGTCATGCCAAGATTTCTAGAAGTAGTTCTGTGTAGAGTCTCTAAATATTCACACAACATTTTACTACATTTTTTTTACCTTACACTATAGAAACTTAGAACCTTGTTGAGGCTTTTATATAGAAAAGGTCCCAAGAACAGATAAAAACGATTAGCAAACGCATGTCTAGTTTGAGACTTAATGCAAACCAAGTCCTTTCTTCTTTTGTCAGAAGGCACAGGATCAAAAGGAAGTGCAGTGTGCTGGTGAAGTACTATGTTTAAAATAAATAATTGCCGTACTGTAAGCACCTTACATGTTGCGTAAAGCTGGTGTGTTGGAAATCTAAAAGGGCGAAATGTAGCAACCTTTAGAATTGCTCTTGAATGGTCATTTTTGTTCTAATGTCTTGAATAACGTCAAAACTATTTATTTTAAAATTATGAAAATACCCTCACACGGACGCGTCCGTATTTGGGTCAGAGAAGTCCATATGTATAACAAATTTCAACAGAATCGGTCGAATGGTTCCAGAGAAAACTGGCTGTGACAGGTGGACAGACAGACTGACAGATTGACAGACCGATAGATAGAAAGACTGACAGACAGACTTCCGAGTGATCCTATAAAGGTTCCGTTTTTTACGAATGTTCGGAACCCTAAAAATAATCAGGCCTGGAGGTAGTTTTTGTCCGGTTCATTAAAGGGGCATCTTTGTAAGACGATTGAAATGGCACCGTGTATAGTTGAGAAAGTTTTAGGCAGATTGATTCTGATGTCATCTTTATAACTGCTATTAACTATGAGATTCACCTAGGATGCTTATATTATTAGAGTATAGTCAATGCAAAAAGATTATTATAAAAAATAAAGGTCATAAATAGGCAAGCATGTTCCATCGTCTATGGCAACGTACGTCGACTACATCATCTCTTTACATCGGCTATGATTGTGGTCAAACGCGAGCCGATCAATAATATGAAATAACTGTTGTTTAATGTTAATAATATAATCATCTGCCTGCCTTTTCCCAACTATATTGGGGTCGGCTTACAGTAAAGCTGGATTTAGCTGAATACCAGTATTTTACGAGGAGCGGCTGCCTAGCAGACCTCTACCACCTATTAACTGGGTAACACGGTACTTCATGGCAAAGCTGGAGTCAGATTTACTGGCTTCTGACGATCCGTAACGACTGCCAAAGATCTACAAATGACAGCGGGGACCAACGGCTTAACGTGCTTTCCGAGGCACGAAGGAAACTCGGTACGTTAAGATGTCACCCATCCACAGACCAACCTTGGCAAGCGTTGCTTAACCTTGAAGATCGACCCGTGCATGATTGTGGTCAAACGCGAGCTGATCAATAACATGAAATAACTGTTGTTTAATGTAAATAATATAATATTAACTCTGGCACCCTGAAACAGCACTACAGATAAAAATAAACACAATTCAACTAGCTTTTCCCTGGATATTTTTCAAATGCATAAACAATGGGTTTTTCTAGGTACAATATTTTTATAATACAAACCATTTGTGCAGTAATTAAAGGTGAGAATTCGAATAAACTTACAGCAGACTTTGTTCACTGCCTCGCGCACCGTGAGCTTGACGTCGTGGCCAATACTCTTGAATCCTGCTAAAATTCGTTACACATAATGTTCCATAGGCGTCAGTCAATGCTATTATTCTTATTGTGAATAGTAGATGAACACGAAACACACCGAAGTGTATTTTTCTTTAGAAAGTATTTTTTTTGTTGCGCGTAGGCGCGTGTCACATTTTATCACATTTTGATTCACAGTTAGTGACGCGAAAAAGTTCACACGAAGCGTGGTGCCACTGCGCGCAAAAGAACTGCCGATCACTTAATCAAATCAAACACATAAAAGCTTAATTACTCGTCGAAAAACCCACCTTAGAAAGAACGGTACGTAACACCATTAATAAATCAAGCCCCACTCTTTTAGACACTACAACTATGAATTTCACTGCACTTAATTCCAACACTAAAAGTAAATCATTTTCACGCTAAAATAACTTGCACTAGCTGTCGTGACGTCAGACATCTGACGTTAGTGCGTTGTCAACGTCAGTCGTCGCGCTGACCGAGCGTCCACCGTGCTGACGTGGTTATGTCACAAGTTGACGCTGTGGTTAGCAGGTGTTGAGATGAATAAACGCTAACATTAGTATAACAGTTAAATGTTAGCAAGGGTGTAGAGAGGAATGATGATAGTAGCACCAAATGATTTTATGTGGAAGTTCTTGACATTTTTTTTCTTGTCTACGTCAGAGATGACAGAGACAATGTCTACGATGGAGCGAACTTACCCAGAAGGAGCTTGTTCACTCTAACTTTGGAGAGATTAGGGTGTATAGGCCATTACAGTGTATTGCTGAACTAGACAGTATTTCAGAAGTACGTGGTCGTATTTAATGGTTATGTAAATAAATGCAATAAAAAATCTTTACTTTTATCGAAAACCCGAACTTTTATCGATTTTTTTTAACAAAACGTTGTTGCTTAAATAAATGCCACTACATCGAAACTTGATAACTTTTTAACTTTTTTGTCGTTTTTAAGGTTACTTACCCGAAAGTTTTCCTCCTGCCTCCGCTGGTCGTCCGTCCTTTCGTCATCTATACATCCATCCGTCCGTCTGTTTGTCAGCGAGTTGTTTCTCAAAAACTGCAATAGGTAGAAAATTGAAATTTTCATATTCTGTTTTCTATTGCCGCTATAACAACAAATAAAAAAAAATAAAAGGAGCTCGCACACAATAAACGTGTTTTTTTTTTTAGTTAATGAACTGAAAACCGTTTATTGTGTACGAGCTCCTTTTAATTTTTCCGTACCATTGGAACGGAACCCTCTGTGTGAGAGTCCGACTCACTCTTGACCGGTTTTTTCATATTTCACTAAAAATCTCTCTACAATATGACCTCATCCTTCTGAAACACTTTGTTCATTGAGTTAGATTGTCTAAGCAAAGTTTGAGGCTGTGGTTGATTTTGACCTGCCATTAAAGGGTTTGCCCATTATCGCCACGCAGGGCATGCGGGTTGGCGCTCGTCACTAGTCTGCGTCATTTAGCAACCATTCGGTTATACCACCATTTGTTGGTCGTCAGAGCGTCGTTAGTTGATCAGCAGGATGCACCACGAGCAGGTGAGGTTGACTTGGGGCACTGAGATGGTAAATACGCCCCTTTACACCCCAAATTTACCACGGTCTCCAGTTCCCGGTCGCCATGCAATTCCTGATTTCAGCGGCGGTCTCGGTAATGGCAAGGTAGAGGGTGCGAAGAACAACGGGTTACGAATGGCCGCCAAACCCAACTGACCTTGGCAACGTACAATGGATGCACGTTACAGTTCGACGAACACCTAGTGCAGCTAGAAGACGAATTCAAAAAAATAAGGTGGCACATTCTTGGGTTGACTGAAGTCTGAAGAGAGGGGGACACGATAACCCTGAAATCGGGCCACCTTGAGAGTTGCTGAAGATCGAGCCAAATGGCGTGCACTTGGAGAAGCCTATGTCCAGTAGTGAACTGTTATAGGCTGATGATGAAACAAGGTTTGAAACATATTTTATAATAATATAAGCTGTGCATAAGTAAAAATTGTTTGGATTTTTCATCTGCATTTTCTCATTTCCCTTTCTTGTTTCAATATGAAGTGTAGATTTGTGAAGTGTAAACGACCTCCAGTTACACTGCACTTAAACATTTCTAGTCAAACATGTGTGAACTAGGTAAGGTATTGCCTACTCTTGAGAATTAAGTAATAGAAAAAGTAATATAATAGTTGTAATATCCTTGTGAACCCTTTTTGGCATCCAATTACCGTTGTAGTGCTTCTACTTAAAAGGTGTTAATTAATTCCTAACCAACTCCAACAAAGATATACACACAAATTCCTTACCTCATAATTATTTAGAACTTATAACTATCATCAACAACTAAAACTGATAAATCAACACAATACTTAAACCTAAATACATAAAATGAGTTATAAGTACAACTTTTGCATTTTAGCATGTCAATAGTGGTTGTTGACTCTCATAGTAATTTAAAAATTAACCGCTACCGTTTAGTGACATCTATCGCAATGCCACCTAAACCGCTACCTAGGTTTTTGTTTGGGTTTTTACGACGAAAAATTAAAAAAGGCATTGCCCTTTATTTTCGTGCTAAAAGGAAACAACCATAGCACACACATTTCTACCAAACTTTACCTTATTAACATTTCTGGGGAAACGGTAGATGTTTCTTAGCGCTACGAGCTACGGCGTAGCAACTAGCTACGCCGTAGCAACGTGTATTTGTTGGGATGTTGATTTTCCGTGCTTAAAATTACGAGAAGATATTACTATCGCTACACAATTAGTTGTAAATTAATAATGATGTAAATTCTTCGGAAATATTTGGTTTAGAACTATTCTGTATAATTTATGTTTACCTACGGGTATGAATAATAATTATGATCATAACAATTATTACGGTTTATCTATTTCACAGTAATAATATATTATGATAATAATTTGGGCCGGGATCGACTTACAGTGGGTACCTGAAGACGGGCGTCGTTATCCAGGCATGCCTAAAAAACGTTGATTTGACGATCTGAGGAGTTCAGAGTGTCTAGACAAAGTATAGCGATTGTCGAAAGTCCAAAATACAAAGTATTGACATACGCTACCGGAATGTCACATGGTCAATCTTAAACATTTCGACAGCAATTAAAAGATAAATAAATAATTACTGTTCCAGTATAAAAGCATGCGAAACTGAGTGAAATCCGGCAAACTTTAATTAAAAAATGTAGGAAATAAAAAAAAAATACTTTTACAAAAAACCCGATCGCAAACACTCCCAAAACACACACAGCCTAATCACTGATCTGATTCTACCAACTGCATCAGACTGCTTGAAAAGCGACTTGTTTCGAACTTTTAGTCGGTTTTAGCGGTCGGGTTTTTTGACAAAGTCAATTTTTTTTCTTTCCTACAGTTTAGTGAGCTAAATTTTTAGAATCATTTCTTCGAGTTCTTTATTTTGATACCCCCACTCGAGAGGTTTTGAACAAAAATATATTTTATTTTCACAATAAGTCGTCCAGTAGTCGCCATATTGAATTTTTTACTAACGTCATGTCTTTAGTGACTCTCGCAAGACTAAGAGGAATAAAAAGTTTGGTCTGTATAGTGCTTCAAAGAAACACATACATACATAGACTGATAAACACATTACCACTCCTTTGCGTCGCGCAGTTGGGTAAAAAGGGAGGATTTTCCGACCAGACCGATAGTTGACAGTCGGACTGTTGTATATGTTCATAATATAAACAGTTTCTTGTGGCGGAATTGATGTCGCTACACCGGTTTGTAACCTCCCGTCAACTATCGTTCCTGACTAGTTGGCCGGAGGAGACAAAACATTAAGAGGGCTGACAAACATGGGTGATATGGGAATCGTCAGAGTTTAGGTTATTTAATTGTAATTTTAAAAAGATCCACTAAAAATATTTTATAAAGGTGCAATATTTTTTTTTTTTTTTTTTCATGTAATCGAATCCAACGATATATTATGTAGTGACCCGGTCAATGTGCTTGTGCCTCCGTACAGTTCGATTTTTAATTTCCATGCGGTAATTACCATCTACTATTATCTTCTCATTAAAATAACTAACAACCGACATAATAACCAACAATGTACATAATTCAGCCCACAACGCCTCCTGGTGCAAATTCCGCCGTTCATCATACGCGACGTCGCGGTCGGGTTATTGCGCTATATGTCGCTATGTTACGCTATGTTGTGCTATGTTGCGCTATATTGCTGCCGGCACTCATCGTGCGGTCATGAAGAATGTCAACTTGATAGTTTATGTCGTAGTGGGAAATGCTTTAGGGTCATGTTAGTGTAATACGTTTGTAATTGCTTGAATTTGAGCTTCAAATAAAACCTCTTTGGTTCTTATATTTCAAGACCAACTTAGCATTCACATAGAATATTTGAGTACGTGTTTTGTTCTTGAAATTTAACTTAATTGTGTACCTCTATGTGCCAGCTGCTTTTTATTGAAAGGAAGTTCCTAGTTTTTCCAGACTCAGGACCTAGTTTTTTCAGGCTCTTTCTAGCAGCTTTTTTTGTTTCCTGTATTTTTTATTGTTCCCTTTTAACTGTTATCTTACCTGATGCTAAACGATGTGAACTCATGACTTTTAAGGCTTTATACAAACGAAAGACATTGTTCTCGTATCCCTATTCATCAAATCAGCCGAAAGACGTCCACTGCTGGACATAGACCTCCCCCAAGCGTCGCCACAACGACCAGTCCTGTGCGTCTCACATCCATCGGCTACCCGCGATCTTCACTAGGTCCTCGGTCCACCTTGTGGGAGACCTTCCAACGTTGCGTCTTTCGGTACGCGGTACGAATTACCATCTGTTCTGCGAGTAATGTGCCCTGCCCACTGCCACTTTAGTTTGGCGATCCTTCGGGCTATGTCTCAACCTCATTAATAAAGTAATATAAAACATTGTAAAAAACAATGATTTTCTTGGAATGTTTTCAAAAGTTTTAAATAACATAATTTCTTCTAGCTCAATCTATTTCTGTGGTTAAGATTGCTTTCGTTTTGATACAAAGTAATATTAGATTATTATTTTTTTAACTCTTCAAAAGAAAAAGTTATAATAGCCAATTTTGAAGTTGACACGAAACACAATAGTTTTTCTTTGAAAGTGCTAAACTTGAAATTATAAGATCTAAACTTAGACAATGTAATGTGCTATGATACCGAAATCATTTTCTTATTGGATTTTGTATCCATTCAAAATGTATTTACAGAGTGACTAAAAGTCACTCAGTCTGCAAATACAACTATCGGCAATCTTTTTAGGTAACAACTTTTCTATGTCACGGTGGCCTTTCTAAACGTAAATGAGATAAGATAAGATAAGATAAGATAAGATAAGATAAGATAAGATAAGATATTTATTTTGCAAATATGGGTACAACACGGTGATATAAGAATATAATTAGGAACAGCCATATTTTACCAGAAGGCATGCAAAAGTACAAAATACATGAATGATTCTAAGTACATAATAATAAAGATAACAATGTCAATATACGATTATAAATTCATTACAATATAATTAAATGTCACCTTAGTCTAATTTCTAGTCAAAAATAATAGTAGTCAAGAGATTCCTTTCTCCATTAAGAATTCTGCTACGCTGTAATACGCTTTGGCTACTAAAAAGTTTCGGAATTTTTTTTTAAATAACGCCAAATTTAATTCTTTCCAACTCCTCGGTAATTTATTATAGATGACTGGCGCCATGTAGCAGACACTTTTGCGCATCAAAGTCGTTCTTGCACTAGGGAGACATAGTCTACTATTATCACGCCTATTTCGTGGAAATACGTCAGCTATGCGCTCAAAACGATGAGGGTTTAATTTTACAAACACTGCCATTTCTAAAATATACAAGCATGGTAAAGTTAATATTTTATTCTGTTTAAAATATGGGACGCAGCTATCAGTGGGTTGCAGTTTTAAAAATGACCGTATGCATCTTTTCTGTGCTTTGAATGCACTTTCTCTTTCAGTGGAGTTACCCCAAAAAATAACGCCGTATCGTAGGTGGCATTCGACTAAACCATGATATGCAGTCAAGAGTGCGTCTAGATTTACAATAGATGACAAAGTATGTAAAGCGTAAGCGGATGTGCTTAGTTTTTTGCAAAGTGTCTCTATGTGTTGTTTCCAGCTAAGTTTTTTGTCTCTTGAGCCAAGTCATCATCATCATCATCATCATAACAGCCAAAAGACGTCCACTGCTGGACATAAGCCTCCTCCATTGGGGTTGCCATAATCATCACGCTTGGCAGGCGAATCAGAAGGGTTTTTATGCCGTATTTTGACTAATTTCGATAAAGTGGAATATCCGATTGTCGCACCATTATTTCTGCGACTTAATATTGTTCCAATTACATTCGAAACAAAATAAAACTGAAATTGACTTCAGCGCCATCTCGCGGGAAAATGGCAATGAGCAACCCGTAACATTCACCTTAACAAATCTGCACATGGTCTCTTACAACTTTCAAAAAAAGTCAACAGTCAGGCTTTTTTAAAAGCCTACCATTTACTAGTTGCCTCTATTCTGCGGTATGGTTTTGTTTTTTGGAGGCAGCCTACCGACAAGGAACTAGTATTTAGAATGCAAAAGAGATGTTTACGGTTAATGTTGGGTTTAAAAACAACAGATAGCTATCTTCCCTATTTCAAATCTTAAAAAAAAAATTCCTTCCTTATATATTTTGGAAACAGCTTTGTTTGTAGAAAACAATCCACAATTATTTAAAAAACTGTCGGAAGTCAGAATTAATCCGATACGGACTCAGTATTTAAACAAGATATGTGATGTAAAATGTAAAACCAAAGAAAACATAAAAGAAAAGTTTTTTTAGTATTGCCCCGCGCATTTATAACAAAGTATCTGATGTAATAAAAAATATGAATGTAGTAAAATTTAAAAGGGCGCTTAACGAAATATTAACCGAAAAAAGTTATTACACGATTGACGACTTCCTTAAATGATGAATTGCTGACTGATTTACTTATCTTGTAATTTTTGTAGCTGCTACCGTGTAGGTACATAACCTGATCGACATACCTATATTCCAATTGACATACTCGTTATTTTATTTTGTTTTGACATCATTGTAATATTTTGACATTTATAATTTTTATGATTTGATTTTATGATTTGACATTTATGTTTATATAATTTTTAGTAGCGGAATCATTCCGACATTTTTCAGATAATTTATCTTTTTATTGTAATCTAAACGGCATTTATTTAACAATTGTAATTTTAATGATTTGACAGTTATAATTTTTACTAGAGTAACCAGTCCACGACATTTTTTTATTTTTTTTTTCATTGCAACCTTAATAATATGACATTTATCTGACTAAATTTGACATTTATCATTTTGGTTATCTTAATTTGTATTGCTATTTTTTATTTTATTTGATTTTAATTTGAGTATTCTATATTATTTGCATGCCCTTGAGACAGTAAAATATGGAGGACTATAAAATATATAATATTGTTAAAAAAAACATCTTTGTACCAAAACCCATGTTTGCAAATTAATAAATGATTGATTGATTGATAAGTTATCACCTGATTTTATGTCAGAATGGGATCACACATTGAAGTAATTAGTTATTTTCAAGAGTAATTTGCACTGCATTACGCTGAGTTTTTGGCATCGGAAAATGTATTACGGAACTATAATGAAGCTGAGCCGGGCAAGGCGAGGTGATGGTAGGTAGACTAAAGCAGTGACCGAGTGGCGACCGCGGACTGGAAGAAGAAGTTCGTTCGGCAGCGAGATGGGCAGACGACATTGTATATACTATATACCCTGTAGGTTGGTAGCCTCGAAACATTTTAATTACATCGAAAAGTTTAACATAAATTAAGAATCTTAATATACTGACTCTAAAGATTATGAAAAATACACAACAACTTGACAACCAGTTAAAAAACCCCAATATCTCACTACCAACTTCATTTAACATTATTAACGCAAAAAAACCATAAACTAAACACCAAAGAAAGTACAGTCACAAAAAAAAGCCGGCGACATTTTTATATTAAACCCCGTACACGTTAGTCGTGACGCTTCAAATCCGTATTTCCATGCAAATGAACTCAGTGGGCTGGAGGTAACGAGCGAACTGTACAGTGTTATTAAATTCTCATTTTGTTGCTTCGACGACTGAATCGGCTTAGTGTACCGGGTAATTCTGTGTAGGTAGGTGGTGTTCGAGATTTGTTATAGTGAGTTAGGTGGGTTAGTAATTAGGAGGTGGGTTTGTATTGTTTTACTGTAGCTATTTTGTAATAATCTCACCGTGATATATTAGGAAAAGTGAGCTGTCAATTTCTATGGTGGCCAGATGAACTTGCAATATAGTACATTGTCCTTTTCCTTTGTATCCCTTCATAGATATCCGAAAAGTAAATTATGAACCGTTTTTCATTACTAGAGAACGTAAAGGATCACGATAGAAGACGATTCAGGACAGCTTATGCTTTGTAATACAAACAATAATATCTACACACCATCGAAAATAACACTCATTAGGCGATGGAACTGGTATGATCATAGCAAAAAAGAAACCAATAAAACTACGACAAACAAAAAAGTTGTTATTTATACATTTTAAAAATAGGCGCAAGTCTCAAGCCGAGTGATGTTAACATAAAATATATTTCCAGTTTTCGTGACATATCTTTTTTTTTTTTCTGCTTAATACATATTTGAAGTTTCCAAAACATGCCATTTTTTTTAATTTGTATGACTGTTTTATAATAATAATAACCATACGGCTCGTCTTGTGAGGGGGTTCCTTTCTCTGGAGCCCTAACCACCGGTAGCTTGGACCCTGTTCCCGACACCGGCGGACTTTTTATATTTTTAAATGTATTTTTTTTAAGTTTTTTTTTAAGATATATTTAAGAATGTAACATGTATGTAGGTATACTACTCTGTCAAGAAAGTACCGGGAAAAGATCAATAATACACAAAATGTCTGTTATTCATCCAAATTTATTTTATCACCTTCAAAGTATGCTCCTTTAGAAACGATACACTTGCGCCAACGAATAATCCATTCATCAAAACATTTTTTAAACGCTGCTTCCGGAATTGAGTTCAGTTCTCGCCGCGAATTCTCCTTTATGTCTTCTATCGATTGAAAACGGGTGCCACGAAGTGGTAATTTGAGTTCAGGAAAAAGAAAAAGTCAGCAGGAGCCATATCTGGTGGATATGGTGGTTGCTGGATGGTATTTGTTGAGTGTTTGGTTAAAAATTCGTTCACAATGATAGCCTTGTGCGAAGGCGCATTGTCGTGGTGCAAAATCCAAGAATTTTCTTTCCACAAATCTGGTCTTTTTCGTCGAATTTGCTCTCTTAAACGCCGCATAACGCTCAAATAATATTCTTTATTTACCGTTAGACCTATAATAATAATAATATGACAATAATAATTTTTATTTGGAACACAACCATAAATTACAGTGTCTTAATAGCTAGAACAAAGAACAGTTAACTTAACAGAAGTAAATAGCCTGCTGTCTCCCAAACTAGGCAAAAACCTGTATCTTGGGAGGCAGTATATTAAAAAGTATACGTTCTTTGATTCATAGTCCGTGTAAGACGGCGTGAACTTAAAAGAAAAAATAAGTATAAAATTTAATGATTAAAAGTAAACAAAAACAGAAAAAGGTGCAAAGCAAACTAAAATTAAAAATAAGTTTAAAAAGATATGAAATGCCATTCATCAACTTGGATGGTTTGTGTGTGTGTGTCAGTGCGTGAGATGGTGTGTTAGTGTGTGTGTGGGTGCGTGTGTACAGATGTAAAATATTATATTAGAAGTGACTCTGTATCACTATAGTCCAAAGTGAATAACCAAACTTTCAACTTACTTTTACATTCCTGTCCGTTTAATGTATGGATGTTAAGAATTTTATTTATTTTATTGTATAGTCTGGTGCTGACAAAAGGATATTGTTTACGCGCAAAGGCGGTGCTGTGAGGTTCTGAGCGAAATATACTATGTCAGCCCGTCGTTTTGTGGTGGCAACAAGAGGACTACGATGTTTCCTTAGTATAGCAAGAAGCACAAATAGTTTCCGGACAGTTAATACTTCACTATCAAAATACAGTTGAGTTGTTGGGTACCTATACGGTTTATGAAGCATAACTTTAAGAACCGCTCTTTGTGCTCTTTCAAGCTTTAAAAGTGAAGTTTTATCAGCACCCCCCCAACATACTATACAGTAAGAAAGTAAAGACTAGCACAGAGCGTAGTATACTAGCTTAAGAGTGGCTACATCGGCAGATTGCCTCAAATTTTTAAAAATATAGATAAGCACCCTTAATCGTTTGACTAAATAATCAATTTGCATATGCCAGTTTAGAAAATGATCAATGTAGACACCCAGGTAACGGATGCAGGTGGATACACAGAGAGGTGGACAGGAACAATGGGAAGAAGGGTTTAAGCAAGAGTGAACTTTGACATTAATAGGGTCTTTAGGTTGAGAAGATTGGGAAACTGAGAAGGGTATAATTTTGGATTTCTCTGCATTCAATGTTAGTAGGTTTTTTGAGAACCAATCACTAACTATATTGAGATCCGTCTCTGCTAAAACTGTGTCATCAGCATATGCAAAGACAGAGCAATTTTTAAGGGAAAGGAGGCAGAGGTCATTTATATAAATGAGAAATAATGTTGGGCCGAGAATGCTTCCCTAGGGCACCCCATATTCTATTTTAGCCTCTTTGCTAATGATATTGTCTATCTTTACATGCTGAGAACGATCTTGAAGATAGCTCTCAAAAAGTTTCAAAGCATGCCCACGAATCCCGATATTACACATCTTCGCCAAAAGTATAGGAACAGAGACCGTATCAAATGCCTTGCTCAAATCCAGGAATATACCAAGGCATTTCTTTTTACTATTGAGATGCTTAGTCACAGCATCGGATAGAGCAGACACGGCATCCTCAGTGGAAAAACCTGAGCGGAAACCATATTGATTATGCGCTAAGATGTTATTCGCATTCAAGAATTTAACCAGGCGACTATTCAAAAGTTTCTCTAATATCTTAGAGATTGCCGGAAGTACAGAAATAGGCCGGTAGTTATTTACGCAGTCTCTGTCTCCACTCTTATAGATAGGGTGGACTACTGCTTTTTTAAGAGCATCGGGAAAAACTCCGGTATTAAGAGAAATATTGCAAATATGTACAATAAGCGGGGCCAAAACATGGCGGGACACCTTGAGTACTCTACTCGATACAGAGTCTATTCCAACCGAACAATCATTTCGCAGATTAAGAATAACTGATTCAATTTCTTGAATATCCGTATCAAATAGGGCAATAGAATTGAGATAGTTCTTTGGAGTTAAAAATTGCATGCAATCTACCGATGAGGATTTTTTAATTTTTGTCGCTAATTTTTTTCCCACATTCACGAAAAAATCATTTATGGAGTCAATGGATTGTGATGAAATTAAATCACGTGCGGGTAGGGATGGGCGTTTAGTGTAAGTTACAGTATTGATGACTTCCCAAGTAAGTAGCTTTAATATTATTTTTGGCTCTGGCAAATTGTTCTTTTTCATAATTGCGTTTAAGTTTTCGTAGGAGAGCATTGCAAAAGTTCCGGTATCTGTGATAGGTAAGTTTCAAAATGTGATTATCAGGCTGAGATTTAAGATTTTTATGCATGCAGTCTCTGTTTCTTATGCATTTGATTAAATCGCGAGAGATCCAGGGCTTTATATTCCGGTACTTTTTAGATACTTTAGTTTTACGGGTGTACTTACATATAATTTCTGATAGTGTTGAGACAAGAATGTTTGTTGCTTCGTTAGCATTAGTGGAAAATAAAACATTAGAGAAATCTGCCTGCTCAATGTCATGTATAATCGAGGTATAGTCAACCACCGTTCTTGTTATGCACGGCTTCAAGTTGGGCCTATCTGTAACGACACTTAGCAAGACTGGTTCGTGATCAGTTATGTGTGATTCTATGACAAGAGTGGTGGCTACCTTATTTGTTTTTAGCAGGACATGATCTAAGCAGTTATTGATACGGGTAGGATACAGATGAGCTGGAAGTAAGCCTTGTGATGCCGTAAAATTCAAATACTCTTGAGAATGTCGGTCTTTGTTGTTATTTTTAATGTCTATATTTATGTCACCGATTAGAAATATTTGACCGCATTTTTTCAGGAACGAAATGACGTCACCTAAGCTATTCAGAAAACTGTTTATAAAATGGTAGGATGGAGATCTATATAGGGCAATGACAGCTGTATCGTCATTTATTATGCAAACCAGGCAGTTGGATTCATTAAATTCCGGTTCTATAATTTTACAATTTAAATTATGTTTTGTGTAAATAACGATGCCATCATTTTGATTTCTAAAGTTCATTGTTTGGTGAGATTGATATCCCTGTAAAGTGGGGATTATTGACGTCTTACTTAGCCAACATTCAGTTAATATAATTATATCACAATCGAAATGAAGTTGTTTAAGCAAAACTGTAAATTCATCGAAGTTTTTGTTGATACTGCGGATATTGAGGTGTAGTATGTTCAAATTTTTATTAATGTTTTTAATTAGTTTATGGCAGTCAACTATTGGTACTTTGAAAGACTTAGAAACCTGATAATTATCGAGATCAGAAATAATATTCAGTGTATCAACCATTTTTATATAAAGGATGTATTTGTAGGGCATAAGTAGCTAGACATAATGTTTTCACATGGACTAGTAAAGGGGATTTGACACTTAATTTAATTTGTAATTTAGCTGACAGCAAAACAAAGCGTGAAAAGTATGTAGAAAAGGTAATGAGTTTGTGTGGTAGTAAACCATGTAAAAGTGTTTGTGAGTAGAGTATGTGAGTAGAATGGAGTATGGCAAAACTACTATTAGGATATGTTTGAGTTATTTCACATTCAAAAGTCATTAAACAACTTAAAACAATTTCGAAAACAAAAGTAAACATTCTTAGCGTTTAAAAACGCTAAGAATGTTTACTTTTTTAAAACAATTTCGAAAACAAAAGTAAACATTCTTAGCGTTTTTATAACAAGGTACAATCTAAATTTATGACATAAAAAGGGGTAAACATAATTAATATTTGTATTTATGCCGCTCCGCAGTCAATCCGCTCTCTGTTTCAATTTATTTAGGTCCGAATCTGCTTTAATAAGTATAGCAGAATCACCTTCCTTTTTCCGCATTAAGATTCTACCGTTAGCAATCCAGCAAAACGCATACCCGTGGAACTTCGCGTGCATACGTGCCTGATAAAATAATTGCCTCTTTTTGGCAGTTAATGCTTCCGAAATATAAATTGGTTTACCTTGGCCAAGTAGCTGGATATCAGAAGTTGACAGCTTGTTTCCGCCCTTGCTATGATTTTTGTATGCATGTAGTAGAGATTCCTTCGCTATAACCGTCGTTAAATCTACGACGATAGTGCCAGAGTCGGGTGATTTTTTGGATTTTACTCGGAAAATGTCTCGAATTTCGGTCACTTTTAGCTCACCTGTAGAAATGCGCTAGCTTTTATGACTGTATCACAAAGAGTAGTTTTATTTTCGTTCTGGTTTACAGGTATATTCCGAAATTCTATGCAGGATGATTTGATCGAACTTTCCAAATTTTAATTTTTTTCCTCAAGAACTTGTATGTAGGCCATTTTCTCTCTATTAGCACTGTCCAAGCTTTTCAATTTATCCATTATTTCATCGTAAGATGTCGATACAAAGTTCACGGACTTACGCAACTCGGAACATTCGGCTTTAATTTCATTTACCGTGCTTAAAAAAGCAGCGTACTTTTTATCTTGCCTTTCAGTAAATTCCATGAGAATGCTTTTAATTTCTGCCGTGAACTGGCTAACATCTTCACCATGCTGAAATTTCCGTTTAAACCTCTATGTTATGTTCGAGGCAAGTTGCTGCGGGGATGTTGATTTGGGTGCATCAGGCTCTGAGTCATAGAGTAATTCCGTTGGTTTGCTTGGTGGGGTTCTCCTTAGAGACATGATCTTAAAGCTTCTACTCAATTTTCAGATAAAATAGAAATGATAGGTTAGCTCCATCCTCGTAGAGATAGCTGTACTTCTTATTAGTCAACGGGAACTTTACAAAAAAATAATAAACGAAATAAATACAAAAAGTACACTGTTTGACTCTGGATCGAACTTGCGCCACCTGACTCGTGTGTAGAGCACAATAACCGCTAGGCCATTTACACCTTTAGATCGAATCTCCAAATGTCGTTCCAGCCTTTACCATAAATATGAATGTGGTAGTGATGAGTGACCTTGCTTTGTGTGCCAATGTCACGGCACAAAGAAGCGAGTACTTTTTAGGAAAGTTTTAAACAGAAATTTTGCAATTACTCGACGCACAGTAAATGTTTCTCACAGATTGTTTAACACTAGGCTTCACGAAAAAGACTTGTACATATACATATACGACACAAAAGATATAAATCAGTTTTTACTACTTTATTTGTTTTTGAAGCACAGAGACTGTTAGCACACGTCTGACTCACACGGACTCCGCGAAACGCTCCTAACCTTCCGGTAAGAATTCAGAGTGCACAACACCGCGATAGTCAAAGAAAACAGTCAACATGACTTTGACTTTTGATCGACTTTGGCGTGGTTTTTTAGGTTTCGGTTCAGTTGGAAGGCGCCACTCCGAAGCTTGTTGACTAGTTTGCATGTCAAACTTTACGAGTCTGACATGCAAACTAGTCAACAAGCTCCCACGTCTCTTCACCAGTAACAATGCGTTTCATGAATGTTGGGTCCGAACTGACTCGTTCTAGCATGTCCTCAGCGACTTTCATGCGATTGAGTTTTTGGAGAAAATTCAGATCTTTTGGGACTAGCCGAGCAGCAACATGTTTCATACCCAAATGATTAGTTAAAATGGTACGGATCGACTCGTGAGATACAGAAAGTTCGGCGGCTATCTCTTTCAGAGTTGAATGGGGATTTTCAGTCACTATTTCCTTCACTTTTGCGATGTTAACTTCAGTTGCAGACGTTGACGGCCTACCAGAGCGAGGCAAATCTTCCATCACATCTCGACCGCTTTTGAACGCTTTGAACCACTCATAAGCACGAGTTTTTGATAAAGTCGATTCACCGTAAGCTTTCTGTAACATTTTCAGTGACTCCGAACACGAAATTCCATTGGCGATGCAAAATTTAAGACAAACTCTTTGTTCGATATTTTTGTCCATTATGAAATTCGCAATACACACTATATATGATATTACTAAAACCAGCACTGTATTTAATATAAATAACAGATGCAACTCAAACTCCGCGCCAAAATGGAAAACAGTTGTGCCAATCTAACAACTACAAAAAAACAAAAATTTGAATTTGGAACCATAAACAAATCATCCATTCCCAATACTTTTTTGACTGAATGTATAAAATGAATAAACGAAATAATAGTAAAACTTTATGTGAGTCAGTTTTAATTTTCATCCATATGTAACTAGAACTTATTTTGGACATTATAACAATATATACATCGCTGTCAATGGTCAGATTGGTTGAACACTGACAGCATTCCCTCGTTGAATGGCAAAGCAACGTAAAAACTCGATTACTTAGCCGATGTTTGGAAAAACTCCATGACCACAGACCCCGTTGGTCTAATATCAACTCTATTAAAATAGAAATAAAAATATAGACTCAGTATGTACAAGAAATAGCCAAAATAAGAAAGAAAAGAGAAAGCCAGAAAGTGGGCATTTTGTTATCCCCAAACGCAAGGCAGCAGCAAAAGTATTAATTTAAACAGCCAATATTTAACGACAATGTTACAATATTTCTCATTACTCACTTGGTGGCTGCACTGGAAAGTTAAAGGGTAAATTATAAAGGAATATTTTTTTTGAAGACGTTATTTTGATGGTGAGTTATTATTACGGCTTGTTTTTCGTGCGTTGAGACCATATTTGCTATTAATATTGAAAAATTGGACCACATATTCACTGTATGAGCTATGTGTGTAATTGATAACACAGAATAAACCAAACTTTTATTTAGTGGTTAATTAAAAATGGTTGCTTTTTATAATAACCTGAACTTCCTCTAAAGAACCAGGTACACTGGCTTATTTCTTTTATTAATGTTTTAAAAAACTAATCACAAAAGCTTTTTTCATTAAAAAGTTTTTTCATTCTTGGGTATCCATCGGTTACTCTCTCCTCTCTATCTTGTAAAATAGGAAACAGGAACAAAACCACATAGAAAAGTGTGCCTAGTTTTAGAAAAACACATGCTATGAGTTTTACAGTTTTCTTTTATATTTTAAATACTAAAGTAAGAATAAAAAAGCGCTAATAACATTGCTATATCTTTAGCAAAGCCATATCTAAGTTCGTTTTAGTTTGTAGTAGATAATCGCTGTCGCTTACGCCTTTCACCTCTGGACCCATAACCTAAACGCTCCTGTGAATTTAAACGACGTGTTAAAAAAGCGAATTCTTTTATAGGGAATAAAATAACATTAAGTAGGCAAGTTTATAACCAATCGGGTCCCTTATTATGTTCGCCCTGTAAAGGTGTGGCCACAATACTGTTTGAACTAACAACAGGTCTACTTGAAATATTTTTACAAAAAATTTAAACAGTTTTTAGATAGTTTCGTGGATATAAAAGACATCGAAAATGTGGTGCATCGTATGTGAAGCCGTAGTTAGTTTTAGACTTTTAAAGAGAATGTGAAGTCTCGGAACAATTAAATACATGTTCTCTTGGATCAAATAAATTTGGTATTTCCACATTCTCTGGTAGCTCCAAATTGTAATTTAAACTCTAAAAATCATGTTTGATAACTACGAATACATATGTGAGTAAAACAGTCTGAATATACCTTCTTATTTTTTATGTCTCGAGCACGACAGTATCTCAGATTTGAGTGATCCAAACATTGCCACTTTCACAGCATCGTTGGTGGTTCCGCATATTTTGTTAACGTTTAATTTTAAACCTATATCAAACAAACAAGAGATTCTTGATCATTCCCATCTTGCTGTTCTAATCTTATGTTACTTGGAAAAGAAACGTCAAGCCTTATGATTACCATCAACTTTTGGCAATTGATATCTTAGCTATATTTTTCAAAACGGCTCTAGTATGGCCATACCTTTATACTAACTATACTGAGTTTTAAATTGCTTTGTTATTTTGCTAGCGACCCTCGGCTAAAGTCAGACAATTTCATTAAATAGTGTTTACCTAAGCATCTAAACAACACATTGTTGGGGCTGTTATTTAGAGTGGAGGATTTTATTGCTGAGATGTTAGTTTGCTCGACTAACAAACGTATTTCATGTTAATTGTGATGGTTTGATGTTTGTAAACTCAGTATCTGATTGCAAGTTCGACACACGAGATCAATTTTTTTTTTTTTTTTTTACTATATATAGGCACGCGTTTGACCACTATCTCACCTGATGGTAAGTGATGATGTGGTCGAAGATGGAGCACGCTTGCCTAGAAATAACCTATTCACTCTTGACTTAAAGACTCCCAGGAAATTTATCTACCTTTGTCCCAACAATTTACCGGGTGCGACTGAGTTTCCCTTTTTAGAGTTCCTTACAGAACACACAGAACCTTTATAGAATCAATTTATTGTCCGTCCATACGTCCACCTGTCTGTTATAAATGGAGTGACTGCTTATCTGACCTCCTTAAGTTCGTAATTTATCTTCTTGAGAAGACTGCTGTTAGATTTCCGAGTTTCTGACTACCCATAAAGACTTGTAGAGGCATCAATGCTACCACAAGAAAAAAACCAACGGAGTTAATCATTATCGCAACAAAAATAACCGCAACGTCATCTATCTAGCTAACAGCTAACTACTACGTTGAAATCAAGCATCGGGCTCAGAGTTTACCGATTTAGCGATTTGAACACATACATCAGCCCGAATACCAACTGTCGGGCAGTAGCCCTCACCGGACACAACAACCGTACGGCTTAGGATCCTCCCTTTTTAAAGGAGGTTTGACCCTCTGTGCCACATATAGCTGGGACCAATAGCTTGTTGTTTTTGAGACACCGTGCTTAACGTCAGTCACATTCACAGACCGAACTAAACCCGTGATTCAATTATAAAACCACGAGCTTCTCATGAAAACGAAACCTGAAATCTAAGTTGATTATAACTTATGTACATGGTGGACATCCCACCCACACGTACACAACTTTTTGGGAACACATTCATAGTGCGTACAGCTAACGAGTGGAATTCCCTGCCTAAGTCTGTGTTTCCTGATAGCTACAATCTGGGAGTCTTTAGGTCAAGAGTGAATAGGTTGCCTGGTTGAAATGATAGTTTCTATTGACATGAAAAGTAAAATATGTAGAACAAAGCAGTGTATTATTATTTATTCTCTTCTACGAGTATAGACATTACTAAATTAATAAAATACATATGTTACTTACATTGACACAGTTATCACCTGATATTGCAAATCCTACATTATCCAAGACTTGCATTTCTAATTTATTCCGCGATTGTAAAGCGGAATCTTGATAGAGATTCTTGCTCAATGATTGCGATTGCAATAGAGGAATACCTCCGGGACGCTCCGCTAGCATGGATCGGTAACTGCATAGGGATCGAGTGGCTTAACTCATTCATTTGCGCTTTGATTCGGAAATAATATTTATGCTGTTTTATGGTAATAAACTGTATGCTTTACTTTTAAAATCATTTGTCCTGACTATGAAGAGAAAACCGGCTAAGATAGGATTTTTGAAAAGAGAAATGATTTATCACAGGTGAGAAAATGAGGGGAAACTTTGTATGTTTATTTTAGTGTTCCATAGCCACCAGGTAACCAACGCAACCCAACTAAGTCTCCATTGTCCTTTAGTCTGTCATGCGGACTGTTTCTTAAGAACTATAATAGGTAGACAGTTGAAATGTTCACAAATTAAGTATCAATATTGCCACAATAACAAAAACTAATAAAAGCTATATTAAATTAAAAGGTATTATTTTTAGTGCCGGGGTAGAATATCCTCACGGATGTCCTTCGCCTGGGGCGGCCGAAGGGGTCTTATACCACCCCGGTGTTCTTTCTCACACTTCAGATTCAGATTCAATTTATTTGCAAAAACATGTGTAAATAATATACATGGACAATCATAATACATGCTTATTATAGGTGCTACATATTTTTTTTTGACGCAATATGTTTGACCATTGCTGGTGTACAAATAACAGGATACAAAGTAAAAATAAAAATAAATACAGATTAGATTAATAACAATAAATACATCAACAATTAACATGAAAAATTAAATTAAAAACTTAGGTAAATAGTCAAAATAAATAAATATAGTCATTACAGCGATTTGTCATTTTAAATTCTATAATAAGCTTTTTCTGTCAGTATTTTATTAATAGTATTCTTAAACTGGTCTGTATTTAATTTTTTAACAAGGTTAGGGATATTATTATAAACTATTGGCGCCATGCATACAACGCTTTTACGCAGCAGCGCTGTCTTAGCTGGCTGAACAGGAATTTTACTATTATCCCGGCAGTTACGCATTATAATTTCTGATAACGGAGGAAACAAATGGTTTTTTTTCCTGACAAACAGGGATATGTCCAAAATATAAATTGAAGGAAGTGTGGAAGGATTTTATGTTTTGTAAAAAGTGGTTTCTCACACTTGGGCCGAGGATCGTGAGAACTAGTGCGCCTTCTACGAAATCATAATACCTGGGTCAAACTAAATAGGTAACATCAATAAAAACGATACAAAATACTGATCTACAGTAACAACTTGAGTACTTTTCTTGTTGTATTTAATTGGAGGTGTTTCAACTAGCCTATTAAGACTTAATTCTTGGTGTAACGACGCAGAAGAACAAGCGCGCATCGTGGATATCTTTGATTTCAAATATACGGGACATGAGTATGACCGTTGACGCATTGCTTTAACTACTAATAAAACGATGAGGGAAAATATCGTAAAGATTCCACTCACAAGACTTAAAACCAAACAACTGACAAAATGTTTCATCTACCAACCTAAATTTTATTTATTTATTTTATTTTAAACACTTTCAGCACAAAAATGGCCATAGGATTCTCTACCAGTCAACCTTTGGGTAATGCAGAGAATAGTCGTAGGTGCAATAAAGAAAATGTAAAGCGATTCAAATACAATAATGAACAATATACAAATATAACCATACATACAATATAAATATATAATAAATATACAAATCAACAAGATAAATATACAAACGAAATACCAAAACAATTAAGGCGAATAAGTTAATGGGAAACATTAGCGCTGTGGTGATACAACTGCCAACCTCTTACGAATGTGTTCACGAACTTTAACTTTGAAGGATAATCGGTTGGTGGTCATCCTGATCTCTTGGGGGAGCGCATTCCAAAGAGAAATAGACTGAACGAAGAAAGAAGAGTAAATAAAGTCAGTACGGTGAGTGGGACATTGAAGGATACGGTTGTTAGATGAGCGTAGATTTAGATTGTGGCTGGTGCAAATGTATTGAAAGTGAGGGGCTAGATAACTGGGAGAGTTGGGAGAGACAAGAAATGAAAACAAGGTAGTTAGAGCCCTTAGCTCTCTGCGCTCGCGTATAGGCAACCACTTTAAAAGCAATCGATACGCACATGATCATATTTACGCAGATTGAAAACAAATCGATCGCAGTAATTCAGAAGACGGTCAAGTTTGTTGAGGAGATCTGCATTCAGGTCATAGTAACACACATTGCCATAATCAATGATAGGAAAAATTAGGGTCTGCGCAAGTATTGTCTTGGTGTTTGATGGCAAAAAGTTTTTTAAACGATACAGGGCCCGCAACGTTCCCGTAACCTTCTGGCTGACACTAGTGACTTGAGTTCGCTAGTTTAAGGTACTATCAATACGCAAACCTAGATCCTTCACGTCAGTGCTAAATGGGACAATCGTACTGTCGAACAGGACATTTGGCAAAGCTGTTTCATCCACTTTAGCATTGGTTACGTTTTTGGAATTGGCTTTGGCATTGGTTACGTTTTTGGTATTGTGATTATATCAATGCTCAGTAGCTCTAGCTTCAGTTTTCTAAATTCAAATGATCGGAAAATAAATTTGACAAATTGTCAATACAAATACATTTTCTTTAAAAAGGTATAGAAAATTCTTACGTTAATTTATTACAGATCTCTTATTCTGCCTTTAATTTCGGCATGCAAATTAGTCATATTAGTTACATATTACATTATTTGAATTAATTTACCGTTAGTTATGACAAATTATCAATTGACCGTTACAAAATTAATGAATTTCCAACAGTATTAAGGTCAATCATCAATTATTAATTTCCTAATATCTAGAATTTGAGTCGCTTCCTATTTCATGGGCCTCATATCATACAAGTATACACCGTGTTAGACCAAAACACCCTCAACGGACCCACAAACAACATCTTCACACACCATATCAATCAGCCAATAAGTGACACCGTTGAAGACACACGCACAGGTCATTAACCTTGACTAGCGGCATCTGATTACCTGTAAACAAGACTATAGAGTTACAACCCCATTGGGTGTGATTTATGACTCGGCGTCGTCTTGGGGTGACGCCTCGAATGGAGGCAATAAGAGGTGTTCAATAGCTTCATGAAATATAGGAGTACATGCTAGTTGAGTGGGTTTTAAGTATGTGGTTAATTTTGAAAAATATACAACATTATGTGTAGGAGCTTGTGGGTAAATAATTACAGCCGCATGGGTCGATTTTTAAGGTTAAGCAACGCTTGCCAAGGTTGGTCTGTAGATGGGTCTTAACATACCGAAAGTCCTCCACGTCTCGGAAAGACCGCTATGCTGTTGGTCCCGGCTATCATTTGTACATCGATATTTGGCAGTTGTTAGGGCTATCGGAAAATCTGACACCGGTCTTGACAAGAAGTACCGTGTTACCCAGTTACTGGGTTATAGAGGTCAGAGATAGGCGGTTCTTTTACGTTGTTATTAAGCTAAACTCGGTTTGACTAAAGCCCAGTATAGGTGGGAAAACGCTAGGCAGCTGATTACAACATAACTTTTAATATACAACCCCGGCCGATTGCGAAGCTGAAAAAACCTTGTATAGGTTATGCAAGCGGCAATAGAATTACACAATGTTATGTATAATGTTAAATTCAACTCTCTACCTATTACGGCTATTGAGATACAGCCCGCTGACAGACAGATGGACGGACTGATGGACGGACGGACAGACGGACGGACGGACAGCGGAGGCTTAGTGTTCCGTTGGTTACTCTTTGGGTACGGAACCCTAAAAATTACTCGCTCACGATTAAAACTTACCCCATAATCAAACCCAACGTCCCCGTCCCAATTATTCTCCACTATATTTTCATTTTTAACGACTGAATCGTAGCGGGGCAATTCTTTTAATTGCCCCACGTCTCGCGGGGCACGGCTGCGGGGAAGCGGGGGCTGGAAATTGGACCCATTTAAAGTTTTTCGATTTACCCAGACTCGTCTAGTCTAAAGATATGTTGGGGTTAGCCTTCCCAGGGGCGTTGAGCGGGTCCGGCTTGGAAGCTGTTGGCTGGTAAGCTGAGGTATTGACTTTTGTATTCATTGGCTTGAAAAGTTTGTGGTGTGATTGTTTTTTGGCCTACTTTTTGAGCCTAATTTCATGGTAAACAAAAGACGGTGGTTCTATTCAGATACATGTTATTGTATTACTGTGTTTGTGGTTCAATCATAATTTCAAGGTTAAGGTACGCTTGCCGAGGTTGATCCGTGGATGGGTGATCATCTAATACATAATATGTCGATATGTACATACATAATCTTTGATAGTAGTTATAATGACTACCCTGTCAGTAATTGAAGAATCTGACTTTAGTCTTGTCTAGAGGTATCGTATAATCCAGCTGCTGGGTCCAGTCGTTCCGTGCAAAATATTGGTATTCAGCTGCATTCTGTATGACTGGGAGTCGACTGCTTCATAGTTAAGGCTAGGCTGATCGATTTACTCCTCCTAGCCTTGGTCCCATCATGTGGGATCTTCTCTCCTAGTCATTCTTCGCCAGGACATTCTGCCCTGGGTTTTTATTTGTTCATCGTAACAGACAAAGTCGGCAGTTTTTTCTTCAGAAACTTTATTTTTGTGTTGTCAAATGCAATAACTGATGTGACAAGAGTGCTGATTCTACAAATTTTTAAGCAATGTTCAAATTCGCATGTCAATCGCAATCTGCCAAAAATGTATGAAAATTAAGGCTTTTTTGATAGTGCGAATGTTGTGTAAAAATTTGTGGAATTGGCCCTAAGATTGTGTTCAGTAGATAACTATGATCGTTGTAATGAAACATTTTCTTTACGTTGAATTTTGAACTTTAAAGAAGTGTCAACGTTTTCAAACTTGGAATTCGACCGAAACAACTTACTCGTAATATAAAGGAAAGCATTTTAAGGTATAAAAGGTTGAAAATGATAAGGTAAAAGGTAAAATAATTTACGATAATAATAAGATTGATTGCGAAGTAATGGATTGTAAGAAAGCTTACACCCTGTAAAGAACCCGTAAGTTTTCTTTACAACGTCAAAATTAACCTCTGAGAAGATCTCACTACAAACCAAAGTACTTCTAAACAAAGAGGATCACTACTGTCTGTCATATTAACTCCGAAGCCCACATTAACTTCACTTCCACTCCTAGCACCACAATACCCAACAGAGCCTACATTTTCACACAATGCCTCCCCCATTAAAATGTCCAACTACCCAAAACGGCTAGCATGGTCAACGAGCCCCCATCATTTCCACAGCAAATTGTGATACTAACAATGACGGAGTAACGAGGTGTCATTGTCCTCACAAGATTGATTGTCCCCAAGTTTTGATGAATGAATAAGAGAAATATGCTCTGTGATGTATTACCAGCACCTTAATCTGATTACGTGTGAATTTAAATTGGGTTGTGAGTTTTTGAAGGATTGTTTGTGGCAATTTTAGGGCGTGTTGGTTAGGTGAGAGTACATTCCTAATATAGCAGAGATCTTGCGTCTGGTTTTGGAGAAATTCTTAGTTTAAGAGATCTGTTCTCTTATACTAAGAATTTCTCCAAATAACTTCGCAATTCAGAAAATATTTCACGTTTAAAAAAAAATATAAAATCAAGTATGCATAAACCAGTAGTGCTATTCTGTAACAACATTTTCGTGTCTCGACAGAGGAATCCGAGGTGAGTATAAACAGTAGACCTTTGTGTTGTGTTTAATAAAGTTCACTTTGTGAGCTATCTCACCCAGGTGAAGCTCGATATCGAAATGGTTACTTACAGAATAGACTAGCAGTCTTGCCAAGATATTACCTAGTTACTCTATTTTTCCGTAAGTAGGTACAGTCAACAAAGCTATTTGGTATACAGGCAAAAATATTTACTTTTCCACTGCACTGCCAATATTTATTTCTAATGTGTGCATTATAAGATTTTAAGCTTATGACATACTTACGAGTGTGGTGTAAAATAAGTGTCTACTCAGAATACTCGCAATATTGTTTAAAAGTAATTGCAAGTTAGATGCCTGCACACCAAATAGCTTTGGTGACGGTACTTAGCTAACGTAGGTTCTTTAAAAACGGAAAAACAAAATGTATAATAAAGTTTCCCTATTTTGACATCCTCAATATATTTAACCCTGTACCTCAATCCAGAATTAAAATACTGGAGCCGTGATTGCGTTACCCTATCCCTGTATTTCCTGAGTTACGTAAGCATCCGCATCTATTTCATCATTTCCGCAATAAAAAGCGGACAACAGTGCGTCCGTCATTTATTGTCCTTCATCACTTGACTCATTGGAACCGCCATTGTATTAGAGAAAACGACACTTTTATTTTTGGCCCAAACCACATAGGTACTTCTGTTTCGGTACCCGCATACAAGGGCCGTAAATCTTACATTCTTGCGCAAATTATGCATTCACAGCACAGCTTTAGGAACTGCATCTACAATAATACATAAAGCTGAAACTCTCAGGAACTACTGGTCCGATTTGAAAAATTATTTCAGTGTTAGATAGCCCATTTATCCAGGAAGGCTATATAAGACCAATAGGAGTGGCCGGAGCAGACAAAGTTGTGCGGATCGACTAGTAATTATATAAATCCACAGAAAGACATCAGATTTCTATAGTTTTATAAAAAATCATACGTATGAGGTTTGTGGCAACTTGTTAAGCATCCTACCGCATACGAGCGCCAACACTTAACCCACTCAAGCTCTTTAAAGAAAACTTCCCAACATGTCTCTGCTACCGCATGCGGGCATGCCCAACTATCCAAACAAGAGTTTACCCCCAACTTCACGGACGTTAGTCGCGTCCAATTTCCCAGAACTGTAGTTCTCAAGTCCCAGAGTCCAACGAGATTGTATTCCGAAGGTTCCATTACCGATCTGACATGGTACTGGTGGTGGCAAGTTGGTAATAGCGTTACAAAGTTTGCTTAAGAGCGTGTAACGTGTGGCCGTAACGTCTAGGGCACACGAACCCGGCGCTAATTCGATTGCAGTCGACGCTAGCGGCTGAAAAATAAGTTTGCGTTTTAGTTTATGGTATTACGGGCTGTGTGGACACGGCTTTATTTGGTTGTGGCGTTGAGGTGTTCGAGATTTTATTTGCAGGTTGTTTTATAGTGGCACTGTTTTTTTTATTTTTTAGCTTGGTCGGCTGAATGAATTGTTACTATAAGCAATGAAATGTCGTTTTATGAGTTCACATGCAGTCTTTGCTCGTTAATCAGAATTAGATAGAACGGAATGTTTTTAATTATGGACAAAATAAACGTTATAGAAAAAAAGATGAAAAAATATAATACTCAGGAACCACAATGGACGATATTCTCTTTTATTTTATTTTATTTTTTTGAGTGACGCAACGTAGGAAGGCCCCACAAGGTCGACCGATGACCTAGTGAAGGTCGCGGGTAGCCGATGGATGCGAGATGCGCAGTACCGGTTGTTGTAGAGGCCTATGTCCAGCAGTGGGCGTCTTTCAGCTGATATGATGTTGATGATTCCAGAAAAGTAACTTGAATAAAAATTCACATATCATCTGCCTAACTGTTGTAGTTTTACGGCAGTGTTCTCGTAGATACCGTTTTCATGATCCAAGTACGTACTTATCGACTACTTTATACTACAAACAATAATAATAAAAAGGATAGGTATAAGTAGCTAATGGCAAAATACGCACTTAGTCGTGGAGTTGCGGAAACCAGCCCGATTTACATACAAATATCTAATGATGGGTTCAAGTCAAATTCAAAATTCAAAATTCAAATTCAAATTCAAAGCATTTTATTTCAAATAAACCATTCACAGGCACTTTTGAAACGTCAAGGTCGGTCAGTCAAAAACATGGAAGCTATTTGCACGTTCCAAAGCGTAGATCTCTATGGAGAAGAACGTGCAAGAAACTCCACGGACACTCTTTTAAATCATATTCTGGTTTTACAAAATTTCAAGTTACATATACTTGTTGCTTCTGCATGTGAGGACAATGCAAAGGAAAAAAAAAAGGGCTTATTATAAGAATTTTAAATATAAAGATTAAAATAAGCCAATGGCAGTTAAGAGATGACCAGTCTCAACCGACGGCGCCTGTTCACGAACATGACGCGTGTATCGGCACCCTTCAGCTCAACCATTTCGAAGGGAACCGAATGATCAAACCCACGCGCCGCCATCAGCGAGACATTTGAGTGAGCATGACATGCTCTCAACCACCATGCTCGTTCATGTCCAACAAGTAAAACTATAACTACTCACATAAAATGTAAATGGTTTCATGGTACTCACATTTACAAAATTTGAAAAATATGCTTCTACTTTACACAAAACTATGGTTGTCAATGACCAAATAATGAAAAATAAATTAATAAAGAGAACGATTAAGATCTTACATCAAAAAGAATAGATAAGTAATTAATATAATAATATAATTTGTATGTATATAAGAATAAATAAACGAAATAATGTAAGAACCTCTAAAAGGAGCGAGCATCTCTTCCAAATATAAAAACATAGAAACCTAAAAAGTGGACTTAAGCAGCTGTGACTGTGGAGCAGGACCAGCATTTAGCCAAGCGTTTTTATCGAGGATATAATCTTCCAGTTTATAATACGCTTGTCTACATAGTGTGCGTTTTATGCATGCTTTAAATTTTCTCTCATTCAGTTCGAGAATATCAACTGGTATTTTATTATAAAATTTAATACAGTACCCCATAAAAGAAGTGTGTACTTTGGCCAATCTGAATCGGGGTTGATCTAATTTGTTCCTATTTCTAGTGTTAAAATAGTCGTCTTGCCCACCACCACTTTTAAAAACTTATGTATGGATTTAAAATAGAAAAGGAAAGTCAAAATGGCGTAGGATCTTCGCCTTGTAGATAAGTAACAGTACTTGTAAATAGTAATAGTAGAAGAGTTTTCCCAATTAGTTAGTTATCCTCCAAACACGCATACTGCACTTAACAGACAACATGCTCCCCAATGACACACAGACTTAAACGTTAACAGAAGCGGCAGCCATTAGCCAAACGTAAAGACGTTCGCGCGAGCTGATTGCAGACTGAACTTAACACACTCAAGAACGCGAATGAGTGTCATTAAGTCGAACATCACTTCGCAATTTCGCTGCTAATTTACATTTTCGTCTCTAGATGCTTAATAAGCCCTCGCGAGTTGGTAAAGCACCCTGTAATCTTTGCTGAAGCGGTTATAACCGGATGAAGGCGGCGCGAACCAGTTATAACCAGACTAAGCCGGTTGCAACCGGATTATGTGACGCTGTTTCTGATAGATTTGCATTTTGTTTAATTTGTTAGTGTTATACTCGTAATCTGATGTTTATGAGTCTTTATTTGAATAATTGTGAATTATTCATTTTGAATTTAGATTACACTGTAACAATAAATTATAGCGGTGAAACAATTTAGGAAATTCTTGTGGATGTTTGGTTATGGTATACTTGTAAATCGTGAACTACATAAAATGGTGTCAAGCATACATTTTCTACAGGGTGTTCCAGAACTGCGTGGTCATATTTAAGGTTGGTGTTCTGTATCGGTTGAACAATAATTAGAAAAAAAATTGTTTGAAATTTTTTTTTTTTGAACATTTTAGAGGTTTCTTGAGTTCAAGTTTTTTGAAAATAAAGTATTTTTTCGACGAGATAACGTCTTATAAATCTTTGAGCACGGTTTCGCAAGAGAGAGAGGCATGATCGGCCTAAGCGGTTGGCTTGTTTGTTAAGCATTCAATTGTTTTCTTATGACGATATCACGTAATAATATCATCCGTAAACCGACTTTACAGACAACTAATTATTTTGATATTTTTTCCTTACTCTATATCAGCTACAAAACACTTATCAAAATATTACCACTTTTGGAATAGCTTGCAGAACGAAATTGAACGGAACAAACGAATTAATCTGCTTATCCGTTTCCCAACTATTGGGGTCAGTTGACCCCACTGGAAGCCTCCAGTCTTGACAAGGAACAATTTCCTATCTCTACAACTCAATACCTGGATAAAACATACCCTCCGACTAGACTGGTGTATGATTTTCTGGCTTACGACAAGCCGTAACGGCAGTCCAGGATATTTAAATGAAAGCGTAAAGTGTATTCCGGCCGACTGATTGTGTAATTGACAGACAACGCACAACCGAAATCACTGGGCGTAGAAAGCTGAAATTTGGCATGTAGCTTTCTTTCACTCCGTAAGGGAGCACTAAGAGAGGTTTTTCCGAAATTTTTAAGGGAGCGGAAAAAATCGGAATATGCGCGTACTGTCAGGATGGCACTCCGTGGGTCCTTCTTAAGAAAACATTATATTTATATTATACATTATTTTGTATATTGCTCCAATTAATTTAATGATTTAAAACACTGCTAACACATTGAAGGAGATTTCACTGACTAAAGACTATTGAAACTACCTCTTTGAGTGATGGCTTAAAGTGAATTTTCTGAACTGCACTTTCTGTGACAACACGTGTAAATTGCCTTATATAGGCTCAGCATAAATGTGGAATATGATGCGTTTATTGCATAGGTACAAGTAATTGTTCATAACAGTACGAAGTCGCGGGCGAAATCTAGTAATTTTATAAATGCGAAAGTTTGGATGTTTGTAACGCAATCACGTTAGAAAAGCTGAACGGATCTAGCTGAAATTTTACAGAGAGGTAGATTAGAAATCTACCTCCGTCTGGAATATATTTATAATTTTATCCCGGGAGTAAGAATTATTTTTGACATTCACACGGGAGGCGGAGCCGCGCGGAGCCGCGCGGGCGGCAGCCTGTAAGACATAACTTAAAACAAATCTTCATATTTATATTCACACAAATCAAATAAACCAGACTCCTACCTCAGTGTTAACTTCAAAAACTTCGCGAAGACTGAGAGACCGAACATCCGATAGTACCTCAGTACAAAGTCACATCACCCCTCAAAACTTCGAGTGTACACAGTAATTATATACCAAGAGCTGCCAGACATTATGGATGAGGTAATAACAGCTGCTCTTAACAGCTGTAATCTATACTATCTGTACTAATATTAAGAAGAGGAAACATTTGTATTTTTGTATGTAACAAGTAAACTTAAAAACTACTGGATCGATTTGAAAATTCTTACAGCAATAGATAGCTAAATTTTCAGGGAGTAACAGAGGCTGTATTTTATCTCCGTACTCCTACAGGAACGGGAACTACGCGGGTGAAACCACGTGAAGTCCGCTATTACTTGTATGTTATTACTCACATAACTAATATATTTCCAAATATACATTATGAATATACAAAACCAAATACGCTCAGGCGTCAAAAAATTCCTCCGCATCGCCGTCATCCGGTAACGTGCCCAGAACACTGGCAGCATTGCCACGATGAATGGCAATGCTAATTCTTTGAGCAAAGAACGAGCCAGCCCTCTGGTCACGCAAAGTGTTGACCAGTCGGCGAGAAATGTCCTTAAGAAGAGACGCGCACTCGGCCCCATGACCCTAGCGTTTCGACCCCAAACGGCTCAAAACTGTAATTACCAATAAGTTACAGTGTTTGCGCCGCTTGAGGGCCTCAGCAGCCGCAGCAGCAGCGCCGGCACAGCTCGCCGTACAAAAAGCTCGCAAGGGTGTCGACACATGTTGCGTCCCACACCAGAGGCCTACCCACCTTCCACGGCACCAACGTCATACCATCTGGTCTCTGGTCCAAGCCACTAGGTTCTAATACTGCAGGTACGCCGGCGGTGACAAGAGCTCAACGAATAATATCATTGATGCTAGCGTGTCGTGCTATGCGACCTGCGCTCTTGCAGCAGGAAAGGCCATGGTGTCCTAGACTGTCGACAGGTACTCCGTAGTGACACCGATGCGGAGCACACAAGGTGCGCCTAAGCGGAGACAGACCGCGATCCGAAACGATGCGTCATCCATCATAGTACCTATGGTGGATGATGGAGTGCTTGAAGCCACAAACCCGACTCCCACTCTCCCACAGCTAACAGACGCGCGCGCTCAGCAGTATTCGATGACATATGAATCAAGTTCTTCCGTATAATACTGCAGAGTGGCCCATCCCATCATGGTCAGGTTGTCGGGCAAATCCGTGTTGGGACAAGCCATTTTCCGAACATTCAACGCATCGGTCAAACACGGTACTTCAAAATTAACCAGTGAGGACGATTGAATATTCCTGGTTAATGTATCAGTACTGTGGACCGAGGAAAGGAAGCCGGTAAACTAATAAATATTTTTTTTTTAGTCATATTGAATTTAACCTTTAAAATCTTTGAGATGCAGTTTATCGAAGTTTCTAGGGCTGCCTACCCGATGAGTAGCCAAAGGAACACTGTCCGTCCATCTGTCAACGGATTGCATCTCATGAACCGCAATACTACGGACGCGGTTTATCACTATGGTAGGCGTCCGATAAACTTGCAATAAATTACATTAACCTTTCCCAAATGAATCTTCATTTATTGTTCGGGTATTTACCCGAACAATAAATTATGATAGTGTATTGAAGCGACTATTATGATAGTCGCTTCAATACACCTTTATGTCTTTATTTCTATATTTATGCGCCAGCTATCGAAATCGAAAAAAAAAAATAGGTATTCTTACTTTACTGTAGATGACAAAAAATCTACGATAGGTCTCAACTCTGTCGGCAACTCTTTGTATGATTTATGAAAAAAAAAAATGTAATGTTATATACCCTCTATCTCCTAAAGTATCGATCTTACAGTTAAATGTCGTTGATATAAAGTATAGAAAATGAAATGTAGATAATTAATGAACAAGTAAAAAAGGAGATATTTTTAATGGTTTTAGAGATATAAGCAAAAAGCCCTAGACACCTTAAAGAACAACTACACGAATAATTTGCTCTTATCGACGTTATTTGAGCTATTTTTTCTGCACTATATTTTTATTTCATGTTTTAATCGTTACTAAAGTACCGCCTCCAACATTACTTCTCTCCGGCTATTTAACCAGCAGCGCTATCCAATTGGAGGCGTCGCGAGCTAACCTCGTTTGGGGCTTCTTTGAAGAGGTTGCAGCGCCAACCGCTAGATGGCGCTACTCGTAACTAAGTTCGAGAAGTAGGTTTTGTGGTTTCGTTCGTCTTTTGCAAATGTTTTGTTTTGTTGCGATGTTTTTGTATTTTTTTTTAATTTTGATTAATGTTATTTCTTAATTTCATTTAAGTACCTACAGTAGCGGTACAGCGAACAATACATTTTGTACTGATAGACAATAAAAAACGCATTCTGCCAATATAGCTTGTTTATCATGATTTTTTTCTCACAGGTATAATCTGAGAGCCAATTCCACTATTTTTTTAGAGTTCACATATCAGACGCAATTTGACAAACGAACCGTTAATTTCCATACATTTTTGACAGATCGTTACTGTCACGCAAATGCGAACGTTGCCTAAAACGAGTAGAATTGGTACACTGGTCTTAACTATTTATTACACAAATCTTGTTAATTAAAGTGAGCACTACACTAAATTAAAATTAAGATCACAATTTTGTCTGCTTTTATAAACCAGAGCCTTAACTAAGTTTGGACCTTCTTCTTCAAATATTCCACCAATTCGCACTAAGCGTTTTCAAACGTCTTTTATAATGCGCACAGCAAAGGAGTGGAACTCTGCCTGCGTCTGTGTTTCCAAAAGCTTACAACCCTAATCTCTTCAAAGTCAGAGTGAACAGGCTCCTTCTGGGTAGGCTCGCTCCATCGTATACTTTGTCTCTGTCATCTCTGACATAGACTAGAGTCAAGAGCAAACCCCTTACAAAAAAAAAAAAAAAAATATATAATAATAATATTAATGAAAATCTTCCTAATTCCTGTAGACGCTTAAACTAGTAAACAGCTGAAAAACCCAAAATATTTACCCAAAATTCCTACACAAACATAAAAACAACCTTTCCAACATTATTTAATTTCTTGAACGAAATTCTCACGAAACTCGAGACCCTTTCGCCATTTTAAAAATTAACTCCTCACTTAATTCTGTTCGTTTCTGAGTGGGTTATTGAATTAGCCAACTTAAGCCAACTATCTGGCTAAGTGGGTTAAACTGGCCAGCAGTGGAAGTCGACGGACACCAAAATGTTCCTGTTAAGACGTTGTCCTATTACAGTTTTGGTGAAGTCGGGTTTTCGTGGCCTTTGTTTGGTATGGTTAGAGGTTTGTGTAAGTGCACGGTTCTTATTTTGGTAATTATTTTCATCCAAGAAAGTAAAGCCTATTTGAAGGTACAGCCTTTTTATATTTGAAACAAGTCCATGCCAAAACAATTTTCTTAAAAAAAACCGTGTAATATAAACGCATTTACTTATGCGACATCTAATTTTTCTACGTTGCATCGCATACGTTTTGTACCGGTAGGCAACATACGAGTAGTGAGACAAACTGGTCCCTGTTTGTCTCACTACTCGTATGTTGCCTACCACTTTTTCCAGGACAAATTATACGATCCAATATGTTACAATACACGCTAGAGTTGTGAATAAGCGTAAGTAACACATGGCATTAGAAAGAATCAATCATTATCATCATCTGCCTAGCCTTTTTCCAGCTATATTGGGGTCGGCTTCCAGTTAAGCCGGATTAAGCTGAATACCAGTATTTTGCCAAAATCGCTAATACGAGAAATCATCAAATGACTCCTCTCGCTCTGAGTGAAGCAGAAGCTTCAGCTGAGTGAGTGAAGTAAGTGTCAGACTCTTACTGACTAAAACCCATCCGTGTTCCTCCTAGAGCCCTTTGCGTTCCAGGGCTACGGTACCTCTTTCGAACAAAGTCCGCAGCACTAGCAGGCATTGACCCTAGCGGGCCCCGTCTTCTTTGCTAGCTCTCAAGGCTGCTATCTTCCCTTCGCATTATGTTGTTATAATGAAAAGCTATTTTCGTCTCATTCTGCTGCGACATTACCTCAATTCAAAATAATCAAACAAAGTATAAGACACGTGTAACTCCCACTAGTATAATTTTGCAAGAAAATGTTTTTAATTACTATAATCTGCAAACAAAAATAATTACATTTACTTCCTACACGAAAAAACGAAGCTGTACAAAAAATATAATTACAGACACAGACTGCAAAATTCAGTACACCCAAAAATTACTATTCATAACGAGTCAGCAAAGGCGTTAAACCGTCGCCGTCGCTGCTACAACTAAATACAGGATAGTTCCGACTTCGCAATTGCTTGGACGAACAATCACGAAACAGTTACGACGTTTTAAAATGAACACCGTAAAACGAGGACATTTTCATAAATTCTTAATTAAAATGAAATGTCGTAAATAGAATCAGTTTTGGAAGTCGCTGCAAGATTGGCACGAAATTAAGTTAAGTTTAATTTAGGTAAGGGATGGGAGAACGAATTGGTGTACTGGTGTTTTAGTATATTTTTAGGCTGTGGATCAAGTAGATTTTCTACCTAATTTATGAATACTGTTGAAATAAAATTATATATTTTATAACGTTATTGAATAGTTTTAATATTTCGTACGATTTCATAAAATGAAACCAAATATTGGTGTCTTAATCTTAATTAGCGATATTGATTGTGAATATTCGAAGTATTTTTTTTTTTACATATATACTTTATTGTACACCAAATTAAAATACATTAACATTACATTTCGTTTCCATGTAGTATAAACTACAAGGAATACAAAATAAACTAAAGAAGCCTGTCAAAAAGGCAGCAAGTATAGAAAAAATGTACCTCATTTCAATGTAGGTTTAATAATAATAAACAAACCCAACATGTGCGCAAACAAATAAATAGGTACCCGAAATAAAATTGCTAACTTATTTCACCAACTTGAATACAGACACAACCTTTCATGATAATTTAGAACCGTGTTCCCAACACCACTAAATTTTCAGCAACACAATAATTACCACCGAACGTTCGAATACCAATATACGTTAAAACATAATTTAGAGACCTTTCAGTATCGCTGTAAAAAGTCCCTCGTAAAAACATGTAATTAGGAACAAAATATGTGAGCTGTAGAGCTTTGGACCCAGCGCGATACAAGGCTGCCACAGACTAAAAGAGTTACGGCAATTTCGAGTCATTTATTTCCAGTACGTGAGAAAAGTATGAGGTACTTTTGCAACATGTGGCATTTTTGTTTACGAGTACGACAAAAATGTAGAATGAGTTCTCGAATGGTTACTTTTCTCGTTTAAAGTTGTGGATTTACTGTTTAGGAGATAATGCGTCGCTCGTTGGAGTCGTCGGCAGCTTGATTCATGTGTTGTGATTATAAAGTTGAATGGGAAAATTTGTGACTGTGTGAGGAAATGAGGATATATTGGACTTTCTGTTTCTATGGTTTTGATGGATGAACTTCTGTTGTAACTGTGCTTTTATGGGTTGTTTATGCTTGGGTGATAGAGTAAGTGACTTGCAGACAGCGCACAGCCAAAATTCCTGGTCTTAGAGAGCTGTTTGGCATGGAACTTCCTTAGGGAGTGAAGGGGAGCACTAAGAGGATTTCCCGACATTTCACGGGAACAGAAAAAAACGGAATATGCGTGTACGAAGTTGCGGGCACAAGCTTGTCAGATTAAACCTACTGCTGGATCGTGTTGAAGAATGTCACATGTCTTAGAAATTCTGACGAATTTTTCGAGATGCCCCGCCACTATATCCTCTGGATGTTTTGAGAAAGTAATGATTGACTGCTTTCTCACATTTTGAAGTTCGAAGTCATGTAGGTCGTGACCCAAAAGTAGTGACGCGTTACGAGGCTCTAGCATGTGCACTCTCTTTTATTATAAAAATAAAATTATTTTACTTCTGCATACTCACTTTAACATCCACAAGATTTGGTATTCACAAAACCTCATTAATTTAAGCAAAAAATATCCCACTAAATCCCGAGAAACGTCGAAAGTATTTTAATAAATACATCCACTGTCCACTTTATCATACTCTTTCAAAAACCCGAAACATTTAATAAGCCAGAGATGACAAGAAAAAAAAACAAAAGTTGCCATAAAGTACGTATTAAATCCGATAAATGAGAAATGCAAAAAAGATGAGGACATTTCAGAACATCTTGTCTTTTGAGATGCTTGACAGCCACTGTCAACTTTGACAGCAACGGTTGACAATCTACAATTGTTCCATTTTGATTGCAAAATAGTAATTTGTTATGAAAATTGCTCAGCTGAGACAGTGGAAATTGAAAACTGCGGTTTTTGCTTTGCGACAAAGGAAAACAATTACGGGTTGCGGTTGAAATTGTGAAATTAAAAAGTGTAGTTTGAATATTTTATGATTTTGGAGTAGTTGCAAAGAAAAACTTTAATTTGAGTGGTTAAATTTTGTAAAATCAATATATATGGAAGAAGATTGGCGGTCCCAGGGGGGAGGACCTAGGGGGGCAATCCGAAGGATTCCGTACTATACACAAAAAAACACGTGTATTGAATAGGACCCCACTTTAATTTTTCATTTAATTGAATTTGTATTATTTGTTGTTGTAGCGGCAATAGAAATACATGCTCTGTGGAAATTTCAATTGTCTACCTATTACAGTTCTTGAGATACAGCCCGCTGACAGACAGACGGACGTACGGACAGTGGAGGCTTAGTATTTTTTTTTTTTACTATTTATCGGCACGCGTTTGACCACCATCTCACCTGATGGTAAGCGATGATGTAGTCGAAGATGGAGCACGCTTGCCTAGAAGTAACCTATTCACTCTTGACTTAAAGACTAATTAATTGGGTTCCGTTGGATACCCTTCAAAACCGGAACCCTAAAAATCGGAAGAATATGGCACAAAATCTGCACATGCATGACCTTGTAATCACATGAACCATGGGATTATATTCACGTTAAATAAAATCTCGCTCGAAAGGTATAAACGGAAAATTTTCTCATTAAGGAAAATGTAACGTTAATTACAATTGATGAGGCATTAATAAAAAATTAAAACATTGAAAAAGTATTTTATTTTCTTTTTTCGTCTTTTAATTAATTGCGTAACGTTATATTGTTCCTTTTATTTGGCTTTGTTAATTGGAATCTTATCACTTTTACTGAAATGTAAACAACTGATTTCTTTCTGTCATTGTTTTTTGTAACACGGGTTTTTGACGTGACAACGTCTTATAAATTGGTTTGCCGGGTGGCACTTCAAGAAACTGCGTTACGCTCCGCTCACGTTATGCGCTCACAATGAGAGCGAGTGAGAGGCACGCGTCCCTTCCACTCGGGCATGGTTAGCCCGCCTAAGAGCGAGAGAGACAGACATAAAAAGTCGTTGTCACGTAAAACTTTCGCCCGTATACCGACTTTACAGGCAACCAATTTTTTTTAAAGATGGGAAATTATGCTAAGCGATGCAGCATTATGCTAAGCGATGCAGCATTATGCTAAGCGATGCAGCATTATGTTGAGTGATGGCCGTTTTGTGCGAATGTGACGCATATCTTCCCAACTTTAAAAAAAATAAATTTTGCTTAATTTTATTTATTTTTGGTCCGCGTCATGTTTTGCGCAAATGAACTCTTTTTCTTTCTTATTTTCTTCCAAATCATCAAATCACTCTTCCCGCTTTGGCGAAAGTGGGAGGCAGTGTCAGATACTAAAACTCATCCGCATTCCTTCAATTACCCTTGGCGGGTCATGGTTACTCTCTCCGTCAATCCGCAACTCTGGCAGGCACTGGCCCTAGCAAGCAAGGCCCGTCGACTATTGTTATACTGGACTTACGTTAACCTAACAAAAGGTTTTATTCTAGTTATAGTTGACCCGCGCAACTTCGTTTGCGTCACAATTTTCATTACTGCTTCGCTCCTATTGGTCGCAGCGTGATGCGTTAGCCTTCCTCGATAAATGGGCTATCAAACACTGAAATAATTTTTCAAATCGGACCAGTAGTTCCTGAGATTAGCGCGTTCAAGTAAACAAACAAACAAACAAACTCTTCAGCTTTATATATTAAACTAGCTGACCCGGCAAACGTTGTTTTGCCATATAAAATTCACACAAAAATAAAATGTAAATCGGGCAAGCCATTTCGGAGGAATTCAATAACAAACACTGTGATCCGAGATTTTTTACATTAAAAGATTAGAAAAAGATAGCTGTTGCACGCAAGTTCGTTTGCATGTACCTATGTCATATAATTTGATGTCGCTAGGTAAGAGCACTAAGATAAGATATCATCATATCAGCCGAAAGACCTCTACTGCTGGACATAGCGTCGCCATAGCCCTAAGCGTTGACACAACGACCGGTTCTGCGCGTCTCGCATCCATCGGCTACCCGCGATCTTCATCGGTCTACCTTGTGGGAGGCTTTTCAACGTTGCGTCTTCTGGTACGCGGTCGTCACTCCAGAATTTTTTGGCTTCATCGACCGTCTGTTCTGCGAGAAATATGCCTTGCCCACTGCCACTTTAGTTTGGCGATACTTCAGGCTATGTCGGTAACAACTAAGGTTACTCTACGAATATTATCGTTCCTGATTCGATCAAGTAAGGAAACTCCAAGCATTGCCCTTTGAGTGACTTTAAGCCTTCTGATGAGGCCCATTGTGAGCGACCAGCAACCATTGTGGCATAAGATATACGAATAGTCCACTTCTAGCATTGCTTGACCCCTTTGAATGCAAGGGAAATGCAGTATCACCTCTTCTATTCAAAACGCCGACCAATTTTAGTAATTTTTCGTAATGAGAAACGTTTTAATTTGAAAAAAGTTGCTAGGGTAGAGCTACATAAAGTTGAAATGGAAAACTGTATCCAGACGGAAAGACTACCCGCAACGGAGAGAGTTCAGTTGCGATTCCGTTATCCGCACTTAGACTCTCATTCGCGCCATTGTGCTTAGGAGTCCTGGCAAGGTTTCGCTGAGTGTCCTCATCTCACGTTGGGTAGCAAAGGCCTCATTTCCAGAATGAAGTGTGCTACTGATTTCTCGGTATCGAAGCAACATTGGGCTGTCTATGGCGACTATCATCATCATCATCATTTCAGCCAATTGCCGTCCACAGTTAAATGTAAGCTTCCCACAAAGTGCCAACCATTCCGGTCTTGTGCAGTCCACGTCCATCCACTGCCAACCTTTTTTAAATCATCGATCTATCGTGCCGCAGTGCTTATGTTGAAAAGATATTTTTTTACGGGGAAATGACCCGTAATTACCTGTTATTATTCGGAGGGTATTTCTGCTTGGGTTGAGAAGTCGCTTAGTTAGTCGCATGTATAGGCTGCACTGTAATTTGTAGACGCTGACCATCCGTTGTCTTGAAGTTCAGCTAATCTCTGGCAAATTCATGTACGAATCAGTGAGAAAGGTAAGAAGAGAAGTGGGTACAGGTCCAGCAGTACCGTCTCGGAAACTCTCTTCGCAAAGTTCGTCTCTGGCGTCATTGCCTGGGTATCTACAGTTTCCCATGATCTACTGGAGGGTGAAACTCGCAACGGATAGTTTTTGGCCCTGAGTTGTTGCTTTACTGGGACTTGAACAGTTAAGACTGTTGAATTCCCAGTGAAGCCATGCCGGAGCAATCAGCCGAAATCTTAATTCAGCTACTATGACAGTTAGTTGTATACGTGTGACTTTAAGCCAAGTGCCAAGTTTTTTAGAAATATCATATTTAAATAGAAATCATAAAATTTGATCGGATGGTAATATCATTTTCTTCCTTTGCGTTTACATGGAAATATTTTTCTTATATCTTACAAAAACATTTGTCAATATTATCCGTATTAATAGTCTGCTTGGTCGGTGGATTCGCCGTTTACAGAAGTAATGAAATAATGCTGAAGCAACGGACAACATAGGCTATCTTCTAAAATAACCTAACCATCCTATAATTGTGGTGTATACCATCGGCAATTTTTAACAGTATTCGTAAAATAATGCGCATTTGAATGGCCTCCTTATATCATGTTCGCATTTTATTTCTTCTCCGTCGTTTCTGGAATGCTGAGGATCGCGACCACACACGCCGCGTATCCATGCGGTCTTCTGCAGTGTGGACCGCTCCGTGCATGCTGCCTTTAACAGCCTTCTTTACGGTGTCGGGCTATAAAAAGGCAATATGTTTGCATATTTGATCTTTAGTACCTACCTATGTTAATATTATTTTGCGCTATATGAATGGTGCTATTCTTCAAACTACTAAGTTAAGAAACTACTTGAAGAATCAAGTTAATTCTCAATAATTTAAGTTTTTAAAACCCAGTTAGACATCCGATTATCTAATTCAACTCTTTTCGCGACTCTTCTACCATGGGACTTCGCCAGCTGCTCACGGGTGGTATGACGTGATCCCAGGCCAGGCAATTCATTTTTGAGCAACTCAAGTTAAGCTTAGCAAATGTAAGCGGACGCCTGTTGACGATTTAAAAAAATGAGATCAAATACATAACGCAATCTATGGAATCTGAAGTTGAACTGTCGAAATATTAGTTCTGACTTTGTTTTATTTTTATGAATAGGAATTCATTCAGAACGATGTTTTTAAAATATTTATTTATTTATTTATTACACCCTGGAGGACTTACAGCTTAAACTAACTAAAAATAGAAGCCAACATAAACTACGGAAAGCCAATTACAAGTCCTCACGTATAGTGAGGGACTTAAAATTAAGAAGTGAGCATATCAAAATTTTCACAGTGATTACAGCTTATTAAAATTATACAGTTTAATAAACAAGTAATTGCAAGGATCAACGAGTATTAACTAGAAACCTTTAGTTAACAAAAATAAGTACTAAATGATAAAAATATTATAAACATTTCCGAAAACTAGGGATACAATTAAAATGCTACTTAAAAAACTTAAGGCTTATGCGTCCTCTGGCCGACGCCACGCTAGTCGTGAAGGGATCAAAGTCATACTGCTTACATATATTATTGAACTGTCTACCTGCTCGTATAATAAAACTATTCTGTCTGTAATTAGTTGATGCTAGAGGCACACGTAAGGGTGGGTTATTGCGGAATAATTTTTGCGGTACATTAAAGTGAAATTTAGATAGAAGTTCGGGGCTGTCAATATTGTTATTGAAGATTTTTAATACGTACAGAAAGTCGGCAATCTCACGTCGATCTTTGAGAGGTAATAAATGATATTTCTTACAGAGTCAAAGATAATCGATGGAGTGATAAGGAATTTTTTGATGAAAACAAAGATATTTAATGAAACGTCTTTGGATGTTTTATATGCGGTCGATGTACTTGTGGTAACGTGGGTTCCATATCTGAGACGCATACTCAAGCTGACTTCTAACAAAGGTGCAATACAAAATTTTTAGTGTTTTAGCGTTATTAAAGCACTTAGAGAGACGCATAATAAACCCAAGCAATTTAGAGGCTTTTTTGATAATAGTGTCAACGTGGGTGTCAAAAACTAATTTGCTATCTTGATGAACACCTAAGTCACGAATGGTATCACACCTTGGCAAAGTCTGGCCCGATAAGATGTAGGTGGTGACTAGAGCGGCACGTTTCCTAGTGTAAGTAATTACTGAACACTTAGATGGATTCAGATCGAGTTTATTAGCCCTACAGTAGTCTTCAAGACGGTATAGATCAGCCTGAAGTGCTTATCCATCTTCAACCGATGATATTTTGGCAAAGATTTTCATGTCATCGAAGAAACACAGCAATTTGGACGATTGCAGGTACAGATCGATGTCGTTCACATAGATCACAAATAAAAAGGGCCCAAGTAACGAACCTTGAGGAATTCCGCTAGGCACTGAGACCCAACTGGATATGTAATTATTGATCACTACAGCCTGCGATCTATTATTAATATATGAGGAAAACCACCTCAAGAGGTCCCCACGAATACCTATAGAGCTTAGCTTCTTTATCAAATTGTCGTGATCAATACGATCGAATGCTTTGCTATAATCAGTGTAAACCACATCGACCTGGCTACCATCATCCATAGCCTTAGTAATAAAATCATTAAACAAAATCAGATTAGAAGTTGTAGACCGTCCCCTCAAAAAACCATGCTGGAAGGAGCTAAGCGAAGGCGCAAGAGCAGGGTATAACTGATTATAGATAATACGCTCAAATAATTTAGCTATGATGCACAATTTAGATATGGGCCTATAGTTAGTAACTTCAGTTTTAGACCCCTTCTTATGGACCGGTGTAATAAACGCAGATTTCCACACTCTGGGGACAACACCTTGAGATATGGATTTGGAAAACAGAATAGAGATAGGTAATGAAATAGAAGTAGCACATTCAATAAGAAATTTAGACGATATTTTATCAGGACCGGCTCCTTTGGATGGGTCTAGACTGCGGAGTAGGTCGGTCACAACATCAATTTTGATTTCAATGTTAGAAATATCAGAGGGAGCTACAGTAGTGTTTGAAGAGGAAACAGGGGCTATGTTGGGACTATTCGTTGAGCTGGGCTCGAGAAAGGTGGAAAGGAAATAAGAGGAAAAAGCCTCACAAATGGAATCACCAGTGAGTAATAATTCATTATTGTATTTTAGTGTACTAGGCATAGCGTTAGAGTTGCAACGATTTTTAACAAATGTCCAAAAATATTTAGGGTTATTTTTAATAGATGTTTCAGTTTGATTAAGGTAACAGTTATAGCATGAGGCTTCCATAGTCTTGACTCTTTCCCGTAAGTGTTTATAAGATAATTCGTCGGATTTATTACCATAAGTCTTAATTTTTTTGAGATATTAAAAGAATCCCTTTTTTCAGACGTTTAAAAAGTACCACAAATAACTAAAAAAATATGTTTTGACTTAATTCTCATGCTGTCTTGAGGTCAATAGATGGCATTATGGGTATATGCATATTATGTAATGTTGATTTCATGTAAATTGCCACAATTCCTATCCGGTTTATGTGTAAAATTATCTACAATGGTTTTGTACTTTTGAACGTGATGCGTTCTGTTAATTATCATTTAACATGTGGGCCATTATATTTTGACATAGATAAATGTCAAAAAAAAATACAATAATAACATGTTATAAATATATAAAAATATTAGCAAAAATAAAAAAGAAAGGAAATGAATAATTAAAAAATATGTACAAAATTCAAAAATAATCTTAACTGTTTGGATTCGGACCCACACCAAGTCGTTAGAAAGGCATTCTCTAAACCGATGTTCTATGGGTACTGTTGACGATTGGTTGAAATAGCCGATCTTATTTATGTCATAGTTTTTCGCTGCTCAGCTCCTTGAAAGTATAGCGTGATGATAAACATTACTAAGGTTAGACGCATAAGTATCTGCAAAGTTACATTAAGTTGTGGTTTTTATAACAATTCCCTACTAAACCGTTTGGCAAAATGTGAAATATTAATTAAAATTTTATTTTAAGTGTGAAAAAACCCTTTTTATTATTTTTTTGACAATACTTTGGTGCAAAAATAAAGTTCAAAAGATAAAATAAATACAAAAAAGTAGGGATCGAACCTTGTGCTTGTCGTTAAAACAGACATTTTTGAATATTGCTCATCCTCCAAAGTACATAGCGTGATAAAATATAACCTAAAACCTTCTCGTGACCAGAACGCACACAACAAAAAAGAATTATCGAAATCGGTCCAGCCGTTCAAGCGTGATGCGATGACCAAGGGAGATAGGGATTAATTTTATATATATTATATATATATTAGATAAGATAGATAGATGGTTGACCCGTGCATCTTCGTCTGCGTCACAATTTTCATTACTGCTCCGCTCTTATTGGTCTAAGCGTGATGATATACAGCCTATAGCCTTCCTCGATAAACGGGCTATCTAACACTGAAATAATTTTTCAAATCGGACCAGTAGTTCCTGAGATTAGCGCGTTCTAGTAAAAAACAAACAAACAAACTCTTCAGCTTTATATATTAAAATATAGATAGATAGATGAATACTGAGTTTATTAGAAAAGCAGTAATATTTGTAAAAATTTATTAATGGTCAGATTTTTTTATGAATAAGGCTGGTTTCTAACTTATCGAGATGTTTGTCATTCAGAGTGCCAACTTTTAAAACTATTTTGAATTTTGTAATCAGTCAGCTTTGCAAACGATTCAACATTTCTGTCATAGGTAGTTAAATATAAAAATAATAAATCAAAAACCCGGTTTAACGATACAAATATGTCAATACAAAAATTTACAACAATGCACTATGAATTTATTCGCTGCCAAAACTCGACAAATATGCTTCATCCGAGCTCAAACTAACAAAACATTACACCAGTTTATATTTTATGAAACCCTCGTAAAATGTCAGCCATGTACTGCGCTTTGACGGATATAAAAACTTCAATAGCAAAACCTCTTTGTTACTTGCACAGTGCACAAAAACTAAACCATTTAAGTCAAAAACTTCAATATGACCACTCAAAAATATTTCAGTGCCTAACGCAATTAGAGACATAAAGCGAAACGCTTTCAAAACGTACATGTCACTGAGAGCCTGTTATTGGCGAACAATTTTACTAAAATACAACTGGAAAACAGCAGTTCAACCTTTGTTTTGAAGTAAGTAGAGTTCAAAGTAAGGTTTGGGGTCTGCAATATAAATTTTTGTTTCGCAAAGCTGGCTAGAGACAAATGACAGTGATATTGGCAGTTAAACCGACTAGCGTCGGTCGACGTTTTTTGTCCAGAGTTTTTAAGTTCGGCCCAGTGTGCGGTATAAAGACTGCAGTGTGTGTTAGATTTTTGATACTATTCTTATTATTTTGCCAGTTCCTTTTCTGTGCTTTCACATGGTTGGCAGATTTTGCTGAATTTGGAACAGCTCGGTTTTTTTTTTCTTTTTTATGTCGAAGGATGTTTGGTAGAGTCGAATATTACAGACTAGCTGACCCGTTTCGTCTCCATTGGGTGGTATTTTTCGGGTTACTATATAGCCTATGGCACTTGCAAATAACGTGGTTTTCTATTGGATATATTTTTTTTAAATCGATATGTCCAAAGATTAATCCCTTTTTTTAAGGATAGGAAATCATCAAATGACTTCTCCCACTTTGAGTAAAGCAGAAGGGAGTGTCAGAATCTTACTGACTAAAACCCATCGATGTTCCTCCTAGTGCTCTTTGCGTTCCAGGGAACGGTGCCTCTTTCGAACAGATTCCGCAGCCCCAGCAGGAAGAGACCTAAAAGAAAACTTGACCTCTTTGTTATTAGTATAAAATATAATATTAATAGTTTTATTAAATAATACTTAAAGTTAGATTCAATTCAAAACAAAATTATGGCAAATATAGGTAATCTAGAAGTACGTAACTACCTCGTTGGCCTAGCAGTCGCAAACCGTGACTGTTGAGCGTGTGAAGTCCTAGTTTCGATTCCCGGGTCGCGCAGTGTTATCGGGTTTTCTATTAGGAATTTCCCAATAGCAGCCTGGTATTTAAAAGTTGTTGGTGGCGTGTCTCGGAAAAGACGTTGGATGAGTGTGTTAAACTACTATCTCATCGGACTACAGTGGACCTATAGGAACTGAGAGTGCTACAGTCTTTGTGCACTTTTTTATTATTATTTATATACATGCGTTTGACCACTATCCCATCATATTTTTTTTTTTTTAATGATGGGAAATCATCAAATGACCCCTCCCGCTCTGGGTGAACAACAGGGAGTGTCAGACTCTTACTGACTTAAACCCATCCATGTCCCTCCTAGTGCTCTTTGCGTTCCAGGGAACGGTGCCTCTTTCGAACAGATTCCGCAGCACATGCCCTAGCGAGCCCCGTCTTCGGTGCTGACATCTCTTTGAGGCGCGCGGAGATCCCAGCTCGCCGCCGAAAAGGGCCTGGTTCTGATCAGACAGCGAGTCACTCAATGCTCCTTGCCATCCACAGGCCCGCGCGAAGTGATGGGATGGTATTATTCTTTTACAGCACCATACGGCAAGATTGTTTATTTTTATTGAACTACCTAAACTTTTCTAGTTTTGGTGGGATATTTTAAATTTTGTTCTTGTTTGTTACTGGCCAGTCACAAAACGACGGTTGGATCTTGCCAAGCCTATGATAACAGACTTCAAACGAATAATTATTTACTCAGTACCTTGGCGGGGGTATCGTAAAATATTTCCTATTAAACGTACCCTGCAAAGTAAATTCTAATTAGGGAAGTTTAGTTTATTTTGGGCATTTCTTGGTAATAGAACAAAGTAAATTCTCCAAAGTTTTATCGATTACTTTTGTTTAAATTGGACGTTTATATTTGTGACTCCTGTTTTATTTGTTGTTGCATAAAAACACAGATTTCGCTAGGGGATGCAAGCGTGTTGACAAATTTTTAGTAGCAATATTTTGTTTATGTTATGATTTTGTAACAGAGTTAATGAATAATTTTTTTTCTGGTGTTTCACATTGATAGCGACAAACATTGTTATGAATTTAAAGTCGTTAATAGCTTCCTTGACATCATCTGCCTAGCCTTTTCCCAACTATATTGGGGTCGGCTTCCAGTCAAACCGGATTCAGCTGAATACCAGTGTTTTACGTGGAGCGGCTGCCTACCAGACCTCTACAACCCATTAACTGGGTAACACGGTACTTCTTTGGCAAGACTGGAGTCAGATTTACTGGCTTCTGACAATCCGTAACGGCTGCCAAAGATCTACAAATGACAGCCGGGACCAACGGCTTAACGTGCTTTCCGAGGCACGGAGGAAACTCGGTATATTAAGATGGTCACCCATCCACAGACCAACCTTGGCAAGCGTTGCTTAACCTTAAAGATCGACCCGTGCGGCTGTTATTATTTAGCCACGAGCTCCTCAACAGCTTCCTTGACAATATTTCAATAATGAACTGAAAAAATTGAAGGTATAGTATATTTTAATTTTTTTCTTCATCGCTCATATCAATATCAATAAAAAGAATATTACATTTTAATTGTGTAGCAACTCACAATGGATCGTGTTTCGTTCTACAAGTTTTAGGTCATCACGAATTACAGAAGAAGAATTAGTTAATATCATACTCTTTTCTCCTCCAGGGGGTCTAAAAAGCCCACTTCAGCAGAATCAGAAAGCACGTCTCGCTACCCGTCACTGTCAAGTTTTCCCAATCAACATTGAACCTAATACGTTAGCAATAAAGATGAAAATGCAATTTGACAGACTGTTATGTGGTTAATATTATGATTGTAATATGATTCTGCTAAAGTAGCCTTTTTAGACCTGCTGATCTCTTAAAACATCATGAAAACAAAAAAAAAACAATAGTCATTACCACTAGGTATAGTGAGCAGGCACCAGATAAACTTGCAATAAAGTACATTGACCTTTCTCTAATACACCTTCGGAGATGCCTGACAGTTAAATATGAAAAGTTTTTCTACTAGAAAACGAAAAGTATCACGATTGAAGTCAATTCAGGACAGCTTCATGTCTTTATTTCTGTTTTTTGGACTCCGAAGATCCGTAAAAAACGGAACCCTTACCTATATCGCATCACTCGGGTGTCAGTCCGTATGTCAGTCCGTCTGTCTGTCCATCTGTCACAGTCAGTTTTCACCAAATCTTCTGGACTGACTTTTGTAACCCAAACACGTACATATAAATAAATGATGAGTATAGGGGTCACTTTTGGGGGTCAAACTAGAAAACAAAAAATAAAAATCTTAAGATTTTTTTTTAACTGTATCGTGTGACATGTCAAATGAAAGAGATTTTTGTATAAATTATTGATTTTATTCAAGAAATTATACAAAAATTGATAATTCCCCCCCTAATCTCTTAGCCTAAAATTAAAGAAAAATGCAGATAATACTTGGCTGGTTTTTATATTAAGAAAGACACTAAATGTATGTGGGTCAATAAATATTACTGAACATTTATCTGGTCTATACCATATCACTAAAACACATAGCGAGGCAAACTAGATCCTACTCGTATTTTATGAAACCGCAGCCTAAACAGCTAATAAATTATCCCTATTCTATAAAACTCTCTATTTCTGCACAAGTGCGCAATGATTTACAGCGGGCCGATCGTGTACCGACTCATATAATTCATTTTAATGAGCCAGCACTGGACATCAACACGGGAGTGTCGTGTTAGCTGTGTTCATAATTAAGTTTTTATTGATGACACCGTGTTAGTAATTGAAATACGGAATTTTAGCACGGTGTGGAAATGTAGAGTGGATACTTGCCTACCTTGGTATGTAGAGGTAGAAAACCATTTTTTTGAATTAAAATTAAGTTAAATAATCATTTACTTCAACCCTACCCACAGTAAGATAAAAGTAATAATTAATCAAATAATATAAATTAATAAATAAAATTTTAAATTGTCAAACCAAACCTAAACCTAAATTAAAATCACAAAATAAAATAAAATTAAAATCATAAGTTAAAATTAAAACCATATACCTACCTATCATTTTTCACAATGTTTTCACAATGACTATGTAATAGCCGCACGGGTCGATCTTCAAGGTAAAGCAACGCTAACTGAGGTTACCGAGTTCGGTATGTGGATGGGTCACCATCTTATTACACCGAAACTCCTCCGCGTCTCAGAAAGCCCGTTAAACCGTTGGTCCTGGCTATAATTTTTTTCATAGATCTTTGGCAGTCATTACGCATTCTCGGAAGGAAGAAAATCTGACACTATGCAGTCTTGCCAAAGAAGTACCGTATTACCCGGTTAATGGAATGTGGAGGTCTGGCAGGCAGCGCTCCACGTATAATACTGGTATTCAGATTTATTTTTTTACTATTAATAGGCACGCGCTTGACCACCATCTCACCTGATGGTAAGCGATGATGTGGTCGAAGATGGAGCACGCTGGCCTAGAAGTAACCTATTTACTCTTGACTTAAAGACCAACCGGTTGGACTGAAAACTGAACCCAACCATAGTAGGGAAAAGGCTAGGCAGATTATGACAACGTGTTCGTAATTATTCTTCTTCTTCTTCGTGTCGCTGGCATGAAGTAAGCACAGTAATTTAAATTTGGGTGGCCCAAACGTTGCCACTTTCACAGCATTGTTGGTAGCAGCAACGAACATAGCTTACTTTGGTTGCTTGTTTTGGGGCACAATCTCGCCCAATGCTAAGCATAGGCCTCTCTTTTCTTGTTCCGATCCCCATGTTCTTTAAACAAAAAACACTGCAGCTTTCAACAACTTTCGATCGCCTCCAAATCGCCCGTCTGCACCCTCAATATTTTATCCCCCTACAAACAGGTGTAATAACACTCTAAACACTACTTACAGACACAGCATTGCAATCTGCCTTCATGAGTTATATAACCACGCGGCTGCGGTCACGTACATACTCCTGCTTTATGAGCGACTTACCCCGCCTGGAATTACACTGCAGGATTTTATACACTCAAGTGCTTCTAAGAATGAATGGGTTCAAATGGCCTGTTGTGTCTTTTATTTGAGAGATAAAATCTTGGGTGGGTCGTTGTTTGTGTTGTAGATTAGCGATTTAAAGGCGGTGAGAAGTTACAAAATTCTTGAAAATAAAATGACATTTTTAAGAGTTGCTGATTTATGTTACCAATCAATAACATATAGTTTATTTCTCACCATCATCATCATTAGGTAATTTACTGATAACATTTTTTTTTGCCATACGCAAGAACCTTTGTGAGAGCTGGAGTCTGAACTAGGTTCGGGACCTGTGTGACAGATCTCCAGGCTCACACCCTGAATCATTTTCAACGGCATCAATCAGATTATACATAACACTATTAGCAAACAATTTTAATTGAGAGTTAAGTCTATGTAAGTGTGGTTGGTGGTGGTATTTGTAATGTTACGAGTAAGTGATGTTATTGTAGAATTGCTGTGTAATGTGTTGTGAATTGATGGTGTTGTGTGTATGTGCATGTAAGTCTTGTGTTTGGTGTTGATCAATATACTCGATACTTTTATTGCATTTCACAATGTATTCTTAGGTGGTAAAACAATAATTAGATCAAATGGACCCTGTCGGGAACAGCAAGATAAGTATTACCAAGTTAGGAGAGAGGAAGCATTTTATGATTATTGTATAAAATGACTTAGGAAACTTTTAATTATAATATTGTTTAATTTAATGGACATTACATACGTGCTTTTAGTCATCTGCCTAGCCTTTTCCAAACTATATTGGGGTCGGCTTCCAGTCAAACCGGATTCAGCTGAATACCAGTGTTTTACGTGGAGCGGCTGCCTACCAGACCTCCACAACCCATTAACTGGGCAACACGGCACATCCTGGCAAGACCGGAGTCAGATATACTGGCCTCTGACAATCCGCAACGACTGCCAAAGATCTTCAGATGACAGCCGGGACCAACGGCTTAACGTGCTTTCCGAGGCATGGAGGAAACTTGATATGTTAAGATGGTCACCCATCCACAGCCTGGCGGGCTACTGCTACATACGTGCTTTTAGTGTGCATTTTTAATCGAGAACTTGGTAAGTTTAGCTTAGATTGGTGTCTGAGTAGATAGTGTGTCAGTGTCTCCAGGTTTTTAATAAAATTTCTAATGTTCATGTACGAAATTGTATATATCAAGCCTTTAGCGAACTGTGTTGGGGTCGTTTTCCAGTTATACTGGATACAGCTATTTTTTCACCTCCACATGCTTCAATTTGATAACACAACCCTTGGATAAACCCACCTGATCTAAACACTGTAACTGTTTTATAAGGATGGTAAATCATCAAATGACTCCTCCCGCTCTTAAGGAGTGTCAGACTCTTACTGACTAAAACACAGCCATATTCCTCGTAATGCCTTTTGCCGTGGTGACTAATTCGAACGAATTCCGCAACAAACAAAAAAAGAAGCGAGAAAGCGAGAATATACATTAGCGTTCATTTACAAAAAACTTTAAACTTATATTTAGACAAACAAAAAAATACCTAGCTCTATCAGTTAAGTAATTCAGCACCAGAAACTCAAAGTGTATTGATAAATAAAATGTTCATAAAAGATACTTTAGTTTGGTCTAATGTTTATCCAGTTTTAAATTTAGTGTGTGGAAAATCTTTTAAATTGTAGTTAGGCTTTCGCATAACTGTTTAATTTTTTGCATTGCTAATTATTTATTTGATTGTGGGTTCTCGGTATGAGTTTGAATAGTTTCCATGAAGTGTTTTCCACATTCTTCTGACTAGTTTAACCTACGTTACCCTTCTGTCAAACGACTTCTTATGGTATGATAGTTCAGAATGGTTCAAAAAATATCTGTAAATGGTTTAATTGAAACCAATCTCTTTAGTTTATGGCACATTCTTCTCCGAGCTTTGGTATGAGCAAGTAGTTTCATGTCTTTGACTGACCTACAATTCAAAAGTGCATATAACTAATTTAATTGTAATAAATTCTTTGAGTTGATTTTCAGTTTGAAATATTTCCCAATAATTTTCAATAGCAAAAACCAATCAACCCCTTACCCTCAAAAAGTTACGCCACTTAATGAAAGCTCATTCACAACGGCCATTTGGTATTCCTGTGTTTATCAGTAAACACGGCATTACGGCGGTGAATCAGGGGCGGTTTGGCTCGACGACAAATCGGGGTATAAATCAAGAGGGGATGTTCACCCCCTTCAACCCCTGCTTCGCCCCCGCAGCGCGCATTACACCGCTTTTAATGATTCATGTTTTGTTAAAACTTAATTAGAGCAATGCATGGTATCTTGCACTGAGATTTGCTTTTGTTGTGAGGCATAAAACTACAATGCTGTGTTGTGGGATTAGCAGTTTACATGTGTTTTGTGCAGTGGTTAAGATTAATGTGTCTGGGAAAATGGTCCTTATTAGTGAGATACGACTGCGTTTTGTAACAAAATTGTATGACATATGTAGTGTAAGTACGAATTCTTTAATTAATCACAAATTGTCTTGATTTTTGTTGTGTTGTTTCTCATTTCAAATTACCTTAATTGTTAGTTGTTGTGTTGTTGCTCTCAAAATTTTAAGTTTTCATGCAGTCGACCGTTTTTTTATTGCTTAGGCGTAATCTGTATGTATTGGTAAAGCACATAAAACATTGACAAGTACAAGAAAACTTATCAAATTATATAATTGACTAGTTGACCCGCGCAACTTTGTCTGCGTCACAATTGTCATTACTGCTCCGCTCCTATTATTCTTAGAGTGACGATATCTAGCCTGTAGCCTTCCTCAATAAATGGGATATCTAACAGTGAAAGATTTTTTTAAATAAGTCCAGCAGTTCCTGAGATTAGCGCGTTCAAGCAAACAAACTCTTTAGCTTTATATATTAAGTATAGATAACCAAAGGTGGGCAAGCTCACCCCACCGTCGACTTTACCTCTCTCACCTCTGACCTAGACTAGAGTCAAGAGCAAACCTATCTGGAATAAAAAAATGAAAGCTAATAAAAACAAAATATTAAATTCAAAAAATATTTTAATTGAGATAAATTCAACAAAAACTTGCAATCAATTTTATGCACTATGAAGGTAAAATACTATTCCCGGTGCTATTGGATATGGATACACAGAAACTGGACTAGAGGACTAGCTGAAGTGGATTTTAATAGACAAACTATGAAAATCACCACAAATATTTCAGCTATAAAAAAACCGGCTAAGTGCGAGTCGGACTCTCACACGAAGGGTTCCTTACCATAAACCTTAATTTTTATTATTTGTTGTTATAGCGGCATTAGAAATACACAATCTGTGAATATTTCAACTATGTCCCTATTATGGTTCTTGAAATACAGCCCGCTGATAGACAAACGGACGGACGGACAGCGGAGGCTTAGTAATAGGGTTCCGTACCCAAAGGGTTGATAATATATTATCAACATGCCATCCATAATATTCCTGCCCCACTTCCACCCAACCTTAAAATCAAAGGCTCCACCACAAGATCAGTGCTCTGGTTACCTTATTAGCCCCGGTGGGTTTTCCTCAGAGTTCCCCTTCGTTAGCTGCGAGCCACTAATTGGGACCGTTACCTACCTTCCCTTGACAAATCTGTGTGCTTTTCTGCTAAATGAATCAGCTCGCCACTTTGATATGCAGTGAAGTTTCTGCTTAAACTATTAATTAGATGTGTCTTTATTGGATGTTTGTTGGGAAAATGTGAGGTTATGGATAGTTTATGTTTGTACGAAGATTTTTTTAATGGAAAATTACACCGTTGCACTATTCCCAACAACTTCGACTCCCGAGAGTCTAAATTGCCTCCTCTTGCTCTGGGCGAAGCAGAAGGAAGTGTCAGACTCTTACTGACTAAAAGACCACGGTGACTCTTTCGAACAATTTCCGGAACCAGTTGTGGAAGAAACCCTAAAAATTAAAACGCGACGAAGAAATAAAAATGATTTAGTTCTCCCAACTTACCCACTCAATCCATATATCAGCGACATACAAACAAAACCACCAAAAACCAATCTGATACCATAAAAAAATCTAACCGTATCGCCTCGTTTAGCAATACCGATTCTTTGACCCAGATCCACGAGACAATACATATCTACATAGCTATGTACAGTACAGTCAACAAAACGAGATTGACGGCTGCTGACGTGACTACAAGGTAAAAAGTTTACTGAATTGTGACGTCACACGAGTTTCCAACGAGTCTGTCTTTATTTTGACGTGATAACGTCTTATAAACCGATGAACACCGGCTGCACGTTAATTTTACGGGATAACGTCATAAGACGTTATCACGTAAAATTATCGTGCGTAAACCGACTTTACAGACAACTATTTTTTTTTATATTTCTTTAGTCTATTGTTGAGAGAAGCTCGTGGCTACATAATAACAGCCGCACGGGTCGATCTTCAAGGTTAAGCAACGCTTTCCAAGGTTGGTCTGTGGATGGGAGACCATCTTATCCTACTGAGTTTCCTCCATACCTCGGAAAGCACGTTAAGTCGTTGGTCCCGGCTGTCATTTGTAAATCTTTGGCAGTCGTTACGGATAGTCAGAAGCCAGTTAATCTGACTCCAGTCTTGCCATGAAGTACCGCGTTACCCAGTTACTGGGTTGTGGAGGTCTGGTAAGCAGCCGCTCCGCGTAAAATACTAGTATTCAGCTAAATCCGGTTTGACTGGAAGCTGACCCCAATATATTTGGGAAAAGGTTAGGCAGATGATGATGAGTCTATTGTTTTCTCAGCACACTCACAAAATTTTATAAAAGTAATTGCAAGTTAGCTGCTTGCATACCAAAAATCTTTGCTGTCAGTACATAGGCATGCAACTGAAACTATTGTTAGTTTGTTAGTTTTGCAGTATTTCAGCTGAACTAAACAAACGAGCTATAAACATAGATACAGCAACAGTTTTGCGCACTTGGATTATATCATAACTCTGTGCTATCGGATTAAAATGTTAGAGCTGGAATATTCATGTGTTTTAGCTTACATTTTAGTTAAAATGTAGGCTTGTAACTGTTCTAGTGTAAAGAGAAGGTTTGGTTTTGTACCGAGTTTTTGCTTTGGATAAACCCACATGAACTAAGAAAGAGAAAGAACCGACCAAGCACCGTAAACTATACAAATATATATATATTGTATGGGACCCTTTAAACTTTTATCACTTGTTGATACATCGGCAAGAGGTAGAAAGAAATTCACACTATATGGAAATTCCAACTATCTACCTATTACGGTTCATGAGATACAGCCCGCTGAAAGACTTACGGACAGACAACGGAAGCTTTGTAATAGGTTTCCATAAGTAGCCCTTTTGAAACCCTTATAAAAAAGAACCAGAGTAGGTACACAATAATAATAAAAACAGTGTAATAAAAAAAAAAACTTAAAAACGCGTGTGAAGGTTTATTTTATGTTTCAATGAATGTGCTGAATCACAAACATAAAATAGTAAAAATAAACTTAATTGGTATTTAAACATGTAACATTTAACACTAATTTTATTTGTTACATTTTCATTAAAATCCTCCTCCATATATACTCGTACCCACACCATCACAAAACAAAAATCTACCAAAAAAAACAAGTCTTTTATCTCACGGAGTCCACTAAAACAATAAATCAGCAACTTTCTTCATATTCACAAGTTCGCAAGACCCGGAGATGTCGTCGGCACATCCCATCCCATTAATTTCATCCCTTCACCGCCGGTTTTTCAGCTCATACAATTTTAATTCAAGCCCATCTACGTTGAACATAAATATATAACTTCAGCATTTTTCCTACTAATATTTCCCTCGTGAACTATGCATGTGGCTGGTGAAAAATGAAGGTTCGGAAAAGCTGTTTATACCGCACGATTTGGGGATGTGGGACTTATTTTGGCGAAAGCGTCGGATAAAGTATCAAATGGTGGAACGTTTTAACTCGATTGTATTTCTAGTGTTTATGCCTGTTTTTTTTTTAAGTTTGGGAAATCCTTAAGTGACTCTCCACTCTGGGTGGAGCGGAAGCCATCCTGTAACTTTTTCGATCAAATTCCACAACCCTTGTAGTGTTTACGTCTTTGTGATTTCATGTTTCGAGTAACAATATTGAGTCATTGGTAAAATGTTATCATTTCAATGCTACTAGTTATTTCACCATTCATCGCATGCTTAAATCATTGGAAATTAAGCTGTCAAAGAAATTAAACCATAAAGTAGAAATTAAATTGAATCCTTGACCCTTTGTCAAGGATTCAATCTCATATCAATAATTTTAGCCTGTTTTTTTCTTCGTAGGTACTCATATTTTAATGTTACTGGTTGTGTATTATCCCGCGTCACCAGCTGGGCTTCCAGTTATTTTAAAACAGAGTTAGTATGTACCAAAATAGATGTGGTAGCGTATTGTTACTATGTTGTCTAGTAGTCTTGTGCGACGCCTGTTGTTGGGTTGTTCATTACAGGCATATTTATTGTTTACAAGTTACATTTGACAATTATTACACCGGCAGTACTGTATAAGCAGAGGGCATTATGGCGTTATCATTGTAAAACAAACATACATTGATTGAAACTAAATCGTATCGTCTCCATATCGTACGATGTAAAAGCGTCCAGTATTTATGATGCAGTGTGAGTACTGCACATGGCGCGCGGTCGTGTGATTAATAGTCGAATTACCAGCCGACACCTAGTGTGTTCTTCGCTTTATGTCCTACGCTGCCGCTGCTGACGGTACACTAATATAATAACTAGAATATGGCGGCGGTCGTGATGGAAGACTTTATGACTTGTACTTCAGAATAAAGCATCACTACCATGTATGTCTTAAAACTAACGATAATCACGATTTCGCTTCAAAAGTGCGGTGATTTAAGTGATTGGCTCATGACTAATATGATTAGAAATGTCAAATTAATATAAAGCTGCCAAAAGCAGAAAAATAATAGGTACTTTACAAATAAAAAAATTAAGGACAATGCAATGGAGTTAATTGTTTTAAAATCCCGCTTTAAGGAACTAAAAAAAACATTATCAAAAAAGTAAATTTTACGAAAAGATAAACATTATTTGCAATAAAAAATATGAACAAAGAACCTCCTCCTTTTTGAAAGAAGTCGGTTAATGACGCGTCAACATGCGAAATTGTAGAGAAAATGTATGTCGCGCATATTGTATCGCGCGGACAATATTTCAGGTAGATGCTTCTCGTAATTAATCACTGCATTAATCCCGTAAGTGGCTTTGTCTTCAGCCTCAAAAATATTGGCAACACTTAAAGGTTAGGAAAATTTATCGACGTCTTATTTCTTACATGAAAATTATTACTGGGTGAAAGCCGAAGGTAATAAATTGGTAAGAAGTTCTTTTTTCCTTTCCTGAGATACGCATACTGTGGTTGTAAGCTGATGCTAATTTAGTTATGAACTGCCAGCGGATTCACCCTCGCGAATGTCGAAATCTTATGCCAAGGGATAAAAATTTAATCCTATGTCCTTTCAGAACACGGTCTACCCTTGACACAAGTGGCTTGAATGGAAAAGAGACAATTAGAATGTCTTTCACATTTAGGCTAAGCGTATGCTAAGATGCAGGTGACGCAGACACAGATTTTGCAGGGCAGGGCAGGTGAGGCAAACATGGGTGACTGCGTCGCACGTGCTGGCGCCGTAGTGTACGCGGTTCATAGTAAGTTCATGCATTACAAAATCTGCTCTGCCCTGCGTTGCGTGGCTCTGCGTCTCAGCATACGCTTAGCCTTATGAACAGCCGCAATTTGTACACTCGTGAGAAAAATTGTGGCTGTTTTTTGTTGGAGGATTAACGAAAATAATAGAATAAAATACTCTTTATTATGTACACCATAATATAAGTTAAAGAAAAGATAGATGAAGAAAACATTACATAGAGTGACACAATGGGCCGCTTTATCGCTAAAAGCATTTTTTTCAAGAAAACCTTTGGATGGATTGCAAAGATAATGGAAAAACAGTACTGTAGGTAGTCTTAGGTGTACGATTTATATAAATAAATACATCATCATCTGCCTAGCCTTGTCCCAACTATATTGGGGTCGGCTTCCAGTCAAACCAAATAAAAAAATCAAACCGAATAATAAATAAATACATAATAGATAAATATATACAATTATAATTATGTAACAAATAACAATAAATAAAAAGCATAGGACCCAAGTGAAAGCGATCAAAGAGAAAGGTCGTGATTTTTGACCATTGTTTTAAAAATGGACAAAGATGAGCACGTCTTACTGACACGGGCAAGGCATTCCATAACCGCACCGCTTGAACCGTAAAAAAACTTTCGTAGAATCTGGTGGAATGCATCGGCAGCCGCAAAGCCGCTTTTCAAAATTCATCACGTTCTTTTTGCCAAACCATTCCTCAATCGAACAAGTTAATCAACTGAAACATTTTCTACCACAAACTCTATTTACCACCTAACTTAGACCACCCAAATCTTGACCACACATTGTCGTAACACAAAGGTCACTGTGGTTTGGACCAATGACAAATCGCCGTATAAATCAGATGATGTGGCACCTGCACTTTGCCCCAGTTCGCCCGGTTCGCCCCGGCTATATTATGACCCGGTTCGTCCCACATGGCCCTCATGTTGAGTAAATACTGCGTTTGTCGACTTGCATTTGTCTATGCGATAAGTACGGTAGAATTTATTGTTTTGTTGTTATCTTTGCGACCCTTTTTTCAAAGAGAACTGCGTAGTGCATTATGGATTAGTTTCCGCCGGTTTAATGTGTCTGTGTTGGTTAGATTAAGGTTTGTTTTAATTGTTAACTATTATTTAGGTTCTTTCATAAGTGTCATTTTGAAGGAAGCTTCCTCCATTCCAATCGGCGACAGAGTTGCCGCCAATACAAAGGAACAAATCCCTAGATTAAGAGCCTAGGTCAACAATTTCTGGCAGCTCTAAAGGCGTGACTTAGTATTTAGCTTCCCGAGCGAACCGCACACTGTCCTCATACTTTCACGCAAAAAGTTCAACTTTTTTTTTCCTAAATAACATGTTATAGCTGTCAATTTAATTGCGGTGAGTGACGAGTATCAATTAGAATATAGACATGAGGCGTACAATTCAGTTCTCAACAGAAGGAATAAACTAAGTACAGCATACATTTTCTTTTCTATATGTTTTAGCTACATAAAGCAAAGTGTAAGTGTAGCGCACTATTATTGCATTTCTTTTACAAACGTGTGCTGTAGTCAAGGAACACGTTTATCCAAAAATCATATGCGCATCTACTTCACAGTTAATCAATGATGATTAACTATGACGAAATTATTAATGATGAATCAGTTTTATCATCATACTTCATTTTATCCACATCAATGACCACATACTCCACGTACCCAATCTTTTCTGCACCAATTAATTCCTCAAAATTAATTCTTCATTCAAAAATCTTTCATTCCAAAATTGAATGTCAACAATTAAGCCTGTTACACACGCGCGGAAACAAAAGAGGTTCCGTATCAAATTAAATTCATTAACTTTGGACGTACGATTCCAGACTAGTGAATAAGCGATGCAATTTTTATGAAATCTCGACGATGCAGTTGCGTTATCGCGCTGTGAACGACGTATGGGGAATGGTTAATGACAGTAGACTTTCCGATTTTAAACGATGACTTTTTTGTATGATTGTGTGGACTAGCGTTTACTGTGGGTCTGCTTGGGTGTGTTGAAGATTAAAATCCTGCTTACGAAACATGGTTTACTCTTAGGTATTACAGATAATTCAAGACTGGAACTAACTAGATTAGAATTTCGAAAACCGAAAGATTTTTTTTGAGTTGTGTGGGTAAAAAATGTTAAACTCGCGTCAGGACACGTGACTCTGATCGAAAATTTGTAAGACGGTCACGTGTCCTACAAACTTCTTTTGTGGCGTTGTACACTTTTTTGTGATGGGTAAAAAATTTTAAACTAGCGTTCGGATACGTGACCTGATAAAAAATTCGCAAGGCGAAGGGAGAGAAGCACGTATTCAAGTTTTCACTTCTGCCGGCACTCTCGGAGTGCAACCCGTTGTTTTTTTTTCAAAAACGTTTTTGTGTATTTGCACCATAAGACCAACAAAAACATGATCTTCCAGGAATGATAACAGCGCTGTACAACCCGTTAACTTTAAAATGAAAAATCTAAGAGCACCAGTTTACTAGAACTTATTAGCTAATTTGTCCAAGATAAGGGAATAAACATTTAGTTTAAGATAAAATTGAGAATACGATACCCAAAAAATAATATAATTTACTGCAGTCAGACAGAAAAGTCCTTTTAACCATATGACCCACGATACGATAGTGACGTCGCTTTAAAAACGAACAGATGATTTATCGTGAGACCAAATTAATGATCAATTCTGAGTGATGAATGGAAAAAAATTGCGGCCGAATGATACTGCGGTGCAGCATTAATTGCGATCGTATTTAATTTACGTTAACCTATCCACATAGTGTTTGTGTTCGTTCGAGATGTTCTTCTGAAAGGCCAGGTGAGGTAAAAATCTTAGGTTTAGTTTTAGTTTCCTATTTATTTTAAAATTTTGAAAAAAAAACAATTGCTTAATTATATTTTTTTGCTTTTTACCTATATTCCCACTGCTGGGAAAAGGTTTGTTGTTTCCCCTACAACATACATAGTTTTTTTTAGCTTAATAGTTTTTCTTATAGATTATATTTTCACATTTTGAAAATATGATTAGTTGTAAACGTTTTGTGCGCAAGTCCGGGCCGGATTGTTTTGTTATCATTAAATAAATCGACACCATCAGAGTTTATACTGGTCTGCTATACTTACATACACAATATGGACGTAGTCACAACATTTGGCATAATATATATGTAATTTTGTATGTGCACCTTTTTAGGGTTCCGTACTAAATTGGTAAAAAAGGACTAAGTCTGTCTGTTTGTTACAGCTATAATATTTTTTTTTATAATAAAATAATTAAATGTTTATTGTTCATAAAAGTAAACGTCAATCATTTACATGACACTGAACCCCACACTAGGATACCCTGTGTCGTGGGGTTCAGTCTTTTTCGTCTAAAAACAGTGTACAATATTGAGTTTTATACAGATTCTAAACTCAGAACATTTTAAAACAAAAAAGTAAAATGAAAAAATATTAACTATAATAACAAAAAAAATAAAATGTTACAGCAATTGACAGCGCTTATCCTGAAAGTGTATGTTTTTGTTCGTGTGTGAGTGTGTTTGAGTGTAAGTTGATGAAAGATGGTGTAGGTGAAGGTAAGTAAGAAGTTGGGTGTGTGTGTGTGTGTGTGTGTGTGTGCAAGGGTTATGAGTTTCTGAGGGTGTATGTGTTAAATAGGTGGCATTGAGTTAGCAAATAGATTGATATCACATGTTCAGTTTCATTATAGTTTAAACATTGAAGCCATTCCGTTACTAGTTTTTTGCATGAGAATTTGGTCATGGAAAACAAGTTCAGATGTTTATTTGCTTTGCTGTATAAGTGTGGCCCCATGTAAGAGCACGCTTTATGTCCAAACACCCGATGACAAAACGTTTTTTCCCACTTTAGTAGTCTACGCGAACGTTTATCTTGTACCATGGTGGTTGGTGCTGTAGAATGGAACTTAAGGATGACTGCCCTGATGTACAGCTGACGAACTGTTAGCATACCAGTTTCTCGGTACAGTGCATCTGTAGCGTAACGTAACTGCTTTTTAAAAGATGTTTTCAGGATAGCTCTTTGCGCTCGTTCAGCAGTAATAAGGATGCTGTTTTGGCTGAAGGATGGTTTTAAAAGATGTTAAATCATCAAATTATAAACATCCTAACTCTCTGGTTGGAGGGGCAGGGAGTGTCAGACTCTTACTGACTAAAACCCATCCGTGATCGTACTGACGACCTTTAAGTTTCAGAGCCACGACTCTTTCAAACAAATTCTGCAACCCTTTGTAATGTGCACCTGCACCTAACTCTTCGGGGAGTACAGCAAAAAAAAAGTAAAAAAAAATTCGAAGCCAGGGGATAGGGAAGTGTTCGAAAACTTTTAATCGAAACAAATTTTAAAGCAATAAAACCTATTCACTTTGTAGACTGACACACAAACTAGCCTGTCGCCTGTCTGTCCCCGCATGCGATGCAGCGCTGAGCCTACAGCGTCAATCACGGGATCCTCTATGCTAACAAATAGGTGCGAATAGAAGGTTCACTTTACTTTGAACTAGAGGACATGAGGTCAATGGTTTTGCTTGGATCCTTGGGGAACTGATATCCAATTGTAATTGGATAAAAATGTTGTGATTATTATCTCACCTGATAGTTATCGATAATGCGTTCGAAGATAATTCACATATTATTATTTATTTATGCACTTACTTAATTTCCTGTGTACCCTAGATGGGGCTGAGCGTCCACAGTGCGCCGCCATCACGAACGGTCTTGAGCTTCGCTCTTCATTTCGCTCCAGGTCTTTCCTAATTGCTTTCCTTCTGCAATGATTGTCGGGCGCCAGGTTTTTTTGGGGCGACCACGTTTACGCTTTCCTTGGGGACTTTAGTCTAGGGCTTGCCTTGGTATGTGTTCAGAATCCCTTCGGAGTACATTAATTTTGCACTTATTGAATTTTTATTTGGAAATAATTGGTTGACTACAATTATTAAAAGTTTCTGAATAGGGAAACCGCGACCCATACAAAACCAAACTTTATGGGTTTCTTTTGTTCCCACAAATCTCATGGAAACTATGTATTTTTAAATGAAGAGTATCTTACCTGTGGTAACTGGGATTGGTGTAGCTTTCTATCACTAAAATAAAATACATAAGCGGACTAATACTTCCAGAGATTACCTACAAACAAACAATATTACCTCCTTTAAATTAGATTTGTGTAATATCCTTCATCATTTAGCAGTCGCTCAGATACAAACTAAGTCACGTATGTATATTTTGTAGGTAGTGGAACTTTTATATCTGCCTGCTATATGTCTCGGTGTTGTCGTCAATCATACGTTTGTGCGCCCAATCCGCTTTGTGGATTACTTTCTATTTTGTTTGGCTATGAACGAATTCCTAGTGTTTTGTGCTGCATAGTTGGTCTAATAGACGAAGCATGGTTGACGCTAAGGTAGAATTTTAGCGCATACATGTACAAAAAAAATTGAAGTCCTTTTTCTTATGGGGCTGATCATTAGTACACATAAATAGGAAAGATTTGTTTATTTGAATTGAATAGGCTCCGAAACTTCTGGACCTATTTGAAAAATTCTTTCACCATTATCCCTGATGAACATAGGCTATAATTTTTTTTCAAAAAAGTTAGGAATCCGTATGAAAACTTCGATAATGTAACCCAAGGTGTGGAAAAAATACCAAAAAAGATTCTTATATCGCGTACGCTGTGAAAACTATTGCAAAATAGAGCAAAGGAATGTACTACAGTTTTATAGTAGACATCAATATCTACAAAAAATCTGTAAGGGTATATATCTAGCTATTATATAAGTCACAATGAACGCTTTTTCACGAGGAGCTCGTGGCTAAATAATAACAGCCGCACGGGTCCATCTTGAAGGTTAAGCAACGCTTGCCAAGGTTGGTCTATGGATGGGTGACCATCTTAACGTAACGAGTTTCCTCCGTGCCTCGGAAAGCACGTTAAGCTGTTGGTTCCGGCTGTCATTTGTAGATCTTTGGCAGTCGTTACGGATTGTCAGAAGCCAATCTGACTCCAGTCTTGCCAAGATGTACCGTGTTACCCAGTTAATGGGTTGTGGAGGTCTGGTAGGCAGCCGCTCCACGTAAAACACTGGTATTCAGCTGAATCCGGTTTGACTGGTAGCCGACCCCAATGTAGTTGGGAAAAGGCTAGGCAGATGAGATGATGATGACAATGTCCGCTTTTTGTACAAAAGGCGGGTCTGCAAAAGGACAGCAAGGAACAATTTTTTTTTTTTTTTTACTATTAGTAGGCACGCGTTTGACCACTATCTCACCTGATGGTAAGCGAGGATGTGGTCGAAGATGGAGCACGCTTGCCTAGAAATAACCTATTCACTCTTGATTTAAAGACTCCCAGGTTGTAGCTGTCAGGAAACACAAACTCCGGCAGGGAGTTCCACTCCTTAGCTGTACGGACTATGAATGTGTTCCCAAAACGTTTTGTGCGTATGGGTGGGATGTCCACCATGTACCGGTGACGCATCGCCGTTCGTCTTGTGGTCCGATGATGGAACGGGCTTGGCGGAATTAAATTATGCAATTCCGTCGCACATTCCCCAAAATGCAACCGGTAGAAAACCGACAGGCTAGCAACTCGTCGTCGATGTTCAAGACTTTGGAGCTTCGACGCGACGAGCCTCTCATTGCCGATGATCCTCTTGGCTCGTTTCTCAATTGACTCAAGGGCATCAAGCTGGTATCTGGCAATTAAATAAACACATTTAAACCTTTTGTTTAAAAGTTATGATGGTTATAAAAATACTGTAAGTAAGAAAAATTTTGCAGTTTGCGCGAACTGCCGTCGTCGAACGTAATTTACACGGAGAAATGATGTTTGTGGAGTACTAACTAAAGCCGCGCGAACGAAGTCGCGGGCGGGCGGGTCTGCAAAAGGACAGCAAGGAACAATTTAAATAAACACATTTAAATCACATTCAAAGTTAGAGTGAACAGGGTCGTTCTGGGTAGGCTCGCTCCATCTTAGACTTTGTCTCTGTCATCTCTGACATAGACTAGAGTCAAGAGCAAACCCATAAAAAATAATCAAATCGTTTTTTGCTATTGCTTTTCATCAGCTCCGATTGTGGTCAAACGCTAGCTTAACAATAATAAAAAATAATCCCTCATTTTGTTGGCTAGGTTGCTTTCACAGCCTCTAAGCATAACTGTTTTAATTAACCATCTTCTACCATACTCCTTCTATGAGTTTAAACCTCCCAGTAAGGCTAAATGTATTACCACTATTCCATTACAATAACAACAAAACACGCCCGTTTATTTGTTCAACTCTAAAACGGATATTTCAGCATAATCCTTCGCAAATTGCCGACAGATCCTAACAAGTTAGTGACGTTGCATGACGTCATCAGGCAGGTGCGCCGTCCGCGCGCTGCCGCAGATTGATGATATTAATCCCAAGCCTACCACATTGTGACGTCACGAGCTGTGCAGCTGATTGTTGTCCTGTGTTCTGTGAATTTTTATTGTTTTCATGTGATTTTTTAAATTCATCAATGTTTTTAGCACTTTTAAGGTTTGTGCCACGTTACACGTGACGTGCGTTGTGTGCGTTGACCGCGCGCTGTTGCAGATTGATGATATGAATCCCGAGCCCATCACATTGCGGACGTCACGAGCTGTGCTGCTGATTGTTATGTCCTGTGTTCTGTGAATTTTGATTGTTTTTATTGGGATTTTCAATAAATTAATATTTTTTTGTAGTTTTTGCCATTTGTCACAGTAGTTGGTGTAATAACTTCTTCGGATGGGCGGGTGCGTTGATCACGCGCTGCCGCAGATTTATGATATGAATCCCGAGCCTACCACATTGTGACGTCACGAGCTGTGCTTCTGATCGTGACGTCACGATCTGTGCTTTTATGTCTTGAGTTCTCTGAATTTTGATTGTTTCCATGCGATTTTTTAATACATCAATATTTTTAATAGTTTTAAGTTTACTATATTCTTTTATAATTAACTCTATTAACAAGCGTTAAGCAAATAGAGCGTAATTTATATTCTTAAAAAAAATCGCTTTCTTATCTCATTCTAAATCTATTAAAATATCGCCTAATTTACCGATATTTTAACCTTTTTGTTGACACTGTCGTTTATATGATATTGCGACTACAATTAAGTTTTTTTACGGAAATAGGCCGTCCGCTCACAAAATAACCACATTTTACGTCCCAATCCTACCCAAAAATATTTCCTAAACTAAAACCGCTAACCCTCAAGTTGCCAGCACATTAAGCCCAACATGTTGGAGTCAGTTGAAGCGATGACGTGTGCACTGTCCGCTGGACGTTAGTCAAGTGACGGGCGTCGTGCGACGTCCAGTTGAAATGTGGATGCGTCGTTATTATGAATAGCACAGACTAGATAAAACGACTTGAATGTATTGTACTATAAAAACGGGGTTTTAAAGAAAAGCTAGTTAAGTTCTAGTTATCATGAGGTTTCGTAAAGGTGACCAATGAAATGTCATTTGATTATTAGCGATTGGAATAAAGAAATCCGTACATTTTCGTGAAATTGTTTTTATGCGTTGGCTTCGCTTTGCAAAAACTATTATACAGAAGTCTTACTGTGATGTATGCATAATTATGTTAATTGTTACGGTACCGTCAAAGCGCGGCTTGTCAAGTAAAAAACTTTTTTACAAAAAAAACAACCGACTTCAAAAAACAAAAAATGTAACCAAAAACACCGACTTCTGAAATTAAAGTTCTTTTCTTTCTTCCGAGGTTATTTTGTACCTTGTAGTGTTTTGTTTTTGGAAGTCGGTTGTATTTATTGCATAAAACTTTTTTATTTTTCACTTTTTAGTGGTACCTACCTGCGTACCCATTAACAGCGTACCGGCGTAATGGTATGTTAAAAACTGGTGTAAACACTAAAAAAACATGCAATTTCAGCAATCCCAATCCATTTTCTATCATATATTGAAGAGTTCCGTCCGTTGCCTACCTTGTTCTTCGTCAGATCTTCACCAAATTGAAAATACTCTTCTAAACAAAAAGAGAATCATCCAAATCGGCTGACGATTGGCGAAAATATCGCTGAACAAACGTATTTCATGGGATCTCATCATTAGATCCTAATTTATACCTTCCACCATGGGCTCAGCAACATGAAATGGTGATTACCAGGCACAAATATCTGAATTGCGTTAGAAAGTTAATGAAAAACATTGTGCCTATAAAATTTGAGGGTTGCCCTCGATTTTCATGGGATCCCATCATCAGATTCTGACTTGGTGACAATGGGACCAATCGAGAAGAATACACTTTCAGATGAAATAAGAATTTTTCAAATCGGTTCATAAATGACGGAGTTATGAGGTAAAAAACATTTTAAAAAAATACATACAGCCGAACATAGAACCTCCTCCTTTTTTTGAAGTCGGTTAAAAAATCTGTCACCAGAACTTACTTATGATCAGGCAAGATTTAGGGCATACGTTAATAATCTTAGGTACTTTACTTGCTATTATGTTGACTGGTTTACACAATTCTCTCATACCTACTGTAATTGTAATGTTGAAATTGTAAAAAATATATTTTATCTAGTAGAGAAGCCACGGTGGGTCTAACCGATTCTTCAAACAACTTGGTTAAATAAATATATTATGAATTTTTAAGCAAAAACTTTAATCTTGTAGAAATAAAACTGCATTCAGCCGCCTCTCCACCAAAAAACATTGCACAAAACTATGCAAAAGCCAGCCCCGTAATATTGACTAGTTAATTCACGCGGAGGGGACCGGTGTCGCGCAGTGGTGGACACTCATTTGTCAGCCTCGCTGCAGCGGACCTTAATGAATACTTTATGGACTGAACAAATGGTCCACGTTTGAAAATAAATAGGAATTGTTGTGTTGGGGCTGCAATAGAAAAGCGTAGAAATAATATAAGCTAAATTGTGATACTTTTCAGAGGTCTCGTAGTCGTATTGTACAAAGGAATTCGCTAAAATCCCTTACTTAATGCATGAAGCATACCTACGTAACGATACGACGTACGTGATAGAACTTACATCAATATTTGCTGAAATTAAATCATACTCATAGCAGCAGTTGCAACAACATTTAGTGTCCAGGGGGGCTAAAAACGCCCCGGGCGTTGGCAGTCGTAGGGCGATTTCCGGTCACCCGACGATAGCTCGCCGTCTGATCAGAACCAGGCCTGGGTCGACGCACTCTGTTCCACGCGCGCCTCAAAGAGCTGTCAGCACAAGAGATGGACCCCACAAGGGCCAGTGCCTGGTGGAGTTGTGGAATCTATTCGTAAGAGTCACCGTGGCTCTGGAACGCAAAGGGCACTAGGAGGAACACGAATGGATTTTAGTTAGTAAGAGTCTGACACTTCACCCAGAGCGGGAGGAGTCATTTGATGATTTCCCATCTTTAAAAAAATAGGGGGCTAAAAAAAACATTTTAGGAGAATCTTATTAGAATCATAATATTAATATTAATTAGGTTCAAGGTTGATTGGGAAAATTTGACAGTGATGGGTAGCGTAATTTGCTTTCTGATTCTGCTGAATTAGCCTTTTTTATTACAGATTGCCTGAAAGAGACCACGGAATACGATAAGGCTGCCCTTGTCCGTCTGTCTGTCAGCGGGCTGTATCTCAAGAACCGTAATAGATAGACAGTTGACATTTTCACAGATTATGTGTTTCGATTGCCGCTATAACAAAAAAAAAAGAGGTTTGTGGTTCGGAACCCTTCGTGTGCGAGTCCGACGCGCACTTGGGCGGTTTTTAAATTATGTATTTTTTATTTATTTTTACAGTTAAATAAATAAATTCCTTTACCACTTGTAATTTTCCTCAAACGTGAATACTTATTTATTTATAGTCCCGGAAGAACATGGCGGCCTGTAAATTGAAATAAGATCCCAGGTATTATACCATGCGGAGTAATTACACGCTGTTAATTATAATAACAACGTTATTAACTTAGAGTACATTAGATACTGTTGTGCTGTTACGTAATATGTATCGGAAGATCGTGATTATATTTTGGAGATGAAAATCTAAAGGGGTAAGCAGAGAGGATAACCTGGAGTACTTCAATATGTTCTGAACAGGAGCACCGCACTCACATTGTGTATCCGACGGGTCTATGAAACTCTTTTTTGCCTGGTTGTTGCTACAGCGCCCTAACTGGGTGCGCAACAGATTCAGTGCCTTCCATATAGGCTACAGATCACGTCCAGGTGGCAGATGTTTCTGGAAGTAGTCGGGTGGTATGGATGATGCTTGTCTCACAGCTTGATTCTCACATTAGGTTTTGGATGGCCTCTGACTATTTAATAAAGAACGACTAAGTAAAGGATCACACACACATTTATCTATATATGTTTACGAAGATACTCAAGGGGAAAATTGCTGTTTTATTGAGGTCAACATAGCAACAGTTTTTTTTCAACCATTGCACCTACTGAAAGTTTAAAGAATCAAGAGCAGCAACCACCAAAAACCGGTCAAGGCGGTAATAGAAATACACAATATATGAAGATTTCAACAGTCTACCTGCTACGGTTCTTGAGAGACAGCCCGCTGACAGACAGACGGATGGACGGACAGGCTTAGTAATAGGGTTCTGTTGGTTACCCTTTGGATACGGAACCCTAAAAAACGGTGAGCTTATATACCAGGCACAGATACACTGAGTGCTTGGTGGACGTTTGTTACTCAACGCCAGAACTGCTGAATGAAAGGGGTTCGAAAATTTTTCTATGGCAGCTGGTAAAGCCACTAGACGCCATTTTTATTTATTTTTTCAAAATTTCGACTCACGATGAAACAAAACGGTGCCCTAAAGTGTCCCAATGCCGAGATACTTGGAGGTATAATCGCCACGTGAGAACAATGAAAATCAGTAAAAATCGGACAAGTGCAAGTCTGACTCGATTTGTTTGAAGCGACATTGTCTGACTGTAATTTCAGACATTTACACAGGCGAAGCCTGTGGTAGCAGCTACTTTTAATAAAATAATACTCTACGGAGCCCATGTCATGCTCGCATGAACAAGTATTTGTGATCAATGTATGGAAGCTAGAAAAATTACATAAATCTTGACTTCAAAACTGCTACGAACTGCACTTTGCCCGGTGTGGTGTGATATTGGAGTCTTCATGCTCATGCTTGTAACCGATAGACTGAAGCGACTATACTACACAGAAGCAATATAGTACTCAAAACGTAATAATACGTAATCATTATAAACGCATTCCCGTATTTCCGCAGCATCCTAACACCGCGATACATCGGGCATTGCAGTCGTAATGTAGTGTAGCGTTAAGAGGGCGGCGCGTAAAGTATGCGAGCTAAATGTGCGCAATAAATTGTAGGGGCTGCACCGAGCCTGCATTGGCAACGGTTTATATGCGGCGGTATGGACGGGTCGGATGGCAGCTTGCTCTGGGTAAGTAAATTTTAAAATTGATGATTTTTATGAGTCAATTCGAATAATTTCATTTTTAAAAGCTTTCCCAAACTTTTCATATAAAAGTGATTAATAGGAATGACCACATTCACCTAAAACCGCATGCCTTGAAATACAATATTTGCTTGAACGCATGTGTCACTGCAAGCAATATTGAGTTATATGCTTGCCATAATGGAAAACGCGGAATGAAAATTAAGACCTAATCAGTCATATCGACTTCATGAAGGTTTTATTTTATCTACTTCTAAAGTTAAGGAAAATACAAGCCCTTTCACAAAGAAGTCTTTTATCAAAAAGACAACTACAAGATTTAATTGCCCTCAGCAGTTAGCCAACCTTCCTGCCAGTGTGTCCCAGCTATAATACTACGAAATGTGGATAGCGCAGTGGTAATTAATGTTAAACGCTGCCGGTTTTAGGCACAGCGGAAAAATAGGCTGATGTGTCTGAGCCCTTTTGTCCACAAACTGCTAACGACCAATTTTGAGGAAACTTTTATTAACATACTAGCCGCGTCCGAGGATTCTCTTCCGTGCAATTAGTATTTCCCCCTTTTATCATCTGCCTAGCCTTTTCCCAACTAAATTGGGGTCGGCTTCCAGTCAAACCGGATTCAGCTGAATACCAGTGTTTTACTTGGAGCGGCTGCCTACAAGACCTCCACAACCCATTAACTGGGTAACACGGTACATCTTAGCAAGACTGGAGTCAGATTTACTGTTTTCTGACCATCTGTAACGACTGCCAAAGATCTACAAATGACAGCCGGGACCAACGGCTTAACGTGCTTCCCGAGGCACGGAGGAAACTCGTTATGTTAAGACGATCACCCATCCACAGACTAACCTTGGCAAGCATTGCTTAACCTTCAAGATCGACTCGTGCAGCTGTTATTATTTAGCTACAAGCTCTTCGTATTCCGAGTATTTCCCTCTTTTATATTCTGTCGTAATAGGTAGATAACTGAAAAGTGTTTTCAAAATTTTCGTACAACCTTTAGTTTTTGCATGAAACAGGAACAAAATATCCTCACAAACTTTCACATTTATAATAATTAAGTACATAATTATGTGTGACTATAATAATTATGTACCTATTTGGAAGCAGTATTGGAAAGAAGTTGGAAGTGTCTGAGTCAATATAAAATGAGAAGCAAAGGTAGCGGCTTCTCGATACTTCTCTATTTAGAAGAGCTTATTGTAGAGTGACAATCTAAAGCTGATGTTTTACTTAAAGTTTTCTCAATACTGAACACCATGTACACCACCACCACTTACCAGCCGTTGAGACGCAATTGATTTAATCATCATCATATCAGGCGAAAGGCCTCCCTGAGTATGTCACCACAACAACCGGTCCTGTGCATCTCGCCTCCATTGGCCATTGGCTACCCGCGACCCTCACCACGTCATCGGCCCACCTTGTGGGAGGCCGCGCCAACGATACGTCTTCCCGTACGCGGTCATCTATCCAGAACTTTTCGGCCCCCTCAACCATCTGTTCTGCGAGCAATGTGCTCTGCCCACTACCACTTCAGTTTGGCGATTCTTCGGACTGGATAGGTAACCTTGGTTCTCTTGCGGATTTCATAATTTCTGATTCGATCACACAAGGAAACTCCAAGTATTGTCTTTATTGATTGTTTTACAAAAATCTAAACCTATAAACTTTCCAGTTTGGCTAAGATCGAGCCTCAGGCATTCCCTACACAGGTACCCGTAAATTACAGGTCCACAAACTTTACCAAACGTCAGGAACAGTAACCTTGATACCTCTTAAAATACTTAATCTCTTTCACCAAAACTTTCGGGAACTAAATCTTAACTCCCTTGATTAAAGAAACTTTAAGTACCAAAGTATCTAAAACAGCCTTCCGAGCAAATAAGGCTGCGGACAAACGAGCTCCGATCGAGAAGAGATTTGCAAAGCAAATGAGCGGGGGATGATCCTTTCGGGATTGGAAGCAATCCACACTATTTCGTTGTATCTTCTTAGAAACAAACAAATAAATTGCAATGGAACGATTAAGGTATTCCCTTCGATCAGCCTCGAGCCAGATGAATGATCGGATTAGCCGTAGGGCTGGTAAAGTATTGCTTTTATGAAATTTTGGTTTAGGGGCTCGTGTGAAATAAGGTTTAGTAAGGGATGGTCGATATTTCTTCTTCACTTTTGTTTTTTTTTTTGGTTTCTTGGATTTTATGGCTCGACTTTAATAATATAACTAACGAAGTAAAATTTGTACAGCAACAAAAACAAAACGCATCTATTCCGCCAGCGGCAAACTACTGTATCGCGGTATCAGAGTTTTCATTTACAACAGTCCGAATATTAATTATCGGGCAGTTGCCCACGAGACACCAACACTGTCTGGTTGGAGGATACTTCCTTTTCAACGTAAGTTGGCGAGACTTAACACTCTGTCCTCGAAAATAGGACCCTATTTCCCTTGGGATAAGTTCTGACTTTCACGTGGCCAGCGCCGCTGGTACTGGATAGTAACCAACGATACAATTTCTGGATAAACATAGCACTGATGATTCAACCCAAAACTCGGAACTCAAAAAAAATAAAACCGACTTCCAAAAACAAAACACTACATAGTAAAAACTAAAAGTCGGTGTGTACGCAGGTACCACTAAAAAGTGAAACCACAAACAGCTTGCCGGCGTGATGTTATATTATGAACTGATGTAAACAATCAACAGACATGTGATTTCAGAAATCCCGATCCTTTTGCTATCATTTATTGAAGAGTTCCGTTGCCTATCTCCGAAGTTCTTCACCAAATTTAAATGGGACCAGTCCGAAAAAATACTCTTCCAAACAAAAAAATAATCATCCAAATCGCTTATTAATTGGCGAAAATATCGCTGAACAAACATTTTTCATGGGATCCCATCATCAGATCCTGACTTATACCTTCCATCATCAGCTCAGCAACATGAGAAGATGATTACCAGGCACAAATGTCCGAATTGCGTTAGAAAGTTTATGAAAAACATTATATGTGCTTATAAAAATTGAGGGTTCCCCTCGATTTTCATGGGATCCCATCATCAGATTCTAACTTGGTGACAATGGGACCACCTCAGAAGTATAGACCTTCGAGTGAAAAATATTTTTTTAAATCGGTCCAGAATTGGCGGAGTATCGGTGAATATACATAAAAAAAAATACATTTAGCCAAACATGCAACCTCCTCCTTTTTGAAGAAGTCGGTTAAAAAACTAGAAAACTGGGTTCACAAAACCCTACAAAGGACTTAATAAAAATAAAATCGAAGCCTCGAACCCCTGAATCGAAGCCCTGCCGGACCGTCGGTTTCATTCAGCCGGCTCGCGACCGGCATACGAACTAGGCCGGAGATAACCGATCTTTTATCGCGAATTGATGTATGTGCCCCTTAATACTCGGCCGTTACAACCACACTATTGTGGTTAGACGAAAAATTGCCTTTAGAGGGATGTAAGTGTTCTTTTAGGGTGGTTGGGAGTCTGTTATCAGGCTAAGTGGAGGTCGTCACAACCCGTAAGAACAATAAATATCAGCTGTTCTTATGGGTTGTGAAGATACGTTCGAGTGGTTTTGTGAATTTGGTTTGCCAACTTGTTACATAGATGAGTGATGGACTGGACAAGTAAACTCTGTAAGAGTATAACTTCGGTTGGAAAACTGACCCGCGTGCAAAGGGTTCCGAACGAATATTATTTTTTTGACAAGTTACTTTAAAATCACAGACTTCTCATTAGTTTTCCTGTAATCTATACCTTGGCCAATACCATGGAGAGAGAAGAGATCAGTTTCGGAAATAAGGGGGATAAAATTCACCAATTTGCTTTGTTAAAATCCTAATAAAATATTTCAAAGTAATGTCAAAATTCAAGTACTTGGGTCATGTGGTGACGGAGGATCTCTCGGACGATGCAAACATGGAAAGGGAGCGTAGGGCGTTGTCGGTCCGTTGTAATATGGTAGCCTACAGGTTTGCACGTTGTTCGGATGATGTAAAGGTTACGCTATTTAAACCCAAACCTTTTACCCGTGCAGCAAGTGGGAGCAATATACGCAGCGGACCTACAACGCCCTATGTGTACAGTATAATAATGCCTTCAGGGCGCTGTTGGGACTCTCCAGATACTGAATTGTGTTGGAAAAGTTTGCGTGTATGCAAACTGACGACTTCTGGGCTATTATGTGCAAGAGAACCGTGACTATAATGAATAGGTTGAGGAGGAGTACCAACATCATCCTGAAGACATTACGGGACAAGCAGGACAATCCAATCGCTGGGATGCACACGCACCTGTACTCGGGGTCGGGCGGTTGGTAAGGCCCGGTGATAGTGTTTGATATTTTTTTTCTTTTGTTTGTTTGATGTTTTCAGTGTAATTTCAATCTAATTTAATGTTTAAACATTTTTGAATATGACTTTAATTTAATTTAATTGTGGTTTGTTTTAATTTGGATGTTTTAATTTAATTAAATTTTTGTTTATTTTAATTGTTATTTGATATGTCTTATGGATTTTTATTGTCCAAAATAAACGTTTTTGATTAATTGATTGATTGATATGTACTTATAAAAATAAAATTGAGTGGTGTCGGCCAGTGCCGTATGGTGCCGTAAAAAAATAATACCATCCCGTCTCTTCCCGTGGGCGTCGTAAGAGGCGACTAAGGGGCTCACTGAATGAACAGCAGCGTTCTTTGTAAAACGCAACACCATACACTTTATATGTGTGCCAAATTTCAATTGAATCGGTCTTGTAGATTTGGAGGAAATCGGCTGTGACAGACGGACAGACCGACAGACAACCGAGTGATCCTATACGGGTTCCGTTTCTTCGTACAGAGATTTGGAACCCTAAAAAATAGTCAAAAACAACCCATAAAAAATGATTCCCGAGTTCACATAACACGCACAAGTCCAGCTTATTAAGAATTTACAGCAAAAACATGTTCAAAATTCCATTCCAAAAAAGGAAAACAATTCTCTTCGCACGCGACCGCCTACCCTGTACCACCCCATAGCTGGCCGAAATTGATTAATATCGAATAAAAAACGTTACCTACTCGATTCGATACAGATTTATGACGAGTCCACCTCTGTATGTACCGCAGTGGATTATCAAATTAGATGTATGAGTGATTTGTGTATGGGTGTCTGTTTTTGGAAATTGATTTATTTACGAAGCTTAGGTACTGTCATGTAGGTAGTTGATTTTTAGACAAAATGTTTTCATGATAAACGGTTCAAGTTCAAAGCAAAACTCAATTTCACGTTTTTTTTTTCTAGAACATGCACATAAGAACGCCACATCGTAAGACTGATTTTCTTCTGAAAAGACATGTGCTTGGTATTCGCAACTGGCGTGCATCTATGACCAGAGACTATAGACATAGCGTGATTAATATAGCGAATTTAGATTGTCAAAATACTAAAATCTAAGAGATCATGTGACATTTTGACAACCTATTCGTTTTTGACATTTTGATAATCGCCTTCACCACGTTACCGTTGACAGAATGCCACTTATGTAGAGCCTCAGATTTCTGAACGAAAACGAAGCTAAAGGAGTTTGTGAGCAAAGAGGCAGGCAGCTTTATGTAGTTTCTGGGGATCCCTATAAGAAAAGGAGTAAGTTTATGCACATATGTATTTCCAAAGATTAAAAATAGTCAGTTTTATCCTGGCTCTGACGGTTTAAATAATTGTTTAGGAAACTTTAAACCCAAGAACTAAAAAGAGTATTTACAACACTTAATATCTATCCATGACTTTCAAAAATCGAATTCTCATGCTCCAATAATTATATTTACAGTCAGAAAACATTTACAAGACACGCTAAAACAAAAAAACGCTATCAACCAGATAGCATTTTTTGCTAGACCTCCCACCCGTACGCACACAACATTCTGGGAAGACTTTTATTGTGCGTACAGCTAAGGAGTGGAATTCTCTTCCGGAGTTTGTTTCTAGATCCTGGGTATCCTTAAGTCAAGAGCGTAAAGGTTACTTCTAGGCAAGCGTCCTTCTTTGCCGACCACATTTTCGCTATCCATCAATTGAGATTGTGGTCAGACGTGAGCCTATCAATAAAAATAACTCAATAACCCAAGAAAACCATTGAATCCTACAGATAAGTATATTTCAGGATTATTTCTAAAAATCACAACGCAGTTCTTAACCTAGTGAATGTGATAAAAGTCGACAGGCAAAGGTCATCACGGCCGTACTTCACGTTTGAACGATGAATAGATCGATGCAAAAGGTTCACTTCTTAGTCGCATTTGTAACTGGACATTAATATGGCCACATTCAGATGCAGGAAAATACATAGATTATGTAGCGGCATCAATGCCACCACGAGGAGCTCGTGGCTAAATAATAACAGCCGCACGGGTTGATCTTCAAGGTAAAGCAATGCTTGCCAAGGTTGATCTGTGGATGGGTGACCATCTTAACATAGCGAGTTTCCTCCGTGCCTCGGAAAGCACGTTAAGCCGTTGGTCCCGGCTGTCATTTGTAGATCTTTGGCAGTCGTCACGGATAGTCAGAAGCCAGTTAATCTGACTGCAGTCTTGCCATGAAGTACCGTGTTACCCAGTTACTGGGTTGTGGAGGTCTGGTAGGCAGCCGCTCCTCGTAAAATACTGGTATTCAGCTAAATCTGGTTTGACTGGAAGCCGACCCCAATATAGTTGGGAAAAGGCTAGGCAGATGATGATGATGATCAATGCCACCACAAGAAAAACCAACGGAGCAAATCTATTTGCATCGCAATAAAAAGAACCGCGACGCCACCTATGCAACTGGCAGCGAACTACTACGTCAAAATCCTACATCGCGATGCAGAATCTAGCGTGCGATTTGAACATATACATCAGCCCGAATATCACCTATCGGGCCTGGCAGTTGTGCCTGCCAGGCACCACTGCCTGGTTGGAGGATCCTCCCTTTTCAATGTGGGGTTTGCGGGACTTTACTCTCTGTTCCGCATTACCCTCCAAAATCACATAGTTATTAAAAGGAGGTCAAAGTTAGTTTAAACTACTACTAAAAAGTCTGTTACTTAATTTAACACCTTAAAAAAACTACATTTTATTGGTATCCTGTCAGCAAACTATTTCATTTGATACACATATTATCAAGGGGATGCAAAATTGGTCTACCATCTTTGGGGTTCTACTGCCATCTTAATCAAAACCTGTATGCAAAATTTCAGCTCCTCTGGGTGAGAATCACGGTTATAAGAATTAATTTATAAATGTGACCCCTTCAAAATAATTAACAAGTTCAGTTAAAGCTCTCTAAAAGTCAAAAAAGTATGAGATTGGCATGTGCTACGCCAGAATATCATAAAAACAATCCCTTACAGTTTATAAATTAACTAGCTGACCCGCGCAACTTCCTCTACATTACAATTTTCATTACTGCTCCGCTCCTATTAGCTTTAGCGTAATTATATAAGCCTATTAGACTTCATCGATTAACGGGCTGAAAGAATTTTTCAAATCGGACCTGTAGTTCCTGAGATTATTGAAACAAACTCTTCAGTTTTGCATAATATTAGTATAGACATAATGTAGATTAAGCTATAGATTTTCGCTGATAAAATTTCAGTTTGCCACAAAAAGCAAAACAAAAGAAGTGCGGAAAGCTAATGATCCAGACAACTCTACAACAATTGTAGAAACGTACTCTTTCACATACTTGTGTGTAAATGTAAACACGCATCGTCGTTGTAAGAAGTGGACGTTCTGAGCCGACTAATTTGGCGGTAACACGTCGCAGGTAGCTCACGTGTCGGCGAGCGTGACGCGGAGATACGTGCCGACACGACGTGCTAACACGTCAAGTTTTATTGTGATGACGATGGGAGCTGGATGGCAGTTTTATATTTTTAGTTCACAGTTTTTGTGTGTCGTTCTCGTATGACGTGGTGTACTTGTGTTTCGTTGTTCTTTTTTTCATTTGATTCGCGGGATTTTTTTGTCGCTGTCAACTAGAAATTGACACACACTAAAGTTTCAGTTCATGTTCTATGTATGTTGTTTTGAAAAATAATATTGCATAAATACACAATCCAAAAACTTTAATGTTCAATCTGTATTTGCCGGTATTTTGACCCCAAGATACAGGCATATGTCTGAAGTTGTGGTCAAAGACAATTCTGAACAGTTTAATTGTACAAAGGACATTGTAAAAAATGGCCTATGAACTAACACACATGAAATATTTACTATAATTACTAGTTCTTTTAATAATATACATTACTTATATTTTAATAGAACGGACATTTTTTAATTTCGAAAACATTTTAAAAAGTATTCACTTTCGTCCTTAGCTTCCGTCATAATCCTCGGTGATAGTTCTATTATTTTTTGGTTTAATTTGAGGTTTTTAATAGGCAAAGGTATAATAGCTCATACAGCCAAGTCTTTGTAACAGCACTCTTAATAGGAGTTTGACACAGACAAGCGTCAGTTTTCTCAACACTTGATATACGATAATGATTTTACAAACAGTCCGCTATGATGTCGTAGATCCATAATAAGCCTTATCAAAAAATTCGATTGAAAGCGCTGTTTGAAACGAGCAATAATATCGACACTGACAGTTGACGAATTGACAGATGACAACATTTGACATTTGGTAGTAATGTCACTTGGCGCGTATGTACTACATATTATGCTATACCTACTTTATAATCACACGAAAATGAAAAAGTAAATCCTTAATAAAACCCTTGCATGTCCTTAAGACTCCCGACTCCTAGAGTTCAATGTCAAGAAGCGCGCATCTGTCGTACTTACATTCAGTAATAAATGCTAAGTTATTCCTACATACCGAATGTTTTTATTGACGTAATTATAACCTCAAAATCCGAAAGTGTTTTGATTTTTTCAGAATTCTCTAAAGTGTCCGTTGTTTTAATTTAGGTTTAATCGAATATATACATTATCTTAAACCCAAAGAGTAAATGCACCTCCCTGTTGGATCTTAGGCGAGCTATGTATGTACGACGAGCAATGTCATTTATAAATATATCATTTCAAATAAATGTAACAGAAAAACTACAATTCTAACTCTAAAATCACACACAAACATTCCAATTCACTGAACATTTAACAGGAAAACCTTCACAATTCAAAAGCGTTCAACACTACTACAGCACTTAAAACCGCACACAGTATCATTTTCTACAAAACAAACACCGCGAATTTTTATTTCTCCATTTCTATTTTCTTCGCAAACAAAAGGAAGAAAGGAACGGGTTTAAAAAGGCCAACCACATATTTCCACATATTTTCATAGTTAGAACAAACTCGTTTCTTGATTAATCTCAGGGTGGGATGCGGGTGGTGCTTTATGGCCACATTACCTCTCCTGACTTATGACCTTACCAGCTGATTTCACACTGAATCTAGGTGCAATGCTGAATTTTATTTGGGTGAACGAATTTTTAGAACTTTAGTAAAAATGGAGCGAATTATCGGTCTTAATGACCGGCGTGAATTTTTAGAGTAAAATATTTTGGACTTAAAAAATGTTTATTATTATTTATTTACTAAAACTTTTATCAATATCTGAGTTTGAAAATTAAAAATCAAAGCACATTTTTTTAAATTTTTCTTCAACCAACAAAAGAATAAAATCTTAATTTTATTGACTCATGAGCGCACGGAAAAAACCACTACTGCTCTTTAAAAATTACAGTAAATGGCCGAAATATTTAAAGCAGCATTTTTAAACACTGTTTTTATTATTTAAATTATGTGTAGGTATGCTATTGTTCTCTTCCGTAGTGGAAAATGCAGAGCTCATGCAATCCTCTCCGGTGCGATTATGTTGTTATTGTTGTGTAGATAAGCGGATGGAATGAAATAAAATAAGAGGATATCAGTATAGAATACAAATTTTACTGAAAATAATGCACGATAAATATGGAAAATTAAAGTTTTTATTATTCTCTCCGCAAATTCCAGAACTCAAATGAAAGTGTTTCATGTGTCATGTGTAACTGTCAAAATGTTACTGATCGAACTAAATAACTTTTAATCATTATTGACTGTTTGTCTTTAGTAGGTATGGAACGTGAAAACATTAAAAAAGAAAATACAGAGTTTATTTTCGCAAAGCATTTATTCAAAATTTTACCTGCAGCAGGCGTTTCATTTTATAAAATGACTTAATCGTAAAATATCGGTACATGGTGGACATAAAATATATATCTCCTATATGCACAAGACGATTTCTGAAAACTCTATTTAAGCGGAAAGGAGTGGCATTTCCTGTCGGAATCTGTGTTACCTGATATCTACAGCCTGGCCGTTTCAAATTCAAGAGTGAATAGGTTACTTCTAAGCAAGCGTGTGCCAGTACTTATCTCGCTTACAATCAGGTGAGATAGTGGTCAAACGTAAGTCTATCAACAGTAAAAAAATAGTAAGATATGGTCATAAGGCTCCAATCTGTGTTACCTGATATCTACAGCCTGGCCGTTTCAAATTCAAGAGTGAATAGGTTACTTCTAAGCAAGCGTGTGCCAGTACTTATCTCGCTTACAATCAGGTGAGATAGTGGTCAAACGTAAGTCTATCAACAGTAAGAAAATAGTAAGATATGGTCATACAAATTTCTCCGTAGATACCAACCGAACTATTTCATATTTGCAACATGTACCTATGGCATTGAAAACAAAGCGACAGGATCCTAGAGAATCCGACCCATTAACTAGTTCACCGATTCTCGAATAGATGTCGCCACAAGTGTCAGTCGTTTACGTCATAAAATGGTTCTCATTAATTAAATTAAATACGAAATATGATATTTATCTGCATTGCAGATGATGTTGCCCTTTTAACGCGTGTTGTTAGGGTGAGGGCTTAGTGTCGGTATTAGCGGAGAGCGGGTGCTGTGACGTGATGTTGTTTGATAGTTTTCTAGATTATGGCATGATTGTGATTATTGATGTTGGGTAAACATCCTCATCAAAGAGCGGTTTCAAGTTTGATGAATATTTTGGATAATGTGTTTAAGGGTTACGACTGTCTTGAATGAAGAAAAAATAATTAATTGATATCGGTTTCTTACTTTCTTGGAGGAGCTCGTGGCTAAAGATGTTAAGCAACGCTTACCAAGGTTGGTCTGTGGATGGGTGTCGTTACGGATTTTTAGAAGCCAGTAAATCTGACTCCAGTCTTGCCAATAAATTCCGTGTTACCCATTGAATGGGGTGTGGAGGTCGGTAGGCAGCCGCTTCACGTAAAATACTGGTATTCAGCTGAATCCGGTTTGACTGAAAGCAGACCCCAATATAGTTGTGGAAAGGCTTGGTAGATGATGATGGTGTCTTACTCTCTTGATTTGCAATACTGGGATTCTAGCTTATAGAAAACCAACTCATATATTGACCATCGCAGAGGATGTAATCCAATAATATAATAAAGACGAATTTTAATTTTATTTGTTTGTATACGGTGATCTCTAAAAGTAGGTCTTGTGCGAGTTTTTATACCTTTGTTTTTTTTTTAAGGATGGGAAATCATCAAATGACTCCTCCCGCTCTGGGTAAAGCAAGAAGGGGTGTGAGACTCTTACTGACTAAAACCCATCCGTGTCCCTCCTGGTGCCATTTGTGTTCCATGGCTACGGTACCCCTTTCGAACAGATTCCGCAGCCCCAGCAGGCACCTGCCCTAGCGGGCCCCGTCTTCCACGCTGACATCTCTTTGAGGCGCGCTGGAATCGCAGCGCGCCGCCGACCCAGGCCTAGTTCTGATCAGACGGCGAGCCACACACTGCTCGCCGTCCGCAGGCCCGCGCCTACGGCGGCCGGGAATCATCCTGCGACTCCCGACGCCTGGGGCGTCTCCTTCTGTTGCGGCGACTAGGACGTGAAGGAAGAGGACAGAAGGAGGTGACCGCTTCCCATGCTTCCTCGCTCCGGACCATAGATTGAACCAAGGCCGGTCGCGAAAGATCGCCGCCGCCGATCGCCTCGACGAGGACCTGGCGGTGCTCCGCCAAACAGGACAGGCCTCCGAGTTTTTATACTTATTCTGGCAAACTTTTAAAACAAAAAGCTGTCACAATATACCGCTGAGTATCGTCTTGTTTTAACTTTTTATTCTGGCAAATAAACATGTTTCCTGATTGACAGGCATACCCTCCAGAAAAAATAGCACGCACATAGCTATGTAAATTTGGGGCAATAATTTCCAGAAATACGTAACCATAGCAACATGAGCAGATTAACAATAATATTACCTATCTAAGTCCTACTAAAATAATAACGGTCATAGTACACATTTGTGCAGTTTCTGCTTCCCTGAATGGTACAAAATCGGTCAGCTAATATTCGCTTGCAACTCGAACAGAATATTATAACTGTAACGTTGTAATACCACAAAATGATTCTATCAATCCCGTTTTGTTTTAACTACTATTACAAACCTGAAAGAAGTGGAAATTATATTTTTTCTTCTTCTCCGCTGTTTTTTCATGATTAATTTCGTTGCAGGTTCAAAGACATTCTTCATTAACTTAGCGTTTTTTTGACAGTCGTCACTTTCTGGCTTTCAGAAGTTGCAGTGGTTGGGAATGTGTGGCGGGGTGGTCCGAAAAAAAAAACAGCTAAATCTGATTGTAGCGTCAGTTACCCGCCACCGCTCCTCTTATCACCCTGTCCACACCCAGCTCGTTCACAGCACGGTAGCATCGTTCCAGCTGAATTACCAACTAGCGGGTTCCACTAATTGCCCACAAAACTTTTAAAATATTAACGTTTTGTGGAATAATCGTTGAACATGATTATTTCAGCAAAGCGTTACTGTTTAAGCTTTGTAATTTTACGCTTGTTGCTTTTTGGCGTTATTTTGGTTCACCGCGTCATGTACTTGGTGCGGTAAAGTGGAGTGCTATTGTTCTTACTTTGAGTATAATTTAACAAATTATTTTATAATTAATTTAATAAAACGGAAAGTCTACTTTAGGAGTAGCTGTAGTTTTAATTTTGTTAAACTCCTGGACTAACGGTACACTCACAATAATTAGGATCTGCTAGTCATCATCATAATCTGCCTAGCGGATTCAGCTGAATACCAGTGCTTTACGTGGGTGGCCCCACGTAAAGCACCGGTATTCGGCTGCCTACCAGACCTCTACAACCCATTAACTGGGTAACACGGTACTTCTTGGCAAGACTGGAGTCAGATTTACTGGCTTCTGACAATCCGTAACGACTGTCAAAGATCTCCAAATGACAGCCGGGATGTTGATCCCGGCTGTCATTTGTAGAGCTTAACGTGCTTTCCAAGGCACGGAGGAAACTCGGTATGTTAAGATGGTCGCCCATCCACAGACCAACCTCGGCAAGCGATGCTTAACCTTGATGATTGACCCTTGCGGCTGTTATTATTGTGCCACGAGCTCCTCAGAATCTGCTAGTCTATTCTGCAAATAACCATTTCGATATGGGTATAATTTAGACGGTCACCAAAAATAATATTTTTAAGACTCTAAGCCTAAGCACCAAAATGGATCAACGGTCACCAAATTCTATCCAACTCAACTGTGATTGCCATAAAATGTAGGCTTGGGGTTACAAACTGGATAAAATAGGTTAGGTTAGGTTAGAATTGTGACCAACCGCGCGCGAGCCGAGCGAGCGAAGCGAGCGGTGCCGCGGCAGCGGCCGGCGAGCGCTACTTCTCGAATATTATTTGGTGACCATTTATCTGTTTTGGTAACCGTTTAGAACTTTTTTGGTAGTAAAATAGGTACTTTTTTGGGCGGTGTTTAAACACAAGCCTTTCGATATTAAGCTTCACCTGAGTGACAAAACTCGCAAAGTGAGTTTTATTGCACACAACGTAAAGGTCTTACGTTTGACGTAATTTGATACTCATCTCATCATTTGACTTCCACTGTCGAGACACGAAAATGATGTTACAAAATAGCACTACAGTTGAAAATAATTGAACCTATTTTTACGTTTTATTGTTGTTACGATTACTGTCTTTTTGTTTCTGCCAAATTAAATGTACGTTCTTTTCTTTTCTTTCAAACACCCTGGCAGTCAGCTTGCTATAATATTTTGAAAAATTTTATGAAAAATGTGTGATACTAGTTGACGCGCGTAACTTAGTCTGCGTCACAATTTTCATCACTGCTCCGCTCCTATTGGTCTTAGCAGCGTGATGATATATAGCCTATAGCCTTCCTCGATAAATGGGCTATCTAACACCGAAAATTTTTCAAATCGGACTACTAGTTCCTGAGATTAGCGCGTTCAAGTAATCAAACAAACAAACTCTCCAGCTTTATATATTAGTACTAGTTGACCCGCGCAACTTCGTATGTGTTACAATTTTCATTACTGCTCCACTCCTATTGATCTTAGCGTGATGATATATAGCCTATAGCCTTCCTTGATAAATGGGCTATCTAAAACTGAAATAATTTTTTAAATCGGACCAAAAGTTCCTGAGATTAGCGCGTTCAAGTAAACAAACAAGTATACATAGATATAGATAAGCTTGCTGTGAGAAGAAGAGAGGAAGGCAAAGCGGCCACCACTGACTTAATTATATTACTAGACCAATAAAGAAGAAAAAAACAATATTTTGTAATGACTTAACTGTTCTAATCTAAACCTTAAACTAAGCACAACAATAACTTGTTTATAAGCACACGAACCTTTTTAATAAAGATCGAAAAACAGCCTCAGTTCCGTGAATTTTGCTTGGAGAATGAACGCTGGAGGAATACTAATCCCCGCTTCTCGAGTGCTGCGGACACTGCATACGGAAACACAGAAGAACTAGCAAGAGCCCACAAGCCCTATGAAAAATCCATAAGTTCTAATTAGCATAGGGCAAGAAGATAATGAAAAACTCTATAACATAACAATTTTTATGTTTTACGGCATTTATATAAGAAGTAAGCTAATATCGACTAGGAAGGCTTAGGCTTTTTTTCGTCTCCATCCGAGCATACATTGCGGGCTACCGATGTATAGTATCATCAGTCGGTCCATAATCACCGCAATGTAAATATACTTGCATGCTGCAAACTTGCACGAGCACGAAGCACGAGGTGCTTGCAGGTGGAAACGCAGCCAGAAACCAAAGAACATGTTGCCGCACTTAATAAATTTATATAGATTTGAGTGGGCCCATACCTATTCCGATGACGTAAGAAGGTTAAGGTAGCTGTAAGTTTTACTATAATAAATAAAATAATCTATACTAATATATAAAGCTGAAGAGTTTGTTTGTTTGTTTGCTTGATTGCGCTAATCTCAGGAACTGGTCTGATTTGAAAAATTATTTCAGTGTTAAATAGCCCATCATGCTTATCATGGTCATTATGCTAAGACCAATAGGAGCGAGGCAATTATGAAAATTGTGACACAGACGAAGTTGCACGGGTCAACTAGTAATAAATAATTGGAAAATGAGTTACAGTTGAGCAGGTAACAGGTGGAGTGACTAAATGGGGTTCATAAAATGTTCAAAAGAAAGTTGGTCACACGGCAGCAATATGGGCAGACGACATTGTTGCCATCGAGGGTAGAACTTGGTAGAGGTTGGTACAGGGAGATTAGCACGTCGGGAGGACACGGCGTGGCATACGCTGGCAGAGTGTGCCGCTTGGGAGGAGCCGCGCCGTACCCTCATCTCTGTGGTAGGCAGTGATCTCTCGCTGCTGGCCGTAGTTCGTGCTATGGTCGACGGCGAGGAGTCCTGGGTCGCGGTGGTCTCCTTCTGCGAAATAGTTATCGCGCAGAAAGAGACTGCGGAAAGGGAGAGAGAGATCTCGACCCCTCTCCTGGCTCGCAGCAGGCGCACCGGGCGTGGTGTTCCCGTGCGCCCCTTTTTGACGTCGCAGGGGGAGTCAAACACCTCACTCCCCGCGCTGACCCGAGGCACCTATCGGGGATCACGGAAAGCAAATAGGTTCTCGCGATCCCCGGCGTTGGTGAGAGATGGAACACCGGGGTTAGTTTAGTCAGTAAGAGTCTGACAGACCCTTCCAGCTGCTCCAGGGCGGGGGACATCCATGAGAATTTCACACCGTCAAAAAAAAAAGGAGATTAGCACACAATACTAAGACCTATGCCCAGCATTGTGCAGCTTTGAACTATGGATGTTGATTGGTAGACTCCAATCATTACCGAACTAACCTTCTGACCCGGATTACAATGTGACAGCGTTGCGACGAACCATCGCAGCATGATAATACTGGATGCCTATTTATGGTACAATGGGCTCTTAGTGTAATGCTAAGCTTATTTTGAGGGGGTGAGCAGTTTAAGTGGTGATGTGAAGTGGCGGCAAGTGGGGTTATGTATGTAGGAGTAAGATGAAGAGTCATGATTGCCATTATTTGTACATTAGCTTCGACAGTTTCTACGGGCATTAATGATGTGAGCAAGGGTGAGAAAAAAATACATTTTAAGTAAATAATGTTAGTAGGTATTATGTTTGTATCTAAGGTCGTGTCAGTCTTCCGAATTAAGATTTCTTGCACTTTAAACATATTACAATAAAGCTTACTTTACAAGACTATACTACATTTCAGGTTTGCTTTATATTTCGTGGTTAAGTATAGGTAGGTACTTGACATACACAAAAAGGTTTTTTTATATAATGTAAATTGTTGCCACCGTGTTCATAGGTAGGTAATAATGTTTAATAACTTGGCCACTTTTCTAAACTAAAATAATCAAAACTATTGTCAGTGTAATTAAAAATCGATTCAATTAAAAATCAGTAAAACTCAGCAAGATTAAACACAGAAAGACTTAATAAAAAAACTTCAAACTAAAAAAAAACATCTCTAAGCACAGTCCACGGCCACATTACCCGCTGCACATCTCCGATATATTCAAAATACATTTCCGACGTAAAACTAAAGTTTTCCAGCGGTTTTATTCGCGAATATAAATTCAAATTGAGTGGGAAATGCCGGTCCCTAAAAGGCAACTTCACGGCACCGAAACGGTTTTGAACACATAGTGTATTGTAATAAACTATTCTATATTGAAAGAAGGAAAATTTTATTTTCTGCATTTTACACTTTCAACGGAGAAGTGCAAAGATAATGTGGGAAGGAGAGTGGAAAGTCGCAGTGTTATGAAGTTGTGGGATTGTGGGATTGGGCAGAAATGATACGAGGATATCGGGGAATTGAAACTTGTGGAGGGTTTTTTTTTCTGTAAACGTGGAAGCGGCTAAGGCTGCCTGTCCGTTGACACAGAGTAAGGGAGCGGAGCAGAGAAACAGTAGGAATGCATAAAGTGGTAATTGAAATTGCATAAAATGTCAGTTAGTGATGTAACAGTGAATTCCATTAGTTAATATTTCTCCGTTTCTCCGCTCCGCTGCCTCGCTTCACGTCTATGGATAGGCAGCCTAAGGGAGTTTAGGTTCATCCTTTCGCAATCAATTTTCTGGTCCCCCTGAATTGTGTGTGTATCTGTATTTTCTTTTTCTGGCTCGCGTTTTAGTAGTTTTTAACCACAATTTAGTGGCAAGCGGCAATGTGGTCGACAATAGAACACGCTTGCCTTGAAGTAACCTGCAGTGCGATTGTGTAAGCTTCTCACCGTGTATGATTAGATGAAGGGAACACGAAGTGAGAAGAAAAAATGCTTACTACACGGGTGAGACGTTGACATGCAAATCCGGTCTATCCTAGACCGGATTTGCATAAAGACCCAAAGAAAACTCCGGTGGGAAATTTCAAATGGAATGGAATTATTCCCAAAACGTTTTGTTTCCACATGGGTGAGATCTCAACCACGTACCGGTGGCATCTTCGGTATCTTTCTCGAACCCTGAATAGCCCAATCCCAGGCAATCGTTGTCATCGTCATACATCCATTACACAGAGTGGTCACTTAATAACATAAACTGTATTAGCTATTCATTTCTTTTTTTTTTTTTTTAGATTAAGTAGTATACTATTCTATGCTAATATCGAAATGGGTTCATACATAAACCAGTTTTTGTCCGATTCATGCGCACCTATTCCGTTTTTTACCGTTCCCGAAGGAATTTAGAGGAATTCTCTCTTAGTAATTTTCTACAGAGTGAAGGAAAGCTACATGCCAAATTTCAGCTTTCTACAACTAGTGATTTCGGCTGTGCATTGTTTGTCAGTCACTAGTAAAGGAAGAGATTTATAATTATAACTATTTTCTAATTCTATTTTTGATTAATTTAATTTATTTTGAGGAGCTCGTGGCTAAATAATAACAGCCGCACGGGTCGACCTTTAAGGTTAGGCTACGCTTGCCAAGGTTGGTCTGTGGATGACTGACCATCTTAATATACCGAGATTCTTCCGTGCCTCGGAAAGCACGTTAAGCCGTTGGTCCCGGCTGTCATTTGTAGATCTTTGGCAGTCGTTACGGATTGTCAGAAGCCAGTAAATCTGACTCCAGTCTTACCTAGTTAATGGGTTGTGGAGGTCTGGTAGGCAGCCGCTCCACGTAAAAACACTGATATTCAGCTGAATCCGGTTTGACTGGAAGCCGACCCCACATATAGTTGGGAAAAGGTTAGGCAGATGATGAATTTAATTTATTTTTCTAATTTAATTCTCATCTGTTTTTTCTTGACATTTATAATTTCTGTTTTTCTATTTTGATTATATATGTTTTAGGTACTTATATTTATTTTAAATTGTATTTTGATTTGTTTTGTACTGACCAATAGCTTGTTTGTGTGTTTTTTTTACTATTAATTCAAGTTGGTTATGATAATAATAAATAAAAAAATAATTGACGTATGTACAGTATTTGACAAGCAACAGTTCTTTAGCGTAAGACACAATAAAATTCACATTACCTGTTTATAGTTTAGTTCAAGTGGCATAAAAATTAAAATAAGCGTAATAAAACACTCACTAAACAATAACACCTGACTAACAACATTATTACCACAGTTTCACACAAAAACATACAAATTTCCAACTCGTAAACTCGTAGAAATGGCGTCTGGAAAAAAATAGCATTCATAAGTTCATTTTTCATATAACATTGTTATAACTCTCAAGTGCTGTGCCGTGTTTCTGCTAGTGATGTGACAGCCGTATCCGCAGCGCGGCTATTTGCAGAAAATTAATAATTGTATTTACTAGAATAGAAAGACGTATAGAATTACGAATTTAAGTTTTATCTTAAAGTTTCAAGACTTTTGAGTACTTATTACATTAGACTAAATGATTGGAGAAGGCTACCGAAGAAATTGATGGTTTATGTGAAGAATGCAATGAAAGAAGAGGTTGTAAAAGATAGCATGACAGTTGAGAATGAATAGAAAAACCTAGCCAAACCGAAAAAGGCACGTTTCTTGTATACCCTTAATTAAAAAGGTTTTTCTCACTTGCGGCAATAGAAATACTTACTTTGTAAATTTTCAACTAGTCTGCATATATACAGTAAATATGATACTGGAGATACTTTGTTGTGTTAACAAAATTCAATTCAATTCTTTTATTTAATTCTGGTAAAATCACGTACTGAGTTCCTATAATTTCAACATTCCTATAACACCAAAAATATTCCTGAATACAATGTTCAAAATAACTATAAAACTAAATGTGTTTTTAAATAACTGACATTAAAGATATCCGAAGGTCCGAATAATCCGAAAAGAACCACTACTACATCACTAGCACTAGTGTCAGGGCGTCGCTTGCCACTTGATGCCGGGTCAACAGTTTAAAACAATAACGCCAGAGGGTGCCACTGGGAACCATAAATACAATATAGCGGCAACGAATTCTGTATTATTTAATAGGAAAATACCCATTTGTATTATGTCATATGTTTTTACTGAAATAAGGTGAGAATGAGTCGGCAACGATATAAACTGTAACGTGTTTTTTTTATAATTGAAGATACCTGCAGGAGAATCACAGTTATGACATAGCTCGAAGAATCACCAAACTTAAGTGACAGTGACATGGCTCTCGAGGTAAAAAAAAACTTATTATGCCTTTGGGATTGATTATTCGAAAATATTTATTTCGGTGCAACGTGGCAATATCTATTAAAGTTTTTATTGAGGAGAAGAAGATAAGAGATTTTTACCTAAATCAAAACTATAAGATGGGGTACAACCTCTTTACATAAAAAAATTGTTTTTCATCAGTTGAAGATTACAAGTTGAATCTTGCATCAAACCAATAAAAGGCTATCGTATTACCACTGCTTATACCAAAACAAACTCACAGCATTTTGTAGAAATGTTCATCATCATCATCATTTCAGCCGAAAGACGTCCATTACTGGACATAGTCCTCCCCAAGATGGCACCTCGCCACGCTTAGCAGACGTGTTGGCGTTTGCAGTGTATGGCGTTGAGTTTTGCAGAGAACGTTGCTGCACATTCTCTGGCGAGTCCCTTATTCGCCTCTTACGACACCTTAAGGGGAGTGATGGGATGGTATTATTCTTTTACACCCTACGGCACCGACCATCACCAAAATTAAAACAGTACAGAATCTCCACCAACAATAAATTATTTATTTCGTATATTATATATATGAAGTGGTCTTATGAAGGACGCTGAAGGCTTGCTAATGAGCGGAGATCATTTTCCGACTGAAGTGCACCTTGACACCCGCCTGAAGTGGCACTTAATTTTATCGCTGTTTTATGGTTTTTATTATGGAATTATTGCTGGTTGGAACATTTTTTTGAATCAGTTGAGGTTTTAATTGCCTATTATATTTCCATTTCAGTTTTTCGTTTCTTCGTTGTTAAGATTGGAATTCCGGGCTTTAAGAGTGAATGGTTTATTTTCAGGTAAGCACGTTACATCGTCCACCACATTATTTGCCATTAGATGAGCTAGTTCTTGAGACCTTAATCACGCCTGATGAATGTCGTCTTCAATAGAACGAGTGAGTATAGAAAATGCATGTAAAGAATCATAAATGGCTCTGAAACCAAGTGCGGTGCATTTTTCATTACTCTGTGGTTGTAACAACGAGTTGAAGTCAGCCGTCTTTTCGTGTGTGAGAACGTGATATAATTATGTCGTAATTACTTATGTTTTATTGCATATTTCTAATAATGTAATATATTAATTTCTTCTAGACAATGTACACTTTACAATGGTGTATAATTATCATACTCTTTTATTCTCCAAAGGTGATACATTTTGCAAAATAAAATTGCCTGGAAATCAGTAAAAAATATTTACTTTTTAAGTTTAACATTTTTTTAATGGGTGGACATGTAGATTTGGAGCATATATTTTTATTTAAGTTTATTCTGTATACTCTAACGTAAACAAAAGTATTTTTTATTTTGAAATTGCTTCAATACTTTTCGTTTGGCAAACGTTTTTATCAGGGAAGATCCGCGACATTTTAGAAGCGTTGAAAATCGGTTGCGCCGCGACGTAAGTCCCACATAACAGCTCGCGAGCGCTAGCGTACAAGTGGTTAAATGCTGATGTTTTGACAGTGATAGAAAATAAAGGCACTGGAAAAGAGTTCCACACTTACACCTTATCACATTGCATTCTCTAGTAGTGCCCATGTATCTCTAGTTAATTAAATAAAACTTTGTTTTCGTGAGAATTCATCATCTGCCTAGCCTTTTCCCAACTATATTGGGGTCGGCTTCCAGTCAAACCGGATTCAGCTGAATACCAGTGTTTTACGTGGAGCGGCTGCCCACCAGACCTCCACAACCCATTAACTGGGTAACACGGTACTTCTTGGCAAGACTGGAGTCAGATTTACTGGCTTCTGACAATCCGTAACGACTGCCAAAGATCAACAAATGACAGCCGAGACCAACGGCTTTACGTGCTTTCCGAGGCACGGAGGAAACTCAGTCTATTAAGATGGTCACCCATCCACAGACCAACCTTGGCAAGCGTAGCTTAACCTTAAAGATCGACCCGTGCGGCTGTTATTATTTAGCTACGAGCTCCTCGTAGCGGTTTTCGTGAGAATTATTGAGTTTATATTCACGACTAAGCAATATAACACATGCTTTTTCATGACCTACCTGATTAAAATAGTTTTATATCAAACAAGACTATTGTATTTTAGTATAATAATTGTAACACCTTGTCCATTTATCCGAGTTCAAAACTACCTAGATTAGCTTAGCAATTTCCACACATATTTTTAAATAAAGATCCCTCCTTAATTTAAAAAAAGAACCCAACTCCCAAAAATTTAAAAAAGAACATTATATTTAAAAAACTAAAACAGAGCACAGACGTAACTCTCGGCCGGCACTCGGCAGCCAGTGATTACGCTCTCGAGCGCCCCCCACCGTTTATATTGTTCCTGACTGTTGACACGCTCCGAACGCTGCGCTCGACTCGCGAAAACTCCATTGTATAATTATGTAACATTGCTCAAGTGAGAAGCTTTTTTTTTTTGCAGCTTTTTTTTTTAATTGTCGCCGGTGTTTTGTTTCGATATTTAGGTTGTAGACTTTTTGTGCGGCTGAGAAATGGTGCGGCGGTGTGATGAATGTTGTGTGTTGTCGACGCCATGTTTTTTTTCTTTTTGTAGTTACTGAGTTGGGTAGTTTTTTTGAGGTTGGTGAGGAGAAAATAAAAGTGGGAAGCTATATTGTAACTAGCTGTCGCCTGCGGCTCCGCCAGCGTGTATGAAGAAAAAAATTATCCTGTGTTATTATTCCAAACTATAATCTACCTCTGTGCCAAACATGAAGATCCTTTCAGGCGTTCTGACGTGAAAGAGTAACGATCCCATCCATTCATCCCTTCTCCAACTTTCGCATTAATAATATAAATACCTAAGATTAGTAGTATTGAATTAGGCATTTGCATATTGTTTGCTTCTAGAAATTAAGCCTGTTTTGTCCTACTGAAGGGCAAAAGCCTCGTTTATATTATAGAATTTTAAATTTTAATATTTTTTAAATTACAATTTTTATATTCATGAGTCTTTTGATTATTATAAATTAGCCTATGTAGCAATCCTGCGCTATCAGATATACATGAAGACTTGAAAAGGTAAGTAGTATTTTAGGTTACAACTAATATTTTATACTTTTTAAATAAATAAAAAATACAAATATCAAAGGAACCAGTCTCTTCAACATTGGTGACTCGTAGCGCGTACACCCTTTCAAAACTTTAATTAACGCGTAAAACGTCACGTGGAAATGAACTGCACAGCCTTAGCGCGTGAGGGCATTAAGCGCCATTCCACAGAGCACAGAACTGCAACGCTGGCAGCAACTAAACGCCATTATTAGAATCTACAGCAAAAGATGTACACATAAAATAACAATATTCCTGAGATATATAATAAAAATATTAATGGCCACGCGATATGCCTTCGTATGCTTTGTGGAAGGTTGAAATAGAGGTGTTCTTGAGTATAGACTATAAATCTGTAAGGTTAAATGTCCTTCGACTAATTGAAGTGACGCTCTTTGCGGAGTGGCTGAGAGTTGCTAAGAATCAAGAAAATTGCGATTAGAGAAGTTTATGTCTAGCAGTGAACCGCTATAGGTTGATGATGATAATTATCGAAGCAATTAAATTCTCACAGATACGTTTGAATAATTTTTGACAGTGCTGTCTACACCAATGGCTACTGAAGCACTTCCATGCACTGTGGCCTTTTCACGCGAATTTAGGGTTGACTTGCGTCCAAATTTTATTCCGTGTTGTATTTTTGGCAAGTTATTGAGGTTAAATCAGGTGGTAATAGAGGGAAAGATGGTTGAAGAAATAAAAATGTTAGAGTTACGTCAAGGTCTCGTGGGTTTTTTTTAGAACTATAAGTCTCGACTATAAAAGTTCATATCTCACTTTAATGCACTATGCTTTTAATTACGAAGTGCAAGCGGTGCACTTAAACTACAATTTTCACGGGTGCAAATAAAACAATTACCTATGTTAAAAATCCTAAATTCATATTTTGAAGTAGCTTCAGAACTTTCGAAGAAATGGTAAATAATATCAATGATTAAATAATAAACGAATGCATCCCTTTATACGTAATAATCCAGACGTAATGATTTTAGTTTTAATTTTTAACGTCTTATCTTCATCGTCATTACCAGAGGTCGGAATCAGGTAGAGTTATTTCTGCATTTACCTACATTGATTTCATACAGCGAAAGAATAAAGTGGATATGCCTCAAAACACGAGGTTAATTTTAAAGAGAAAAAAATTAAAATAGTTATTTACTTTTACATAATTTAAAAACACTCCCCGCCTAACGAAATGTAATAGATCCCGGGAAGATCCATATTAATATCAACATTTTGATGCAAGTACATAAATAATTCTATCTAATTCCGACCTCTGGTCATTCATTACCTTAACATTGTAGTTTGGGAGTTGTTTTCACAATATCTTTTAACTAGCTTATTTCGTTTCTTAAACAGCATCGAGACAGCCCTAGAACTTCCTCGGTGTATGTCGAAAAATATATGTTAGTCACAGCTCAGTAAATTACTCTATTTTTTTCATAACGCCGACGTTTAGATACTCGTTTACATAAATAAGTTATTTACATAATTTCAAAGAAATTCAAGAAGGTACTTTGTGTCTGAAAGGAATTTTACATTAAAGTTGTGTAACCTTTTTACACTTAGACCAGGAGACTTATTGCGTAACACAATCGTAATGGGTTTTCTTGCTACAGTTTTACATTATTAATGACGATGATCTATGATGTAGATAGGTAATAAGAAGATTTTGAGACAGTTGAGTGTTTTTCGTTTACAACAAAATGCGACGCAATGTGACACTTATTAGGGTTCCGTACCCAAAGGGTAACCAGCGGAACCCTATTACTAAGTCTTTGCTGTCCATCTGTCTGTCATCGGGCTGTATCTCTAGAACTGTAACAGATAAACAGTTGAAGTTTTCACAGCGTGAATTCCTATTGCTAATGTAACAACCAATTATTAAGAATTAAATTAAATTAAAAATGAAAGGGGAATCCCATAAAAGAAACGTGCTTTTCGGTTTATGGCACGGAACCCTTCGTGTGAGTGTCCGACTCGCACTTGGCCAGTTTTTAATATAGCCATAAGATATGGTTTTTTAAAGTTGCGATGCTACATACTACTCTGTCAAGAAAGTACCGGGAAAAGATCAATAATACACAAAATGTCTGTTATTCATCCAAATTTATTTTATCACCTTCAAAGTATGCTCCTTTAGAAACGATACACTTGCGCCAACGAATAATCCATTCATCAAAACATTTTTGAAACGCTGCTTCCGGAATTGAGTTCAGTTCTCGCCGCGAATTCTCCTTTATGTCTTCTATCGATTGAAAACGGGTGCTACGAAGTGGTAATTTGAGTTTAGGAAAAAGAAAAAAGTCAGCAGGAGCCATATCTGGTGAATATGGTGGTTGCTGGATGGTATTTGTTGAGTGTTTGGTTAAAAATGCGTTCAAAATGATAGCCTTGTGCGAAGGCGCATTGTCGTGGTGCAAAATCCAAGAATTTTCTTTCCACAAATCTGGCCTTTTTCGTCGAATTTGCTCTCTTAAACGCCGCATAACGCTCAAATAATATTCTTTATTTACCGTTAGACCTTCCGGTAAGAATTCAGAGTGCACAACACCGCGATAGTCAAAGAAAACAGTCAACATGACTTTGACTTTTGATCGACTTTGGCGTGGTTTTTTCAGTTTCGGTTCAGTTGGAAGGCGCCACTCCGAAGCTTGTTGACTAGTTTGCATGTCAAACTCGTCTCGTCACCAGTAACAATGCGTTTCATGAATGTTGGGTCCGAACCTGACTCGTTCTAGCATGTCCTCAGCGACTTTGAAGCGATTGAGTTTTTGGAGAAAATTCAGATCTTTTGGGACTAGCCGAGCAGCAACATGTTTCATACCCAAATGATTAGTTAAAATGGTACGGATTGACTCGTGAGATACAAAAAGTTCGGCGGCTATCTCTCTCAGAGTTGAATGGGGATTTTCAGTCACTATTTCCTTCACTTTTGCGATGTTAACTTCAGTTGCAGACGTTGACGGCCTACCAGAGCGAGCCAAATCTTCCATCACATCTCGACCGCTTTTGAACGCTTTGAACCACTCATAAGCATGAGTTTTTGATAAAGTCGATTCACCGTAAGCCTTCTGTAACATTTTCAGTGACTCCGAACACGAAATTCCATTGGCGATGCAAAATTAAGACAAACTCTTTGTTCGATATTTTTGTCCATTATGAAATTCGCAATACACACTATATATGATATTACTAAAACCAGCACTGTATTTAATATAAATAATAGATGCAACTCAAACTCCGCGCCAAAATGGAAAACAGTTGTGCCAATCTAATAACTACAAAAAAACAAAAATTTAAATTTGGAACCATAAACAAATCATCCATTCCCGATACTTTTTTGACTGAATGTACATTAACTATACAAAAAGGCGTTCTATTGTTTTTATGAATTATCTCTATTAAATGTGGACCGCCCGACGCATTGCCTGACAATTCGAAAACGTCCCACTGCTTCGCGATGCGTTTGAGCTGACATTCAAATTAAGCAATATACTAATTTGAATTCAGAATTCGAGATAATCGTCTTTTGGAACAAAATACTTTATGCCATACAAAATAAAGTTCAATGTTCATTACAACCTAAAATTAGGATTGTGTAAATTTAATTTTTGTATAAAAATGGTCACTAAAAATCCTCTATGTTGATTTATAGAGATAATCCTAATTTTAGGTTGTACATCAAATTAAAGGCAAAGGTAAGTTAATGTCGATGGATTCAACTTACTGATGATTTAAAGTAAAGGATTCGATACTTTCATCACCATCATCATCAGCTTATTGCAGTCCACTATTGGACATCAGCTCCCCTAGTGCACGCCATTCAACTCGATTTTCGGCAACTCTCTTATCCAGCCACCCTACGAAGATCGACGCTCCATCTAGCCTGAGGGCGTCCTACTTTACTTTGGCCTCCACTCATCTACCCAACGTTCATCGGTTCTACGGCTAATATGGCCAATTCGATACCTTAACATAACAATATTGACTATTTTTTTTTTACCAAAGGATTTTGACTTTAATTATTCAAACATCGTTTCAGTGTTTACAAAACGTCGCCAAAAGAACACAACCAATGACAAAAGATACCTAGTATAAAATAGGAGACTATTTCTCTCAGCCATTATTTCCCCGACTATAAACAGAGGGGCGGTGCGAGACCCCTGACCACTTGTACTATTTTATGGGTTGACGTTAAATATCTCTGCTCCAGTGACTTTGCTAGGATCTGCTTGCTGTTCTTACGGATGAAAGTCGGTGGTTTAAAGCGTTTGGTGCTGCTAGTTTGAGTTTGGACGTGAAAATGGTGGATAGTGGTAAAACTGTGCCTCAGTTATGAATATGGCTAAATTATAAAATTATAAGTAAAGGTTGTGTTTGAATTCAAAACCGGACCGGATACTACGAAATGATCATATGAAACCAGGCACCATCTCATATTCCACGTGTAAAGATGATGCCTGATCTTGAGTTATTGATCAAAGAAACCTTAGAGTCGGAACTCAAAATGGAACTGAAAATTTAGATTCTGTTAAAAATATTCTATTGTTAGACAAAGACAAATTGAATCAGCAATCTGAAAAAATATCAAAATCTTCACCACAGGCATTGCTATGTGTGAAATTTAGAAACTCAAAAGTTTAATAATAGACTTTAGTCCTATAAAAATGTAAAAATTGTTTCAAAGAAACCCCAAACTATCAAGTCTAGTCACCAACAAAATTCCTAAAAAAGTCTTATAAAAAGACCTAAAAGTCCCAAAGAATAGTTTAGAAATCCTAAACACTGTCACACTAGGGATACCAACAATATTATTGTAAAAAACTTACAAACGAATGCTTTGAGAAAAAGTTTAAATGTTTCATAAAAAGATGGGTAGTTTATCCCTGGGGACAAATAAGGAGGTGCCTTGTTGGCCCCCGGGCGGTAGACATCTCGATTACCTTTCGAATAACCGTAAATTGTTCGATAGAATTGGCCTCTTGAATGATACTGTGATCTTAAGTTTTGGAGATTAGAATTTTTGAACAAATCAATTCTTATCTTGTTCTAAGGCGATCGGATGAGAGTGAAAATGGTATTAGTTTCAGAGGTCATTTTGTCTAACTGAGGTCAACTGTACAAAATTCTTTTTGAAAAAACCCTACAGCTTTTCTCAATTTTTTTTTTCTGAAAATAATTGCAACTTTTATGTTCTGACATTCTTTCTCGACCATATGTGCATACATATAATATTAAAAGAAAATTAGTCTTGCCATTGTCAAGCGATCGAACCGACGAACTTTCAAGAGTTAATGATATTCGATGTTTTATGCAAACTCATAGAGAAGTAATACCTTATCAATAACACTAGCCGAAGCCATGCTAAACTATTTTTGTACTGTTTGGATTATAAACGCTTGACTCCTTGCTGAGAATTTAAAATCTAATAATATTTTATTTTAATAATATTGATATAGATGTCATCTTGTGTTTAGTAAAAAAATAAGGTTTTAGCACTTAGTAATTTGAGTTGTTTTGTTAAAGCGCAACAAAACTCTACCAGTCAAAATAGCAAGCATACGATTTTTCATCTAAAAAGCAAGATTTTTTATCAAAAGCATCATTACTAAGAAACAAAATCACAAAAACTTCACCAATTACCCATCTAGTACACAAACATAAAACATATCATTCAAAACTGAAAAGTGTCATTTATTTTTATAAACAGCAGTAATATAAAATATTCGCGGGAGGAACCGGGTCGCGAAATTACTTTGTAAACAACTTTATCCTGATTTATGAAAGAAGTTTGATATAAATAATTTTTTAGAGGCAAAAGTTACGGGGAAACCAGGTGTCCCTTAATATATTTTTTATGAAAGCCTCCCTCGGGCCTGTAATGCAATTATGCAAATCTGTAACGATTTGGAATTTTGTCTGGCGATGACACGCGATCTGAACTGAAGTGCTGACGAAGTTTCTTTCGATGTTTTTTTGAAGGTTAGTTGTAAATTTTATGTTTGGTTTGTAGCGGAAAAAGTTTTGGGATAACAGTTGTTTCGTATCGAGTTGTGGTTGAATTGGAAGGCTTTGTGATATCGGTTTTTTATAAAATATTTCCTGTCGTTACTGTTGAGTCTTCAAGCACTTTAAGAAAAAAACCCTGTTTTTCAAAAAGCTAGTTACACATACTTTTAAAAATCTAAACAAATTAAATACTTCCACAATGAATCCAGAGAAAATATACAACAAAATCTTTCATTTACTAAATAAACCCAAATAAACTGTGTCCATAAATCAATACAATCCTATTTCCAGTCTACGCTCGTAGAGCTATCGTAGCAAACTCGTAGCAGCTCGTAGCGGCTCGTAGCGACATTCGCAGAGGCGCTACGCGGTCCATGACCTCGCCTCTAGCCTTTTATCGCGAGTCTTTGAGTGTGTGAGTTCGCTTAAATTTGTTTGCATACATTTAATGTGATAGTGGAAATTGAATAGAATGCGGATATAAAGTTTTATATTTGTGGAGATATTTTTCCAATGGGAGAACGCGAATTTAGAATATTTTCCTCTTCTGTTGGTTTAGATATTTTTGGTTAGTGCAGGTTTAAAATTAAAACTATAAACTATATCAACGTTCGATTCTGATAATGAAATCAGTGCAAAATTGCCTAAGCTAAATAAAATACGTAAAAGCAGTCTAGCACGCTTGGTGCTAGATTGTCGACCATATCATTGCTTTGATTGTTACTTCAAGTGAGACAATAGTCAATCCTAAGCCTATCTATATAAAAAAATATCTTTTTTTAAATGACATTCCTAAGTTAAGCATATTAAACTTTTTTATCATTCTGAAATTCAAAAAATCAACTCTACATTATAAGAGCCTCATGTTAAACCCAACAAGAGCCTTCCTATAACACATTGACAAAGTTATTACCTACGAACTCCTGAAACTTTATTTCTTCTTGATTTACGTTCTAATGGTCGCTGAAATATTGCAGTAGTCGAATGAGATCGAGCATTAAGTTTGCCCGAGTTTAATAAGAATAACTTCAAGTGCGCGGTCGGTTCTGAATGTGTTAAGGCGGTTGCTGTGTTAACCGACGAAGGAAAAAGAGGTTTTGAGTTGTTAATTAATTTTGGGGGACAATTATTTTATTCTGACGGATTGAGTGGTTTGCCCGGTAGATGGTGTTAAGAAGACTGACTATTTTGGTGTGCTTCATTTTGTGTGCAATAGTTTAGTAGCTTCAATTTATTGTACTATTCCATGTTTGTGTATTTGATTTTATGACCTCTAGGTGTCTGAAATAAACGATTAAATTATTAATGAAATAACCCTGCAGGGAACGTGTTATACATCTATACTAATTAATTAAGCTGCAGAGTTTGTTTGTTTGCTTGAACGCGCTAATCTCAGGAACTACTGGTCCGATTTGAAAAATTATTTCAGTTTTAAATAGCCCATTTATCCAGAAAGGCTAAAAAAGGCTATATGTCATCACGCTAAGACCAATAAGAGCGGAGCAAATGAAGTTGCGCGGGTCAACTAGTATGTTATATTTGGAGTTAGAAAAGGCAAACAGCAGCTTTGTGACTGAAACAATGGCATTTTATGTCAATGGTAGCAAAATTCAGTGCTGTTTTTTTTATAAATAGCATGAAATATATGCACATCGGTTTCTCTTATATTTAAATGAGAAAGACTATCTTCATATCAAATAAATAAAAACAAACGTTCTCCTATCCTTTTTTTAGCTGCAACACGATTTTAATCTCGCTTAAAAGAATAAATCTCCCTTTCATTTTAGAGTTATATCTTTTCCTTCGTCTCTCAAGCTTCAGCAATACATAAACAGCCACTTATGCAGTGGTAAACAAAATTAGCCATTCACAAAGATGACTTATTGTAGCCCAGGATACACCAGACTTACAGAAGTATCACCACACAAAAGCTCCCTAAACTATAATAACAAGAACCTAATAAAATTCAATATTCCATCCAGCCAATTTAACTTTAAACCGTGCAACAGCCCCTTAACACTCTCATAATGTTATTCCAATACGAAAATAACTAGTTTGTAGAAAGTTCTGGAGCTCTGGCTTAGTTCCATTATACAAACATGTTCCATTCTTGTGGCAGCACTTGTCTTGGGTTTAATCACGAGGGTAGTTGAAAAATATTGGTAAGTAGGAGAAGGTAGTGGAGGATGGGGAAATATCAGTAGCTTTTTTTTTTTAGTTTTCTTTACTTTATGAAAAATATTGATTTTTTGCTTGGACGTTGTTTATTAACTAAGTTTTTTTTTTAAATAACCGACACCCACTAATTGGTATTGAGCAGAATTAACATTATCTCATCTTGACTCGTATTTCGTCGAAAATACAAACTGGCTCAAAATAGTCGCAATTATATTTCACTAGCTTCTGCCAGCGGCTTCACCCACGTGTATGTCCTTTCTCAGGCTCTAGACTATCTCTGTACCACATTTCATTAAAATCGGTTAATTAGATTTGGCGTGAAAGCGCGACAGATAGACAGAGTTACTTTCGCATTTATGAAATTAAGTAAGGATTAAGTATTTTCCAATGGCTTTGCGTTCAAGTAGCCTATAACCGGTTTGCGATTTACACATGAAAGCGTACCAACTCAAATTTGTATTTTTTACATTAGTTGGGATTGTTCACTAGTTGTTAAATTTACCTGTGAGGCACAGCTGTGGGTCTCACAGTCATCATCATATCAGCCAAAAGATGTCCACTGCTGGACCAGTGGCGAACCGTAGGTGCAAGCCAGCATAGACCAGCATAGGTAATAACTGGTTAAAAAGAAAACACCATAATATAACTCATTGCTATCACGCCGACCCACTGCACCGTGATGTTTCTGTACTGAATTATGTGCTATAGTGATATTAAATTGCTACGTGTTTATTTCTTATATCATTATAACATCGAAATATAACATAATAAAAATAACTAAAACAGCTGAAAATGTATGTTATAACGTAAATGATATAAGAGCCTAGAGATACTAAAATGGCACTGTGTACAGGGACTAAGGAGTCTTGCTGGTTTGCACCTACGATACGCCACTGGCTGGACATAGGCCTCCTCCAAGCGTCGCCACACCGACCGGTCCTGCACATCTAGGATCCACCGGCAACCGATTGTGACTGAAACAGCAGGAGAAATAAACTCTCGTTGTATACAGACTTGTGCTGGATGTGCTTTCTCGATCAGCGAAATTTAATAAAAACTCTCTGGCTATGTGTGTACGTCTCTATAATAAATTACCAAGAATGTTAAAAACATTAAATTGTAAATTATTTAAAATCCAACTATATAAATGGCTTAATCATAATAATTTCTATAGCATTAATGACTTTTTTAATATGAATTCAATGTAATAATTTATGTCAATATCAAAATGTATTATTAGTAAGTAAGTTTACACGCTTTAGTTTTAAGCAAAACATGTTCGATCTAATGTCTTTTAATAACACCTTGTATACCATGTTTTATGCAAATAAAAATATCTTGTCTTATCTTATCGTATCTTATCTGAGATTAGAATGAAATGCGAAAGTTCTTAAAAATAAAGACATTCCTAGAATAAACACCCAATAAAAATTCTATTAAAACAAAATTCTCCGCAAAAAATACATCCCTCCTTCTTATCTCGTCTTACCAGAAAATCTTAATTAACTAAACAACGGATTCGTCATAAACAATTCGTTGCGACTTCAATACAAGCCGGCGTCCATTTTGCCGGGATGATCCAGTTTAAAGCGGTTACAGCTGGCTCCTTGCTATTCAGGGCTTGTTCCGATGCAGACACGCCAAATGAAACTGTCTCGGCTCTGTCTAATCTTGGGAGGCGTTACTAGTAGTACTCGAAACTGATTTGTTTTGAAGAGAGGTTTTATTTATTTATTTATTTTAAGTATAAATAATACCGTCTTATTGTAAGGTAAGGTTTATTATGACAGGAAAATGCAATGTCCAATGTTTTCAGCGTAATCTCTCAACAAATTCCTTCAATTTCTTCATCAAAAACATTCCAAACTTAAAGTAGGTGTTTGAAATAAGTCCTTAATTACTTTCAGCACTTTGCCGCAGCCGATGGCAGCTTTACTGAACTCGATCCATCATAATATTGTGTAGCTGACAGGGTTACACTTAGCTCTGCCGACAAAGGTTTTTTAACAGTTCCTGATAAAGGAACGGATAATACAAAACTATTTTCGGGTCACCTCATTGGTTAACGTTGATAGTGTGACTTAGTGTAGTGTAGCTTCTGAGGAGCTCGTGGATAAATAATAACAGCCACACGGGTCGATCTTAAAGGTTAAGCAACGCTTGCCAAGGTTGGTCTGTGGATGGGTGACCATCTTAACATACCAAGTTTCCTCCGTGCCTCGGAAAGCACGTTAAGCCGTTGTTCCCGGCTGTCATTTGTAGGTCTTTGGCAGTCGTTACAGATTTTCAGAAGCCAGTAAATCTGACTCCAGTCTTACCTAGTTAATGGGTTGTGGAGGTCTGGTAGGCAGCCGCTCCACGTAAAACACTGGTATTCAGCTGAATCCGGTTTGACTGGAAGCCGACCCCAATATAGTTGGGAAAAGGCTAGGCAGATGATGATGATGAGTGTAGTGTAGCTTGTGGTCCTGTGTTTTATCATGGAACTCAGAATCTGGACTTGACATGTATATGACACTTGTTGACCCGCGCAACTTCGTTTGCTCCGCTCCTATTGGTCTTAGCGTGATGAATTTCATTGCGGGTTCTGGAACTGGAAAAGGTTCGGAGTTTTCTAGCGTGATCGAAACACAAACGAAGACATCCACAGGAACACACACAGTAAATTTCTGCTCACTGCCTTGTAAATATAGGCATTATTTTCTATTATGTTTATTAACACACAGAACATGTTATGCGTGATCATGTAAGACTGAAAATGTTGAAACTATCTAAAAGTTTTAGAAGAGAAACTCATGAATAAATTACGCTAGGAAACTGACTTACATAGGGTTCTGCGAAATGAACAAGCCACAAGGGTGTTATAATGTTTTACCCAAACTAGCATGGGTGTTAAAAGTATCTAAGAGATTGTCAAAATTAGGCTTGTGGGTAAATTGTTCAATTATTTAACTGAGGATTGTAACGCTTTATCAAAGCGTTACAATCCTCAGTTTCTTCAGCTCTTTTGCTTTGTTGGTTTTCCAGGCAAAACTAGTCTCTTGCCATCAAATGGGTTGACTATTTTCAACTGATTTTATTGCAATAGCTACGTGTTTTCGTTGATAACAATATCGTCAGTGTTTATTCATTACTCTTTGGACTAATAGTATAAATGTGTCAACCATTATAGTATTTATAAATCAATCAATACGGAATACTATTGTATAAAAAATCAAATACTTAAAAAATCAGATATAAACAGTTTTATCCACTTTTTTATGACAACCATTCGTGACGAGACCGTACTCGAAATAAGTTTGGCCATAGTTTTGCTGATGAGTACTCAACAAACCGCATTAAAGAAAACTTTTCCACAGGTTTTCTGTAAAAACTTTCCAAGTCTTACTCTCGACAAACTTCAAAGGAACTATTCGATATCGTCTCCCCTCTCGAGTTCCCTGAGTAAACAGATTTAGCGAGCATCCGCTATCGGCTGGGTGCCAACACAGCGACTGTTCGCTCCTTTTTCATCCTCCCAGCGATCCGCCTGATTGCTTGATTTCACTTCTAGGTATTGTCTTACCACGTTGAAGGAAAAAATTAGGTCTGTGAAAATACTACCGATTGTAATAAACTGTGGGAAGTTTGTAACATGTTCGTAAAGTCAAGAAAAATCATTATTCATTGAACTCCGATAATTCTTGTCAAGATACTGTGGTCTAATCTATGCATTTCAGATGTTCAACACTTGATTATGTACACAAAAATGTATGTGTATAAGTGGTAGGTGTAAGTTTTAGTATGGCTAGTGATCTCTACCGAATTGAGAATTCAGTTTTTAGGGTTCCGTACCCAAAGGGTAACCAACGGAACCCTATTACTAAGCTTCCGCTGTCCGTCCGTCCGTCCGTCCGTCTGTCAGCGGGCTGTATCTCAAGCTGTAATTCAAATCTCTGATGCCGCTATAACAACGAATTATAAAAATTAAAGTGGTACGGAACCCTTCGTGTGCGTTTTTTTTATTTAATCGAATTTATCTGTTGCAACCATAATCGACCTCCAAAATCACCCGATTCGACAAAAAAATTATTGTGTTATATAAAAGGTTGTCAATTTTGACCACAAAAATATATATTTATCTCACTAATTCGACACTATTAAAACCATGATATTCCGGATTATTGGAATGTTTGGATGGCTTAGAAAAAAACGAGATAAAACAACTAAAACACTTCAAAAGGAGTGGTTGAGAAGGCGCGGATAGAGGGTGCTGTATTACTGGATGTGCCGAAGTACTGAAGTACCGTATTAGTGAGACTGAACTTTACCGATAACCTACCCTACCCAACCTGAACCACTGGCAACAATACTTGCCTATCGCGTGTACTTTTGATTGACCCCCAGCCTACATTAATCGTATAAATAATATTAACTTAATTTGTTGCCGCAAATCTATTTGAAGATCTTACATCATATTCTCACAACAGAGGCCAAGATGAATGATACAAAATAAAAAAGTGACGACTACGTACTTATAAGCTAAGACCCGGATTAGAAATATGAGCTTTCTAATTCGTCCCAACGTTCACTAAGTCAGAGGGTCGTCGCTAAATATCAAGAAAATCTCTTTAGGGTTCCGCAAACTAAACCTAATAAACTCGTATCAGAGACATGGGTAAGTTATGAAATTACTGTCTCACATAATGTTAGAGGTTTTGTGATTGAAGGTGAATATTTAGTAATCTTCATCATCATCGCCATATCAGCCGATAGACGTCCACTGCTCCACATAGACCTCCCCAAAGGTGGGGTTGCCATAATCGCCACGCTTGGCGGGCGGGTTGGCGATCGCAGTGTATGGTGTTGAGTTTTACAGAGAACACTGCTGCCCAATGGTCTTGAATCTTTCTCTCGTAATTAAAACCTACTCATTTTTATTCATGTAAAAGTAAACAACAATATAGTATGTATGAAAATAAGGAACTTAAATATAAACTAACTATTTATATCTACTAAACCTGAATATACGACTGAATAGGTATGCAAAAACAAAATGTTATTAAAAAATATATGATTAATAATTCGGATCGAGTTCTACAAATAAAAAATCCATGACGTATACGGGGGAATTTGAAATAAGAATTTTACTTTAGATCAATATTTTTATCCCGACGCAGCGTAAATTATATAACATTTTATGGTATAAAATATCATGAAAATGAGAAATATTCGATTTCGTTTCTTAATAAACAGAGATACTAACACTGGATGATGATCTCTATCACACAAAGGTTTTCCGGGAGAAAACTCAACTTTAAGTTAAGCTCATTGTACATTGACTTTATTGTTACTGTAAGTGAAATAAGTTGTTTTTGTGTACAACAAAGAATTAAAAATTAAACAGAGAAGCAAACAAAAGGATAGACATCTATGAAATAAAAAACCAAATCTATAATTCCCACAGAACCTTGCACAAAAATCCTACTCTTCGCTTGCCCGTATTTTTCCCCAGATTCTTTCATGACGAAGTTTGTTGGACTCGGCTCTAATTAGGTGAAGAACTAAGATTGATTAGCCAACCAATTGAATCCAGCGTTTTAAGGAAGCGTTAAAAATGTTTTCAAGAATTATTTTTTTCCACTTTTTTCTCGGCAATTAGTTTTCGTCTGGAAAAGCGTGTGGAGTTTTATTCAGCTCTGTGAGTCGGTTTTAGACTCAATTTTATAGACGTTTTACTAAATGAGAATTTGAATAAATAATAACCTTACTTATAATAATATGTGCTATTATTATTGGTTGCTCAGGTATTTCAGATAGTAAGTGGCATGTCGGTGGTGAGATTTTGAATTAAGAATGGCCAGTTTTTTTTACTACTGACGTACAGTCTAGTGTACCTACAAAGCCTGCCGGGGTGCGGAATCCGTTCAAAAGAAGCACCATACCCTGGAACGCAAAGGGCAGTAGGAGGAACACGGATGGGTTTTAGTCAGTAAGTAAGAGTCTGACACTCCCTTCCACTCCGCCCAGAGCGGAAGGAGTCATTTGATGATTTCCCATCCTTAAAAAAAATAAATGAACCTACAAAGAATACTGAGAGTTCGGTGCTTTTATTTTTTCCAAAAACAAAAAATGCTTCGTTATAGTAATTTCAATAATATTAAGGAGAATTCCCGTATATTATTTGAATAGCATTTGTTTTCGGATCGGTGTCAAAACCACTAATAATTTCCCCACAACTTTTGACGTTAATTGTCGCTTCCTGAACGTTTTTTATTATGCCCAATATAATATTTAAGCATTATCAATCTTTATTAACAACTAGCTTCTGCCAGCGGCTTCGCCCGCGTGTTCCCGAGGGAACATACTCCCGAGATAAAAAGTAGTTTACCAAAGAACAATGGCAGTCACCCATACATTGTTTTAGCTGAGATTAAATTCCTATGTATTTAAATGAAAAATATCTTTTTCAACTCATCGTCACCTTCTGAATTAGTTTGTGTAAGAATTTTTGTCCGAGAAAGCCGGGATTAATAGATATTCAGTTATTAACTTTTGTAGGTTATGTCTATGGTAACTTTTATATTCAAATTCGAGGAATTTAAAGGACAGTATCGCATTTGTATTTTCCTTACCTAGTTATTTCAGAATGAAATGCTTTGTTAAAATATGTAAAACGTGTCAGTTTAATAACAAAATATATACAACTAACACCTTCTATTATTGTGATTGACAACTGTTTTGTTTATGGGTCTGTGGTTCAGTCACCGTAAAGTGTGCGTTTTAATAAAAGGTAGGTTCTCACAATGGTTATAAAAATACTCTTTCGTAGGCTTTACTTTAGGTATACAACAGATATCTATAACATGAGAATCACTATCTATCAACTAATCAACACTCGTCAATAACCATGCACTTACTGTCACTTGGCAGAATCAATATAAAATGGCGAAACTAAACGCTGAAAAAGTCAAATTACTTTTCATTTAATATATTTTTTATCCGGCCTTAACTAGTTAATGTGATAATTTGAAAAATCGTAGATAAATTGTGGAATTTATTTCGTAAATAAGTCACTTTTAGACGCTCAAATTTATGTCAGCTAAGATTTCGCCATTGTTCTTTCATTTAAATCGGTTCAGTAGTTTTGGCGTGAAAGCGCGACAAACAGACAGACAGAGTTACTTTCGCATTTATTATTATAAGGATACATTCAATAAACAACTAACCCACCTTCAACCTACCAGAGCAACTAGTACCATAAACAATCCAGTCACCCAAACCAAGGCTCGCAGTAACCGTCACAAAGACATAAACCCAGAGACAACGCTTCACCGGTGTATTCTAAGTTAAGCCCCAGTTACGAACAACTTGCTTTTATTATGGACAACACCTGAGTAGGTGCTTGAAACTCGCTTAAATTTGACTTACTTGGCGAACTTTGGATATTTAATTAAGGGCAAGTTCGGCCGGCCGTGATTGGGGCCGACTGACGGAGTTTCAGTTCGTCTAATGCATGTCTTTGTCTATTGGATTATCTGATAGGATTGGATAGAGTTTGTGTTTTAAAGTTGGGTTTAAGTTAAGGTCAAGTGAGGTTTTTCTTTACGAGTCTATTGAAAAGTTTTGTCTTTAATAAGGATAGTCCGCACTCAGTCGTCAAATCTGACTAGGTTAGGCAGCATTGGAGAAGCTGCATGATATTTTATCTTCTTGCATTTCAGTGAAAGGAACTGAACGTGGACCATTGATGACATGCAAGACGCACAGGACCAGTTGAAGTGGTGTCACTTGAAGGAAGCCTATATTCAGCAATAGACGACTTTTGACTAACATAATAATGATGATCATGAAAGATCAGGGCGTTCAACGCTTTCAATGTAAAGAAATAAACACTATCTCTAGTAATGCAGATATGAGGGCCATTCCACTATTTTATAGCAACTTTCGCATTCGCATGTCAGTTGCAAACTATCAAAAAAACCTTAATTTTCACACATTTTTGTCAGGTTGCGATTGAAATGCAAATGCGAACGTTGCTTGAAAATTAGTAAAATAGGCAAGTTGGTTCTAAAACACTGTCATTTTTCGAAAGCAACACTAAGGTTGAGTGCATTAGCTAGTAGCGGCATTAATACCACCACAAGTAAAACCAAGGGAACAAATCTACATCGCAACAAAAAAAAACCGAGACGTCATCTATCCAACTAGCAGCGAACTACTACGTCGAAATCCTGCATCGCGCAAGCAGAGTTTACCGTGCGATTTGATCATTACATCAGCCCGAATATCAACTATCGGGCAGTTGCCCACACCGGACACAACAACTGTCTGGTAAGAGGATCCTCCCTTTTCAATGGAGGTTTACGGAACTTAATTAGCTTATAGTTTATAAGCTAATTTTAATTTAAGAAAAACATGTACTGTTCTGTATATTTTACCTGACCTTATTATATTACTGACATAAAAATGGCTTGATTAATTCCAATTATTAAAAGAAGCATATTTAAATACCTACGTGGTACAGTCTGATCCAATTTGAGCACTGGAATATGAAAATCAAGTAAATAAATATTGTGTTTCAATCTCATGTTCGTAGAAGTGCTTAAGTATGGCGGCTATTAGGTATCTTTTTAATTAAATAAAATGGTAAATTGATTCGTAGAAATCTATTAGTACTGCTTAACTCGATTTTTTTTTATTTTTGATGGGTTTGCTCTTGACTCTAGTCTAGGTCAGAGATGACAGAGACAAAGTCTACGATGGAACGAGCTTACCCAGAAGGAGCCTGTTCACTCTAATTTTGAAGAGATTAGGGTAGTAAGCGTTTTGAAACAGAGACGCAAGCAGAGAGTTCCACTCCTTTGCGGTGCGTATTATAAAAGATCTTTGGAAACGCTATTTTATTTCTTAACTTGCCTTACTCCTACATTTTTACGGTTCCGTACCTCAAAAGGTAAAAAAGGAACCCTTATAAGAGCACTCTCTTGTTAGTCTATCCTTCTGTCTCTCCGTGTGTCACCATCGATTTTCTCAGGAACGGGTGAAATTTATACAAGTCAAGATAGACAAGTCGGTCCTAGTGCAAGTTTTCGCAAACAATAAAATTTGCCCATATCTTTTTATTGTGTCAATCTCAATCAAGGTCCTCAGTCATCAGGACCTTGATTTCATACACCAATAGGGACTTATATGGTGATAGGAACCTTCGGTGCGCGAGGCCGACTCCCTCCTCATATAGAGAACGACACAGTTTTTAGCCACATTTTCAATGCATGCCAACCCCTCGTTCCACCATCAGATAGAAAACCGGATTTTTTGTTTAAGGAGTTAATTTTTTTTCTATGAGTGCTGGCATAGCCCCCCTGCCACCGTTTGGTTTTTTGTTTAATTGCAGCGCGCGATATAACTTACATAATTTTATATAAACACAGGATAGTAAAAAAAAAAGATATATGGCTAGAATCGATTTAAACAAAACAAAATGTTAGCAATAGGGTACCCTAAAGTGTCACGGTGCCAAAGGTCATTATTACCACACTTGGTCCATATAACATTAGATCAGACGCGTCATTTCCAATCTTTGCGACGAAACCCCTTAGGTTCCTAGGTGCTTTTCTCCCTCCCTCCTTATATAAGGGATCTCATATAGCTTCCAGCCACATTCTCAATGCATGCAAACTCCTCGTTCCACCATCAGATAGATCTAAACACATCGACTTTTGTAAAGGCGCCGCGACGTAGCCATTCACGCCGCTATCCTCCGCTTGTCACAACATCTAATTGGCTTTGAGCTATCTCAAAAGCGGGGAGGCACGATATGAGAGTGTTACCAATGGTATCGACACAGATTTTCAGTTTTATTTTTTCTAGGGCTTTATCATTCCTGGATCTTGTATTGGTATTGCTGTAGCCTTAAAATGACGATTTCTTGGACAGTTATGTAATATTTTGGTGTACAACAAAGAATATTACAAATAAAGAAATAAATATTGCGTTCTATGTCAGAAAATGGTTAAGCACGTAGTTCTTTGTCTAAAAGGATAAAATACAATTATGTCTTGCTATTCTTTAACTAAGTTCTAAAATAATTTACAAAAGAAATTCTATTTGTCGTCTATAAATATGTTTTCCAAGCTTGATTTTGACGAATAAATGAAATTATAAGGTATTGTTTTCTTCGTGACTGTCAGACAGGTATCATTCTGTCAGCGGTAGCGTGAGAAAGGCGATTTTCAAAATTGTAATGTCAAAAATCCCATGCACCCTACGCATTTCGACAAAGACGTTATGTGATAGAATGTAACTTTGATTGGAGCTTCTTAAAACCGACTAACGATAACTCTCAGAGCTATGTAATAAAAACAGCAGTTAATTCTTTCTTCGCTTTACACAACTAAACAACTAGATAATTTACTAATTTTGCCTCCCCAACACACTCAAAAAACCCGACACAAATCACACCAAATGGTAAACCGCACCCCACACTTAAGCCCCCATTGACATCCACTACACAAGTCCATTCATACCGCTCAAAATATTGACAACCCCTTTCACAGTACCTTTGAAAAGCTTGGAAGAAAAAAGGAGACCCGATTTTTCCTTACTTAACTCCTTGAATAGGATGCGTAGGAAGCCGAATAAGTCTTTTGCTGCAGTTCGGTCTTAAAAAGGAGTGTTTTCGTTGCAAATTGCAACGAGTGTTTGGGACGAAACGAACTGACGACGTACCGACGACTCTTGAAAGTGAATTGAATGAGAGCTACTTCAGCTTTTGGGACGAAGAGATGGTTATGTAAAGTATTTTGGGGTGATTTTAATTTGAGCTTATTTTTGTGCGATTAGTACTGTAGTTTAGGGAGGTAAGGGATTTATAGTGACAGTGCTAAATGTTTCTTTCAGACCATCCAAAGGTTGTCTACGAGATAATGCCCTGTACGAAACGAGCTCCCATTGTAGAACCGTTTTTATAAATGTGTGTCTTATGATTATTATGACTTGTACCTACAATAAAGTATACACTAATAACCTCTTAAGGAGTGAAAGTACACTTTTACTTTGAGACCAACCCTGAAAACTTAAATAAAATATCAATTGTTTCATACAAAATGCAATATTTAGCCAAAGAAAATATATATATATCAGCTGATTTATATTTTGTTGTTTATAATTATGGGTACTTGCTTGCTCTAAGAAGCTGTTTGTATTTTACAAATAACCATGTAGTTTATGCAAAATATAGGTTATCTTTCGAATCAATTAATTTTAAACCTAAATTATTTAAGCGCCATTACCTCTTACTAATGGTCTGTTTGACCATTTCCGGATACGGTCCCGATAAAATTATGAGGCGATAACTTGATCCAAATTCTGTTCCAATATTTAATTTATAACCTAGTCGCCTTACTCGAAATTTCTCCTAATATTATCATGATAGGTCGCAATTACCTACAATTTAGTACTCTAATAGGCTTGACTACAGGGTCACACAAAAAGCTTGGTGGGCCACACGTGGAGTATAATACTCCACATGTGGCCCACCAAGCTTTTGAATATTCAACGTGTACTAACACCGAGAAAAATGTAAGGAATGGTGAAGGATATCCATGAATATATTTTAGGCTGATAAAAGAAAAATTAATAAACAGAGCCTTCGAGAAACTTTTTTGTTTACTCTATAATATACATATGTATCTTGATCCAGTTCATGTATTTCAAGCAATTGTCTTCAAACAGACTTCATAATAGATCATTAACATTGTCACACAAAACCTCAACACCAAAATCCTCTTCGGAAAGAGTCGCAAATAAAAATTATTTACACATTTTCTCGCACTGTACGGGTTTGGAGAGATTAAGTCGTCACGTCGGGCCCATATTTCTTCCCCGTCGAGATAGCTTGCACTTAAATAAATAAAAAATACGCCAACAGTTATTTATTACTGATGAGATGTGGTGGTACAAATTTTGCTTCTTTCGCCCCGCTGGTGATTAATGGGATTTTTAATAGAGAAAGTCTATGGAACTGCTAGTTTCAGAAATCTTGCTGATGAACACGATTTCGCAATTTACAGGACTTTGAAGGTATTTGCTATAATCACCATGCTTGGCAAATAGGTTGGTCATTTCTGTATGTATGTTGGGATCTTTACAACACTGAATAGCTAATTTCTAGGGAGGCGTGCTTCATCGCCGACCTCATCATTGCTGTCTATCAGATGAGGATTGTGGTCAAATGCGTGCATATAAAAAATGATAACGATAAAGAAGTATGCATAGACTCAAAAATCTGTTACTATTCTGCGGCGTTTACTTGTCGCCACATCGGATCACAGTCAGTATGTATAAAAACTTACCTAGTCTCAATACTGGACAAATATAACTCCCGTAACTACTTCTTTGGCTTTTTTTCTAAAATTTTCTTTGAAAAGTAAACAATAAAGTTAAAGATAACATGTGAACTAGCGAACCCTTCACATTGGATCACTTTCATCCAAGTTGACGTAAAATATCGTATATCTCCGTACCAAAACATTCGTCTGTAGAGCCCAGCATAAATCCAAAACACGATCGACCCCCAACAACACAGCCAGCGAAAAAAATCGCAAGATTTCACATTTCAACACTCAGCGAACTTTTATAAAGCGGGCTGTTTGCTCAACAACCCGTAAAGGAACGAGTTACGGGCCCTTACACCTCAAGCGCTGCACCGCTTCAAGCGATCGCTCCACGTAACTAGGGGAAGGAAGTGTAATTTTACAGAGCTGATACAATCGCTGTAGCGCTGAATAATGAATGCGGTTTCCGACTGGCCGGAATGGTTTATTGATTATCGCTGTGATACCTGAAAGATGTACGTTGTTTTGTTTTTGTGAGTTAAGCAGGTGTTGGTGAGGTCGGGTTTTGGATGGGTGGGCAAGAAAGTAAAGTAGTTAGTTAGGAGTTGACGTGTACTATGGCATATTTTTTGAAGAAAAATACTGTGAATAAAATTGGATTTTATTTTATTTGGTTTCGGCTGCCATTAGTAGATCAGATGCCAGGGAATCTGAGAGAGAGAATCTGAGTACCCACTACCCAGTAACTGGGTTATTCACTCCATATAAACTACTAGTATTCATATAGTTATCCAGTATGACTGAAATCTCAGACCTCGACTTATTAAGGAAAAGCATAGCCAGAAAAACAATACAACTGCTATTGCAGTTGTATAATTTTCAGTCATACTGGATTTTCAGTGATTTTTTCAGTGACATTTTATTAAATAATATATCAATAAAAATATCACTCAAAAAGAGGTGGAATAACAGCAGACAGTCAAAGAAACAATGACTACCTACCTCCACACCATCACATACATCCTTATCTCACTCACCCCTAAACCCGTTGAACCCAAAAACAAAATTCTCCAGTTCAAATGCACTGTACCGCATTCAATCCACAAAGAAGCCGCAAACAGGTAACCGTTTTTCTCAGTTGACAACTTAGCTCTAGTTACTTACTTAGTTGACAGAAACGGGTTGGAAATGTTACAGCTTTCCCGGGAATATCTCTTCGTCTTGCCACTTAATACATTAAGTTAGTACTTCTTTACTTGGCTCAGTTGGAATGGTGTGTGGGGTGTATTGTTGGGGTTCGTAGTTTTATACAAGTTTTACTACGAAGGAAGATCACCCCGAGAGGCTGTTATTTATTACCCACGTGGTAAATAATATAATCCTCTTACCGAGAGGAGGCCTGTGCCCCAGCAGTGGGAACTGATTATGCTAAATAATAACGGCCTCTCGGGGTGATCTCCGCAGATGTTCGATCGGGCCGAAAATTTCTGGAGCGGTCGCGTGCCGGAAGACGCAGCGTTGGGAGGCCTCCTATCGTAGAACGATAGCCTGGTCGCAATGTCGCGGTTATTAAGTAGATACGAGGCGCTCAAGACCGGTTGTTGTGGCGACACTTGGGGGAGGCCTACGTCTAGCAGTGGACGTCTTTTGGCTGGTATGATGATGATGATGATGGGGTTGATCTTACAGGTTAAGTAACGCTTGCCAAGGTAGATGGGTGAGCATCCATTCCATAATTGGACTGGAAACTCCTCCCAGACTTGGAAGCACGTTAAGCCGTTGGTCCCGGCCGGCTGTCATTGTACATCGTTGACAATCATTTAAGGAAGTTAAAAGCCGGAAACTCTGACACCAGAACAGTTATTGTATTGTGGAGGTCAGATAGGCAGTCGTTTCGCGTAAAATACTGGTACTCCTCTGCACCCGGTTAGACTGAAAGCCAAACCTAAGCTCGGGTTTGGTTTCCACTAAATATTCTCTACTAGCTTAGGTGTGGCAGTACAGCCGTAAACATTATGCTTTTTCAACATGCTTGCTCTACATCAATCTTCTGTAGAGGTTTTGCTGCGTTTAAAGGCCCACATAAAAATTATAATCTCAAAAGAGGTCATTTGAACTAATAAATATACCAAACAAAAAGCGTTTGTTTTTCTCTACATAAAAACTTGAGAACTTCTTACCGTTAGCCTTTTGTAATTTAAAAACTAAAAATATTAAAAAATACATAAAGCAAAGTTAATACACTAACTATTTATAGTTAAAATTTATACCTCCGTCTTTATAGGTTGTAAATCCGAGATTGGCCCAGTTATGTACAGGAGCTGTAAGCTTTATAGCAGTGCTGTAATAGTGCTATAACAGTGCTATAATTTTATATAATAACTGTGTGACTTTTACGGTGCTATAGCTCGTAATGAGGGGTGGTGCGCTCGTCTGATTGTGCAAACTTGACGTATAGGGGGGGTATAATTATGAAGTCATGGGGGCGTCTGGGTAAATCGTTTTCTTATGAAGTCTTTAACAGGAATTGTTGGCTACTTGGGGATAAAATTGTGATTTGTATTTGGTTTATTTTTTAAAAATTATGTCACTGGTTTTAATTCCCATGCGTTGCTTTGAGTCAAAATAGTCCTAATAAATATAGTTGTAAAGTTCTTCCGTTACTGAGTGTTTGACTGACTGAGTGTCTGACAGACAACGTAGAGTCAAAACTGCTGGTCGCAGTAAGCTGAAATTTGGCATGTTGAGGAGTGTAGGGGTGCTCAAAGAGAGGATTTCCCAAAATTCTCACGGGAACGAGAAAAATCGACACGCATACAAAGTCGAGGGAAAAAGCTAGTTAAAATATTTTTTAAAGTTGAAGCTCTCATACAAAAGTAAAGTTTGACAAGTTTTAGGCTCCTCAGAATTTCTCAATTCTGCAGGGCAAGACCTGGGAAACATGCAGTAACTTCTAGTTACTTTTTATTTTAATTCCGAGGTACTTAACGAAGCAAAATTATTGAAAAGAACAAGCTCAACGTAGAATCTGCCCTATTTTTGGATTCCATAAAAATCATCCGGAAAAATAGACATTCTAAAATAATTTCAGGTCGTACAGCGCCGTTCAAACGTTCCTAACCCGTAGTCAAAGACTAAAATTTATTGTATCATCGTACGATACGTTTCACTCTTTACAAAGGAGGTCCTTTGTTGCCCACTCTCCTTTGACCAGCTGACCAAAAGGTTTCGTTGGGGACCTCATCCGGGAATCGACAACTGACAGAGCTGAGCGACTTTAACTTTTATTTCGGGCCGTTTCGGGCAGATGTTTGTTGCATTGATCATTTTTATGGCATCTTTTTGATGGAGGAATCGTATTTTCAGTATTTTTTTAATTGAAAAAAGGCAATGTGCGAGTCCGATACAGATTATTTCTTATATTTTCGCAAACGAAATATTCCGTACCTTAATCCAAAAAAAATAAGTAGGGTTTGGGGCATTTTAAAATATAAGGCACTTTTATAATTTGTTGCAATAGCAACAGAAATCATCAATAGTAAAAAAAAAACACACTCGGTGTATACTAACATGGTAGACACGAGAATACAACTGTCTGCTACGTTAGTGTTCATTAGATGCAAACCGCGGACAGACACTGACGAACGGACGGCGGAGGTTTAGTAATAGGATTATATTGAGTACCGTTTGGGTACGGAGCCCTGATAAAATGCTGTAAGTATGGATGTCAACGATCAATAGAATCTTCTTTTTCATTCGAATCTGAATGCCGTATACCCCTCTTGTTTTTTTCGTTGGCTTTTGCTTCAAAACAAGGGAAGGCAAAAATTAAAAAAAAACGGATTTTTGCCGACAGACACATTTTCGTCAACTGGTTAATCGTTTTGTAAGAAATTCGCGATATTATACTTTTTTTAAGGTGGATGCTCCAGGGTAGCCCGCGAAATTCAAATATTTTAATGAATATTTCAGAAATAATCATTCTGTCGAGCTACATGAACTTAGAGGGCTATATTGATGATTAAAATGGTTATAATTCTTTAGATAAATACGCGTTACGGTCGCGGATCGTATTTGGTCCACATACAGCTTCACACTGACCGGCAAATTGCAAAAAACATCAAAATATTTGAATTTCGCGGGCTACCCTGGAGCATTCACCTTAATATTAAGTAGTTTCTGCCAGCGCCGTCGCCGGGGTGAATATCCAAAAACATTACAAGGAAATGTACTATCCTTATACTAAATCCGTTTAGCTGTTAGGTCCGGAAGAGCCAACAAACAGTCAGCTTGATATTCAGACAGACAGAGTTACTTTGAGAGTTATATTAGTAGAATAGTTTAGTTTCTTTGAGGAGCTTGTGGCTAGATAATAACAGCCACGCGGATCGATCTTTAAGGTTAAGCAACGCTTGCCAAGGTTGGTCTGTGGATGGGTGACCATCTTAACATACCGAGTTTCCTCCGTGCCTTGGAAAGAACGTTAAGCCGTTACGGATAGTCAAAACCAGTTAATCTGAGTCCAGTCTTGCCATGACGTACCGTGTTACCCAGTTAATGGGTTGTGGAGGTCTGGTAGGCAGCCGCTCCGCGTAAAATACTGGTATTCAGCTACATCCGGTTTGACTGGAAGCCGAGCCCAATATAGTTGGGAAAAGGCTAGGCAAATGATGATTCAATGAGTTTAGTTTCTTCGACCGCAACATCGCTTGCCATCCGGTGGTAATCATAGAAGTCAAGAGTGTGCCTATCAATAGTGAAAAAAAGTGTTAAAATGATAAGGTACATAATCAAAATTAATTGTTATCTTTGACACCAATCAATAGTACATTACTGCAGCGGCCAGCAAAAAAGGCATTGATGGATGAACGTGTAAATGTGGGCCGAGGCGTAGCCGAGGCACACAAACGTAATTCCATCAATGCCTAGTTGTGGCAACGGCTTGTATAGTAGGTACTTTTCTCAAATAATGCGCGGAAATTAAAATACAATTACTTTTTCAAACCAATGATGAACAACAATATTCTTGTGTTTTTTTTTTCAATAAACAGCTATCTATTTGCGAGCCAGTTCGAAATTTAAATAAAATCTTTGGTAAGCTACCTCCTTGGCTGCCATGTCTCTTAGTAAAAGATCGTTCCATTTTTAAATTACACGACAGATATGAGTTTACTATGTAATTTATTTGGCCGCTGAACACGACAGATATGGACTTTCATACATCTTTTGCCACTGCTCGCATGTCGCAGCAATTTCGATTTATCTCGAAGATTGTTATCAAAATAATGCTTAAATTTCTAAGCATGTTTGAGAAAAACTAATAAATCAGCTGGTCAGTAAGCATTTCAAGTTGTTAACTTCACGTGCGGGTTAGAAACACCGAGAAGGCGTTAATATTCTTTTATTTTTCCTTTAAAATGGTTGCATGTTTATTGTATGTAATTTGTTTCTTATTTCCTTGGTGTTTTTTCTAGTGGTGCAACCGTGGGTGGTATAACCAATTAACCACCGTAGCAACGGAAGAAGTTATGGTTAGGGTTTGATTTCCAGTATGGACAAAGAGTTATTTTTCAGTAGCAGCTCCGGGGTTCGGATTTGTGTCCTCTGGGACTTAAACATAACTAGGTAGCTCTTCGGGCAATTTTGACGTTATTTCATGGTTCATTAGCGGGGTTCCGTACCCAAAGGGCAGCCTACGGAATCCTATTACTAAGCTGTCCATACCATTCGTCTATCAGTTAGCAGGCTGTATCTTATAAAGCGTAAGTGTTAGATAGTTGAAAGCTTGAAAGAGTGTGCATTCATATTGCTGCTATAACAGCAAATAATATAAGTGTTGATGCCGTGGAGGTGGCAACATTTTTGGCCACCAAAATATAAAAACACCTGTCGTGCCAGCGACACAAAGAAGAAGAGCCAGTTTTTTTCCTGATAACTAGAACAAACACACAGAGATTCACAAAAGTGTGCTTTCTATCAGTAATTTTAGAAATTCAGTAATGAGACAAGTACTTCCAGAAATTACTGTACAAAAGTAAAACAAACCATTTTCCTACTCCAAAATTATAAAGTTTACATTCCCAATCCTTCATCAAAGGATCTACCATCAAGCTAATGACCCGTAAATCCCTGACTCAGATACAATCAGGAAGCAGTGCGAGTCAGCGTGTCGAACACGATGTTCGTACAAGTCGTGTCGTGTCGCGTGATTCCGAGGACCGATAGATTTCTCCTGTGACCCGTGTGGCGGTGTGCGACGTAAATCTGTTAGTGGAGGTACGTTTAGAGCTAACGATTTCGTGCAGTTTATTGGATCTAAAACCGTGGTAAAACTTGGCGTTATGGGTAGGTATCAATCAATTGAAAGGCAATTTATGAGGAACATAAATTACTTCAAAAATAAATAGATAGTCTCCCAAACATTTTAAGCGATATACTTCGGAATCTTAAGCTATTTCTGGATTAAAAAAAATAAGTTAAGGACGTATCTCTGAAATAAATGATAGCTCGAAGGCACCAATTTCACCTCCCGGCATCGCGCAGTCCCCGCATGCTTCTACGCGAAAATTTTGAAATATCGAACCTAGCGCCAAAACACCAAATTACGAGTAATTCAAACCGCCAACTGATTCGGTGTTGCTCGCACGCAAACTTCATAAACTTATTCTGCCAAAATATTAACAAAAACTTATAAATAGTGATTTTAGAAGTAGGTATAATAAATACAATAAAATAAAATATTGACGCAGAAAAATATTTCTTTGTTTTAATATTTTTTTTTTTTCATATAGTCAAAAAGCATATACCGTAATCTTACATACCTGTTCCAGGAACCTAACAAGGTACGCTAAAATGAAAAACGGAATATATTCCCTTTAGTTGAGTTGATGAGTTGTGTGTATTTATAAAAGTCTACTTTTGCTTGAAATCCTTTCAAAACATTTAAGTTGTGTTTGACAAGTTCTTTACTCCAAATAAGTACTCAATTAAAATCAGTTCCGAGATGTCGGAGCGGTCAAAAGTGGAGTCTACTGATAATGCGTGACATGAGGATGGTCAATTACTTAAGAATAAAAAACAAAAACAATAGTTTTCTAATGCTGCAAAGATGGACAACCGAACGAATGTTTTATCCTAAATCACAAAAAGAAATGTAAAACGTGTATTCGCTCGTTTTTTCTCACTTAAAGCTGACCTACATACTTTTTATGGATACAAAAATAGACCTAATCAGTGATATATTGATCACTTCCAAATCGTGTATAGTAAAAGCAAACTTATCAGTTGTCTCCAATAAGAATTCAGAAACAAGAAACAGGATCTTTTGGGCAGGTGTCGGACGACAAAAACCCTGGACCCCGGGGGCTGTCCTCTCCGTGTCACCAATTTGTGGGGCCGAGTGATGAGAGGGAGCGGGAGTAGTTTCGGATTTAGTGGTAAGAGTAGTTCTTCAATACTAAGCTGTGTATTTCGTGAAGAAGTGCTACGTTACTTTTCTGACTGGGCAACTCCTTTATATTTGAGTTAGCTGTTGTATTTATTGGCAACTGAGTTTGCTCTTGCCTATATAATAACAGCCACATGGGTCGGTCGAGACGTCGCGGCCCTGGAACGCAAAGGGCATTAGGAGGAACACGGATGGGTTTTAGTCAGTAAGAGTCTGACCCTCCCTTCCACTCCGCCCAGAGCGGAAGGAGTCATTTGATGATTTACAAACCTTAAAAAAAATAAAAAAAATGGGTCGATCTTCAAGGTTAAGTAATGTTTGCCGAGGTTGGTCTGTGGATGGGAGAAAATCATCACAGCCGTTGGTCCCGGCTGTCATTTGTAAATCTTTGGCAGTCATTATATTTTTGGGAAAAGGCTAGGCAGATGACGATGAGTCATTGCTGCTCCAAAAGCAAGAAACCAAAATGGGATTAAATCACTTATAACTTGAAATTCTGTTCCTGCTCTGGGACTACATTTCTTATTATAATAAACAATAATGAGAGTCACCTTTGGTGTGTAAACTAGGGATATCTAATATATTATACGGTGAACAACCGGTGGTTCAGTTAATTCAAACTATCAAAAATATTAACTTACTGTATGTGCCACTAATAAAGTTTTTCTACAGCAACTATCATCAAACTATCTCTATAAATCGTTTTCGTCTACAACTTGCACCACTTCCAGATTCCTGACAAATTGAATCTTGCTTGTCCGCCCGGGGCAGACAAAAGGGCGATTCGCATTTTATTTGCCATCTGATTCCGCCCTGGGCCCGCTTCATTTTCATCACCAACACTAATGGGATTTCAATTACCGGGACTGATAGATTTGTGTACTCTGTCGTTGCTAAGGAAGGACGGGGAGGAAAGTAACAAGGTACGTTTGTATATAGGAGCTAGTTCATTGGATGAGGTTGAATGATGATTGATTTTGAATTATTGGCTTTTTGAGAGGCTGTGAACAGCCCTTTTTGGCATTACACATCAATAAAAGTTGGGCAGAATTGTACCTAAAATACATTCCTAATTCGCCAGTTATGTTAAACTAGCTTCTGACAGTGGTTTCGCCCGCGTAATCCCTAGGGAACATACTCCCGGGATAAAAAGCAGCCTATGTGCTATTGCAGACTATGATTCATCTCTGTCCTCACAAACTTTCGCATTTATAATATTCTAGTGGGTTTAGTAGGAAAGGAGGTAAGTCTACTGCATTTTTATTACTTACTACTGCGTATTATATGTTTGAGCGTTATTAACTGTAGTAGAAACTAAAAAGCAGTGATATAAGTTTATTTTATGGATTTAGTCATTTATAAAGACCGTCAACATTGTATACACTGTAAGATTAACTTAACATTTTGAATAATTAATTCTGCTGCTGCAACACTTACAGACAACCACAAAATTAGGTACCTTATAAAACTGCAAGAAAAGGTGTAAACATGAGAATGATTGAGATTCAAATTAATCATCATCTGTCTAGCCTTTTCCCAACTATATTGGGCTCGGCTTCCAGTCAAGCTGGATTCAGCTGAATACCAGTATTTTACGAGGAGCGGCTGCCAACCAGACCTCCACAACCCATTAACTGGGTAACACGGTACTTCATGGCAAGACTGGAGTCAGATTTACTGGCTTCTGACTATCCGTAACGACTGCCAAAGATCTACAAATGACAGCCGGGACCAACGGCTTAATGTGCTTTCCGAGGCACGGAGGAAACTCGGTATGTTAAGATGGTCACCCATCCACAGACCATGAGATTCAAATTAATATGTATCTCAAAATAGCGGATGACTGTAATAAGATATAAATTGGGGCATTTGATAGGCAGTTCGTCAACCACGCTATTTTTAGTGTCCATGCTGCCTACCTTCACACTTTACGTCCCTACAATAAAGCATTATCTTTATTTTTGCTTATACTGTCCCACTACTGGGTAAAAATCTTACAGGTTTTACCTACCTCGCTAAAAAAAAATTAAAAAACAACTTTCAGAACCAATCTACTTCCTAGTTCGTTGAGTGGTCGCTGGTAAAAGAAAAATACCTATAACCATTTCTAGAATTAAACCGGACATGCAGTTATTCCCAAATTGAAATAGGTAACATTGTCAATTTTCCACTAAAACGTACAAAGTTTGCTCGGAAATTTTCATAGCCGTTCGACGAATCCCTAGGATTTCAATTTCGTTTGAACGTGGGTACTTCCTGCACCAATGTTATCGTTTGTCAGTCGTGCTCCTGCAATTGGCTGCCTTACAAAATTAGTTAGGCGCTCAAACCTTGCAAGGGGTAAGTAGTAACAATCACAATTGGTTATGATTTTTGCAAACCAAAAACGCCCGTTAAAAGATGCCAGATTTATAGAGTTTCTTTAGTTAACAAACTCATTGTGATAGCAGTAGAGTTAGTGGTGAAATGACACGGTTGAGTTCTGCATCCTAGTGAGATTGATAATTCGGACCAGAGCATTATTTTTAGAACACATTTCTTTGATTTGTGCATCATTGTTTAATTGCAAACATTTTTTTACCTAAACAAGAAAGAAACATAGGTAATTTTTCTTCAAAGGAAAATAAACACAATGTAAGGTTACTTTTTGTATATTGATTTGATAATTAAATAAAAATAATTTATAATATTGACAAAACTATTAAAAATCGTTCACCATAAAAAAATATATTAAAGCATAAGCTATTTTGGTGCATAAGATTTTGCTATAGCCAGCCTGTTCATCTGATCGCCTGCTAGTACTATCCACGTACTTTGTTCTTATCAGTCCTCACCCTTAGGGACCGCCTCCACGAGTGAGAGAATCGCGGCGAGTTGACGTTTGTTTCATACATCGAATGTCCGCAATAATGTCGCCGTGTGAAGACACGTTCATAGAGTTGTTATGGAAATACGTGGCACTGACGCACAAACAATTATATCACCGCGATTCTCTCGCTCGTGGAAACGGTCCCTTAGCAACAAAAAAACACGTCACGACGTACCTAACTCATAACATGCAAATCGAGCGCCATGACAAAAAACCTCCGTTAGTTAATGTTATATTCAGTAGGTGAAGAAGTTAGTCAGTGGCTCCCAAAGGTTTCTCGCGACCACCTAACAAAAACTTTCAAAATCGTGAATCATTTACAATCACAATTTTGACAGTGTTGCCAAATACTGTCAAAATGTCACGTCTCAAATATTTTAGACGTTTTGACTTTCTTGTATGCCACGCTACCAATGACAGTTGTTGTTTTGATCGGTCGATGAATCGTTAAATATTTAGAGCCCAAATTAAACATTAAATATAATGTTTGCTTGAGACACATCAGTGGGGTAGCTCGCTATTCGATAAAGAAAAGGTCTGAGTTGACGTCACGTTATGTTCCACGCACGCAACAAAAACATATGAGTATCATCGACGGGACCCGCCAGGGCCAGTGCCAGCCAAGGTTGCGAGATTTCCCATCCTTAAAAAAAGGACCCACCAGTGCGACCGATAGTTTGAGAAATACTGCGTAAGGTTATATCAAAAGTTTCAACAGAATTGCTACTTGTATAGGGTACATAGCGGTTATGTGGTGAACAGCGCTTGCATTTGAGGAATGCGCGTGAAGCAACAAATTGAAATTGGGATTCAAATAATGTAGTGGTTGGTGGTATGAGAACACTGAACAAGTCGGGAGCCCCTGTGTGATTTTTGTAGGGACAAATTATCATAACATTTTATTTATTTATTAGGATCGACAACATCGCATACACCGTACTTAAAGCTAATAAAATAAAAAAGAAAACAAAATATTCTAGTACTGCAACACTTACAGACAACCACAACATTACTATACACAATCGGAGGAGAAGGTGTAAAAAAGATATGAGAAGGTTAATTTTCAGGATTGTATTGGGTATTCAGAGCTTTAAAGTAGAACTTCCTTTTATCATCGATGTTTATAAAACTCTTTAAGTGACTGAGTGACTGACAGACAATGCACAGCCGAAACTACTGGGCATAGAAAGCTGAAACTTGGTACGCTGGGGAGTGTAGGGGTACTCTCCTGAGAGTAAAAATCGGAATAAGGGCGAAGAATACGAAGTCGCGCAAAAGCTCATAAAGGTAAGTTTATAAAGTTTTGCAGGATTTTATTGGTTAATCAGTATAATCAGAGCTATAAAGTATGACTACCTTTCGTCATTCATTATAATAAAGTCCTATTTTGACTGTGATCGAGTCGAGGCCCCAAATCTAGTTCTCAGTCTGTTCAAGCTGAAAAATACTTACTAACGAAATAATACATGGAGAATTCAGGAATTTTGTATTATTGCCTCGGTGAACTTTCGATTATTAAACTAGCTACCTTGTTATACTGACCCTTTTTTTTGTTATTGATAGGCACGCGCTTGACCACCATCTCACCTAAGTACGCTTGCTTAGAAGTAACCTATTCACTCTTGACTTAAAGACTCCCAGGTTGTAGTCCAGGAAACACAGACTCCGGCAAGGAATTCCACTCCTTAGCTGTACGCATTATGAATGTGTTCCCAAAACGTTTTGTGCGTGTGGGTGGGATGTCCACCATATGGTGGACGGTGGCGCATCGCCGCACTTACTAACCCGTGCCCACTTCGTTGGGCGGTATTTTTCGGGTTAATATACTGTATAGCCTAACACACACACAAATAACGTGGCTTTCTATTGGTAAAACAATTTTCAAAATCGGTTCAGTACTTTTAGAGATTACCCCCTACAAACTCACAAACTTTGCCAGTTTTAATATTAATACAGATAAAGAGACTTGAGCAAACTTATAATATCCTCATATAGATTCAGTGTCTTAAATGCCCTTTAATTAAATGTTTTAGAAGAGCTAAAAAGTATGTTTCCTAAAAGATACCACCCGGGGGTCTTTAAGTCAAGAGTGAACAGGTTACTTCTAGGCAAGCGTGACCTATTGTCAACTACATCCTTGCTTAACTTCAGGTGAATCTTTTAAATATAAAAACCGCTCAAGTGTGAGTCAGACTCTCACACGAAGGATTCCGCACCATAAACCGAAAAAAATACGATTCTTGTGTACTTCTTTTCATTTTTAATATAATTTTTAAATAATTATATCATGAGATACAGCTCGCTGACAGATGGATGGACGAACAGACGGGTTGACCGCGGAGGCATAGCCATAATAACAATAAAAAGCCCGTAAAGCTGCTAATTGCACCAATAACAGAAAGAGAACCTTTTCATCCAAACACAATAAAGCAAGCACTGTCCACCAACGGAAAAAATCTGCTCTTACAAAAAAAAATCTCCATGTTCACGAACACTTAGATTTTCCCACACAATAGTCGTGTTATCCGTTCCAGTCTAGACCATTTCTTTAATAAAGTCAGCCACGCCTCAGGGACCAACTTTTATATCTCCGTCTTAATTATAAGTACAAAAGATATATTAAGCGAACAATCTACCGTTATATACGTCTTGTTTACGAAATACGAGAGAAAATATAAGAGAAAACAATAGTGTCGGGCATATAATCATAATTATATTTGTTTGTTTCTTTGTGTTTTTGTTTTTTACTGATGGACAGGTAGACAAGTATGCCTTTGTACGATTTCGAATTGTCACAGACGTAACTTCAAGTTGAACAGAAGATTATAAGAAAAGAAAATAGGGTCTGTTATTTCAACATATTTTTTTATCTAGTGCTATGGCACATTTTGTACCCATCACGTCAGACTAATATTGGGATTACGATTTAGAATAACCAAGATATAAAAATGATTATCACAGTACGAAGATGACACCATGTAGTGAAGACTCACAACAATAGTTAAGGCGTTGACTGGTGGGCAACCCTCGTATACGTCTTTTATAATGCACACAGCTATGGAGTGGAATTCTCTGCCTGCGTCTGTGTTTCCGAACGCTTATAACCCTGATTTCCTGGAGTGAACAGGCTTATTTTCGCTAAGCTCGCTCCATCGTTGACTTTGTCTCTGTCATCTCTGACCTAGACTGGAGTCAAGAGCAAACCCGTGTCAAAAGAAAAGCTACTAAGCTGAGAATTTTAAGTCCACGTTGATCACATTCAGCATTATCTTTAACAACGACTATCACAACCTCAGAACGCGTCATAAATAAAATGTTCCGTAATATTATGTCAAATCTTTTGTTCAAAAATATCGTAGATTTGATTTTTATAAAGCACTATAGTTTTTCCAGAAACCTATTGAATACTAAAGCCACGCCATTCCCACTTCACTTTGCCTCGATATCTTAAAACTCACATCGCCGTACGAAAACTTGGGCACTAACTCACTTCAGCCCCGGGAGAGGGCGCTACCGACTTTACTGTTATCAGTTGTCATACACTTGGACTGAGTTTAACTTGCTTTTTATAATGCTTCACTTTGTTGAATTCTCTGAGGAATTGCTGGTTTAGCAGTCAAGTGTAGAAGGAAGTTTTGGAGATATTTTTTCTTTAAGAGTCGAGTGTGCGGATTCTTGAACCTGCGACTATTTGTTGATGTCTCAAATGAAGTTAATAACGGGAGCGACGATGGACATAAGGGCTCGTATTGCTCAAACTGGCCGCCTCTATTTACTTATAATTATATTTATTTATCCTTAATTTCAGACTACTGGGGCCCATAAAACACAAGTACACAAAGTCTGTCATACCCGTCCGCCCAGAGTGGGAGGAGTCATTTGATGATTTGCCATCATTAAAAAAAGGCCTAGTTCGCCTCAAGGCAAAATTGTCATCGACAACAGCAATTCGTAGTGAAACTTCCCTTGATCGCATGTTTCTATAAGCAATGGTCATATCTTTCTGCAAACCAATCCTTCCCCTGCAACATAAAAAATAACCAGCACAATTTAAATCCAAAAAAAACACAAATTTTTAGCTCCCTAAATCCTTCAAACACATAAAAATAGCCCTTTCACCCGGAAACACAAACGGAACTCAGAGTACACAAGAGAATAACATCAACAAAACATAAATCGTCTGTACGTACGTACCCTATACAACGACAGACAGACAGAACATAATGGCGTCGCAAACTGGAAAATATTAAACGGGCTATTTTGTCTGTATACCCTCAAACGGTAAATGGTCGTTTAATGTTTTCAATTTCAAATTTCAAATTCAATTTATTCATAAAAACTATTACAATAAAATGTGTATAAATAGCCACAAAAAGATAATAAAGTAAAAATCTTATATAAAGGTAAATTAGTGCCTAACTTAAAACTAGTGTATGGCTAACAATAATTTGACGTATAAGATATTTAACTTGGAACTTATAATGTATATAGCGACCTGCCCGATCTAGGTTTATTTAAACCTGTGTTTCAGGCCCTCACTTCATCGCAATTAAGAACACAATGTGGTTGGAGCTTATCCGATTCGGCTATGAATATTTTTAATGTGTTGTTTTGATGATCTGGGAGAGGCTGTTGTAAGTGGCTTGATGACTTTGTTGACTGCGTTACCGGTCACAGGGTTGAATCCCGCACCTTATTTTTTTGAGTGCGTTTAATACTAGAACAAATGAAAGTATTAAACCTAGAAATCATTCAGGTAGTGGTTGGATCGGACCACTAAAGTTAAGTTGTCTCCCATGTTTTCCTCAATGTAGTAGTTTTAGTAAAATCAATCTATTTGCCCATTAATTTCCCAACAATGTTAGTTTCGGCTTGCATCTAACCGCTGAGTACTAAAATTTTACATGGAGCGACCAACTATTTGACCTCCAGAACCCAGTTACTGGGTAAACGATTTTCCTTCCGGAACCGACGATTTCCTTTTGTAAGAGCCTTTTGTCAGATTTCTCAGCTTCTCGTAATATCTTTTCTGTTCACTCTGCTAAATAATGGTTCCAATATTTGTAAATATGTGAGTACCATGTACTTATGTAGAGAAAGAAAAATAAGTCTACCTCTGCACACTCAAGGTTCATGGTCCTCACATATATTAACAGAAGTTTTGTATACCACAGCACATGTAAAACATGATTTGAAAAGAAAAACTATGAAGTTTCTTGTCCGTTCTTCTCCATAAGAATCTACCCTTCCGAATGGACAGTAGAGTCACTATGTTATTTTAAATGTAATGGTGACGTTCAAAAGTGCCGTTTAATGGCCTAATTGAAATAAACGTTTTTGACTTTGACTTTGATCTATCAAAGAGTAGATCTTTGATAAATATTACGGGAAGCTATCTATATCTTCGATACAAATAAAAGCCTGGATTCACTTTTACTTAATTTTAATCTTGTTTCACTCCGATTCACAGTCATAAAGTCCATTGCACACTATTTACGTTGTAAATACACATTACGTTCTTCATAAATCGTATCACACACTCATCGTCACTCAGACGTGCGTGTTACGACTCGTTTTACGTCCGAATGCTTCCGAGTGCACGCCGTGATGTGCGTATCCGAGTGAGCGTTTTTTGATGCGTCGCTTCCGATCGCCGTGGTCAGTGTGAAATGGTTTTACTACAACGGTCATACATAATGTTTGTACTCATAGTGACATTGATATATTTTTTAATTGCTACTGGAAACTGTTAACTGACATGCTTCGTTTGATCACAATCTCACAGGAACCTGTGATGAGGTCAACAACGCAGCAAGCCTCTCTGGAAGTTACATATAATTCATTTTGAAGACCAAGTTATAGTTATCTGGAAACACAAACTCGTGTCAGGTATTTGTGAAACCTTTGGCTGTGCGCATAGTGAAAGTATTTCGAAAACATTTTGTTCATATGTAACCATAGCTTTTTCCCTCTCAAAATAGTATAGAATAGAATTGAATAGAATAGTTTATTGTTAGGAAATTACATTCGAGTGCGTTGATTCCTGGAACTCACACTAGGATTCCCTGTGTCGTGTGTTCCAGGCTCCTTCGTTCCGTTTACATTTGTTGTTTTATATGTAATTGGTATAAATACGAGTATATAATTATGTTACAATAAACTTATTAATTTGATCTAATCTACTCGTAATCTTTTACAATACACAAAAAAAGAACAAATAACCAAATATTATTCATCATCACATCATATCAGCCGACAAACGTCCACTGCTAAACATAGGGGCATAATCGCCACGTGAGTAATCGAATATTATTGCAGGAAGAGATTTCAAAAGAATATGACACTCAGCGAGAATATAGCTTTCTATCAGCGAAAGATTTTTCAGGTCAGATTTCCAGATCATAATATCTTTATTAAGCATGATGTAATGTATGTATGGGGTGGTTTAGCAAAATACCCCATTAGACTTGGTGGAACGCAGAGCAAAAAGGCTTATAGGTGACGAGACGTTGGTGGCTCAGCTTCACAGCCTAGCTCATCGGCGTAGTGTTGTCTGCCTATCGATTTTTTACAGATTGTACTTTGGTGAGTGTGCGCAGGAAGCCCACGACCTGATCCCAACATCGCCTTTTTACTACCGGAATACCAGACATACTGCAGGGTACCATCTGTACTTGTTCGATATCCCGACTAGTCGTACCCAGCGCTTCTCCTCCACATTTATAATCCGCTCAGCAAAAGCGTGGAACTGTCTGCCAGCGTCTGTGTTCCCGTCCACATAATATAACCCGTCTGCCTTCAAAGCATGATTGAACACGCATTTTCCAGGCACATTCGCTCAATCATAGACCTCATCCATCGCTTTCCATCAGGCGTGATTGTGGTCAACAGCAAGGTCATTCCTCAATAAAAATAAAATAAATTAACAAATAATTAGGCCTTATAATAGTTTAGATGCTTATAACACGCAAAAACACACCTTCCGTTATAGCCTTTTATTGAAAACCCAATACAACGCCGTTTCCAGGCTCTAGTGTTCTTGAAGGCCTTTCTACGCTCCACTTGGAGCCAGCCGGAATGTTTATCGGTCCTCTTCAAGCAATTGACCTGTCCATGAGTATGCCATTAGTCCTTCTACAACCCTAGCCCCAGATCTTGTCACGTAGGTCGATTTTATCGCGTAAGGCATTTGGGCGTATCTTTTACTTATTAATATTGAAATTAACGGCTTCAAGGTCCCAGTCATAAGCACTTGTAAATATTTTGGGGATACTTTCATTTTTCGTGTAGCCAAGGAATGGACATTCCTGCCTATAGGGTTGTATCGTGATAGCTCTTCTCAGTTGCTCCAAGGTAAGCACACTCCATGGTTAACTACATCTTCGCTCTTCGTTAGATGCGATAACAGTCAAATGCGAGTTTCAATAATATTCAATTGTCTACCTATTACGGTTATTGAGATACAGCCCGCTGACAGAGACAGACGGATGGACGGACAGCAGAGACTTTGTAATAGGATTCCATCAGTTACCCTTCGGGTACAGGACCCTGAAAAGCCGCATCTTTGAAAGGACTTTTTAAGTACCTGATACTGATAATAGTAGATGCTGACGTCCACAATTTATAAGGAAGCGCTGGCACGCAATTTATTAAGTATATAATTATAAACCATCAATATATCAAGAAATAACAGTAAAAACGAAAAAAAGAACACCCCACAATTCATTATCAGTTCAATCAATAAATTAATACCATCCCAAACTCTCACCAGAAATTACGGCCCATCAATTCATCGAAATTTATACGTGCAACAAAAAAAATGGCCGCCGCCTTTATTTGTGACATTAAGGCGCAAATTATGCGCCCGGGGCGATAACGACGTATCGGGCCGATCCGCAAATCGGTTCCAATAATGTCGATCCGATCAACAGGTCTGACAAGGCGGTAATCGAGGTTCCACCGATGAATGCGCTCGTATTTTGTGTTAAACTACCCTCATTATACGTTTAGTCACTGGGATGATAATCTGGATCTAATTAGAAAAGAGGTCGCTACTGGGAATTGAGTTCGGGAAAGGGAAAAGTAAATTTCGAAGATATGAATCTTTGCAGGATTTATTTGCTTTCCAATGGAATTAATCAAGGTTTTGGTAGACTTCTGTTTAAGAGGTGAATAGTAAAGAACATCTCTATATTACAATACGATTTAAATGCATTCATTACTTGGCAAAGGCTGTACTAATTACGCTGTTATAATTTTTTCTATAAGCTTTTCAGGGGGGAAAATTATTAAAAAGACAACGTCTGTCGGGACAGCAGAAGTGAGCAAACAGAATGGGTTGCTTCTTATTTAGAAGTCAAAAATATCGGCTATTATAATTTTAGGGTTCCGTACCCAAAGGGTTACCAACGGAACCCTATTACTAAGCCTCCGCTGTCCGTCCTTCCATCCGTCTGTCTGTCAGCGGACTGTATCTCAAGAACCGTAATAGGTAGACATTTGAAATTTTCACAGATTGTGTATTTCTAGAGCCGCTATAACAACGAATAATAAAAATTAAGGTTTATTGTACGGAACCCTTCGTGTGCGAGTCGGACTCGCACTTGGCCGGTTTTTTCCATCAGTATCAGTCTTCTATTTTAAGGTGGCGCCTAATAAAATCTGGGCGACGTGACAACACTATTTTTAATAACAACAAAACATATTTTACTCTGCCAAGCAAGCCCATAAAATTTGTTTAGTGGTAATTAAAAATTACAGCTTTGATGTATGAGAGAGAAAATATTCATGCAACATAGTGTCGGGAAACGTGAGTTATGTTCTAACTATATCACGGAAGGTTAATTGCTTGCTGATCTAGTGAGAGCTAAATTGACTGTGTATCGTGTGTTTATTGAGCAATTATTTAGAAATAGCAGCCATAACAAAAAATAATAACATAACATTGGTAGAACTCAGTAAACTGCGCATTTAGCCAATGCTTAGAAATCAACAAATCAAATATTTGATCTACTGTGTTCAGCAATAAAATGTCATTGATTGATTAACAAAAACATGACAAAGGAAGAAAGAAAACTCATTAATTACAACCTTCTGTCAGCGGCTTCGCCTGCGTGATCCCTAGGAAACATATTCCTGGGATATATATTTATCCTATGTGTTATTCCAGACTATAATCTACCTCTGTGGTGAAGATCTTTCAGGCGTTCTGACGTGAAAGAGTAACATACATCTACCCATCCATCCTCACAAACTTTCGCATTCGCGAATTTTCGCAATGTGTGTGTGGTTTACACACACATTGAAAAAGTGACAGTAATGTTAAAACTCACTCAAATGCAACCAACATCTTGTTCTTGTTATAATAACCCCTTTTTTTAGAACCAGATAGTTTACTCATCGACCAATATTCTCTTCCTCGTTAAATAGTCACTCATTTATATGGTACCTTTCTTGTTTTTTTAAAGATATGAGAAATCATCAAATGCCTTCCGCCGCTCCGGGCGAAGCAAAAAGGAGAGTCAGACTCTGACTGACTAAAACCCATCCGTGTTCCTCCTAATGCCCTTTGCGTTCCAGGGCCGCAGTGGCTTCGCCGGAGTTGTGCGGTCCATAGCCCTTTATGGGGCGCCTGTTTGGGCGCCTACTTTGAGGAAGCGACCTGCCCGTTACCTCAAAGCGTTCCAGAGGGTCATGGCCATCCGGCTGACCCGGGGATACCGTACGGTCTCTGGCGAGGCGGCGAGCCTCCTTGCTGGACTGCCGCCATGGGATCTAGAGGCGAGAGCCCTCGCGCTCATTTACGAGTGGCGCGTGGAGGCGCAACGCCAGGGCGAGACTCCTCTGCCGCGGCAAATCGCAGCAAGGTGGACGGAGCTCCGGCAGGATCTCATGGTGGTATGGAGACAGTGACTGTCGCAACCCAGCGCTGGGCATGCCACAATCCAGGCAATTAGTCCCCTCTTTGAGAAGTGGCTGGAGCGGCGTCACGGCGTCCTCAACTTCCGCCTGACACAGGTACTCACCGGACACGGTTGTTTCGGGAGATACCCGTTTCGGATTCGGCGGGAGGATACGCCCGGGTGTCAACACTGCGAGGACCACCCGGAGGACACGGTAGAGCATACGGTGGAGGTCTGCGCTGCCTGGGCGGAGAACCGCCGGGTCCTCGTTGAGTCGATCGGCGGCGGCGACCTCTCGCGACCGGCCCTGGTTCAATCTATGGTCCGGAGCGAAGAGGCATGGGAAGCGTTCACCTCCTTCTGCGAAACAGTAATGCTAGCGAAGGAGGATGCCGAACGTGTGAGAGAGAGGGAAACCTCACGACCCAGCCACCGCTACAGAAGAAGACGCCCCAGGCGTCGGGAGTCACAGGGCGATTTCCGGCCACCGTAGGCGCGGGCCTGCGGACGGCGAGCATTGGGTGGCTCGCCGTCCTATCAGAACCAGGCCCGGGTCAGCGGCGCGCTGTGTTCCACGCGCGCCTCAAGGAGCTGTCAGCATGGGAGACGGGGCCCGCTAGGGCCAGTGCCTGCTGGGGTGCGGAATCCGTTCGAAAGAGACGCCGCAGCCCTGGAACGCAAATGGCATTAGGAGGAGTACGGATGGGTTTTAGTCAGTAAGAGTCTGTCACTCCCTTCCGCCTCGCCCAGAGCGGAAGGAGTTATTTGATGATTTCCCATACTTAAAAAAAAAATGGGCCGCGGTGGCTCTTTCGAAGAAATCCCAGAACAAGCACATAGTACCTACATGGATAAAAAGAATGATTGAAAAGGACGTAAATGTTGATCTCAGCGTCCGACAAATGTACCCATGTAGTTACAGTCTGTTTTTGTCAGTACAAAGTTAACTTTATTTTACGTCGTTTTGAGTGGCAGTAAGTTTATTTTTCACCAGATTTAGCAGGCAGTTGACAAAGTTTCTAAACATTAATTTCAGCGACATAAAGTGCAGGACAATTTGTCGCGTGAATTTTATGAAGCACTTCACACATTAAAGTGTCGAGACGAGAAATAACGCTAATGCCAGTGGTTAGCGCCATACACGGCGTTTTGTCGCCAATTATCCGCTTTTAGATGGTTTAAACTGCTTCAAACAGGTTCGAAATAGACATGAATTCATTCGTCAATTTGCGGCTGTTCGCAGTTGTACTTGTTAGTCTATTTTGCATTTTAATAAGAAATAAATCGATCAATCGTGTTGTCAAGCTGAATTAAATTAAAATATTAAGCTAATACTACTGACAAGTAGTATTATAGCAATTTTCGTCATTGCAACTAAATAAAACGCAAAAGCGCAGTTTTATTTATCGCACGGCTTTTATAAAGTATTTTTCATACTAATATGTCGAGGTGCGAACGATGGCCGGTGGTTAGCGCTAAATGCGTCTCGTCGCCAATTAGTAATCCTTCATTCAGTTCGCACCGGTCCGAACCGGTTTGCACTGGTTCGGGCCGCTTGTAATGTCCTTATTGGGAACGTGTGTGAATTTGCGAGTCAGTTTGTAAAGGTTCAGTTTAGTAAAGGAAAAAACGGCGTTTGATGTGCAATTAGGTTTGATTGGAAGTTTTTGAAGGAATGTGTAAATAGGTTGGTTAATTGGCAATTTACCGGTATTGAGGAGTTCTATTTTTATACCAGTTGAAGCGGTTATAGTGGAGCAATTTGTGGGTGATAGGAAAATTACATTATTTGATAGCGCTTAGAGATTTCACAAAAGATATAGTATAGCGCTAAATACGCGCAGTACCTAGTCATAGCTGATGTCCGACAGGAGCGGCCTCAGAACAGATCCGACATAATTTACTTTCGAAACTAACATCAGGGTTCAAGTAGGTTGCAGCTGGTAGCTAACAGACCAGAGTTCCTTCTACGAGTTTGATTTATGTGATGTTGGATGATAATAAAATTATGAAATTGCCATCTTATTTCGTTATGCAAATGAGTTAGTGCTATTAGTCATGTATAATTATGTCTCTCTCACGCAACAAAGCGCCAAATTCGCTAACTTTATAAAAGGAACCTTCTGTATTGTATTGACTAATAATACCGCCTATTTTTATATTTTGTTGTCCATTTTTCGCTACAAACTCATAACAGCCATCTCCACATAAATAATCCTTATTACCTTGTTTCCATGCAAAATTGATTTCGAAAATCTCATGAAAAATGTGCCTTCAACATAATTGAGTAAAAAAGTTAATCAACGACCCGAAATAAAAAATGGCGTATTCCCGTAGAACATTTCTCATTTGAAACAACGAATAGTAATTTTCTTGGACGCAGTCGGCTATTTCAATTTAAAACTAGATCCATTTGCATTTGTGTTTTTATCTTTTTATTTTGTTGTTTCATTACTGGACCATGTTTCTTTTTAAACTGACTTTTGGGTTCTTTTGTGACGGTTGGTATTTTATCTTTTTTTGGTGGAAGATTAATTACTCGGATATTGGCGATGGTTGAGTTCCCTTTTAGATTTTAGTTTCATATTAATAAAATAACAGCTTGAAATGTCGACAAACTTTTGAAAGTTAATTTTTGCATAATTTTATTATTGCAAAATTGTGTATGTTACTATAATTTGTTAATAATCGCCGTGGATTTTTAATGCAATGCTAAGCCAAACTAAGTTTATTCAAATTACCACCGTAAGTAGCAACCACAATAATAATGTACCTGAATTTTGTGTTAATTTTCTACTTTATTTAAACCCAAGACCTAATAGTGCTTCAAATCTGGCTACAATCAACTAAAACCATTATGATTAATCAATTTCAAACTACTCAGTTGCAAGTCCACAATACTTTATCGATAACGACACAAATTCTTTGAAGACAAACCTACTCATTCTTCAACTTAAACATTTAATAGAGAGTCGTTAGTACAAATTCTTCACTTTCACCGTAAACTACCGTATTTCGCTCGCCCGCAATAAGGAAGGAAGTGTAATTTCTTCACGATCGCTATCGCCGACGCAACAGCCCCGTCCAGGATGCCTTTTAATGAATGGCCATTCAAAATAAATTTTTAACACGCTCCCCGTTTTGCTGGTGCGATTTTTTACAGTGTAAATTTTTCACTTGCTCCTTTATTAGGGAAGTGTGGAATATTAATGTGATGGGTGCTGTTATTGTGTGAATTTGGATATAAAAGTGGTTTATGGGAATCATTAAACACTTTTTTATTTTCTTACAGGATATGTTTTGTCTACCTTTTTGTCCGTAGTGCTGAACTATCATGTAGTAAATAAAGCAATTTACACAGCTATCCCAAAAGCTAAGACCAACTGAAATTCTATCGACGATAATGAGTTTTAACAATCCAATTTCGAAACGGCTGGTTGATTCTTCCCGTGACCCAAGTGCTGACTTTTACTTTGGCCAGAGGCTCAGCATTGCCATTCAACGTGGCAACGCCGCCAGTCTCTTGGGCACATTACCAGCTGACAGCGTTGAGGATAATTATTTTGATACGATATTTTAGTTTCATGTAAATTGACTTTTAATTAAATATTTTGTTAGAGCATGTCAGTCCATATTATTAATATTAAATGTACGAAATTAACTCTGTTTTTTTGTTTGTTATTATTTCCAAAATATTTAATGTTGAGTAATCTCATTAGAAGTCTGTCAAAGAAGAATCTTTCCTTTTTTAAGGATGGGAAATCATCAAATGACTCCCCCCCCCTCTCTCTCTCTCTCTTTCTCGGGACTCATCATCTGCCTAGCCTTTTCCCAACTATATTGGGGTCGGTTTCCAGTCAAATCGGTTTCAGCTGAGTACCAGTATTTTACGTGAAGCGGCTGCCTACCAGACCTCCACAACCCATTAAATGGGTAACACGGTATTTCTTGGCAAGACTGGAGTCAGATTTACTAGCTTCTGACAATCCGTAACGACTGCCAAAGTTCTACAAATGACAGCCGGGACCAACAGCTTAACATGCTTTCCGAGGCATGGAGGAAACTCGGTATGTTATGATGGTCACCCATCCACAGACCAACCTTGGCAAGCGTTGCTTAACCTTGAAGATCGATCGGTGCGGATGTTATTCTTTAGCCACGAGTTACCTCTATCTCTCTCTCTCGGGACTCTGGGGGGCTAAAAAGGCCATTTTAGCAGATTCATAATATTAACCTGTCAGTTATCGTGGGGCATCAACGGAAATGTACGTTTAAACGATGGCATCTCACATGTCATACCAAATCACGCAGTTTAAATTACTTTTTTTTTAAAAACGTAGTGTTTAATATCCTATGGCCCCTGATCGACAAAATTATTCAATTGTTGTGGCGTCGCGACGGCTAATTGCAACCGGGTAACCACAGGTCACGCAACAATCTGTCAAATTTCATTTTCATCTTTATCGCTCACACATTAGGTTCAAGGTTGATTGGGAAAATTTGACAGAGACGGACAGCGTGATTAGCTTTCTGATTCTGCTAAAGTGGCCATTTAGACCCGCTGGACTGAGTGGAAAGGTCAGACTCTCACTGACTAAAACCTCTGTTCCTCCAAATGCTCTTTGTATTACAGGACCGCGGTGACTTTTTCGAAAAAATTTCGCTACCCCGAAACCAGATAGGAAACAGCGAGTTAGACATGACAGCTTTTTTTCGTTGAATTGCTACTTTTGTCCTGGCTATATTTTTCCTTGGTCCTCGAGGTAAAATTCTTTTACTTTACATCAAAATCACTTACAAGTACTTCAGCAAACTGTTAGTCTCCGAAATTTGTCATAAGCTATTTAATTCTAGAAAAACTAATCCCCTTCACTGGCTCACCTCAACAACTGCATAAGTAATTCGCAGCTAAACTATTATGAAACTAACTCAGTACTTAACTACCACAATAGTCACTACACTTAGTTGCACTTAATCGTGAGCAAAGTATCTATTTTGTTAACATGAAACTAAGTTAGCATCAGAGTTCTGTTGGATGGGAGCGACCCCATAAAACTTGGTCTGTACTTAATCAAATACATAGTTTTGGGTTCGAATACGTAAGCGGTCGCTAGTGGATTGTGGATGTAGTTTCAATGGAATTGGTTAAACTATTTTGTTTTTTAAGTACACGGTGACTGAAACACTTGCTTAGTTGCAAGCTGAATCGTAACTTAGGTATTTTATGTGTTTTTTCAATTCATATTTTGATTTTTAGTGCGTTGTTTAACGTAGGGCTTTTGTGTTCGACGGTGCACTTGATTTTTACTTTTTTAATTTGCCGATTTTTAATTAAGTTACAGTACTATGAGTTATGAATTTGTGGAACACTACTGCAGTGCGATTCTGTTCACATAACACCGTGTAAGCTTAGGTGAATGAGCTATCAATCCATACAATTAAAATGAAATGGCAGATCACTTCAAGTTGGCAGATTAAACCGAATTTAGAGATATTTAGCCTAAAGTAGAGTATTAGTATTAGTATTCAGTCATACAACCTTAGGCACAATTTTGTTTAAAGCACGTTAGCGCGTGTTATCTACAAATCGCTGGTGCTTTAAAAAAACGCCACGTGCAAAGGCCTTTGAACATGAATCAAACGACATAATATTTCACGCAAAAATCGAACATGAAATTTATGCCCTGCACAGAAACGTAAGTTTTTATTAATATTAAGCCCAAGAAAGTAAATATCTTTCACTTCCATCCTCTCTATATCTCAGTCCCGTCCTTTGTTAATAACAACAAAAACACGTTTCAGTGGTCCTCGAGCAATACTCGCTGTATAATTAGTTTAGAATGTCCGACGTGATTTGTGTGCAGACGGACTGTCCTTTTGTCCTTCGACAATTATATGGAAACTACTTCATTATGTCTTTAGCTATAAGTAGCTTAATTCTGTGGTGTTGTAGGCACATGCGACGTTTTAAAGTTACTTATGTCGCCGGCCAGGAATTTATGGTAGTGGACAGTAACTTTGCGAATAAGTACTTGCAGTTTTATGCCGTTGAAGAGCTACATGTGTCATTAACCTTCTTTTTCTTCATCATCTGGCCAGGCTTTATTCAAATACATAATGCTGGGATCTGATTCTAGTCCAATCATATCAAGCTGGATACCAGTATTTTATTGTGAGCGATAGCTGACTGTCTGGTGTGTTGAACAAACGAGACTGAGCTAAGCAACATGAAAGATCAAAGTTTATCTTTCAAGTTGATTTACTTGCTTTTTTTTGAGCAAATTCTGTTAAATGAAGCCTATTTTTCATGCGGTATCTAAAAATAACGCCATGAGGGTTTTAAAAAGAAATTTGCAGACCTTATTTGAGATATTTTTCAGAAAGGCTAGGTTTACCAGTAATTGTATCAACATGTTTTAACGTAAAATAAGCAAGACAAAAATGAAAGGATAGAATCAGTTGGTGACGTTCTGTAGTCTCTGCCTACTGTCATTTGAATATATGTCATACTTATTCAAAAATAAGTTAGGGATAGACAGTACAATGGCAGACTTCACGCTACTCCGTATCTTTAAAACTAGGTTACTACACCCAACACTCCACAATTTATACACTAGAACTCAACTAAACAAGACCTCGAACTTCTTATCACACGTCCTCGTCCTCAACGAACAAACTCCAACATTCAACAAAAAAGTTTCAGGTGCCAATTGTAAACGGAACAATTCATAAGTTGCTGGGTAGTTCGCGAGTTGTTCCGTAGGACAGACGGTGCGACAACTTCGCACGGCCAGTGATATGGACCCTTAAGTTGGGGGTGGAGTTGTGAGATGAATATGGGATCAGTTTTATGGGGCTGTGTAGGGATGGAGGAGTGGCCGTTGGGAAATTATTTTTGTCGAGTTGGACACGTATGATTTGTATGATAGAAGAGTGGAATAATTATTTGTAGCAAAAAGAAACAAAGAACCATTCACAATAGGACTAAAGCCCTTGATTGAAAATTGTAACTACAAGTTAAAGCGCCAGCCTCGACTAATTTTAAAGTACTACTGCCAGTTCTTTATTAACCCTTTAATATTCTTTAATATATTTAGTACAATAAGTAGAAATTAAATATAAATGCTATAGAATGATAACCGCAAGCAAGGCAACCTTGCAATTTGGCCATAATTAAATAATTAAATTAATCCATCTTCGACCACATCATCGCTTACCATCAGGTGAGATAGTGGTCAAACGCGTGCCAATTTATAGCAAAAAAAAAAATCTCATCAGGCGATTATTATTTCCAAATGACCGCATAATGAATTTTTTTTTCTAATATTTATAAAAAAAATCAAACCTTTCATTATTATTTAGGTATGGGCTTGCTCTTGAAGTCGATCACGCCTGATGGAAAGCAGGGAGGTCTATGATGGAACGAGCGTGCCCAGAAGATGCCAATTCACTCTTGCTTTGAAGGCAGACGGGAATTTATGTGAAAAGAAACACAGACGCTGGCAAAAAGTTCCACCTTTTTCTAGATCAAAATAGAATAGAATAGGATAGAACAGAATAGTATAGAATAGAATCGAATAGAATAGAATAGGATAGAACAGAATAGTATAGAATAGAATCGAATAGAATATAATACAATAGAATAGAATTGAATAGAATAGAATAGAATGGAATAGAATGGAATAGAATGGAATAGAATGGAATAGAATGGAATAGAATGGAATAGAATGGAATAGAATGGAATAGAATGGAATAGAATGGAATTGAATGGAATAGAATGGAATAGAATGGAATAGAATGGAATAGAATGGAATAGAATGGAATAGAATGGAATAGAATGGAATAGAATGGAATAGAATGGAATAGAATGGAATAGAATGGAATAGAATGGAAAAGAATGGAATAGAATGGAATAGAATGGAATAGAATGGAATAGAATGGAATAGAATGGAATAGAATGGAATAGAATGGAATAGAATGGAATAGAATGGAATAGAACGGAATAGAATAGAATAGAATAGTAAAGAATAAAATTACGGAACGGAACGGAACGGAACGGAACGGAACAGAACAGAACAGAACCTAACAGAACAGAACAGAACAGAAAAGAACAGAACAGAACAGAATAGAATAAAACTTTTACGCTAAAACTATACAACATTACACTAGTAGTAAGTTCGAAAGCTCACTGAGTGACAATAAATTACGCGTGTGTTTGTACAAGTTTCTGAATTGAAACTATTTCTGGCATTGTACCTACTTTTGCATTGGCCTAGATATAGTTCTTATCTTGTGTCTCGCAATAATACCGATTTTTACTCGATATTCTGCAATCTTTTGAAATGAAAGAGCTTTATAATATGTGGAACCAGATCAAGATCAAATATCTAGACCTAAATTATATAGTCAAACATAAATATCCAGGAAAACTGATTAAAGATTTAAATACACAAAAACCCAATTTAGGCATCTTTCCTTATTCTAGATCTCATTTCAGAACCAGAAACCATATAAATATTCCTTCAGCAAATCACCCAGCAGAAATCATAAATCCCGGGACCGCAAGCAAGGGTTGAATAAATTTCTAAAAATCTGGACATCAAGGCACGACATCTTTCATAAGATATTTTTTACGATCGACCGGTCTGGGGAGCCATGTGTTCTAACTTCCGCCGGAACGAAACCGGAAGCCGGAAAGGCCCCCGCCTCGACTAATGGATCGAAAGGGCAACGATAAATATCTCGACTGATATTGAAAATTTTCTTTAAATCCTTTATATTTTATGTCGGAATTATTTATGGCTGTTTTATGGCAACATTTTCTGGAAGATTAGGTTTAGGATTAAATGGTATTGGAAGTGATAGGATAGGGGTGAAATGTAGTGTATTTAAGTGGAGAGAATGCTCAATGCACACAGTGAGAGAACATTAAGACTATCTTATAGATTTTTTTTTAAGTTTGAATATAGTTTAAAGTTTGTGCGCTCGTTTGATTGTGAAAATTGAAGAATAAAAGTAAGACCCCTTAAAAAAACCCACAATTTACCCGGGCAATGCATGCCCATTTTGCGGATTTGTGGTATAAGCAGTAGCGATTGTAGCAAACATAGGAAAGGAAGTGTCTTACTTTAAAAAAGTAAACTACTAGACACACAAGAGGAGGGTAACACACCGTAGAGAAATGTCCTCTTTTCTTAAGTAAACTACAAACAATAATAAACTACAAACACTATTCAGATATTGTAATGTCAAGTTCAATATTTAAGCAATTTGTCTAAATTCATTACCTCCAAAAACTCTATCCTATGCCATAAATTTAATTATCACCAACATGCACACAAACATGTTATAATTGCAGCAGGTCATATTTACCCCAGGTTATATTTACCTTGCGCGGAATCAAAACCACAGTGGAGTATATAAGGCAAATGCGCCGCCGCAGCCTCACTGTTAATTAAGCCAGTAATATATGTTCCTGCAAAAGGCTATATACTAGGACTTGATTACTACAGAAAATAATGTAAATTACTTCCTAGTGATATCTGCATCACACTGAAAATTATTATTTTTTCTAGTATTAATGAGCATCATCCACAGACTCCGACGTTCATCGTCTACAGTCTGCTGGGCATAGGCGTCTCTTTTCTTGTGACTACTCCCACGACCTGTGCTTATCTCATCACGCCGCCGGACGACCAACATTTCTTCAAATCCTTGAACACTACTCGGTCACTGCCTTACTACACCTATAGGGATTACTTCTAATTCATTAGCTGCCAACATTTTTGACGTCAGCAAAAAAATTCTTTTGCCTATATCACCGTCAGAATTTAAGTTAAAATTACACAAAGTTGCTAAACACTCTTCCTTTTTGCTAAAATTAGCAGTACAACATTTCACAACTCCAAACTCCATTCCCAACAGTATTTCAACAGAACCATAACAGATCCTCCATCATACACAATGCAAAAACAAGAAACACCCCACTCCGTACCCGCTTTCATTTCTCAGAAAGAAATTCCAAAAAGCTTCGCGAAACTGCGAGAAAAATTAATCAGCATCAATCAAAATGTTCACCTCTGTACAGAAGGACCATTTATTTACCACTGTAAGGACCATAACAATAAGTCATCTGAGGGTTTCACTTAAAGGGGCGTGGCCACCGAGAGTCGTGACGTCACATAATGGACAGTTGCGAATTTATAGAGAGATAGATTTATCGCGAGCGTGCATCGCTGCCACGTGGGTGGGCTGCGGTCTGAGTTACTAGTGGTTCTCGAATGTAGTTTGTTAGTGATACATGCATTAAAATTGTGTGAAAATGATAAATACTGTAGCAAATAACGTGGCTTAGATTAAATGCTATTTGAATTAAGATACCCTACCAAGAGAAACAATAAAAATTTAAATTAATTTGTTGACAAGTGCAATAGCGCTGTAGGACATCTAGGGCATCACAAATACAACAACATGCTCTATCAAAGTCCTTTTGGAAAAAACTATTGAAACGTTAGAATATAATATAATTTTATTTTGCAAATATGGGTAATATACAGTAGCTGTTGATATTTCATAACTCAGCAATATTTAACCATTCGGCATGCAAACATTTACATTATTTATGCACATGACATTTTAAATCAGATCAGTTAGTAAATTATCATTACAGTTACCATTCAATAGGTTAATTCATAAATTATCTAGCTTATAGCCTAGCTTTTTCCCAACTATATTGGGGTCGGCTTTCAGTCAAGCCGGATTTAGCTGAATAAATTATCATTATCATAATAACTATTAATCTATTACTTAATATTTTTGTAATTAACGCTTGAAATTTTTTCCAAAGTCGATATTCCAGTAAATGTGTAGAAAATGTGTAGTACTTATGCTTTGACTGACCCGCATTATTTATAGGTAGCATGGAAATCATATAAATTATGTAAAATAATCTACCATTATCAAGATTACATAATGAAATTATGTCGAAAAGGGAACAAAAACTACGAAATTCGTGTTGCTGTGTAACTCGATTAAGATTTAAGTTATGTGTCCGGTAAATATTTAAATATACGGTAGTCACGCATTGTGGGGATAGAAAAATAAAACAATAATTTACAGCAAAGTTCAAAAAAAAAAAATTATTGTAGAGCATTGCTGTAAATTATCTGATGGCTACCTAAAAACTGCCACAGGTCGATCTTCAAAGTTAAGCAGCACTTGCCAAGGTCAGTCTTTGGATAGGTGATCATCTTAACATAATGACACACCTCCGTGCCTAAGAACTAAATAGACCAAAATATAAAGATTCTAGTTTGGATATGAAGTGAAAATGTATAGTTGCGCGCATAAGTTTGCAGCGCGTGTCTTCGAGAGTTTGCGGCATAATTAGCGTTCAATTTAATCAGCAAACTGCTGAAGCAGAGTAAATACTGAGATTATTGTGCAATGTACAGGTAAATATCATTATTGCACACAGTGTTTGTGAAATATCTACTCGCACATTTTACTACCGTATTTTAATGGCTTAGAGGTTAAGTACTGGTATTGGTGATTCCTAGGTCGGGTAAAATGTTACTGGGATTTTTATTTTTTTTTACTATTGATAGGCATACGTTTGACCACTACCCCCCCTGATGGTAAGCGATGATGTGGTCGAAGATCAAGCACGCTTGCTAGAAGTAACTTATTCACTCTTGACTTAAAGACTCCCAGATTGTAGTTATCAGGAAACCGGCAGGGAATTCCACTCCTTGGACGTACGCACTACGAATGTGTTCCCAAAACGTTTTGTGCGTGTGGATGCGATGTCTACCCTGTACCAGTGGCGCATCGCCGTTCTTCTTGAGGCCCCATGATGAAACGGGCTTGGCAAAATTAAATTATGTAAGTCCGTCACACGTTCCCTAAAATGCAACCGGTAGAAAACCGACAAGCTAGCAACTCCGCGTTGATGATGCTCAAGACTTTGGAGCTTCAACACGGCGAGCCTATCATAGCCGAATATTCATATAGCAGGCTCGAGTTTCTAAACAATCTCGGAAAGTATGACAAGCTCTTTGTCGGTCATTTCGGATTGCCATCCTATCGGACAAACAGAGTTTAGGATCAGAGAACATACGCCTGTACACCATGACATCTCCTGTGTGTACTTGGCTAATTTGCATTGTGGTTGGCAACCGAAACCGAAATTCGATTACAATGATATTTAATTTGTAATGCTTCTTAATTAAATCTCTCAACTCTAAAACCAATCATGCTTTTCAAAAACGAACACACAATGTACCTACTCCTGCTTATATTTTCCAAATGAAGCTTTCATTACCTTCCCAATCTATACAGTAATTCAATTACAATGTTACTGGTTACAGGAAAATCCAATCGCAACTGTGGTATGGGTAAACCTAGGTTGAATCTGAACAAAATGCGGGCAGGGAAATTAATTCAAGACTCGGTATCGTATGCCTTTGTACTCCTCTTTTTGCCAACGACAGATAAGTTCCTCACGACTTATCTGAAATTAGGTCGAGTGGATTTAATACCGTTTGTACAGGATTCAATGGCAGGATGCTGATGGTAGATTATTTCAATTTAATATTGAAGGTCTGTATTGTAAAGGCCCTGTGAAGTGGCTGGGGAATTCGTGTTCGGTTCGGAAATGTTCGGTGAAGTAACGATGGGATTACTGTCGAGGTATTATAGAATTGGGAGTAGATGGGGTGGGCTGTAATTAAAGGTCACGTTGTGATTTATGGTCTGTGTCAAATAAGGCACTAAAGGAGAATTTTGTAAGAAATTACTGTTAAAGAAGGCGCCTAATAGATTTGGTAAATGACATAATAATTTAAATCTGTAAGTCGAATCATCTTAGAGCTTAGGTATCTATACCCATTTTCCTTGAATATGGAAGTAATGAGTAATGTGAAGAATAAAAGAAAATAATATCACCCCAAGTGTCACAATATCCGGAGCGAGCATGGGAAGCCGTCACCTCCTTTTGCGAAGCATTAATGCTAGCGAAGGAGGAGGCCGAACATGTGAGAGAGAGGGAAACGTCTCGACCCAGCCGCCGCAATAGAAGAAGACGCCCTGGGCGTCGGGAGTCGCAGGGCGATTTCCGGCCACCGTAGGAGAGGATCAGAACCAGGCCCGTGTCGACGACGCACTGTGTTCCACGCGCGCCTCAAGGTGTTGTCTGCATGGGAGAAGGGGCCCGCTAGGGCCAGTGTCTGCCGGGGTGCGGGAACTGTTCGAAAGAGGTACCGTACCCTGGAACGCAAAGGGCATTAGGAGGAACACGGATGGATTTTAGTTAGTAAGAGTCTGACACTCCATCCCAGAGGAGCTCGTGGCTAGATAATAACAGCCACATGGGTCGATCTTCAAGGTTATCAACGCTTGACAAGGTTGTTCTGTGGATGGGTGACCATCTTAACATACCGAGTTTCCTCCGTGCCTCGGAAAGCACGTTAGCCGTTGGTCCCGGCTGTCATTTGTAGATATTTGGCAGTCGTTACGGATAGTCAGCAGCCAGTTAATCTGACTCCAGTCTCGTCATGAAGTACCGTGTTACCCAGTTACTGGGTTGTAGAGGTCTGGTAGGCAGCCGCTCCGCGTAAAATACTGGTATTCAGCTAAATCCGGTTTGACTGGAAGCCGACCCCTATATACATAGTAAGAAAAAGGCTAGGCAGATGAGTCTGACACTCCGTTCCGCTCCGCCCAGAGTGGAAGGAGTCATTTGATGATTTCAGATCCTTAAAAAAAATAAAAGTATCACAATATACAAGGACAATTATGAAAACGTTGATCAAAATACAAGTGAAGATTTTGATGAACAAATCAAAAAAAAATTATTTACATTGTAGTATTCTATTCAATAAACAAATACATATAATATTAATCTTCCATTTCTACAAATTCAACATCTATTATTTAACAGTTAACTCGTTTGCAAAACAAAACACAAAAGACTTGGTAATCACTTTTCCAAAAGATACTTTTACATGCGGGCATGATTATCACATTATGATAATTAAAACATCGTTAACAAGAGAAATTACGGCTTCAGTAGGTACATCTGCATAAAATTAATAAAATATAATTAATCCTCGAAAGGCCTTACACATTGGGGAGGATTATCATAAGCGATATCTGAATTGCTTAATTTAAAATGAGGTGGATAGCAGACCTTTTTGGTTTAAAACATAAGAGGGCTGCGGGCAAAATGAGACTTGTATTCATCCAACCTGCAATGTTACAGTTGAATAAATGGATGGTATCAGGAGGCCTGTAATTGCAAATATGCCTTTGGACGAAAGATCAAACTGAGCCACAAAATCAAATACCGGGCCAGAAGCAATTGCCAAAATTTTGGCAGTCGTATGGTTTGCCCGAACAATTTTCCGGCACGACTTATTAGTTGCGGAATTTGTTTGAAAGAGTCACTGCGGCTTTTTTAATTTCCAGAGCACAGGGCATTACGATAAACACGGATGGGTTTTAGTCAGTAAGAGTCCGACACTCCCTCTCGCTTCACCCAGAGCGGGAGTGATATGATTTCTCATCATTAGATATAGATAAGATAAGACAATATTTATTTGCTAAAACATGGGCATGGGCATCATAAAAAAATGACGACTTAATATTATTAAAGTTTTGTTTTATCAAGACTAGGCAGGCATAACCCGCCACTGCGGGTGGCGAGGGCCTACCGCTCGGTGGGCTTCTCGGCGGCGCGGCGTGCGCTCTAGTCGCACCCCTACTCGGGGAGCGCCCCGTCGCGGAGGAGCGGGAGGCCGTGCGGCGGGAGGCGAGGGACGCTATCGTCGTCCACTGGACGGAGGACCTCGCCACCGCCTTGGCCGCCGAACCCTGGACGCGCTCGGTCCGGTCCTGCGAGACTGGCTCAAGCGCTCCCACGGTTTCCTCTCATTCCGTCTGGTGCAGGTGTTGTCAGGCCACGGCTGTTTCGGCAAGCACCTGCACCGGATCGGGAGGGAGGAGACTCCGGCGTGCCATGACTGCAGCGCGGCGGAGGACACGGCTTGGTCCGAGCCGCGTCGCAGTCTAACAGCGGAGATCGGACAGGACCTCGCACTTCCCAGCGTGGTTAACGCCATGCTGGAGAGTGAGGGGTCCTGGGCAGCTGTCGCCTCTTTTTGCGAGGATGTCATCTCGCAAAAGGAGGCGGCGGAGCGCGCGCGGGAGGACGACCCTCTCGCTGCGCCGCTCCGAAGGCGAAGAAGAGGTCGGAGAAGACGTCGTCTTCTCCCTCCTCATGGTGGTGATGGGCGGGCGATAGGCGCGGGGGCGCCTCCGCCCGCATTGCACTCCACACTACCTTCGCCGGTCATTCCCAGCCGTCCCCCTTGACGGGGAGGACGTGAGGGGCCCGCCGTTTTAGGCGGGTTGTCTTCGGAGGAGGACCGGACGCCAAGGCTGCGCCGATCTCCCAGTCCTCTTCCACACGGACGATGCGGGAATGCCGCTGGGTTATTTTAGCGGGTATACCGGGTCTGCCCGGGGAGTCCCACATACCCCTCCCGTTCCCCCGACGGGAGGACGTAAGGCATTTTTACCCAGGGCAAAAAAAAAAAAAAATGCATATAACCCGCCAAGATTGTGAAACTGTCCGAAAGAGTTACTGCGGCCCTGGAACGCAAAAGGCATTTGAAAGAAGAACACGAGTGGGTTTTACTCAGTAAGAGTCTAACTCACCTGCCTGAGCCGTTGAGAGCATGAGAAGTCAATTTATGATTTCCAATTAAAAAAGGCAGGTGCATCATGGTAAGCATCAGCAGCAAGGTGGAGCAATGACCTGGTGAGGGTTGCGGGTAGACGATGGATGCGATGCGCACGGGACCGGTTGTTGTGGCACACTTGGGGGAGGCCAATGCCCAGTAGTGGACTTCTTTCAGCTGATATGATGATGATAAGGAGCATCATAATTTACACTAGCAACAGATTGCCTACTTAAAGTCAAAACTACATAATTGACAACTCCCTTTTTCAGTCCATCCGTGCCTTGCACCACAGCACAGAGGGTCGACCGTTATCGAATACTAAAAATAATATCATCAGCCAATTTGCTAATTATCCCTTCTGGGCAGACCACGGCGACTCCAATTAGTGGATTAAAATTATTGTAAAATAGCATTTTGATACCCCATCGAGCCTCTGGGAGGCCATCTGGTCCTTGCGTTTACATTTGTTGATTAACTTTGGCTAAATTAATCTTTGCCAGTTTCGTTTTTGGCTTTACCGACATTAACATGTTATTTTTGTGGCGACGGCTTTTGTAGATAAGTTTGTGCTTATCTTTTATTTTGTGTTGTACCTATGTACTTTGTATTTGAGGTGTGTTTGCTCTTGATTGTAGTTTAAGTCAGAGGTAACAGAGACAAAGTCGACGATGGAGCGAGCTTACCCAGAAGGAGCCTGTTCACTCTAACTTTGAAGAGGGTTGAATGTGTTAGAAAATACAGAAACAGATAAAAAGTTCCACTCCTTAGCTGTGCACATTATAAAAGAGGTGTGGAAACAAGGTACAGATGGTAACATGCAGTACGTCTAGATGGCCGATGGTAGAAGAGGGCTAGTGGGATGAGGTAGTGGAGTTCTTGGGCACACTCACTGAAGTACAATCTGTAGAAGACCGACAAGCTGGCAACCTTGCGGCGATGGGCCAAGCCAACAACATTTAACTTTTGACTTACCTGCGCGTATTTGTAAGTTCTCAAAGTGAGAATAAACTCAATGGGATCTATTAAACCACTTCAACCAATGATCATCATTACCAATAATACTATAGGATCTCCAGTACCATGCAATACTGGAGAGCCTTTAGTATTATCGCCTTCTGTTACGTCTACAAACACTACTTCTAAGATTTATTTTTAATAAAAAACAAGACTAATCCAGCCGGTACCCTAAACCTCTCAGAAAACTTTACATTATAAACAGTGAAATCCCAATTTCGCTAGTCAGTATCGTATCGTCGGCTTCCAAAACGAACCAGATAGGCAATTAGCTTATCTACGCCGTGTCTACACTGTAGCCGAGCCGCTCAACCGCCGACACCGGCCTAATTAGACTAGGGACTGAATTGAGAATTTATTGAGCCGAACCTCACTTGTATTGTGTTTAGGACCTGCGTTATTTTTGAGGTTGAGGGATTTTGAGACATGTGTTTTGTAGGACTGTGGTTGTGTTTAAATCTTAATTAGTTAATGTTAAGAAGATACCTAATGTGAGGAGCTTGTGGCTAGATATTAACAGCCGCACGGGTCGATCTACAAGGTTAAACAACGCTAGCCAAGGTTGGTCTGTGGATTGGTGACCATCTTTACATACCAAGTTTCCTCCGTGCCTCGGAAAGCTCGTTAAGACGTTGGTCTCAGCTATCATTTGAAGATCTTTGGTAGTCGTTACGGATAGTCAGAAGCCAGTAAATCTGACCCCAGTCTTGCCATGAAGTACCGTGTTACCCAGATAATGGGTTGTGGAGGTCTGGTAGGCAGCCGCTCCATGTAAAATACTGGTATTCAGCTAAACCCCAATATATTTGGGAAAAGGCTATTCAGATGATGAAAAAGATTACTAATGTGAATGCAATGAATTGAAAATGATGTTCAAGAGGATATTTCTTGAGAATCGTGACATTACAAGCGTTAGTAATATAATTATGATGTAATATACATTACGGTGTACGGTGGCGGTAAGATTGTTGTAAATTAATATACAAGGTGTTACAGAAATAACGCATAACTTGAAACTATATCATTGTACTCTTTTACCAAGGGGCCAATCCTAAAATTGCGGAAAAATACAAATATCCAGTTTATTTTATTCGCGGTTGTTTTGTTTACCTTTTAATTATTTAGAAAAGAATTTCAATTCCATTCCTTGGAAGAGAAATAATTAATTATTCATGCCTATAAAATTAAAATGTCAAGACTGGGTCTAGTACACCCTAAATAAACATTTATAAATTAAGTGGCACTCTATTTCAGTGTTACTTCATGGAAACGAACTCATTCAACATTACACCGAAACTACAACTAGGCCGAATTTCCCAAAAAGGAAAAAACAAAACAAGAAACACAGTGTAATACCTCCGATTATCTGAAACCTAGCCTAGTCCCCAGGTGATCGTTGAACGAACGAGTGAACGAATGAGGGAGTGAATGAATGGGCGGGCCGGCTATTGGAGCACGTCAAGACTGCTTTGTACAATAAAACAAAAAGGTACCATTACTAGCTGAGTTCTTATTAATCTTGGACCCTTTTGTAGAGTTCCAGCTGGGGTAATGGCAAGAATAAATAAAGCTACCCTGCAAGTCTACAATCCACATCGCATAAGAATAATGTGACGTTGATGTAAAGGAGGAGCTTCTGGTGAAGGTCAGGGTTGGATCGTTGATATGAGAATATTTCCATTTATATATGTTTGTGGAATCCTCTTATGAGGTTACCTACTTCCTAATATCCATTATTACGAGTATCAACTAGCTGAACCGCGCAACTTCGTCTTCGTCACATATTTCATTAATGCTTCGCCTCTGTTGGTCGTAGCGTGATGTTATACATTCAGTCAAAAAAGTATCGGGAATGGATGATTTGTTTATGGTTCCAAATTCAAATTTTTGTTTTTTTTGTAGTTGTTAGATTGGCACAACTGTTTTCCATTTTGGCGCGGAGTTTGAGTTGCATCTGTTATTTATATTAAATACAGTGCTGGTTTTAGTAATATCAGATATAGTGTGTATTGCGAATTTCATAATGGACAAAAATATCGAACAAAGAGTTTGTCTTAAATTTTGCATCGCCAATGGAATTTCGTATTCGGAGTCACTGAAAATGTTACAGAAGGCTTACGGTGAATCGACTTTATCAAAAACTCATGCTTATGAGTGGTTCAAAGCGTTCAAAAGCGGTCGAGATGTGATGGAAGATTTGCCTCGCTCTGGTAGGCCGTCAACGTCTGCAACTGAAGTTAACATCGCAAAAGTGAAGGAAATAGTGACTGAAAATCCCCATTCAACTCTGAGAGAGATAGCCGCCGAACTTTCTGTATCTCACGAGTCGATCCGTACCATTTTAACTAATCATTTGGGTATGAAACATGTTGCTGCTCGGCTAGTCCCAAAAGATCTGAATTTTCTCCAAAAACTCAATCGCATGAAAGTCGCTGAGGACATGCTAGAACGAGTCAGTTCGGACCCAACATTCATGAAACGCATTGTTACTGGTGACGAGACGTGGGTTTACGAGTTTGACATGCAAACTAGTCAACAAGCTTCGGAGTGGCGCCTTCCAACTGAACCGAAACCGAAAAAACCACACCAAAGTCGATCAAAAGTCAAAGTCATGTTGACTGTTTTCTTTGACTACCGCGGTGTTGTGCACTCTGAATTCTTACCGGAAGGTCTAATGGTAAATAAAGAATATTATTTGAGCGTTATGCGGCGTTTAAGAGAGCAAATTCGACGAAAAAGGCCAGATTTGTGGAAAGAAAATTCTTGGATTTTGCACCACGACAATGCGCCTTCGCACAAGGCTATCATTGTGAACGAATTTTTAACCAAACACTCAACAAATACCATCCAGCAACCACCATATTCACCAGATATGGCTCCTGCTGACTTTTTTCTTTTTCCTAAACTCAAATTACCACTTCGTGGCACCCGTTTTCAATCGATGGAAGACATAAAGGAGAATTCGCGGCGAGAACTGAACTCAATTCCGGTAGCAGCGTTTAAAAAATGTTTTGATGAATGGATTATTCGTTGGCGCAAGTGTATCGTTTCTAAAGGAGCATACTTTGAAGGTGATAAAATAAATTTGGATGAATAACAGACATTTTGTGTATTATTGATCTTTTCCCGGTACTTTCTTGACAGAGTAGTATAGCCTTTAGCCTTCCTCGATAAATGGGCTATCCAATACTAACATAATTTTCACTTCAAATCAGTAGTTCTTGAAATTTATAGCGCGTCCAACCAAACAAACAAGTTCTTTAGCTTTATAATATTTTTAGACTTGATAAATTTATGGATGTTTGTTATTCTAAGCAAATCTTTAGAACGGATTTTAATAACCAACCTAGGAGTCTTTAAGTCAAGAGTGAATAGGTTACTTCGAGGCAAGCGTGCTCCATCTTTAACCGCATCATCTCTTACCATCAGGTGAGAAAGTGGTAAAACGCGTGCCTATCAATAGAAAAAAAAATTGCACACAAAACCTATTTGTTCTTTTTTTCCTGGATTGTTATATCGAATACTTTTACACCAAGAGTACGTTTCCTCGATATCTAACTTTCTATCGTGTGACGCCTCTGGTAGAAGCAAATATTCTTTGAAAGATATTAATATCAGCATTAATGTTAGCATGGCTACCAGGAATCCAATTGTTGTTGCAATGTCGTCAAAAACTTGTAATTTTTTTCTTATTTAAATGCAACATAGTACAATTTTGTAACTGTGACCATCATGTTTTTTTTTTGAAGTATAGGAAATCATCAAATGACTCCTTCCACTCAGGGCGGAGCGGAAAGGAGTGTCAGACTGTTACTGACTAATACCCATCCGTGCTCCTCATAATGCCCTTTGTGTTCCAGGACCGCGGTGACTCTCTCGAAATTTGCGATCCTGACATTATCATAGTGACATTTTCCTACGTACAAAATGAAACTTAGTATAATATTTTATACCTTATCAAATTATAAACCAATTTAAATAAAAAAATAATAATATCCAGACTCTATAATCTAATTTCAAACGTTATAGAATATCAAAATTAGCTCTAAATTGCCTTGTCCTAATTAATACTCTCCAGCTTTTTACCTATATCAAATTATTTTGATCAAAATATTTATTAAAAAATATATTCCTTCCTTCCATATTTTGATATTTAAATTAGATTTGGTTGAACGTAGAACTTAGCAGTCCTACCTACCTACATAATATCACCTATGCAACTGGGAAACTCCAACTGGTGCAGTTTTGCTAAAATTTGCGCACAGTTATAACTTACGAATTACCTAAATGAGATCCAGTTCTGCTATACTTGCCTTTGAAGAGGAAATCTAAACGGTTCATAGGAACACTTGTGAAAGGGGTTTTCCTGTAATTTCAGAAGTCAGCTGTGTTTAACAGCGCTTAAAAGTGAAATTTTATTAAAATTTCTGGGAAGTTAGATGGAATTTGACACCTTTTCAGGACAAAATGAGGTAGTACTTCAAAGTCAAAACTTTGCTGCTTGAATCATTGGACTTTTACCAAATTTCAAAACTTATAAAAGAAAAAAAAAACCACACGAACGTACTGAATTTTTGAGATTCCTTTTATATCGATGAAAAAACCACTTTTTAAAGAAATCGAGTTCAAGTTATGCAGTAGAACAATTTCTTTCAACATTGGTGTGGCATAGTTTGCAAGCTTTGCAAGCTTTTTATAATCCTAACCAATGCGAAAGTTTTTTTGTTAGTTCTTCACGCCGTATCAGCTTATATTAGATTTAAATGAAACTATGCAGACGGGTAAAACATACCTACCCTGGATTAAGACTAATTTTATTATCCCTTGGGATAATTTTTTGAATTTCAATCGTGCGAATTGCTGACACAAGCTAGTAGGGATGAAATAAAAGTTTTATGACGAAATAAAATTAATGACTCTATATTCACTATAATTCACGCTTAACGACAAGCCTGGCTCAAAAGACCAATATCCCAACACTACGACAGCGTCCCAACAAAAAAGACACAACCTTAGACGCTACAATTTTGACATACCAATAAACGGACCATGATGGATGATGCTGAACCCAATCAATACCTAGATTCCATCACTCCTTTCTGTACTAATTTGACGTCTGGCTGACAATGACGAATGGTGTACGACTTTTTGGATTTTCCGACATTTTCTTTTCGTTTTAAGGTGGATTCGTGTTTTGAATGAAGGATTATGATATCACTGTAAATCCAAATCTTCAAGGGTCTAAGCAGGAATCAGACTGATCAAATTTCAGGAATTATCGACTTAAGTTGCAGGTTAAGCTGCTTTTAAAATGATTAAATTCAATGAGTCAGTTACTATTTATATCATGGGAAGAACGTTTTTACTTAACATTCAACTAAGTATTAAATACTCTTAAACCACTATTTTTTGAAAAACAGAATCTCATGTTAAATAATACTTTAATTTACGTTCTAGTTAAATAAACGACACTTTCTACCTTTGTCAGATTTTCTGGAAATAAGTCTGCCACGGTGTAGCCAAGAGGTAGCCCTTTGCCATGACTGACTTATTTTGCCTTCCACCTCATACAAGCCCACACTTCCTCTTTTCAGTTTTATGCATAATATATCTAGATCTAAAATCACCAAACACACTAAAATCCGGCTTGTGCGAGCGTTAGTGTTCCCGATTTTCATCTACACTGCACAGACGTCGACCCTGCGAGAGTGAGAAGAAGAGTATAGATGGTCTGGAGATGTGGTGTTGTAGAAGGATGCTTGGAGTAATGTGAACAGAGTTCCGTATCAACCAATCCGCACTCCAAGAACTCGGCATTAAACAGCGTCTATCGTTATTGTGCAATCTCGTATATTCACCTTCTACGGACACGTATCGCGTCGTAACGAGTCATCTATAATAGTGGTGTGGGTGTAGTTTATCTATAATATGTATGTATTTAGAAATATATAAGTATGTTTATCAGTTGTCTAGTACCCATAACACAAGCTCTGCTTAGCTTGGGACTAGATGGCGTTGTGTGATAGTTGTGTGGAATATTATTATTATTTATTATTATTATCGATTGAGCGCCTGGTGGTACAGGGACGAGTTGAGGGTGTGCGGGCCAGAGGCAGGTCACCCATGAGGTGGACGGACCAGATAAAATCGGCACTGGCTGGACCTCTCCATGAATGTTCCAGAAAGGCAGCGATGCGCGACGTATGGCGAATGATTGTGAAGCGAGCCATTGGAGATACGACCGCGACTACTCTGTCAAAAGTGTAACGCAAGAGAAGAAAATAAAAAATCTAGATCATCCCGCTATACCCATCATAACCCGCGACCCCATCTTACTTTTTCAACGCGCCAGTTCGTGCCTTGCCTAGTCCCACATATCCTGGGCAGCGTTTTGAGCCACATCAGTTAAATCAGATTTAAATAGCATTACGTTGTTAGTGTTTCAAACTTAATATGGACCACTCCAAAGTTTACATTCCTGCTTGTCCCAAATTAATCACATCGTCAACACAACACATAATAATCATTCACGTTACCTGATCGTCCCGAACACAATCGCTATCTAATCACAGTTTATGACTACACAAACATGGATGCCATAAAATCACTATTAATTACATTTAGGGTTGTCACAGCAAAATGGGTCTTACGCACACATTATGTTGACTGTCTGTTTATAATGGTAAACTTATTTTGGTGATATATATTCATGTGTTGAGATAATTTCTCAACCGATCAATATAATTGAAAAGAATTTCTTACGTATGTTTGGAACCATAAAAGTGAAATCTTTTTGGTATCCAATCAAGCAAATTCATCTTCATAATATGAAAGTACTTGAGCTGTTTAAATATTGTACTCGTTTCCTCCTATGCTTGTTCTTCAATGGTCTTGCCCGTCCTAGGAAGCTTTAACTTGATACTTGTTCTTGGTTAAAACTCCAATAAAGTTGGCTTTTTTCAGAAGTAAAAGCATCATCTTTTACCACCCGACTTTGCTACTGGCAAGTGCTAACAATAATAAGCTCACCAAACTTCAAAACCATGTAAACGAAAGCATCAACATGGCTCACTAAAACGAATACTTATTCCAAATTTACTCGGCCGCAAACGAAAACACACTACGTTTATTTATCCCACTTTGCTCGCTTAATTTCGAACGTTCACTGTTTATTTGTCAAAGCGTCGCGCTAATGTTTCCGTCACATGGATCGATATATGATTAGCCGTATCCTGTTATTTAAGGTCTGTGGCCTTCCTCGATTGTTGCGATGTAATTACATGCTGATATAGTTTGTAGTGTATCTGTTATATATAAATCTGGGTTTATTTTGTTGAAAGTAATTAATATAACAATTTGTAACAGCTTCACGGGTCCATCGTCGGTGGATGGTTGAGCATGTGCATCCATTACATACTGAAACTCCTCCGTACCTCTGAAAGTACATTAAGCCATTGATCCCGTTTGTCATTTGAAGATCTTTGATATACGAATACTTGAGAAAATCTTTGTTCACGCCTAAATCGCAGAACTGATTTTGAGTAATTTTTATACATCGATGGATGGGACCCAAGAGACTGTTATAGACTACTTTTCTTAGCGAAAATCTGGATGAAGCCGCGAGCAAAAGCTAGTATCATATAATAACAATACCATTCCAAAATGATCTTCGCCGTTAAGCTGAAACTCATCTAATTTGCAGCAAATTGTATCATTTCATCGTGTGACGTCATAACGGCGCTTATGGTGTGTTGTCATTTGGAACTCAATGATAATAACATCACATAAGCCTCTCAATTTAGGCTGAGCAGCTGTCGTACATGGAGATTCAATTATAATGTTGATACAGATATTATGAGTCTTTAGTAATGAAAATATTGTCATCAGGCTGACAACCACTTTAAAAAAGAGTTATGCATGATTGGCGGGTCATCATCATCATATCAGCCGAAAGACGTCCACTGCTGGACATAAGCCTCCTCCAAGTGTCGGCATAACGACCGGTCCTGTGCATCTCGCATTCATCGGCTACCCGCGACCTTCACCAGGTCATCGGTTCACGTTGTAGGAGGCCTTCCAACGTTGCGTATTCCGGTATACGGTTGCGATTCCAGAATTTTTCGGCCCCATTCACCGTCTGTTCTGCGAGCAATGTGCCCTGCCTACTGCCACTTTAGTTTGGCGATCCTTCGGGCTATGTCAGTCTCCTTCTTAACCTTGGTTCTCTTGTGGATACTTTGGCTTTTTTTGTTGGAAGGGAAATCATCAAACTACTCCTTCCGCTCTGGGCGCAGCGGAAGGTAGGGTCAGACTCTTGCTGACTAAAACCCATCCGTGTTCCTCTTTATACCGTTTGCGTTCCAGGGCCGCGGTGACTTTTTTGAACAAATTCCACAAACCTGGCGGTCGACGCCTTATCTAGTGTTTATTTTATATTTTTTAAATTAAAATTATGTATTAGGTATTTAGTGTGTAAAATTTGGTTTGATAATACTTTCTTAGGTTTATTGTTTTGTATTCGTATTTAATGAATGAACACTATTATATATTACTAGCTGATCCAGAAATAGTTAAATATACAAAAAAAATCATAACGATCGGTCAAGCCGTTACGAAGGAGTATGATAGCAAACACTGTTTTTTTTTTTAAGGATGGAACATCATCCAATGGCTCCTCCCGCTTTGGGTGAAGCAGAAGGAAGTGTCAGACTCTTACTGACTAAAACCTATCCGTGTTCCTCCTAGTGCCCTTTGCATTCCAGGGTACGGTGCCTCTTTCGAACGAATTCCGCAGCCCCAGCAGGCACTGGCCCTAGCGGGCCCCATCTTTCTTTCTGACAGCCGACTGCGACTCCCGACGCCCGGGGCGTCTTCTTCTGTTGAGCGTGAGGTTTCCTTCTCTCACACACGTTCGACCTCCTCCTTTGCTAGCATTACTGCTTCGCAGAAGGAGGTGACCGCTTCCCATGTCTCCTCACTCCGGACCATGGCTTGAACCAGAGCCGGACGCGAGAGATCGCCGCCGCGACAAACACTGTAACACGAGATTTTTATATATTAGAAGAAGATTAATGGCAAGAACTTTATACATAGAAATAAACGTAAGGACATTTCCCATCAAAGCCACATGAAGCTAGTCCGCTATCAACTAATTCAATAGCAGAATGTCTACAAGAACTATTTAATAGACTCGAGACAGACTTGGCCGTCGAGTTTTTCCGAATGGGATACTACATCCGGCTTCCGGGCTCCACTCGTACCGGAAGTTTGTCCGGGCCAGGGGAGACGGGGAGTGGGGATTTCCGGTGACGTCACACTGCCCTTGGCTGCGGCAAAGCCTTCGATTTTATTATATTCGGTGTTAAGTTTCTTTGTTAATGGATTGTGTTTGATTAATTGTTGGGGGTTGTTGCTATTTTGATGTTGTTATTCAAAATTGCGGGTCTAAAAAGGCCACTTTTTATCATATTAGGATTATAATATATTAATTATACAACAATCTGACAATTATCATTTTCATCTTTATCACTAAAGCATTAGGTTCAAGGTTGATTGGGAAAATTTGACAGTTTTGGGTAGCTTGATGTGCTGGCTGTTTCTACAGAAATGGCCTTTTTAGACCCGTTGGTCACTTTAGGAAAACTTGATGTTAATTTTTTCTGATTAACCAAGCTTAACCTTTTTGCTATTTGGTTTAAATTGGGTCCCAGTACTGACAACGCGGTTAATCAAGATGAAGGTGGAGAGATTAACTTTACTCTAAACGGAAGGAATGGCCCGCAGTGGCAGCAGACGTGTGTGAAAAAGAAAGAAGGCGGCCTTCTATCATAGACTAGTTGACCCGCGCAACTTTGTCTGCGTCACAATTTTCATTCCTGCTCCGCTCCTATTAGTCTTAGCGTGATGATATATAGCCTATAGCCTACCTCAATAAATGGGCTATCTAACACTGAAAGAATTTTTCAAATCGAACCAGTAGTTCCTGATATTAGCGCGGTCAAGTAAACAAACAAACTCAGCTTTATATATTAGTATAGATATAGATGTGCGAGGATGTGTATGGTAAGAACCAAAAGAATCGGTGCGCTGAACGATGCTAGGTAAATTAAGCGATTCTTAACAAACACATCCTGTGCTACGCATTTTAGCGCGTATCTGGTAAGGTACGCGAAGAAGCAGGATATTTTGAAGATAAGACTAATTTTCAAAACAAGAAAAGTTAATTTTGTTTCATCAATTAATTCTTCATCAGGCTAATTAAAAAGCAACAAATTGTCTACCATTTCCTATAAACATCATCAAAACGTAATGTAAACAGACCCTGATCTACTCTCGAACTCAACAGTCATTAAAAACAAAACTACTAGAGCAAGTTGCGTCTCAACTTAGCGAAATCCTCGTTGGACGCTCTCAGAAGTTCACTGTAGTAATTGGAAACGTATTGGTTGGAAGCAGCCGGGCACAGAGTAGAGCGGTGCAGAAAGTCAACTTCTCACAAGGAGCGAAAACATGTGCACGCGCTCTGAAGTGTACGTAAGTACATATCGATCTCAATTGCCTCTGCGTCTGTGCTTTGTCTTTTTTTCGAGGGGAAATCGCAGAAGGGAGTGTCAAACTCTTACTGACTTTAATGCACCCGTGTTTCTTCAAATGGTCTTTACGTTTGAGGGCCCCGGTTTCTCTTTCAAATGATTCCGTAACTCTGGCAGGCACTGGCTCTAGCGGGCCATATCCCTTATGCTGACATCTTTTTGAGGCGCTCGTGAAATACGGGGTGCCATCGACCGGGGCCTGATCCTTATCGGACTTTATCGCAGGCCAACGCTGTCGGTAGCCTGGATGACGACGTCGTAACGCCTCTCTAGCCGCTCCTCAAAGAGTAGACTTATTGCCCCGATTGTGGCGTGCCCAATAGTATGGCCCTGGGTATGAAACAGTTACACGACAACACGAAATGAGTTGCAATTGTTGAATTTTATCAAAGCTTAAAATTACGCGGCTCATTTTGCGCGGCTGAAAGTGCGTGAGTTCAGTTTGTCAAACAAATGACAGTCGGAATTGCGCTCGAACGTGCTACGTCAGAATTGTTTATATGCGTTTGTTGTATAGACATCAGGTTTTCTGAATCTATCTACTCCTTGTCCATGTCCCGCATTTTGTACGTCTGGGAATCAATAAATCTCGTATTCAGTTCACCTATGTAAGTTTGGCCGCGTGTCAGTTGCTCTGTAATTGCGTGTTGTCTTCCTACAACTTTGTTATTAGTCCGATCGGGTTCCGTGGAACTATCGGGTAGTATCTATACTTATTCGCCAATTTGCCAGATGTCCTTAGGGATGCATAATTAATGAAGCTTAGCAGTCGTATATTTATAAATTAGTTGCCAAATCATAGCACTAACTTTGAATTTGATTATTGAAATTGCGTTATTGTATATTTGAAAACTTTTAAAACTTTCACAATGCTTTTTTCGGTAAGGTGCATCTATCTATTACGTGTGAAAAATATGTGTTTGCACATTTTAAAGCTATTAGTAATAGATCTGAGAGGCAAATCTCGTACTTATCGCAATGGCATACTGTCAATAACAGCTGTAAAGTTTTTAAAATATTAATAAGCTTTTGCAATTGATTATTATAATTATCGCTGAGATGTTATTGAAAATCGAATTTTAACGCAGAGCTTCTGACATTATTAAATCTACCTTTTTATTATAGGTAACAAAAAAACGACTTTTCTAATTAATATTTTTTTTTATCATTCTTGTGTAAAATCTGTTCAACAAAACGAAAACCTAGGTAGGTTTTGGTGGTTTTCGTTTCAGAACGCACAAGTTCAATATTTGAAAATTTTGCAGTGAATTTGCAAAAGAGCACACGAGAGCTAACCGACAGAAACTTGTCGTAACTTGTTCGAGGCTTTCATTCAACTCGTTACCTGGGATACTATACGTTTCTGGGACACATGAGGAGCGAGATTTACTGGGAAGTTAGGTCAAGTTGTGTGTTGTCATGGGTAGATAGATTTTGTTAGTTTACGGACTGTGGAGGCGTGGTAGGCAGCCGTTTCACGTAAAATACTGGTATTCAGCTGAATCGGTTTGACTGGGAGCCGACCCCAATATTGTTGGGAAAAGGCTAGGCAGATGAAATGAGAAGGTTGTGACATAGTTTGTACTAACAAACCCATTAACTGGGTAATACGGCAGTTCTTGGCAAGATTGCTGTTAGATTTACTGCCTTTTGACATTCCGTAACGACTGCCAAAGTCGAAAAAAATCTACAAATGACAGCCGGGATCAACGGCTTAACGTGCTTTCCGAGGCACGGAGGAAACTCGGTATGTTAAGATGGTCACCCATCCACAGACCAACCTTGGCAAGCGTTGCTTAACCTTGAAGATCGAGCCGCGCGGCTAGTATTCTTTAGCCACGACCTCCTCAAATCAGTTACCACTTTCTCACTTGATTATATTGTATAATCTTCTGGGTACACAAACTTCTGTTTTTCTAGCATTTGTAGTTTCAAAAGGATGGAACTCTTTATTTAAAGAAATAATCAGCTTATTACTAACTAAGTTTAATAAGTTTAACTTAAACTTTAGTGGTTTTTGCAAATAAGGCAACAAAATCATTTCAATCACACCGGAACTTTTGAATGGATCTGGATAAAATTTGCCACAGAGATAAATTATATTCTGGAATAGCACACAGACTAGCAGTTTTTAATCTGCTATTAGCCATTAATCATGATAAATAGTACTTAGTTCACTAAAAACTTAGCAAAAAATTGGCTTTGCAAATCTACCATTTCAAAAAGTAAAAAACACATGACATGATTCAAGCAATCTAATATTTCAATTTAATTAGGTACAAAAATGGGTTAATCCAACCCACTTTACTTACTAACACGGCACAACATAGCACAAAGAACTTCCTCAACAAAGACTTGCTACTCCCCACGTCCCCATGGACCAACGAGGAGAGTATTTAACCAAAAAACCCAATGCTTTATTTAAGTCAGGTCCACATTCCAGCCCCAATCATAAGTGTTCCGAGGAACAAACTCCGTGCTCCTAATTAATCCAAGTGTGTCCCTCGCGACCGCAAATTGGTTCAGTAGCAAGCCCAAGTTTTTCCATTTGAAACTGTAAGTTGGTGGCCACGCTAATTTTCTTTTGATTGCCCTTCCTTTCTTGTGAGATGTTTTCTGAAGTTTTGATTAGTGAATCCTTTTAAGAGTGGATTGTTGGAGGTGTATTGTAATGGAGATCGATGAGTTTAGTAAGACACATGGTAATGCAATAATATGGAATTTCAAAAGTGAAAGTACTTTCAGCGAATGTTACTGGACTCTGGCCAAAGTAAAAGCTAACTCGTGGATGGTAGTGTCAACCAGCCGTTTCGAAATTGTAGCGGCATTAACGCCGCCACAAGAAAAAACCAACGGAGTCAATCTATATTGCAACATACATAATCGCAACCAAAAAGAACCATCTATCCAACTAGCAATAAACTACTCATATCAACTATCGGGGAGTTGCCTACACCAGACACAACAACGGTCGGGTTGGAGGATCCTTCCTTTTCCATGGAGATGTGCGGAACTTTACACTCTGTACCGCATATCGTCCAAAATACCATTGTTAATTTAAAGAATAAGTTTTAACACTCTACTTCTTAATTTTTTTTTTTTTTAAATATCAATGTTTATACAAAAACACATAGTTTATAAGATTTTTAATTTTAGAAGTGGAAGGAGAGTAAGTTGTCTTGAGAGACTTGCCTATCTTTTTACTTTCAAGACCACATAATTATCTATAATTTAGAATTTTCTATCTACGTTTGATGTCTTCTTCAATTGAATCACAAATGAAATTACAAAAAAAAACTTAATATTTGAAACACTTTATAATTATACCACCCGACCTTGTAATTTTAAGATCAATTAAAACGAAAGGTCAGACAAAAACACTATTTAACTTCAAAGACGTATACGAAAAAAAACCTTAACTTAAAAGCCTCTTTTAAAATATCCCCCGAGGCTACAAAGTTCTCATCTCGGCAAGCTATCAGGTGTGAATCGCGTCTCATATTATCATAACTGCTACATGTAATGCTGGGCAATTTGTGCTCAAGTGCGCCTGCGCTGGCTATAAATATTCTAAGGAGCGTAAACTGTGCGTAAATGTGATGATCAGGGACTGGGGAACAGGGAATACTTGTTTTCGTTTTATTAGAGAGTACTTTTGTTGCGATAACATTTTTATGATGTAGCAACCCAACTAATATAAGGACCTTTTTTAATTTGAAAGTCTATTATTTTTTTTTTTAAATGGGCGGGTCACGTGGCGCTCCTCGCAGATCACAGGTGGACCAAAACAGTAACCACATGGAGAGGCCCATCAAGCAAGCGCTACAGAGGCAGACCGTGCACTCGATGGGACGATCATATCAAGAAAATCACGGGTCCACATTGGATCCAAATAGCTCAGGATAGAGAAAGATGGCAAGCCTTGGAGGAGGCCTTCACCGGAGAGGATTCCTGATACATAATTATACAAATGTAATAACAGTAATAATAAGAGAATAAGTTGTTATGTACAGTTTATACTAAAATTGAAAAAAAAAGTTAAAATGCTATAAAAATTAATGGAGAAATGTTTCAGGAAATAAATAAGGCTTAAATAAATAAATAATAAATAGTTTTTTTTATCAAGATTTTATTTATCATTGGAACTATTAGAAAGCGAGGTATACACGGAAAAGGAGTAACCTAACGGAACCTTATTACTAAGATCCGCTCCACTGTCGTTCGTCCATCCGTCTGACCGTCCATCTGTCTGTCCGTCCGTCTGTCTGTCAGCAGGTTGTATCTCAAGAACCTTAACAGGTAGACAGTTGCTGCTATAACAACAAATTCTTTAAAATTGAATACTTTAAGATGCGGATACGAGATTATATGAGACAACTTTAAGAATGCCTAAATAAAGGTTTATTCTTGTTCATTTCGAGAGCGGCCCTCTTTAACTAATTTACATTCAGTCAAAAAAGTATCGGGAATGGATGATTTGTTTATGGTTCCAAATTCAAATTTTTGTTTTTTTGTAGTTGTTAGATTGGCACAACTGTTTTCCATTTTGGCGCGGAGTTTGAGTTGCATCTGTTATTTATATTAAATACAGTGCTGGTTTTAGTAATATCATATATAGTGTGTATTGCGAATTTTATAATGGACAAAAATATCGAACAAAGAGTTTGTCTTGAATTTTGCATCGCCAATGGAATTTCGTGTTCGGAGTCACTGAAAATGTTACAGAAGGCTTACGGTGAATCGACTTTATCAAAAACTCGTGCTTATGAGTGGTTCAAAGCGTTCAAAAGCGGTCGAGATGTGATGGAAGATTTGCCTCGCTCTGGTAGGCCGTCAACGTCTGCAACTGAAGTTAACATCGCAAAAGTGAAGGAAATTGTGACTGAAAATCCCCATTCAACTCTGAGAGAGATAGCCGCCGAACTTTCTGTATCTCACGAGTCGATCCGTACCATTTTAACTAATCATTTGGGTATGAAACATGTTGCTGCTCGGCTAGTCCCAAAAGATCTGAATTTTCTCCAAAAACTCAATCGCATGAAAGTCGCTGAGGACATGCTAGAACGAGTCAGTTCGGACCCAACATTCATGAAACGCATTGTTACTGGTGACGAGACGTGGGTTTACGAGTTTGACATGCAAACTAGTCAACAAGCTTCGGAGTGGCGCCTTCCAACTGAACCGAAACCGAAAAAACCACGCCAAAGTCGATCAAAAGTCAAAGTAATGTTGACTGTTTTCTTTGACTATCGCGGTGTTGTGCACTCTGAATTCTTACCGGAAGGTCTAACGGTAAATAAAGAATATTATTTGAGCGTTATGCGGCGTTTAAGAGAGCAAATTCGACGAAAAAGGCCAGATTTGTGGAAAGAAAATTCTTGGATTTTGCACCACGACAATGCGCCTTCGCACAAGGCTATTATTGTGAACGAATTTTTAACCAAACACTCAACAAATACCATCCAGCAACCACCATATTCACCAGATATGGCTCCTGCTGACTTTTTTCTTTTTCCTAAACTCAAATTACCACTTCGTGGCACCCGTTTTCAATCGATAGAAGACATAAAGGAGAATTCGCGGCGAGAACTGAACTCAATTCCGGAAGCAGCGTTTAAAAAATGTTTTGATGAATGGATTATTCGTTGGCGCAAGTGTATCGTTTCTAAAGGAGCATACTTTGAAGGTGATAAAATAAATTTGGATGAATAACAGATATTTTGTGTATTATTGATCTTTTCCCGGTACTTTCTTGACAGAGTAGTATATTGCATGATTTTTTTATATCTGTCAGTGAATTAATGTTTTTCGTAGATTTTTAAAAAATGAATAAGTCACTAAATTATTCTTATCTGTTCCTGAACAGCTGTATTGTAAATCACTTAGGGATAATTTTCCTTAGTAATTAAAGACCTCAGGTGGAAAGTTTTCAGTACTTTTCCCATAGTGATAATGACCAATTTATCGCCCAATATAGAACGTGTTAATAACGACGATATTAATCGTAATTGTTCATAATTACCGCAGTGTATGGAAGAAAGCCATATGCAGAGGTATTAACCGACCTGTCCCGATAAAGGTACTACATACATATTATAATACTTATTATACTTTCCATATCTTTTGACTACCATACAGTGTCAATGGCGTTATGAAAAAGGGATAGTGCTACCTCTTGTAAAGCTGCGTCTCTCTCTCATAATTGAATCATAATGGCACTGGCATGACAAATCCCCGATTTCGGAAACGAAAAATTGAAGTAATTGTAATAGTTTATTTGAAAACATACATTACAATCAATGTGAAGCCCTGACTCCGGAGCTAGATGTGTAATACCTGTATTTCAGGAGTCAGTGAAGTGAATTTGTCAAACTCGAATAAAGCCTGCAAACCTGTAAAATTATGGCATGCAAGTACAGTTTGACGTTATTAACTTCAAATATAACTGCCTACGTGGTCGAGTGGTTTAGGTGTTTCCTTGTAACCCTGTGGTCGTGGGTTCGATTCCCACGAAAAAGCATGCTTAGTAAACTGGTTTTCCAGTTTGGCTATGACACTGCAGGTTTTAATCCTACCGACTGTTTGAAAGATGATTCCGTGCTTTGCAAGACACGTATACTGGTATAAGTCCACGTATACCTATAAACCGGTGGTCCCGGCCGGCAAATGGCGGTGGTCAAATAAACCATGCCAGAGGCTCTTGAGGCGGTTTAGAAACTCTGACACTAGGGTCTGTAAAGTCGTTAGGCCTTACTGCCCACACGAGAAGAAGAACTCTTTTTTTTTTTTTTTTTTTAAGGATGGGAAATCATCAAATGACTCCTCCCGCTCTGGGTGAAGCAAGAGGGAGTGTCAGACTCTTACTGACTAAAACCCATCCATGTTCCTCCTGGTGCCCTTTGCGTTCCAAGGCTACGGCACCTCTTTCGAACAGATTCCGCAGCCCCAGCAGGCCCCGTCCTCCACGCTGACATCTCTTTGAGGTGCGCCGGGATCGCAGCGCGCCGCCGACCCGGGCCTAGTTCTGATCAGACGGCGAGCCACCCACTGCTCGCCGTCCGCAGGCCCGCGCCTACGGCGGCCGGGAATCGTCCTGCGACTCCCGACGCCTGGGGCGTCTTCTTCTGTTGCGGCGACTGGGACGTGAGGTTTCCCTCTCTCTCACACGTTCGGCCTCCTCCTTTGCTAGCATTACTGCTTCGCAGAAGGAGGTGATCGCTTCCCATGCCTCCTCACTCCGGACCAAAGATTGAACCAAGGCCGGTCGCGAGAGGTCGCCGCCGCCGATCGAGAAGAAGAACTCTAAAGATTAAATTTAGAAACAGGCCATAATGGCCTGAATGGCAACTTTACCAATTTTCAAGCAACGTATGCGAACGTTGCTTGGCGTTTTGACAGATTTCGACTAAGATGTGCATTATGCATTGGCTCAATCGGTTATTGGTTACTGTATTGGGGTTCAGGGAGAAAACGTACCTCTTACGCCTGGAAAGAGCGCAACGGTCCTTGCTAAAAACAATGACATTCAAACTATACAGATTTCCCACGAAGACATTGTACGAGTTGTCACAGTAAGACAACTTTTTATTTTTCAGGTAATTACCATACGACCCAGGTAAAATTTGAAATAAGCGAACAACTCCAAACTCCAAATAAGCGAACAACTCCAAATCTGCTAAATGTCGCTCGGCAAGACGCCAAAACGCTTTTCTTTCTGTATATTTATACAACAAAATTAATAGAATTTTAAATATATATCCACTATCACTACACGAATGCAAACCTAAAGTAAAGAACTGGCTCTTTTCTCTTGGTTATGAGGATGTTGAGAAAATAATAAATAATTAATCTCATTTTACAAATGAACATATTCATAGAACATATATACACCTACTCATACACAGACAAGAATAGGTACACACTCGAACGCACACGTACACAACTCCGACATACACACACAGACATACATATACACACACAGCACGATAAAATAGAAATTATAATAAAAATTAAATGTAATTTAGGTAATTATAATTGTATGAATTCTTTCCAATGATATATATATTTTTGTTCCAGTCATGTTTCAATTCTTTTTTTTTTGTACTTCTTTTGAAATTGTATTTCTCGCATGTAGGTTTGTCTATTTATGTGTTAACATTAGTATCTAAGCCAAATAAAGCGGGAGAGGACGCTGGCTCCTGACATACAGGTACACCTAGCTAGTTTAGGAGTCGAGGCTTCAAACAAGTTTTTTGTAACCTATTATGTCAATAAAGAAATATTATTATTAGAATAGAATAAAATACTCTTTATTACGTAGACCATATAAGGTACAGAAAAGATAGATGAAGAAAACATTACATAGGGTGACACAAAGGTATTATTATTATACACATAGCTGTGAAAAACGCCTTAATTTTAATAAGTTTTTGATAGATTACGACTGACATGCGATTGCGTTGTTTAAATTAATATTAAAGTGCGAATAAAGACCTTCCTATCAATTAATCAGTCTCATAATACTAAAGTTGATATTCCTACAAGCTATGCAACACTTAAAGACATTGCAGGCCGTTATTATTTCAACAAGATTGCCCTCCACTTAGGGAATATGATCCTGCAATGATTGGCTTGAGGCGATGCAACGATAGCTGCTATTAAATATACTATCGGTGAGTTTGAACGAAACGTTGGCAAAGTGTGAAATTGCAATAAGGGTAAGAATATGATGAGGTTCGTTTAGTTTATTTTGTATGTTTTATTTTGTTTAATGTTAATAAGTCGCTAGTACATTTCCATAATAACAAGTATAGCTTTTCGCTCTAGAATTGTCATTTAGAAGAGCCTGGGAGTAGTTGAGTTGGGATTCTGTTTTCCGCTCTTAGTCTCAGTTGTCGCACGCTTAGAAGCACTAAAGCTTTCTTTGAGCTTCACAGGTTTGGCGGGGCAAACTCAACGTTCCGAGAATTGGTTCACCTTGCTACCCGACACGGGCTTGTATTCCAGGATGACGTGGGTGGTTCCTCCTCTTTCTCGGCATCAAAAAAACCCCGAGGGCTTTGAGTATCCTACTTATTAGTTGTTGTCTCTGACTGGCTCTAGAGATATGACATTCTGACAGCGGTAGCGTGGCAAAGCCATTTGTCAAAATGTCAAAAATGTGTGAGTTTGTGTGTGGCATTTTGACAGTCGCATTCGCTGATAAAATAGCACTTTGACTAAACTTTCTGTATGACCCTTTTAGTCACTATAATTCATACATCGTTTTTTTTTTTTTTTAAATCGTTGCTCTACACTAAGAATTTCTCCTGTGTCGTGGGTGCGTTCAGAAACATATAAACTCACATACACAAACAGCCAGACCCGGAACAACTATCTGTAGGCCATACAAATATTTGTTCCGTGCGGGAATCAAAACCCGCGACACGCAGCACAGCAGCCGATCGCTCAACCACTGCGCCAACCGAAATATCCCTTTAATTTAAAAAATAGTCCTGAAAGATTTACCAAAAATAAATACAGAATTTGAAACACTTAGTATTCCAAATGTTCTTAATGAAATGAATGAATTCATTTTAACTTTTACAATGACGAAATTTCCCATTTATCCCAAAACCTTAAGACTTGTGACCGCAGAGTAGCTGAAAAATCTCTAGTATAATTATAATTTAAATTGAACAATCTTATTTCCAGGTAATCAACCCAAAACAAACCAACAACAAGAGTACACTAAAACCTTACATTACATAACCAAAATAACCCTCACAACACCGCAACAAAATAATGCTAGGGCCACCATTAAACCACGCAGGCAGTCACCAATAATCTGACCTAATAATCTTAACAACTCCTTGAAAATACCTCTATGGCAAGCAAAGTGTGGGCTTAAACCATAGCGCGTACAAAATAACAGTTATTATGCAAATTGGCCGGTCGATTGAGACACAATGGCTGCCATGGTGGTCGATGGTAGCTGAAATATTGCGTTGGCTATTGTTGGTATTGTCCTGTGACTTTGCTTGGGGTTAGAGTGAATAGAAATACCTCTAGACAAGATTGACCGTTTTTTTGCTGCAATCGGCGAAAGATTTAAAAGCACAGTTTTACTGTTAAATAGGTTTTATAATTTGGTAGGCTTGATGCGAACTACCGAACGTGTAACTACTGTTTACAAAATCAAAGGCGAAATACATGACGTTAAAGCCAGGTATTTTAAATTATAGTTCATGCTTGTATTCTTTAAAAGCATAAAAGGTGAAAAGACAAATTTTATTTTATAGTTAGTAAGGTCCAATTATTTTGTTTTACTGGTTTATGTACGGATCTCTGGTCTGAAATTAAAGATTTTATTTATTTAATACGTTAGGCATTGGTTTATATTAATAGGCATAGGTTCATGTTAAATACACTTGGATTTCACTAGTTTAATAGGGGGCGAGCCTGATAGCTTTCAATCAGGCATAAATGTAGACTCCGGGCTGCTACCGAAGAATTCCTAGCAAAACCCAATAACACTTTTGCCTGACCCGGAAATCGAACTTCAACCGCGGTGGTTGCACTGGTGACTAATACCATACCAACGAGGTTTTGTTTACAAAATTTTATAATACATACGTGTATTATAAAATTTTGAACAAACATACAATCCAATATAATTGTCTCCTAATATTGGTAACTTTATTTATTTACTGAATTTAATGTAACTATTGGAAAATTTACCTCTACAACTAGATGTACGGTTTACGTACATAATATTATCTCAATTTAAAATAATATGTACCTATTTGAAATATGAGTAACATTTACCTTCGTTTAAGCTTTCTCATGACTTTCAGGCAAGAATAACTAACGTTAGCAGGTATAAGCTTTTAGGATTATACATCTTTAATCACATGTCTCAAGGACAGACAAATAAGTGCCTCACTTTTATAGACGTAGACTTGGTAATATGTATCGATCGTCTAGTATCTACCGCTGGTTTTCAACGTAAAGTACCAGCGTCAGGCTACTCCTAGTTGTCTGGCATTTTTCCTGAACTGGACCTATTTGGCGCAGCCGCGGGGCACACAATGTAATTGTTTTAAAATTACGTTTCCTTTTGTACTTACACGCAAAACTGCACCCTTCACCACCTGAGTTCTTGAAACCTCAGGAACACCTGCCGCCTGGACGTGAACTGCAGTGGCCAATATGGAAAGCGCTCAATCATTTGCACACCAAAGTAGGCCGCTGCAAATACAACTTAGCAAAATGGGGTTTCATTGATCCGCTTGAAACTAAATGTGAGTGCGGTGCCCCCGTCCAAAATATGGCCCACTTGTTGGAGTCTCCCAAGTGCCCTTACATCTGCACCATTGAGGACTTGATGAACGTCACTATTGCCGCTGTGAACGTGGCCACCTACTGGGCACAAAATATTTAAAACCACCATCGACTCGAAAAGAAAAAGATAAACTAGTTAACTTTCTTTCTTACCGTTACGCTAGCATTTACTTTGGATATTATCATCCTAACTGTCCACTGCTGGACAAAAGCGTCCCAAGCATATCAACTCAACAGGTGTACGATCCACCTCGTAGGGATGCCTTCCCATGATGCTTCTTTCAGTACGAGATCGCATAGACTCATCACTAGGAGGTGTACTTCGACGACTTTTTTTGTTGGAAAGGAAATCAACAAATGACTCCTTCCGCTCTGGGCGCAGCGGAAGGGAGGGTCAGACTCTTGCTGACTAAAACCCATCCATATTCCTCCTCATGCCGTTTGCGTTCCAGGGCTGCGGTGACTCCTTCGAACAAATTCCGCAACCCTGGCGGACTGACTCATAATCCTCTCTCCAGACACTCGTCTGCTTTCCCTAAACTTACGCACCCTGTAACTCACCGAGATCATCTCTTTATATGAGTATCGCTCCAGACGGTGACAAATCGCCATTTTCTTGCCAAAACGTCGCAAGTATTTCGCGTCCTAGTAAAAGGGTGGTGAATTTCCATATTTTCTTAACTTTGAATAACTAATATGCGAAGTGAATTGATGTCAAACTATTTTTGTCACTAATTATAACAATAGGACATGTGATTTTGTGACACGGATTTTTCATAGATGAACCTGAAATGAAAAAAAAACCCGCAAATGCGAGTCGGAGTCGCACACGAAGGGTTCCGTACCCTTAACCTATTTTTTATTAAAGGCAATAGAAATAAATCATCTGTGAAAATTTCAACTCTCTACCTATTACGGTTCTTGAGATACAGCCCGCTGACAGACAGACGGACGGATGGACGGAGCGGAGGCTTAGTAATAGGGTTCCGTTGGTTACCCTTTGGGTACGGAACCCTCAAAATTGATTCTAACTGACTTAAAAAAGTCAGAAATCATGTCAACATTACACACTATTCCAGTCTATTTTGTACGTTAAATTATTAATAATGAACCTAAAACTAACCTATTAAATTCTGGTTTCCATGTTATTATTTTTTCATAATCAGCTTTGAACGTTTCCACTGCCGAGACGCAAGTATCTCTTTCAGAGAAGGAGACGGCTAAAATGTACGACAAGCGCACCATGCAACATAAATTCTGTTTTAGGGTTCCGAACCCGATGGGTAACCAACGGAACCCTATTACTAAGCCTCCGTAGTCCGTCCATCCGTGCGTTCGTCTGTCTGCCAGCGGGCTGTATCCCAAGAACTGTAATTTTCTACAGCCTAATAATAATAAAAAATTAAAGACGGCTCCCATCCAAGAAACGTATTTTTTTTTGGTTTATGGTACGGACCCCTGAGAAAGTCCGAATCGCACGTGGCCGTTTTTTTTTTTGGTTGACTGAATATTTCCACTTCTCCACTCAAACCAACATAAACACTAATACATTACCTCAAACGGTGCTAAATTCTCCTCGTTCCCTGCCTACTATCTGCAGGAGCGAGGCGCAATAATACCACTCCCATATATTCTGTATCATAGCAGTACAGAGATGAAATCCATAGCTCTGCTCAACTGTAACTCATTTCCAATCGGTAGTAAAAAGCGAGCCATGCTTGGAATATGAAATGTGTGGAAGCGTATGTTTGTGTAAACATTTCAGTGGTTTAGGCACTTGTCTCACCGCCGGCGAGGAAGCGAGTAGCTTTCGACCATTTGCTCGCTGAGGAAAGGGATCAAAAATATAGATCTCGTGTGAGTAAAAGAGACACATACATTCATAGTCGATAGTTGGCTGTTCCCACTGCCGGCGAGCGGCTATTATCTCAAGTTGATCGCAGCGACAAGAGCTATCAAAGATTGTACTCGCTCAGCAACACTCGCTCGGCGATGCTCGCTTGGCGGTCGGAACTCACCAAACAGTGGTAATTTCTACCTATAGTGCGGGCCGGAGCGAGTATTGCGGGTAAAAGCCCGTCGCACAAAAGCACTCGCTGCAAGCCGAGCTTCAAAACTATCGAAACTTTTCACTCGCTACTCGCTGATCGCCGGTGGTGACACAAAAATAAACTCGCAAAACTTGGTTTTGGTTTTACAATATTTACTCAAGATTCAGGATGCTTCTAGTTTGAGGGACAGAGTCTAAGTAATCATAAAAATCATATCAAGTAATTCTTGTAATAAAAACACTGATGTAACCTCTTCCTCCTCCTCGCGTCGTATTCCTCATTGCTGAGAGTCCTGAATGCTTCGATGAGTGGTCCATTTCCGCCGTACAAAGTCTCTCCACCAATGCCTGTCGTCATGGAGCGCATCATGCAGCTTGGTGTTGAGCGTTTAACAAATCTGATCGGGCTAAGTAATAGGGCTGCGACCTCTAGACCGTCTGCTTCTTGCCTGGTGTAACCTAGGCTAATATATTTAAAAAAAATATTATGTAGTTACTGAGTTGAAATAAGGTATCAACTGACGGATGGTTCAGAAACTAGTCCCTCGGGACTAATATTAGGACCATTCTTCAATAAATTAATTTCTTAACCTAACCTAACAGTCTACACATTCAATGTATTGAATTACACAGCGAAAAAACGAGACAAGATACTCCATTCCACGTTAACACAATCCAAGCAGCACCGCTCACTGGGGGTGCATAAAATAATACTCTTACAATGAAAAGAAAACTGTTCGGATAAATCGAAGGAAAGCAATGAATTTTTATGTACCCATTCGTAATACAAGAGATTTATAGTGGGTGTGCTTGCCCCGGTTCGTATCACCACTCGTGTTTGGTGTTTGTTTTTTGAATTATATTTTCAAAGGTATTTAGGCTTAACATTTTCCACTAAGTCTGTAAAACCCTTACCTAATCATTATCAAAATTCATTACATTTACCCATTGAAAGTGTCAATGTGGTTATGTTAATAAAAAGCTTGCGAACATACTGTATGCAATTATGAAACGCTTGAAAACAGTCCCTAGAGATACTTGCAAGAGGCTAAAAATGTCAAAGAAATAAAATATGTATGTGTAAACCATTAGAAGAACTACCATTGAATACAATGCTAAATTATTAAAGTATGACTGTACTATTTTCGTCACACCTGGGATAGTCAGTCCTCATGTTTGCTGAAAATATTTTGACCACAATATGAACTCTTTGTCATACACTCCATGCCAACAAGAGATAAAACATTTTTTTACATCCTGGAGTACAGGCAGTACACCGACATACCTCTAGATAAAACTAATGAAGCTCTCGACAAAAAAACAAAAGAAAAACAACCCCAAGACGACAATAAAGTTACCTGACATACAAATGTCTTATTTTGTCAAGACAAATCTCCCAAACAAACTCAACTAAGAACTAGTACTCCTGCTCCGAACAATAAAATAGGATACATTATTCAATTCTTTGTACCCCAATTTAGTAAAGAACAGTTCTATAGGGTCTCTAAAACGAACTTGAAGCAAAAAATGTTGTCCCTCTTGTATTGTTAAGAGCCAAACGTTTAATCTAATCCCATCTAAACTAAGAGGCCGAAGAAGGGCTTGTATTAGAACGGAAACTTACGGGCCGATATTGCGGACGTGCCTGAAGGGAAACATCGGTTTTTAGCATTTTCTTTTTAGAAAAAATGTTGTTCAATTTAATATTTTATATTAAACATTACTGTGCTGTGCTAGTACTTGAATCAAGCGCTCCAAAACAGGAAGACTTTTTACCCACGTCTATGCTGAGATCCATGATAACTGCTGAGCAAAATTTTTGACGCAATCTGTGCCGGACGGCGTCGCCCAGGCCGGCCCAGAAAGCTCTGGTGGGATGACCTAGACGTGCACCACGAGGTCTGGTCTGAGTTGGTCTTGAATGAAAACTTCAGGCTGAATATAGGAAATTTGCCTTTCTAATGGATCTCGCATTGATTGAAGCAGCAGTGTTAGATGATCCACCAAGGTGGATCCTGTTGAAAATCACAGGAATCTACTGGATTCCTGTGATTTTCAACAGCCTTCGCTTGTGAGCTCATGTTATTGGGAATTGTAAGCCTGTTAGAAGGATGCTTCCTGTAAGCGTATTTTAAGGCTGTGACCTTCGAAGGGTATTGTGTAGAGAAAAATATAAGTTGAAACGCTTACCGTTAAATTGTTAAAGATGTCATCTAACACTGCTGCTTCAGCAGTGTTAGATGATCCACCAAGGTGGATCCTGTTGAAAATCACAGGAATCTACTGGATTCAGGAATCTACCGGTTGATGTAGCGACACGTGGGGGAGGCTTATGTCCAGCAATAGGCGGCTTCCAGCTCCTGTCAGGGTTGCGGAACTCCTGTCAGGGTGGCGAAATTTGTTCGAAAGAGTCACCGCGGCCCTGGCACGCTAAGGGCATTCGGAGGAACAAGGATTCGTTTTAGTCAGTAAGAGTCTTTCACTCCAGTTATTTGATGATTTCCCATCCTCCTCTGTATACCCAAGTGGGTCCTTGTGGACCCAGCAAAATTTTTTTTTTCGCGTAAATCGATGTGGCATCGCATAAACATAAAAATTTTTGCTGGGTCCAAAAGGACCCACTTGGGTATAGAGAGGTAAAAAGGCATATGATACAAATTATGATGATGTTAAATTGATTTTCAAGTTCTTTAACACGTTTTTCCGAAAACAGGCCTGTTCAAATTATCCTTCCGTGTGACCCCAAAACAGATCCCCAGGTGAGTGTTAAGCGAATGAGGTTCCCAAGCTAAGTGTAACGGACAGACGGACAAATGGTTCGCGTCTGCGGCCCGCCCCTTAATTTCCGACCATGCCATCTTTTTCCCTGTATTTTCTTGTTTTCTATTAATGTTTAAGCGTTTGTTAGAGGTTCTCGGCCTTCATTCTTTGACTTGGCCTTCGCTTGTGAGCTCATGTTATTGGGAATTGTAAGCCTGTTAGAAGGATGCTTCCTGTAAGCGTATTTTAAGGCTGTGACCTTCGAAGGGTATTGTGTAGAGAAAAATATAAGTTGAAACGCTTACCGTTAAATTGTTAAAGATGTTATGAAGATGCTTCATCAGAATTTATTTTTAAAATGCTTTGGAAGTGTTCTAAATGAGATTTTAGGAAACTCAACAATCTTCTCCTCGATTTTTCCCAGAAAACTTACTGATCAATCAAAACTGAAAGACTGGTTCTGACGTTGCACCACAATAAAGCTTATGAAGCTAAGAAGAGTCAAAGCAAGATTTGTAAAAACGGATGTTGCTTCAAACGTCTGTTCCTCTCATCCACTCCTAAAATTACTGCTATATAGACTGGCATCATTCAGTCATTCCAGGCTGACTCTGGAAACCAGCGCTGAGTCACAGCATAATGCTGTGCGTTAGCCGTTTTGTAGGAAAATGAGGCAAATCAAGTGTTGGTGGTTACCTATATTAAATTCAGAATCTTTTATTCTTTCTTTTCCTCTTTGCCTGATGTAAAATAAGCTCTTTTTAGAGGTGCTCACAGGGTAACTAAAAAAACCCTATTACTAAGCCTCCGCTGTCCGTCCGTCCATCCATCCGTCTGTCTGTTAGCGAGCTATAACTCACGAATCATAATAGGCAGACAGTTGAAATTCTCACAGAGTGTGAATTTCTGTTGCTGCTTTAACAACAAATAATAAAAATACGATGGTGCGGAACCTTTCATGCGCTGTTGGTGGTTAACTATATTAAATTCAGAATCTTTTATTATTTCTTTGTCTCTTTGCCTGATGTAAAATAAGCTCTCTTTAGAGTTCCGTGCTCACAGGGTAACTAAAAAAACCCTACTACTAAGCCTCCACTGTCCGTCCGTCTATCCATCCATCTGTCTGTTAGCGAGCTATAACTCACGAACCATAATAGGCAGACAGTTGAAATTCTCACAGTGTGTATTTCTGTTGCTGCTTTAACAACAAATAATAAAAATACGATGGTACGGAACCCTTCATGCGCGAATCCAACTCACACTTGGCTGGTTATTTTTTCTGTTTCTTTTCATTCTATACAACCTTGCATCCACCTTGTGTAACCTACTTAATTTTACTCCTCGTCTAAACATTAGGCCAGTCCATGCGATCTTGGAGTGGTACATTTATCTTCGCCGCCGGTAGGCCTACGGGCTTAATTTCTATACATCGTAAGAGGGATGGCCCTAATGTCGGTGCCTTATCGTTTCTTTTGTGTGTTTCGCTTTGCAGTAACTGGTGGGCGCACGCAAGCACTGAGGGATAAAGGTTGGTTCTGATAAAGCGACTGGTCGTAGGAATTTTATTGTTTGATTGTCGAGTTCTGGATCGGCGATTATGTCTCCATTGTTTGATATTTGAGTGTGTCGTTCTAAAAAAAATTAACATTCTTTTTGAAATGTTTATTTTTATTTTTTTTAAGTTATTTTGGTTGAACCAACGTGAGGAATTGTTAGTTGCAACACAATTTATAAATTATTTGACTAAAAAAACATACTTAAGTATTTAATTTCTACATTACACTTTCCGAAGATATTCTGATATTCCCTTTTTATTATTGATAGACTTGCGCAAGACCAATTCACAAGTGCCCTAAATTGACACTATCTGCCCTGTTGGAATTTGATGGTGTGGTGTGGTGGTGTATGGTGTGGTGGGGTGGTGTGTGATGTGTTGGTGTGATGTGGTGGTGGTGTGTGTGTGTGGTGTGTGGTATCTTGACTTAAAAACACCCACAATTTTTGTCAGGAAACACAGTCAGAGGAATTCCCTGCCGGACAGGGAAATGATGATAAAATACGAACACCTAACTCCTGTCTACACAGATCAACATACCCCGTTCTAGATGACCACTAAACGGTGGGATGACAGCTCAGATTACCATATAAATACATGAATCTATTAGCGTAATGCTGTCGGCTCCAATTTGCATTAATATTATACATATTGATACACACTGGAACAAACTTTCGTGTATTTATTGTGTTAGCTGAATGATTGTAGTATAAACTATGGGACTTAGTACTTATAGGAAATTAATTCAAATACACACCGTTCCATTCCATTACACTTTTTGAAAGCAACTAATTTAAAAGTTCAAATAAAATCGGTGTATTTCTAAGTTTACTGCTTTCATCATTATCTTCATCATCATTATTTCAGCCGCTTTTCACTTTTTCAAAGTTTTTACTCTGACGTACTCATAATCTGAGACTACTGGGCTATCGGATATAGCTTCATCGACCGGTCATGTGTCTCACACATATAATGGACTAGTTGACCCGCGCAACTTCTTCTGCGTCACAATTTTCATTTCTGCTCCGCTCCTATTGGTCTTAGCGTGATAATATATAGCCTATAGCCTTTCTCGATAAATGGGCTATCTAACACTGAAGTAATTTTTCAAATCAGACAATAGTTCCTGAGATTAGCGCTTTCAAGTAAACAAACAAACAAACAAACTCTTCAGCTTTATATATCAGTATTAGTATTATATTAGATACCTGCGACCTTCACTAGGTCATCAGTCCACCTTATGGGTCGCCTTCGTTCGCTGAGTGTTCTGGACGCGATCATCACTCCAGAACTGCTGCTCTCCTCTAAAAGTTTTCCAACTAATCAAGTATCGCTTGGCTATAATTTAATAAACAAAGTGTATGTGTCGATTTCTAATCACTAAAGGTAGCCTTTTTATTCAGCGTTCAGCAGATAGCACAGCACATGGAAGCTTGCGAATGTGCAACCGGTGCCCAAAAAAGGAGACCGTGCTGACCCTGCGCATTGCCGTCCGATCGCCATCACCTCCATCCTATGCAAGGTTATGATAAGGGTTCTGAACAGTAAGCTGCTGACCTACCTTGAAGACAACGATCTCCTGAGTGACCGTCAATATGGCTTTCGCGGGGGACGGTCAATTGGCGATCTTCTTGTGTATGTCACGCACCGCTGGGGCGAAGCCATTGAGAGACACGGCGAAGCACTTGCCATATCGCTTGATATCTCGAAAGCTTTTGACAGAGTCTGGCACGCAGGTCTACTCAGCAAGCTTCCTGCTTATGGCATCCCAGCTGGTTTTTGCTGCAGGATATCAGACTTCCTGAGTGAACGGTCGATCCGAGTGGTCGTTGACGGCTGCTCCTCTGACCTCATGCTATTGATGCCGGAGTTCCTCAAGGGTCTGTTCTCTCTGCAACTCTTTTCCTGGTGCACATCAATGACCTACTTCAGCCTGGTCTTGTTGGGTACGCGGATGACAGTACGGTTTCAGAGAGGTACTTGTCCAGCGCAACAACCAGTGGGGTTGAAGTTTGTTCCTTAAGAGAGGCCATGGTAGAGCGGACAAATTTGACCTTAAGCGTTGTCTCCCAGTGGGTGATGGCAATCTGGTCACTTTTAACGCCACCAAAACACAGGCGTGTCTTTTTACCGCAATAAGGAGTCGTTTTGACCACGCTCCTACTTTTTGGGGTGCATCTGTTCCTGTGACTGATTGGCTTGAGCTCCTAGGCATGGAGTTGACATCCAGTCTCAACTTCGGCGCCACCATCGAGCCCAAACTGCGGCCAAAAAGCTGGGCATCCTAAATAGTGTGAAGCGATACTTTAGGCCTGGACAGCTTTTAACCCTTTACAAAGAACAAGTCCGATCCTGCATGGAGTATTGTTGCCACCTTTGGGATGGCTCAGCTAAGTATCAGATTGCCGCGCTTGACTCGGTGGAACGCAGAGCTAAGAGGCTCATCGACGACGTAAAACTGGTGGATGCCAAGCTACATAGCTTGGCTCATCGCCGTAAAGTTGTCTGCTTGTCGGTCTTCTACAGATTGTACTTCGGTGAGTGTGCCCAAGAACTCCACGACCTCATCCCACCGGCCCCCTTTTACCATCGGACATTCAGACGCACTGCATCTTACCATCCCTACCTTGTGGCTATTCCACCAATTCGCACTAAGCGTTTTCAAACGTCTTTTATAATGCGCACAGCAAAGGAGTGGAACTCTCTGCCTGCGTCTGTGTTTCCAAAAGCTTACAACCCTAATCTCTTCAAAGTTAGAGTGAACAGGCTCCTTCTGGGTAGGGTCGCTCCATCGTAGACTTTGTCTCTGTCATCTCTGCCATAGACTAGAGTCAAGAGCAAATCCATCACAAATAAAAAAAAACATAAAAAAATATTATATGTGGCTAGAGTACCTAATACAAAGATCTTGTAAAATGATGAATCTTCGAATCTTATATGGTTAGCCATATAACATTCTAAGATTCATCTTAGATTTATTTTACAAGATCGTGTTGTATTTAAACAACACATTTTTTGACTGAAATGTGAAAACTTTACAATAATCTCGCTCAAAAATTAATAATCACGGAGCTCATTATAAAAGCGTCGCATCTTAAAATCGCTCTCTAAAGACCGGCCTCCGAACATAACCGAGGGTGACGCGGCCGCCGCCGGTTCGCGGGCTAAGTAAACTTCCGCCGGTGCCTACATCCGGCGGATGTGAATTCTCCCATTTGCCGGTAACGGAGAGAACATCCGCAATTATTTTGTATATCGTTTTATACCTTTCTACCATTCTCTTTGATATCCGAATTGTGTTGTAATTGAAAATACTTTTTATGTTTTTTGATTGTTTGGAGCGCGGTCATTAGTGGGATATTGCGATCATTTGATGTTTAAATTGTTTTTGTTGTGTATAGTGGGTGTAATTTCAAAACAATATTGATCTTGTTAAATAGATTTAAAATAAAATGAAAAGTTGCATCGGTAGAACTGATACAAGTAGTAAGAGATATTGACAAACAACGTGATCTGAGTTGACAATTGATGTTGACAGTTTCGGATGAGCTGAGTAGTATTCTTAGTATTTAAAAGACGATGATTGTTGTCACTAAGAGTACCGATTCGGCTCTTCCAAGAGTTTTGAATCAATTAAGTTAAGTAATATTAAGTAATAATAATATTAATAATATAAAACCGCAAGGCAGTTTTGTGGCGAACTGTTGGGCACTGGCGACCCCACGGACCTGATCTCCAGGGAAAATTCTTGTACCTCATTTCCGGCTTGCCTTTATTGGCTGGCCGGGGTGAACACTGACGAGGAACAGAGCTCCCACCTCTTTCTTGCCTTAATCGGCCGGTCTGAGTGGAGATTCGCAAGAGCAGACGTGCTCGGGAGAAGGATGTATAATCCAGTAAGGTGCTGGTAGGGATCTTGACCGTACTTCCGGGATTGTCCTGATAGCCGTGGTATACCTCTCCACTCCTCTAGCATCTCAGGATATGTTGCCCCCTTGGCGCTACGTTACTTTGTGCTAGCGACCCTTTTCGGGGGGCCCATTTATTGAGTGTGCAAGTCACCCCCTGCCATTTTAAAGCCGTTTTAATTGTCAGTGGTCAGGCAGGGGCCAATAGTTCTTCCATAGTAGTAGTTATTAGTCCACTAAACCAGCCAAACCCATAGCGTTTCATCTTTTGTTTCCATATTTTGCAATAGTTTTGCTCCAACCGAGGATTGTCCTTGGGTATACTTCCACAGTGCATACAGGGATAATCGTCGGTTGGTGTCCCATTCCATTTGAAATGTCTAAAGAGGCCTCTGCGAGTTGGCTTCGGCCCCTCGTACGCCTACCAAAGGACCGGGTCTCTAGGGACCCGAGAAAGTCAAAAACATGAAGAAAGTAATAATAATAGATCCGCAAGGCAGTTTTGTGGCGAACTGTTGGGCACTGGCGACCCCACGGACCTGATCTCTAGGGAGAATTCTTGTTCCTCATTTCCGGCTTGCCTTTATTGGCTGGCCGGGGTGAAAACTGACGAGGAACAGAGCTCCCACCTCTTTCTTGCCTTAATCGGCCGGTCTGAGTGGAGATTCGCAAGAGCAAACGTGCTCGGGAGAAGGATGTATAATCCAGTAAGGTGCTGGTAGGGATCTTGACCGTACTTCCGGGATTGTCCTGATAGCCGTGGTATACCTCTCCACTCCTCTAGCACCTCAGGATATGTTGCCCCCTTGGCGCTACGTTACTTTGTGCTAGCGACCCTTTTCGGGGGGCCCATTTATTGAGTGTGCAAGTCACCCCCTGCCATTTTAAAGCCGTTTTAATTGTCAATGGTCAGGCAGGGGCCAATAGTTCTTCCATAGTAAACGATTATTAGTCCACTAAACCAGCCAAATCCATAGCGTTTCATCTTTTGTTTCCATATTCTGCAATAGTCCTGCTCCAACCGGGGATTGTCCTTGGGTATACTTTCACAGTGCATACAGGGATAATCGTCGGTTGGTGTCCCATTCCATTTATAATGTCTAAAGAGGCCTCTGCGAGTTGGTTTCGGCCCCTCGTACGCCTACCAAAGGACCGGGTCTCTAAGAAGAGGGACCCGAGAAAGTAAAAAAAAAAAAAAAAGTAATAATAATAGTAATATTTAGTATTTATTAAGTTTTGCTCATGATCGAGATCGGCTGTTTACCTCAAACCTGGATTTTACTGCGATGTGTTCTTACTAAACAGTAGATTATGCAAAAACAAGTTGTGTCTTATGTCACGGGTGTTATTGAATTCCAAACGCAATGAAGGATTCGGGAGTTAACTCCCGATCATAGTGAAGGAGTTAAGAGTTTAACTCACGAGCTAAGCGAGGGAGTTAATATAAGACTCCTGAATGCAGTGAGGAATTTAAGCTAGCCCAAGGCAAAGACACCTTTATCCCTTAAGAGGATACTCTACATTTCACACCTACTGTGAGGAAATAAGAAACCGTAGTACAGAAAGTAGACCACCATAAACACTTCAGTCTAGCCATGAAAGGAGGTGGCGCACCTCGGCCTTCATTGCTAGGAGCAGGTCGCACACCTTAGCTGCGGCTACAGCCGAGCAATAAAACTATACTAAATTTTATGATGACCGGCCGGGCAATAATGTGATTTGAATTTAGAAAATATTTTGACTGCGCTCGCTGCACGTAGTAGCGGATGCGAACCGGAGCCACCCGCGGTTTAGAATGACGTTCTTAAGTTTAGGTTTGCATGACAAATAATTTGACGTTTTCGTACAAGTGGTGTTAAAATCAATTAATCTACCTAGCACTTTCTCAACTATGTCAGCTTCCAGTTTAACCGGATGGCACTTGGCAGTGAATACTTTTCTATACTATACTATTACTAATATATAAAGCTGAAGAGTTTGGTTTGTTCACTAGAACGCGCTAATCTCAGGAACTACTGGTCCGATTTGAATAAAATTTTTCAGTGTTAGATAGCCCATTTACTATATATCATCACGCTAAGACCAATAGGAGCGGAGCAGTAATGAAAATTGTGACGCAGACGAAATTGCGCGGGTCAGCTAGTATACATTATAAAGCTGAAGAGTTTGTTGTTTGCTTGAACGCGCTAATCTCAGAACCTACTGGTTCAGTGTTAGATAGCCCATTTATTGAGGAAGGCTATAGGCTGTACATCATCACGCTAAAACTAATAGGAACGGAACAGACGAAGTAACGCGGGTCAACCAGTATTATATAAATGTATCAACTAATCACAATACAGACAGATACCCAGCGACATAGATAGCTATGTGATGTGACCTTCGCAGATGTCCGACTTATGGGTTTAGATAACCTGTTTTTAACTGCCAAAGACCTACTGCAAGGACCAAAATCTTGTTCGTGCTTTCCGTTACAGGGAGGTGTCTAAGTAGTATTCTGGACGGCTACCTTTAAAAGCATTGCTTAATCATGAATCCATGACCTCGCCACCAAAGAATCAACACTGACAATCGCCAAAATTAACATGCATTCAATCGACCGATCAAAATCTAACCGATTAAAAACTGCTCAAACTCGTATGTAACGAATAATGTTTGCAGAACCGTACCCCGTACACGGTGACCCGTAAACGCTTCGACCGAACGCAATGGAACTTAATTCGGCCGGTCATCGGGTCCAATAACTGTCGCTCGGTTTCCACGCGATTTGGTCGCTTAGGCCATAGAGTAGGTAATAAAGTTTTGTAGAAGCGACACTCGTGTACTTTCTTCTATAGGCCAATAATACCGAGAGGATCGTATTTCACCTTTGCTCTTTAACTTGTAATTTATCATATTCAAACAGCTGAATGTCAAGCACCGTTATATTGACCGATCCTGTGCGCAAGATGGGTAGATGACAATGTTGCCATCATGCGTAGAATCTGGATAAGACTGGCACGCGATCGTGGGGTTGGCACAAGAAAAGAGAGAGTCAGCTATGGCCGTAATCGGGCTGTGAATGACGATGTGTCTCTTGCGTACAACTGATTTCTACTACCTGAACCAGGTAATCAGACCACTTTCTGAGTACCTACTAGTGCAACGCCTACCTGTAAGAGGTCGGTATCATTTTGCCCTTATTTCAATTTATTTGGGGCTCGGGCAGCGAGGCGTGTCCAATACATGCAGGCTTTTGCCGTGAGAACCGCTCTGTATATGCCGCCCGCAATAGTTTTTTTATTGCGTCTGTCCATCTTACCAGGGTGTTGCCTGAGCGTGTTTTCTTTCGACTCTGTCTAGTAAGTCCTATTCGTTAGGACGAACAAGCACCTGTTTACATCAGTAGTAGATAAAAGACAACGCTCCGGACCAATAAGATCTCAATATCAAAATCTTCTTTACACAGGGGGTTATCAAACGTCTTTACTTAAAAAGAATATTTTAACCATGGGTCCTCTTATATACAACAAACTACCGATACATATGAAAGAATTACCCATACAAGTTTTTAAAAAACAGTTAACAAAACGGCTACTAGACAAGTGTTACTATACAATTAAAGATTTTCTTAATGACAATACTTTCTAGTAATGGGGTGTACGAGTAGGCGGTTTCTTTGTCTGATTTATTCACATCTATATCTTTACTTTTTATTGCAAGTCTTATTTTGTTTTTATTTTTTTTGTGATGTATTTATTGAAAAATAAGATAATATAATTTATTGACATTTTAATTCTTTCATTTTGTTGACATCTTATTGAATTATCTGACATTTTTAATTTATTTTGTTCACATTTCTATTTAAATTTGTTGACATGTTTTCTTTTTTTTTTTTATTTAAATTGCTGACATTTCTAATTTAATTTTCAGTTTTTTTTTTTTTTTGTTGAGATTTGTATTTTAATTTATTAACATGTGTATTATATTTTCTTGACATTTTGCTAAAAATTGTAATCTATAAAAATAATAATATGAAAAATTATGGACAGTTGCATGTACTTATTAGACATTTGCACACCAGTTGAGGTAAAATATGGCAGAACTTTTGTTGTTTGTAACATCACATATATGTACCCATATTTCAGCAAATAAATTATTTGTATTGTATTTGTATTTGTATTTGTAAGGGCACACACAAAAACCAAAACAGTGTTGTCAATATTTTGTTGATGATACAATCCTATCTGTGGTGGCAACCGAATCTTTCGCCTCGACTCAGTAGGCATTAAGAATGGGTTTGTATGATAGTTTCCTTTCTACACATTTTTTATTCTTTGCTTAGTCCCCGCAGCCGCACGGCGGGTTACAACAAATAGCTGGATTTTATTTTAGAAAATTGTTTTAACCCTTTTGTGCCGAGTAATGCAGTGGGTTTTTGGTGCATTAAAATTCTCCACGAGCTATATTTAAGTTTGTTTGACTGGGTTCACCGTGGAATTTGAAGAATTTGTGATGATCGGCTTTGGCGATATAATTGGCTCGATTTTTTTATCCCCTGGCTTACAGGAATCGTTTATTTTGGAAATAAAAGTTGTCTATAGCATTCAGCAGTTCTCAAAACTTAGTAAGATCGGAATGATTTTGGGTTATTGGATCAGCATCGATTTCTAGCAAAAAATCTCTACTCTTGCAAAGAAACAAAGAATTTTATAACATAATATTAGTTTACATTTTATTTGTCTCCAAGTACACAGCATCCTCGTTGCAAACCAATTATCTGCAATCACAAAACCATTTACCGAACGTGGTTTTGACCATCCGTGTGCTGTGTATTGCGTTGAACAATTTTCAGTGTTAAATTTTCCGTTTTAATTTTAGCACAGCACATATTTCATAACTTCCATGCAAAATTTTAATAGAATCAAATCCAGGCACTTTGGTACATCGAATAATGTAGCTAGATGAAGGTTATTTGTTGGTGCACTCTGCTAACTGGTACAAAGTACTTTTACAAATATTGGTAGGTATAACCGTCCGTAGGTTTATTTATAACTTGGAAATTGACTGTCCGATGGTTAATAATTTGAGTTAGAGCCTGGTAGTTGTTCAGATTTTAGCTTTTATCTCGATTTCGACTGGTGGACTATCGTCAAAGTAGGGATGGGCTGATTAGAAATAGATCTCAATATTAAGGATGAGGATTATAATCTATTATCATAAACAAGGCCAAAACTAGGTAACCAGGTAGAGTTCTTACTAGGAGTAAGAAATTACATAGTTTTGGCCTTGTCTCTTTCTTGCGCTGTTTCTTTCTGATGAATTTCGTTGAATCGTATTTGCCAGACTCGTCAAAATTTATTGCCTGAGCGTAGTTTGACATCACTATTAGTTTTGGCTTTCAGGAGTTGCAGTGGTTGGGATTAGTGTAAATAGTTGATTCCAAAAAAAATATCTATGACTATCTAGAATAAAATCTAAAGTGCTTGAAGCTCAAATGAAAAGATCATGATCCTTTTCTTTAAGGATGGGAAACCATCAAATGACTTCTTCCACTCTGGGTGCTTACTCTGGAATATAATTCAGATAGATCGGCATTGGTCAAACGTCATTTGGTTGATTTAATCGTCAGGGATTGGTTGGACTCACTGAGTCTAGCCAATCCCTGACGTTTGACTGACAATTCCAATGTCGATCTATCGGAATTATATTCTACAGTAAGCACCCTGGTCGGAGCGGAAGGGAGTGTCTTACGGAATAAAACCCATCCGAGTTCCACCTAATGCCCTTTAAAGTAAAGAAAATGATTAAATAGAACGTAGAACTGCATAACCAAATCAGCATAAAATACACACAAAATTGTAGAAATAGGCAACTTCACCAGTTTGAAATTCCGACCTATATTTAATTTGGTCCTATCAGGAACCGGTATGTTTCCGCGTGATTTGCTCCGCCAGACCCGGATAACCGCACGCCCGGTTAAAACGAATAGCCTAACTTTAGCTACTCCATTTTATTTTGGAATTCAGTGTTTTAGAGTTCCTTTATACTGCTTTCTGGATCAATTAATTACGAGAATACGCACCATAAAATTTAACGATGTTTTTAAATTGAACTGAATGGAAGAGACGAAGGGTGTTCAGTTTTAGACCTCAGGATTATGGGTTCTGTTTTCGGATTTAGTTCCTGTTTGAGTACGGTTCAATATTATTTACGGACGAGAATAGTAATAGCATTGAATGCTTAATTCATTACCTAGGTTGTCTTTTGTTTGAGTGAAGAACAGTGTCTTTTGCTTGAGTGAAGGACAGTGACTTCTTAGAGTTCCCGAACCCTATTACTAAGCCTTCGCTGTTCGTCCGTACGTCATCCGTCCGTCCGTATATAATTTGTCTGTCAGCGTGCTGTATCTCAAGAACTGTAATAGGTAGATTATGTTGAAATTTTGACAGAGTGTGTTTTCTATTGCTGCTATAACAAATAATAAAAATTAAATTAAAATTTTAAGCGACTTCCATAAAAGAAACGTGTTTTATTTTCTTTTTGTGGTATGGAACCCTTCGTGCGAGAGTCCGACTAGCATTTGGCCGGCTTTTTATTTTAGAATTATTTGGATTAATCAATCAACCAGTTCTAAAATCAGCAGCAGCCAGAAAAAAATTATGTATCTAGAACTTCGAACGAGAAGCTTCACATCGAAACAAATATTTTCATTGAACACAATAGAACCAGTTGCAACCTAGGCGCCCTTGCTAAAAACTAAAAGACTAGGCCGGTATGGAGTCGAGAAACTGCAATGACAAATGGCCGCGTGAATATAATACGATGTATTTTAACTCACTAGAAAAAATAAATAATTTTCATTAACAACTTACTAACAAATTATTGTGAAAAATGACTCAAGGATGTTTTTTCTTCGTCTATGTCTATTTTCGTGGAAGTTGACAAGCGGCCAGTGGTTTTTCCCGACTAGTGAGAAGCTTCATTTTGTCCCTCAATCAAAGCACTTCACTGCAATGAGGTAGTTTTCGAGTTAGTGTGCTGAAATAATGTTATTGTGCTTTAAAACTTAGAACTACGTGCATCGTTAAACGTTAGCCGACTACCACTTAAACCTTTCCACTTTATTAAGGGAGTTAAAAAAGAGTTTTTTCGTGTCTCAAGTATAAAAGAAGCCAGTTTTTACATCTAGGAAGTAATTATCTCTCTGAAGTTGTAAGGAATCAGGAGTAGAGGAGTCGGGACGCGTATTTAACAATGCTAGTACCGCCATCTTTTTCGAACGACTGAGTCACTTGATCAAGTCAGATTATCAAAGAGGTTTGTTAAAACGTCTAATATTTTTTCAGATAAATTGACATAACTATCGAGAATCGTTATCGCTCATAGAATATCGCTCGTTGAATGTTATCTTAACCTATGTAGAGGTGTGCATAAGTCCTAGCCTCAAAATATATTATTTAGATTATTGTTTTTAAGCCAAATGAGGTTTCAAAACATTTCATAAATGGAGACAGAACTGACTGAATAATCCGTAGTAAAATTGGCATAGTTACCTGTTCAAAACAATAATAATAACACGCAACAACATACTGAAATAAAGTCCCACCTGTCAAATATTGAATAAGGTATTGCGGTCATCGATACGACTGAAAATCTTGGTTATCATGTATTTCGTATTGGTTAGTGTCCGTCCGTCTGTCTGTATCTTAAGAACCGTAATAGGTAGACAGTTTAAATTTTCACGGATTGTGTATTTCTATTGTGTGTGCCACTGTGACAACAAATAATACAAACGGAACCCTTTGTGTGCGAATCCGACTCGCACTTTACCGGTTTTTAGAGTTACTTTCCTGTTTGCTTTTTGACTTTAATTATATTTTTTTTGTAATAAAAATCCACCACCTCAGCACATTAAAATTCTACGATGTTTCAGCGCTCAACGTTCTCGGATTTGACAAACTCGCGCCCCTGTTCGTCCGGAAGGAGGGTGATCATTTGACCAACTTTTTTCATTATCTCTCCGAACTTGAATACTTTTATAGTACTACTATTTCGTTTTAGTTGTGATTTTCTTTTCCACTCCTGTTATTTTTTCTTCTTGTTAACTACAGTCGTTAGCTTTTACCAGGCCATTCAGTTCTTTATGCTGGTACAAATGAGCTAACTTTATGGGTTAATGTCGAGTAGCCTGAATACTGAGTAGTCTGCGGATTGATTAGTGAGAATTGTCAGAAGTGGGCTTTTATTGATGTTGACAGGTCACATAGGAAGAGCGGGAGCGGCAGCGGGAAGCTTATTTTAGTATTTGTACTGCACTTACAACAGAGTTTTTCTGATGAGGGGGGATGAGTCTCAGAATAATTCTAAGTCATTTATCTATTTCAATCATTTCAGGTACAACGATTATTTTTTTGCATTATAATAGAGTTGAATCGTTAGGAGTGAAGTTGTAGAGTTGCGGAATTGTTTAAAAAAGTTGAAGGAACACAGGGGAGATTTTGTCACATTAAGTCATACACCCGCTACGCCCAGAGCAGAAGAACCCATTTGCTAATTTCCCATCCACAAAAGAAGGAGTGAATTTAGTTTTTTTTATTTAAAATTAGATTTATTTTTACACTAACAAATCTCATCAAAATATGATTAGTTTTTATTAGGACAGCTATGGCAAATTCATCTAATGTTAGTTTTAGCCCAAACTATAACTTCCATATTAGAGTTATGGTATTTATTTATTTATTTAAGGAAAAACAAACAGTAGCACAATAAAAAGCAGTCAATATCTCTTAAAAATTACAATTTAAACAACTATGCTACCCACTACGTTCTCCACAGATTACAATTTGAACCATTTAAAACTAGCCAGAGACACCGATACAATTAAAATATACTACAACGGTGATTGTCCCAGAACTCATATCTTGATTTTTATAAATATTTAAAAGAAAAAGTAAATATGTGTGCTTACATTATTAACAAATATTTATGTAACACATCTTGTTCCCAAACATTATTTTGCTGATCCTGTAAGGTTGCTTGGATTTGCTTCTTAAATGCATTTCTACTTAGAAAAAGAATGTCAATTGAATTAAACTCATTGTTATATGTCTCAACCAGACGATGAAGTGGTGGAATGTATGACAAATGCGACAAGCTTCGTTACTATTATGTACTCTTTCAGTAACGTTTTTTACGTTGTCTTCCATTGATAACTCAGCAATGTCATTTCGCTCTCGCTCTTCTTGTTGTGAAACACAAGCTTTATAAAATCACCTAATAATGAGTGATGTTTATCGTGTCTAGACTAGTATTATGAGCTGCTTTCCATGTGGGCTGCACAAAATAGGTAGCAGTTTATTTTGATGACTCATTTATTAATTTTTCTATTTCTATGGCAACGTTGAGCTGAAATGCTGTTTGGTTGAATATTTTATTGACCCAAACCACGTATACTTTTGAAGTAAAGGTTAGTTAGGATGGATTAATGGGTGGTTGGATGGATGTACTCTTTCAAGCAAAAACTACAGAATGGTCTTCTTTTTAGGACACAAGTAATATCTTAAACATCCAAGTCAGTTCTGTGTTTTTATGACTTGGATTAACAAATGGAATCTTTTTATTCCTAAAGGCACCCTTAGGATGATTTTCTAAGGACATGCAGAGCTTTGGGGGGCAGCTAGTTCTAGCATAATTTGCGAAAAAATACTTGTGAATTTATATATTCACATAATCCACAGCTCTTTAACAATTTAACTTAAAATAAATAAACCGATCTTACAGCCAATTAGGGATTTACAATTTATTAACTATTATATGCAACAGAAACAAACAGAATGGAACAGAACAGAATCAAACAGAATGACATGCTAGCACCATCTAAGCATATGAGATTTAAGCCTATTATAAATGTTACGAGTATCGCTACAGCGAGATTGAATTGGTCGGGAAACCCTTATTTTCAATGGCAGGTTTTTTAACATGGTTTTATATTTAAGGATATTACGAGCCCCAAATCAAAACTTTATCATCATTATCCCAATTTTGTCTTCGAAAAAACAGGACTATCTAGTTTAGGAGACAGGGTTACTTGATCTATGTAGATTTAAGTAGATATTTCTTGTTATTTTGTACATTACTGCTCATGCGTATCAAGCATCTTGTGTGTAGCAGGCACATGTCTCCTTCAAGTTCAATTCATCATCTGCCTAGCCTTTTCCCAACTATATTGGGGTCGGCTTCCGATCAAGCCGGATTTAGCTGAATTCCAGACTGAATATTTTACATGGACCGGCTGCCTACCAGACCTTTACAATCCATTAACTGGGTAACACGATACTTCATAGCAAGACTGGAGTCAGATTGACTGGCGTCTGACTATCCGTAATGACTGCCATAGATCTACAAATGACAGCCGGGACCAACGGCTTAACGTGCTTTCCGAGGCACGGAGGAAACTCGGTATGTTAAGATACCCATCCACAAACCAAACTTGGTAAACGTAGCTTAACATTAAAGATCGGCCTGTGCGGCTGTATGCGGATTATCGAGCCACGAGCTCCTCAAGTCCTAATATAGCATAATAGCATAATCAGCCTATAATGTTTCCACTGCTGGGACACAGGCCCTTCTCGGTGAGAAGGAGTGGGCCGTAATCCAGCACGCGGGTCCAGTGCGGGTTGGTAGATGTCACATGTCTTCGAATTTTTGTTTCTAGGACATTCCGGTTTCCTCACGATGTTTTCCTTCACCGTTTTGAGAGCAGTGGCGATAAATTAATTTACACAAAGTAAAGCGCCTGCCTGGGTTCGAACCTACAACTTGTAAGTCGCAGCCATTATCACCGGGCCACTACTGCTCTCAATCAAGTCCTAATATAAACTTAAATAATTAAACCCACATTTTCTTCCTTGACTTCCAAGAATCCTTTTACCAAAACAATAAAATAATTAACACGCAGCAGAACAGCACAAAACACTACAAGTGAATCTCAAGCAAAGAGCTAGGTGGAGCAATATTGCTCCGCTTTGTAGCTCGACTGCTCTTTCCGGTGCACGGAGCGGCCGGAAGTTTACTTAAAAGAGGTGGAGGGCGCTTGGAAATATCAGTGGTGGTATTGTGAGGAGCGGTAAGTTGTTTGTGGCGATATGTGGGAGGGTTGTTGTTGTTTTTAGTCAGTTGTTTTTGTGTTGTTATTGGGTGATGGCTACATGAGAAATTGTTTTGGGTTCACTGAATTTCCTTTCGGTCCTAAAATTGTTTCTCGCCATTTCAATTATTTTGTCTTTTGTGAGTCCAACGTTAATGGTATTTCAAGGGTAGAAGTCCAGCCGGCCTCGCCATCACCTTTTGAATCTGCCGATTCGCTAACTCCTGGTGTTTGGGACCAAATCTGTGCTCGACCATTTCCATTTTAATTCTTAGCTATGCTGCCAACATCGGCGGTTTGAGTCTGCCAGTAAGCTCATTGCAGACTCTTGACATTGCGTTAATGACCACATTTTGCTCCAATCACGTATTGAAACAATTTCCTAAGAGTCTAATCAGTGGCGTAGTCGGGTGACCCGATCGTGTCAAAAACAATAAACAAATGCGGGGGGCATTTGTCCCAGAAACATCACGGATGTCACTTCTAGAAAGTGCATTTTCTGTGGATATTTTGGTCAATCAGAAATTTTAATATATAAAATCATCAATCATCTGTCATTTCTGACATAGACTAGACTCAAGAGCTAACCCATCATTAATAAAAAAAATAAAAAGAAATTCTTCCGTTACTGAGTGACTGACAGACAACGCACAGCCGAAACTAATGGTCGTACAAATCTGAAGTTTGGTTTGTAGGTTCCTTGAGGAGTGTAGGGGAGCACTAAGAGAGTATTTTCTGAAATTCTTTGGCGAACGAGAGAAGTCGCTGGCAAAAGCTACAAAAAGATATATTTTAGAGATGGAACATTTTCATTCTTTGAAGAGATGGTTAAGCTGAGTGTCATGCAGACTTTACAGAAGTTACTATAGTAAAATCGGGTTAAAACCCTCCCTCAGAATACTTCCTCCCTCAACAGGCCCAGAAACGTCACGGATGTAGTGGCAGCATATCGCGGGCCAGCGACGTCATGCGAACACGTCGAAACTTGTCTCGTGACGGAACTGCCTGAGTGAGTGGAAAGTGCCTGAGTGGCCACGCCAATTTACAGAAGTAGCTATAGTACTCTTGCTGATTCGAAGCTTATTGAGTTTTGTGATATTGAATCTCGTGCAAGGATATTGAATATTTTGTGGTTATTTTGGTTAATCAGAAATAAAATATATATATTCTAGAGATGGAACATTTCCAGTCCATGAAGAGGTGCTTAAGTTGAGTGTCATGCAGAATTTACAGAAGTTACTTTAGTAAAATCGGGTTTAAACCCTCCCTCAGAATACCCACCCCCACACTCAACATTCCCAGAAACATCATGGATGTAGTGGCAACGTGTCGCGAGCCAGCGACGTCACGCGAACACGTCAAAACTTGTCTCGTGACGGAACTGAGCGCCAAGTGCCTGAGTGACAACGCCGATTAGATTTATAGAAGTAGCTATAGTACTCCTGCTGGTTCGAAGCCTATTGAAGTATGTGATATCGAATCTTGTGTGTGGATATGAGATTTGTTGTGGTTATTTTGGTCAATCATCATCATCAATCAAATCTTATTTGTCTAAACCAATGAGTACCTAATACGTGTACAACGGGTTCCCTACGTGTATTCGAAAGTTGTTAATTCGATTTTTATTATATCGAACACGGTATGTCGATAATTCAGTTGTACGATGTTTTATTACATCGATGCTTTATTAGTGCGATGTAACGTTTGTGCGAAACACCCTACAGCGACTGCTCATTAGTTCGACAGTATGTCGGTTCGAAACGCCTACTGAATCGCCTGATACCGATCGATGTAATAAAACATCGTACAACTGAATTATCGACATACCGTGTTCGATATAATAAAAATCGAATTAACAACTTTCGAATACACGTAGGGAACCCGTTACAACAGTGTACTTGGCTTTTTTCCGCTGGTTTGCTCCTGTGAGCTGTCCTACAAAAACCGTAAGTGCATTTAACTGGGTATCTAGGGTAGACTATTGCTAACGTCAAGTAATTTCAACCTTTGCTAGCATTACTGCTTCGCAGAAGGTGGTCTGCTTTCTATGCCTCCTCACTCTGGACCATGGATTGCACCAGGGCCGGACGCGAGAGATCGCTGCTACCGATCGCCTCGATGACGACACGGCGGTGCTCCGCCATTGCAGCAAGCAAGCTGGGGAAACCTCCAACGTATGCTCAACCGTGACCACCGGGCAATCCCTACAGCTCTTCAGCACCCTTGGTTGACCATTAGAGAATACCTAGGGCCTTTGCACTAATGTAAAGTCTAAATAAATATAAATATCAACTTTCAATCTGTCAACTAGCTTCGAAAGCTTAAACTCCTCAAGCCAACATTTTAATTGCTTCTTATTTAACATGTTTATTCATGGATGCACAAGTATGTTTAGTCGAGCATATCCCGGTTTACTTACCGTCGCTCCATTCAACATACTCACGGAAAACCACAGCTGAACATAACTTAAAGGAAACTTATCCGTATTGGGTTAGGGTGTGTGCATGAAAGAAAGATTTTAGAGAGCCAAAAGACACTACTGGACATTGGCCTCCTTTGGGTATCCTTTCATTAAATTCTGTTCATTTTTTGAGTAATGAAGATCTTCGAATTTTCATAAATTCAGACTATTAAAACCTAACGAGATACCACGATATCGGTACGATTTACGCTTGAATCTTTGGTTGGCCTTATACTATGACGTATCACTGCAATCATGATTCTGTTTTGAAAAAGGCATAGAGCTATTCGTCCTGTATATGAGTAATTCCGACTCTCACTGACAACGGAAACCTAATAAACTTGTTACGTCACTGGGAAGGGGGTAGTCGTGTCCCTAACCTCAAAGTGAAGGCAGTGGACACTTTAGTGCAGATCATTACTAGAACAGCTCATTGTTCATAAATCTTATCCTGTGAGTGAATAAACTCACAGAACAAATGGTCGATGGGGCCGAAAAGTTCCAGAGTGGTGACCACGTACCAGAAAACGCAGCTTTGGAACGTTTCCCACAAACTGGACCGATAACCTGGTGAAGGTCAAGGGTAGCCAATAGATGCGGGATGCACAGGACCGGTTGTTGTGGTAACACTTGGGGGAAGCCTATGTCCAGCAGTTGACGTCTTTCAGCTGATAAGATGATGAAGTGAATGAAACTGCAATGTCAAAAACTGACCAAATTACGACTGATTTTTCACAACAAAATGTTTTATTTGCTCACATTTTCTAAGAAAATAAACGATTTTTTCCTTTATAAAAGCACCCTTACCCAGGTATGCAAGTTATTAGTCGGCGACAAGTTTTAATGAGCAGCGGTGGGTGCGCCACTATTGACGCGACTTGCTAAGATTCACGAATGCTCCGTAACTGTGGGTATTAGGGTTCCGTACTAAAATAGTAAAAAGGAACCCTTATGGTGTGATTAAATCTGAATGCCCTTATGCTATGAACTTGAAATTTGGATTAGTTTTAAATTGTGTTTGTTCGACTATTTTGCAAATAAGAAACCAATTTTTTTTTCTTGCAACAGTGACTGAAGTGGGTCTACTAGGGCATGCGTCATATGAAAGAACGCTGTTTACACATTCTCAAACATTTTGTTTTTCTTTTTAGACCGCTTGGTTTTCGACTTACGTTGAAGTCAAAGTCAAAACGTTTATTCCAATTAGGCCACTAAACGGCACTTTTGAACGTCATTAACATTTTCAATAATAAAAAATTCTAAAGTGACTCTACTGTCCATTCGAAAAGGTAGAGAAAGGTAGATTTAGGTAGAGAAGAATGGACAAGAAACTCCATAGTTACTCTTTTCAAATAAATCTTTTACAAAATTTGGTATTCAAAAAATGACATACTAACGAAAATTTATGTAGGTACAAACGATATTTAAAGGAAGAGGCAGAACTCATTGATCATCAAAAAATTCATCCAAATCACTTTCATCGGAAAAAGTGCCCAAAATAATGCAGTAGTGTAAACTTTTTGTTCGAAAAAAAAGGCCAGTTCTCTGGTAAGTCAATATTTTGTTTCTTCTTTTTATTCATTACACTGGTAGTCACATAGAAAATGCAGATTTCAGCCAGTTTGTAAGAAATATGAAGTGTAGAAACGTTTCTCATATATTCCACTTGCTTAATAAACAATTTTTATTTAAAAACAGAGAAAACTATTTAAAATCGCAGCTATTTAGAAACAGAGGGCCATAAATATTTAAACGTATAGTAACGTTAACGTAAGTGAATTTTGAATGTGGAAAAACTTCAACACCATAGTATTTTTTTTTTTTTTACTATTGATAGGCACGCGTTTGACCACTATCTCACCTGATGGTAAGCGATGATGTGGTCGAAGATGGAGCACGCTTGCCTAGAAATAACCTATTCACTCTTGATTTAAAGACTCTCAGGTTGTAGCTATCAGGAAACACAGACTCCGGCAGGGAATTCCAATTGCTGTACACATTCTTAATTATTGTGTAATTTTGTGCGACATGTACAATTATATTATTCAAAAAAATTAATATAGTATCTAAATCAAATAAATATTATGTGCGTAACGAGTATTGTAGCTATGGTAAAATTTGACGTTACGTTACTATACGCCCTCAGATTTCTATAAAAATAATCTACACAGCGATGGACAAAGTTCAGGGTATACTAACTGAACGCAGATATTCTTAAGTTCACTGGTGCCTTGTAGCAATACGTTCCTAAGGTCATAACGTTGAACTACAATACACACTATACAGGGTGCTCCTTTACGAGGTGCATAGCGAAGCGATTTGTGTAGCGCCAGCTGTTGCACTTTACTTCGAGAAATAGTATACAGTTCATCTTATAAGGCTTGGGAAGTTTCATATTGCCAATGTTTTTGTAAGAAGTTTTTTTATGTTCGTAGTTTGTGACTAAAAACTTATTTTGTCATTAGTTGTTATAATTTAGTTAGTAGTTTTAACTTAGGTGTATATTATTGGATGTATCTTCCCTTTATTGTTTTTAATCATGAGCAGAAAATGGGGTACATGATGTCTTTTGTGAAACTTAGAACTTTTCTTAGATATTGTTTATTTTACTTTATTGTTTTTTTTAGTTTATTTACTTTGTATTGTCAATTGTGTTGAGTAAGTGTTCTTCTTCATGTATGAAAAAGTAGCTTCTGTAACCTTTAAATAGTGCTGTGGGCTCATTTTTAGCTAAATTATTTGAGGTATTTATGTTTTTGTATTTTCAATAATGACTGACAGACAACGCAAGGCCGAAATTACTGGTCATACAAAGCTGAAATTTGACATGTAGGTTCCTTGGGGAGTGCGCACTAAGAGAGAATTTCCCGATTTTTTTTCCGGGAACGGGATATGCGCTTACGAAGTCGTGAATAAAAGCTAGTATGCATATATTATTATAGTGTAGCTATTCGATGTTTCAAAGCCTTAAAAGACTGACAAAACTGATCTTCCACCAGATCAGATCAGCAAATGAAATCCCAACTACAATTAAAGCTGTCCACACCCACATTTGTACACTCACGAAAAAAAAAATAACCCACTGCCCTATTGTAGTATTTTTCTTTTATTTTCAGTAGAGCCCTAATTGTGGGCAATCAAATTGAATCGGACAGCACATCGGCCGGCACGCGACCGGCACGCGACCGGCTACCATTCGTTAAAACGTGTTAGTTACTCTTGTAGTTAGTTATACTGAAAATATTGAGCTTAACGTATAATTTGGTGAAGAATTGGATAATATGTTACTTGGTTTGTTTTGTTTCTTGGAGGCTAAAGAGGTCATAGAGAAGGCTAAATAATAACATCCCCACGAGTCGATCAAAAAAGTGCAAAAACAGTTTTAGAGTGGCGTTTGCGTATCGAAAGACACGACGTTGGCGCGGCCTCCCACAAGGTGGACCGATGACCTGATGAGAGTCTCGGAAGCCGATGGATGCAAGACGCACAGAACCAGTTGTTGTGGCGGCACTTGGGGCCTACGTCCAGCAGAGGACGTCTTTCGGCTGGTATGATGATGATGATGATGGTTCGATCTCTTAGGTTAAGCAACGCTTGCCGAGGTCAGTCTGTGGATGGGTGACCGTCTTAACATACCGAGACCGAGTCATTTATAGACCTTTGGCAGTCATTACGGATTGTCAGAAACCAGAAAATCTGACACCAATCTTGCCCAGAAGTACAGTGTTACACAGCTAATGGGTTGTGAAAGGCAGATAGACAGTCGATCTATGTAAAATACTGGTATTCAGCTGTATACGGTATAACTAAAAACCGACCCCAATACAGTTGGGAAAGGGCTAGGCAATGATAAATACTAAAGAAGTTTCGACACACTTAAGCTCGATTGGTTAGAATTTGAACTGAGGGCCGACGCGTTTCTACATGTACGTGTATCTTCAAAACCCACAAAACTCCTCTTTATTACCTATTGATCCCCAATTCCCATCTTATCTGATGGTAAGCGATCACGTGGTCGAAGATGGAGCATGCTTACCTCGGAGTAGCCAATTCACTTTTGATTTTAGTCCCCCCGATTATAGCTATCAAGAAACTAAGATTCCGGAAAAGTCCACTTCTCACTGTCGCAAAGTGAAAGTATTTCCACTTTTTTTTTTACTTAAGTTCCTGTGCTCTCTAGATGGGGCAGAGGACGTCCACATCCCGAACGGTCTTGAGCTTCGCGCTTCATTTCTCTCCAGGTCTTTGATAATTGCTTCGCTTCTGCAATGATCGTCCGGCACCAGGTCTGCTTGGGGCGTCCACGTTTCAATTCCAGTCTAGGGCTTGCCTCAGTATGTATTCAGGATACCTTCGGAGCGTGTGGCCGATCCAGTTCCACTTGCGGCGTTTGATCTGCTGGTCGATCGGAGTCTCACCGCAACGTTCCCATAGATTTTGGTTGGAGATTTTCTCGGGCCAGTAAACACCGAGAATACGACAAAGAAATCAGTTGATAACGACCTGGAGTTTGTGCGAGATGTCTTTAGTGACCTTCCACGTCTCACATCCGTACAGCAACACGGTTTTTATGTTGGACCGGATTATTTTGAGTTTTACTCTTCGGGTCAATTTCCTTGATTGCCGTACAGGACGAAGCTGTGTAAAGATTGCTATTGCTAAAGTATTTCCACAAACTACGTCAAACTATGCCTTTCATAATGAGACAGAATCTTTATATGCCTTTAGAAGGCATTCTTTGACGAGGTTTTATTAAATATGATTTTTTCGTTGATATGACGACGGCGAAATAGCCTAGGTTTTGATTCGTTTTCATCTAATGTGTATCAAATTGGCGGGCATCGGCGCCAAAAGGTTGCCAGTTTCTGCCAAATGGAGCGATGCCCAAGATAGGATAAAGTCCAAATCTAACTTTATTGCTCTGTCTTGCATATTGATGACGTAAAGTAAACTTAACAAGACATTAAACTGTAAGAAAAGTAAATTTCAATTTGTCAACTAGCTTCGAAAGAAATACAGTCTACAAGTCTTAAACTCCTCAAGCCAACATTTTAATTGCTTCTTATTTAACATGTTTATTTGTGGATGCACAAGTATGTTTAGTCGAGCATATCCCGGTTTACTTACCGTCGCTCCATTCAACTTACTCACGGAAAACCACAGCTGAACATAACTTAAAGGAAACTTATCCGTATTGGGTTAGGGTGTGTGCATGAAAGAAAGATTTTAGAGAGCCAAAAGACACTACTGGACATTGGCCTCCTTTGGGTATCCTTTCATTAAATTCTGTTCATTTTTTGAGTAATGAAGATCTTCGAATTTTCATAAATTCAGACTATTAAAACCTAACGAGATACCACGATATCGGTACGATTTACGCTTGAATCTTTGGTTGGCCTTATACTATGACGTATCACTGCAATCATGATTCTGTTTTGAAAAAGGCATAGAGCTATTCGTCCTGTATATGAGTAATTCCGACTCTCACTGACAACGGAAACCTAATAAACTTGTTACGTCACTGGGAAGGGGGTAGTTGTGTCCCTAACCTCAAAGTGAAGGCAGTGGACACTTTAGTGCAGATCATTACTAGAACAGCTCATTGTCCACAAATCTTATCCTGTGAGTGAATAAACTCACAGAACAAATGGTCGATGGGGCCGAAAAGTTCCAGAGTGGTGACCACGTACCAGAAAACGCAGCTTTGGAAGGTTTCTCACAAACTGGACCGATAACCTGGTGAAGGTCAAGGGTAGCCAATAGATGCGGGATGCACAGGACCGGTTGTTGTGGTGACACTTGAGGGAAGCCTATGTTTAGCAGTGGATCTGCTGAACACTGATAAGCGCTGAGTGAGTGCGCTGAGTGTGAGTGAATTTTTCTCAACAAAATTTTTAATTTGCTCACATTTTCTAAGGAAACAAACGATTTTTTCCTTTATAAAAGCACCCTTACCCAGGTATGCAAGTTATTAGCCGGCGACAAGTTTTAATGAGCAGCGGTGGGTGCGCCACTATTGACGCGACTTGCTAAGATTCACGAATGCTCCATAACTGTGGGTATTAGGGTTCCGTACTAAAATGGTAAAAAGGAACCCTTATGGTGTGATTAAATCTGAATGCCCTTATGTTATGAACTTGAAATTTGGATTAGTTTTAAATTGTGTTTGTTCGACTATTTTGCAAATAAGAAACCAATATTTATTTTTTTGCAACAGCGACTGATGTGGGTCTACTAGGGCATGTGTCATATGAAAGAACGCTGTTTACACATTCTCAAACATTTTGTTTTTCTTTTTAGACTGCTTGGTTTTCGACTTACGTCGAAGTCAAAGTCAAAACGTTTATTCCAATTAGGCCATTAAACGGCACTTTTGAACGTCATTAACATTTTCAATAATAAAAAATTCTAAAGTGACTCTACTGTCCATTCGAAAAGGTAGAGAAAGGTAGATTTAGGTAGAGAAGAATGGACAAGAAACTCCATAGTTACTCTTTTCAAATAAATCTTTTACAAAATTTGGTATTCAAAAAATGACATACTAACGAAAATGTATGTAGGTACAAACGATATTTAAAGGAAGAGGCAGAACTCATTGATCATCAAAAAATTCATCCAAATCACTTTCATCGGAAAAAGTGCCCAAAATAATGGCAGTAGTGTAGACTTTTTGTTCGAAAAAAAAGGCCAGTTCTCTGGTAAGTCAATATTTTGTTTCTTCTTTTTATTCATTACACTGGTAGTCACACAGAAAATGCAGATTTCAGCCAGTTTGTAAGAAATATGAAGTGTAGAAACGTTTCTCATATATTCCACTTGCTTAATAAACAATTTCATTTAAAAACAGAGAAAACTATTTAAAATCGCAGCTATTTAGAAACAGAGGGCCATAAATATTTAGACGTATAGTAACGTTAACGTAAGTGAATTTTGAATGTGGAAAAACTTCAACCCCATAGTATTTTTTTTTACTATTGATAGGCACGCGTTTGACCACTATCTCACCTGATGGTAAGCGATGATGTGGTCGAAGATGGAGCACGCTTGCCTAGAAATAACCTATTCACTCTTGATTTAAAGACTCCCAGGTCGTAGCTATCAGGAAACACAGATCCAGCAGGGAATTCCACTCCTTAGCTGCGCATTATTAATTATTGTGTAATTTTGTGCGACATGTACAATTATATCATTCAACAATATGAATATAGTATCTAAATCAAATAAATATTATGTGCGTAACGAGTATTGTAGCTATGGTAAAATTTTACGTTACGTTACTATACGCCCTCAGATTTCTATGAAAATAATGTACTCAGCGATGGACAAAGTTCAGACTGTACTAACTGTACGTAGATATTCTTAAGTTCACTGGTGCCTTGTAGCAATACGTTCCTAAGGTCATAACGTTGAACTAAAATATACACACTATACAGGGTGCTCCTTTACGAGGTGCATAGCGAAGCGATTTGTGTAGCGCCAGCTGTTGCACTTTACTTCGAGAAATAGTATACAGTTCATCTTATAAGGCTTGGGAAGTTTCATATTGCCAATGTTTTTGTAAGAAGTTTTTTATGTTCGTAGTTTGTGATTAAAAACTTATTCTGTCATTAGTTGTTATAATTTAGTTAGCAGTTTTAACTTAGGTGTATATTATTGGATTTATATTCCCTTTATTGTTTTTAATCATGAGCAGAAAATGGGGTACATGATGTCTTTTGTGAAACTTAGAACTTTTCTTAGATATTGTTTGTTTTACTTTATTGTTTTTTTTAGTTTATTTACTTCGTATTGTCAATTTTGTTGAGTAAGTGTTCTTCTTCATGTACGAAAAACTAGCTTCTGTAACCTTTAAATAGTGCTGTGGGCTCATTTTCGGCCTAAATTTACTTGAGTTATTTATGTTTTTGTATTTTCAATAATGACTGACAGACAACGCAAAGCCGCAATTACTGGTCATACAAAGCTGAAATTTGACATGTAGGTTCCTTGGGGAGTGCGCACTAAGAGAGGATTTCCCGATTTTTTTTCCGGGAACGGGATATGCGCTTACGAAGTCGTGAATAAAAGCTAGTATGCATATATTATTATAGTGTAGCTATTCGATGTTTCAAAGCCTTAAAAGACTGATAAAACTGATCTTCCACCAGATCAGATCAGCAAATGAAATCCCAACTACAATTAAAGCTGTCCACACCCACATTTGTACACTCACGAAAAAAAAAATAACCCACTGCCCTATTGTAGTATTTTTCTTTTATTTTCAGTAGAGCCCTAATTGTGGGCAATCAAATTGAATCGGACAGCACATCGGCCGGCACGCGACCGGCACGCGACCGGCTACCATTCGTTAAAACGTGTTAGTTACTCACTGTAGTTAGTTATACTGAAAATATTGAGCTTAACGTATAATTTGGTGAAGAATTGGATAATATGTTACTTGGTTTGTTTTGTTTCTTGGAGGCTAAAGAGGTCATAGAGAAGGCTAAATAATAACATCCCCACGAGTCGATCAAAAAAGGGCAAAAACAGTTTTAGAGTGGCGTTTGCGTATCAAAAGACACGACGTTGGCGCGGCCTCCCACAAGGTGGACCGATGACCTGATGAGAGTCTCGGAAGCCGATGGATGCAAGACGCACAGAACCAGTTTTTGTGGCGGCACTTGGGGCCTACGTCCAGCAGAGGACGTCTTTCGGCTGGTATGATGATGATGATGATGGGTCGATCTCTTAGGTTAAGCAACGCTTGCCGAGGTCAGTCTGTGGATGGGTGACCGTCTTAACATACCGAGACCGAGTCATTTATAGACCTTTGGCAGTCATTACGGATTGTCAGAAACCAGAAAATCTGACACCAATCTTGCCCAGAAGTACAGTGTTACACAGCTAATGGGTTGTGAAAGGCAGATAGACAGTCGATCTATGTAAAATACTGGTATTCAGCTGTATACGGTATAACTAAAAACCGACCCCAATACAGTTGGGAAAGGGCTAGGCAATGATAAATACTAAAGAAGTTTCGACACACTTAAGCTCGATTGGTTAGAATTTGAACTGAGGGCCGACGCGTTTCTACATGTACGTGTATCTTCAAAACCCACAAAACTCCTCTTTATTACCTATTGATCCCTAATTCCCATCTTATCTGATGGTAAGCGATCACGTGGTCGAAGATGGAGCATGCTTACCTCGGAGTAGCCAGTTCACTTTTGATTTTAGTCCCCCCGATTATAGCTATCAAGAAACTCAGGTTCCGGAAAAGTCCACTTCTCACTGTCGCAAAGTGAAAGTATTTCCACTTTTTTTTTTACTTAAGTTCCTGTGCCCTCTAGATGGGGCAGAGAGCGTCCACAGTGCGCCGCCATCCCGAACGGTCTTGAGCTTCGCGCTTCATTTCTCTCCAGGTCTTTGCTCATTGCTTCGCTTCTGCAATGATCGTCCGGCACCAGGTCTGCTTGGGGCGTCCACGTTTCGAACCCAGTCTAGGGATTGGCTCGGTATGTATTCAGGATACCTTCGGAGCGTGTGGCCGATCCAGTTCCGCTGCTGCTGGTCGATCACCGTCACCACCATCGGTCGCTGGAGTCTCACCGCAACGTTCCCATAGATTTTGGTTGGAGATTTTCTCGGGGCCAGTAAACACCGAGAATACGACAAAAAAATTAAAAAATTAATTGATAACGACCTTTTTTTTTTTTTTTAGGTATGGGAAATCAATGAGGGAGTGTCAGGTGTCAGACTCTTACTGACTAAAACCCATCCATGTTCCTCCTGGTGCCCTTTGCGTTCCAAGGCTACGGCACCTCTTTCGAACAGATTCCGCAGCCCCAGCAGGCACCGCCCCGTCTTCCGCGCTGACATCTCTTTGAAGCGCGCTGGGATCGCAGCGCGCCGCCGACCCGGGCCTAGTTCTGATCAGACGGCGAGCCACCCACTGTTCGCCGTCCGCAGGCCCGCGCCTACGGCGGCCGGGAATCGTCCTGCGACTCTCGACGCCTGGGGCGTCTTCTTCTGTTGCGGCGACTGGGACGTGAGGTTTCCCTCTCTCTCACACGTTTGGCCTCCTCCTTTGCTAGCATTACTGCTTCGCAGAAGGAGGTGATCGCTTCCCATGCCTCCTCGCTCCGGACCAAAGATTGAACCAAGGCCGGTCGCGAGAGGTCGCCGCCGCCGATCGTCTCGACGAGGACCCGGCGGTGCTCCGCCCAAGCAGGGCAGACCTCTACCGTATCCTCCACCGTGTCCTCCGGGCGATCCTCGCAGTGATGACACCCGGGCGCGTCCTCCCGCCGAATCCGGAACAGGTATCTCCCGAAACAACCGTGTCCGGTGAGTACCTGTGTCAGACGGAAGGTGAAAACGCCGTGGCGCCGCTCCAGCCACTCCTCAAAGAGGGGACTTATCGCCTGGATTGTTGCGTGCCCAGCGCTGGGTTGCGACAGTCGCTGTCTCCATACCGCCATGAGATCCTGCCGGAGCTCCGTCCGCCTTGCTGCGATTTGCCGCGGCAGAGGTGTCTCGCCCCGGCGTTGCGCCTCCACGCAATTGATAACGACCTGGAGTTTGTGCGAGATGTCTTTAGTGACCTTCCACGTCTCACATCCGTACAGCAACACGGTTTTTATGTTGGACCGGATTATTTTGAGTTTTGATCTTCGGGTCAATTTCTTTGATTGCCGTACAGGACGAAGCTGTGCAAAGATTGCTATTGCTAAAGTATCTCCACAAACTATGTCAAACTATGCCTTTCATAATGAGACGTCAACTATGCATTTCATAATGCCTTTAGAAGGCATTCTTTGACGAGGTTTTATTAAATATGATTTTTTCGTTGATATGACGACGGCGAAATAGCCTAGGTTTTGATTCGTTTTCATCTAATGTGTATCAAATTGGCGGGCATCGGCGCCAAAAGGTTGCCAGTTTCTGCCAAATGGAGCGATGCCCAAGATAGGATAAAGTCCAAATCTAACTTTATTGCTCTGTCTTGCATATTGACGACGTAAAGTAAACTTAACAAGATATTTAACGTAAGAAAAGTTAAATTTTTTCATCATCAACATTTCAGCCGAAAGACGTCCACTACTGGACATAGACCTCCCCCAAGATGGAGGATTTGCCATAATTGCAGTGTATGGTGTTGAGTTTTGCAGAGAGCGCTGCTGCTCATGCTCTGGCGAGTCCCTTAGTCAAGTCTTAGGACACCCACGGGAACTGATGGGATGGTATTATTCTTTTACGGCACCGGCCGATACTGGTGTGTCGGCGTTATTTTTTTTACTTCAACAATATTTCATGACAAGTATTTATTGCAAACTAGCAGACGTCACGCGGTTTCACCCGCAAAGTTCCTGTTCCCGTGGGAGTTTAGGAATAAAATATAACCTATGTTACTCCCTAATAATGCTGCTGAAAGTATTTTTCAAATCGGTTCAGAAGTTTTTGAGTTTATTAATTACAAACATAAACACAAATATTTCCTCTTTATAATATTAGTGTAGATATTACACAATAAACCCCCTACCCAAACTACTCATCAAATTCAATCACCGTAAATGTTTACCTGCATTACACGCACCTATTACCACCTCAACCCCAAAATGTCCCCTTCATAAAAATATAACTGTCACGCGCATAAATCCTACCCTCCAATGTTAAGTGTCAAGTCGGTATACCCTCCAATTAAACTCAGGTTGTCTTGGCCGCGTAAAAATTGCCTCGCGTGTACAGCCAGCCACAGAATTGAATTAACATCAGTGTAATTACTCCAGAACACGCCGTGCGCGCCTGTACAAATTACGCGTTGCGCGCAACTTACGACGGAACCATTGTGTTTGACAGTCTCGATATTATAATTTGTACGAATTTTTAGGGTTGACTGTCACGTCAACCGCGAAGTAATTCAGTTTCATAATTGAAATTAATATTTTCTAATTGCTTACGAGAATGGTTTTGTGAAATTGAATTAAATGTTGTTATAACTGGTAAACACGCTGTGCGCAGCTGTACAAATTGGAAACCGTAACATAAGTCACGGGGCTGTTCCACAACAGATTGTGCTGATTTATTTGGTAATTGTAATAAAATACTGAACATTTTAGGCACACTAAAATTCGTTAAATAACCTCCATAGTAACGCAGGACAAAATTATAACCTTGCGATTACTAAACCTGTTTTTATTATTCTTATCAGCTTCTACCCGCGGGTTCATCCTAAAAATTGGTTTATCCTAAGGGAAAGTAAGACTGAGATAAAATGTACCTATTCTATGACCCAATCGATCGATCTTGGTGTACCAGTCTGTTTAATTTTTTCCAAATTCGATGACTAAACTATGTATAATTGAGTTGTGATTAAAAAGGTATGGAATTAGAAAAGGAAAGACTTAGATTTGGTTTCCCCCAAAGTTCTTGCAAGCAAAAGACAGTGATAAGTACTAAAATCTCTTCGCAGAACAAGGTGTTGTAAACATGATTTTTCTTGGAGTTCTCACGCATTTTCCACCTCTCCCCATATCGTACGGGCTGGAGCGTAATGTGATTACTCTGAGCGTAATGTAACGAGTGTACCTGAGCGCTCGAGTGTACTTCAAAAACTGTAGGTACGCTGGAACAACGTTTACTTAGTATTACTGGTATTGCTTCGGATTTTTTTTCTTTGTTATAGGGGTTCCTATGCCTAACAACGTTACTGAAAAAGCTTTGGTTTAGGAACGCGTTTTCCGTACAAATGATATTCTGTTTTGTACCTCTTTAAGTGTCTTTATAGGCGATTGATTTTGCTAAATAGGACCTTGTAGTAATTGGAACGAATTTCTGAGCGTTCAAGCGTTTTTTGTCATACCTGCCAGAGTCTTTGTTTCCTGACAGCTACAACCTGGGAGTCATTAAGTCTAGAGTGAATAGGTTACTTCAAGGCAAGTGTGCTCCATCTTCGACCGCATCCTCGCTTACGTTCAGACGAGTTAGTGGTCATACGTATGCCTATCAATGGTAAAAAAAACCTAATAGATTAAATAAAATGTGTTGTTTTAATCTCTTGAACTTTGAAACCCCAGTTGTATATCCCCCCCCCCCTCTGTGTATGTTGGCTTGGCTCTGTTCTTTCTTTTGTTAAAGGAGTAATGTTATTTTCTAATTAATTTCGTTGTGGGAACCAAGACATTTGAATCCTTTCTCCAAGACTCGTTAAGCTTCTTTGACTCTGCTTTTTCTGGTGGTCGCCACTGTTGATTCTGACTTTCGGGAGTTGCTTGGAAATAGTGTGGCTTGCTAAAACTAAAAAAAATAAAATTTCGTTATTTAAACCAAAAATAAAAAAAAACGGCCAAGTGCAAGTCGGACTCGCACACAAAGGGTTCCGTACCATAAACCTTATTTTTTATTATTTCTTGCTACAGCGACAATAGAAATACACATTCTGTGAAAATTTCAACTGTCTACCTATTACGGTTCTTGAGATAGAGCCCGCTGACAGACAGACGGACGGATGGACGGACGGACAGCGGAGGCTTAGTAATAGGGTTCCGTCAGTTACCCTTTGGGTATGGAAACCTAAATAGACGTAACTATTTTTGAAATGTGTTTAGACTTTAAAACATTTAGTGATTGTCATTGGGATTGGTCTTTAATCTTTTTCACTTTGACTTTGACCAGAAACACGAAAAAATAGCGCAAAACCTACCCGGGTCATGCAAGCAGATTTTATAAAAAAATCTCAGCTTTACCGAACTTTAGTTGAGAGCGATCGATGTGAACATGAAGCCGACCCGTTTTTGATAGGCTCCACCTTTGTGGCCGAAGCACAACTCTCCAGCGTAGAGAATACTTCAAAATTGTTTATATCCTGGCAAAATGTGTTTCAATTTTCGAGATAGAGGCCGTCGGATAAAGACGAAATATGGCTCTTTCCAATCAGCTACCGAAGTAATAACAGTGGTAAAGTTTAAGAAAACAATGCTACATAAAATTGAATTTTTATTTGACCACCACTAGGTAAAAGAATATTACCTAGTGAGTTTTATACACCAACAAAATACCTTTTTCAGTGAAGAAATAGGGTCCAGGGTAGAGGTTTCTAAGACAGGGATTGTTAATGCGTCCGGTGCACAGTGGGTTATCAATTATTCTTAATACCACATTGTTTGCTTGCTTACTTATTCTTTAAAACAACATACTTAATCCAAGATGCGTGCAAAGTAAGATTGATGCGCTCTTTTCTTCACCATGCTGGTGCAAAATCTTTCCAACCAGTGTATTACAATGTTAACAACATAAACTGAACTCTCGAACGCCGTATTTTCTTTACCAGAAACATAAATATACTCCGAGAGATATTATTTAAGAGGCGCTTACTAATTCAAGGCCGCCTCGCATGGGTTCATAAAATTACGAATTTCATAATATATAATGATACAAACACGCACGTTTTGATGTAAAACCCGATCCTTATTAATTTCGTACCGAAATTACGTAATTGAATATCAAATTTTGTTACTTTGGAAACATAGTGATGTCCATATAGATGGCGTTAGTGATTTTAGATAGCGTTGCAGTTGCAGGGTTGTTGTGCTCCGGGGATGCGAAAATTAGCGGGTTTATGTTTATCTAATAATGTTTTATCCGTGTTTAGATAGACAGCAGTGATAAAATGTAGGATGTGATATAGATTTTGTAGTTATTAGACCTAATAAATTATTATGCTATAATGCTGACTAATTTTCCACGCTGTTATTAAATACTTGTTGACTTGCGCAATTTCGTACTGTTCCGCTCCTATCACATAAATGGGCTATTTAACATTGAAATAATTTTGCAAATCAGACCAGTAGTTCCTGAGATTAGCGTTTTCAAGCAAACAAACAAGCAAACTCTTCAGCTTCATAGATTAGTATAGACTATAAATTGAATACTCGAAAGACCGTATTAAGTGGTTTTCTATCAATGTATGGGATTAACAAGTGCTGGCAAAATGGTGTTGTCAAAAAAGTCAAATATTTGGATAAAATTTGAAAGTAACTCTTTTTTCTCTTCTTTTTCATTGCTTTCACACACGGGTAGACCATTTCCTGGATTAGGTCATTAGGAGACCTTTTATCCCTGAAAAGTCGCGTTATATTTCTTGTCTAGAGCCCTTCAGACGTAAGAAGTTTATTTATCTTTGCTTTTCTGTATTTCTAACTATGGACTTTTTCGATTTAAATAAGGTCCATAACTGCAAATATGGAAAAATACAAAGCTGTATGAACACAAAACCGAATCAAAATGCATCAACAACAGTTAGCGGTGCCTACTATTTGCATTTATTCGTTTCTAAATTGTACTACCCGTGTAAGGAACAACAACGAAAAAACAAAACAACATCACTTTCAGTCCTAAACATTATTTGATATCCATTGACGCATTTGTACCGGCCACATCTCACCATACTCACACTATTCACGCAATGTAAAGCAATGAAACTCGTATGGTCGTGAAATTCATAACTGGGGATGGGGTAGTGGTACAGGTTGAATGACCATTGTAACCACCGGGGTTGGGTTGTTCCGCGATGATAAATGTCGATGGGTGATGTGTATGGGCATTTTGTCTTTCCTTGCTGTAGTTTGTGGCAATATGTTTGAGTTAGTTTTTGGCTACTATTGTCATGAATACAATGCACTACCACATTTGCTAAAAAGTTTTTTGGATGCCAAATAATATGTAGTAGTTTTGTATAGCTCTGAGGAGCTTGTGGCTAGATAATAATAGCCGCACGGGTCGATCTTCAAGGTTAAACAACGCTTGCCAAGGTTGGTCTGTGGATGGGTGACCATCTTAACATACCGAGTTTCCTCCGTGCCTCGGAAAGCACGTTAAGCCGTTGGTCCCGGCTGTCATTTGTAGATCTTTGGCAGTCGTTACGGATAGTCAGAAGCCAGTAAATCTGACTCCAGTCTTGCCAAGAAGTACCGTGTTACCCAATTAATGGGTTGTGGTGGTCTGGTAAGCAGCCGCTCCACGTAAAACACTGGTATTCAACTGAATCCGGTTTGACTGGAAGCCGACCCCAATATAGTTGGGAAAAGGCTAGGCAGATGATGATTTATTTATTAACATGTTCAGCACACAAATGTACATAGGCGGACTTAATGCCATGCATTCTCTACCAGTTAAACTTTTGTATACATTAGGGTTTTAGAGTAGCTTCCTAAAACCCTAATGTATACAAAAGTTTTACTATATTTGTCTTTGGCTTTAGTCCCGTAGTTTTCAGGGAAAACAAGCCTAAGGCAATTAGCGTTAGTATAAATTTTTTAGGAGTGAATGAATTATTCTAATTGGATCAGTACTTGCAAAGTATGTTGCTTACTTTCGTTCTTTCATGGAGCAGTAAGGTAAAAACTAACATTCCAACAAATAACTTCTTTACAATGTCCTTGAATTATATCCTATTTAACAGTTATTGAAAATCACATTCATTAACATAACGTTAAAGTTATAATAGAGTTGAAAACTTTTCCAGTTTTTATTTCTTGAAGTTAAACGTAGCACTATTAAGACAACCTTCACAACTTTAGTCTATACTTATATTTTAAAGAGGAGAGATTTTATTTGTTTGTTTGTTACGATTTAACTCAATAATTGCTCGACCGATTTTAAAAATTTTTTCACCATAAGAAAGCTACGTGTTTACTGAGTAACATAGGCCATATTTTAATCCCGTATTCTCAAGGGAACGAGAATTACACGTGTGAAACCAAGGGGCGCTGCTAGTATTCAATAAAATGGTGGCTATTTCATCACCGTAAATTGAACTCAACAGTCTAGACATCCAAATTGGATTTCACAAGACAGTTATTAATAAAGCTAGCCCTTGATGGATGACTACATGGTAACAAATTCAAGCCTGACATGTGGCATGCAAAATAAAACGGTGCGTATAATTGTACAACCAATAAACTTTGCTTGAAATAAAAAACTGTATTGTTATTATGTAGAACACGCAAGCCTTGTGTGGTGGGGCTTTTATTATTATTACACTGTAGTAAAGACCTCTGGATTGTTTCTTCACGTAACTTGGATTTTGTTATCATCAGTTCGAAGTTGTCAGTGATTTTAAATCATCATCGACATCATCGTCATCATGATCCAAAGCTTTTCTTGTGCTTATCCAAACGTTTCTTTTTTTTTAACGGAGGGAAATCCTCATGGATGTCCTCCACCCTGGGGCGGGCGGAGGGGTCTATCAGACTCTTACTGACTAAAACCACCCCGGTGTTCCATCTCTTACCAATGAGATGGATCCAAACGTTCCTGTGCCAGCCTCATCCAGGTTCCTACCTACCTGCGACGTAAACAATGTCGTGAGTCCATCTTGCTCCCGGACAGCCAATATTTCTTCCAGTCCGCGAAATATGCATATCATACGACTAGAAACCATTTTTTTTTAGCGAATAAAATGCCTAACGCATACCACATCATCCGGGGAGACGACGTGGTTATGTGGGACTGGCACCCACTATAAACTTCGCCTATGCACCTACTTTTGTCTTGATGGGTGGGTTACGAGGACTGCTACGCATGACATTCGCGACCCATCCAGCGTGGCCTACTTCTGGGCTCCCTCTTCTATGCCCGTTCGGGCTCCCTCTTCTCTTCTTCGATGTCCGGGTGCACTGGGACATCACCACGACTCAGGGATACGACTAGAAACCAATTCCAACCATAAGTAAGTTCTGGGTAAATATGACTGATTATCCATTCATCATTCCATCTTCAACAAAATACCGCAGTAACTTAAGAGTAACAGCAATACTTACATAGAAGTAGATGCTTACAAACTGTCAGGTATAGAATTTAGGAGACAACAATACATACCTTTTACCTAAAAACCTAAAACCCACTCCAATTTCACAAATGTGTTCACTTAAGCCACAAAACTCAACGACTGTGCCGATTCGCTCATAAAGTTCTAGCTCATATCCTATTTTAGCGGCCAATGTACCATCAGTACTTAGGCCTAACCTAACCAGAGGCCTGACCTAGACTTGAGCGACCCATTTACGAATAAACATGTTTATGAGATACGGTTGAGCCGTTTACACTCATTCTGGATTCTGTTTGGCTTCATTTATTTGGTTTCGATGTTCCAGGGATTAGGGTTTGTAGTTAGAATTAGGTTTTTGTGAGTTTATTACTGTTGTGTCTTGAATTCAGGAATGTAACTCAAAATCCTAGTAAAGTTTGTAGTTGTTGTAGTACCTTTTCACTATTGGGAGTTGTGTACAAAAATCACGAAATACATTCCCTGGTTTTTTGTCATATCTGTAGCCCCTTGGCATGGTTTAGAATCTACACTCCTGAACTAGATTTCCTTGAGTTTAGCAAATGTCTACATTTTATTCAAATAAAGTATTCATTTGATAACGTTTACCTAGGCTAAAGTGGTATGGAATGTATCTAAAGAGGTGGTGGGCTAAGATCGACATCTAAGGAAGAACTCCACGTCGAAGTCGACCGCTGGAAAAATGGTGTAATGTCACGTTACGTTTGCAATTTGCGAGTCAGAAATACCCAGAGAACAAGCAAGATAGAGAAGATTGGAAGAAGAAATTGGAGGCCCTTGCCCCGCAGTGTAAAGCAAATTATGCTATTCAAAAAAGTCTTTAGAAAAAGTTAAAAAGTTAAAAGTTTTTAGAGCCTCGTATCCACTTGGCGACATTTCACGCGTGACATTTTGCTCATCATGTCATTGTCTAACGGACGGTTTCAACGAGGAACTTTTTTTAGTGATATTTTCAACGTTGGCGCTTTTTTGTGCACGTTGCTGAACATGTTGGGCGGCACGTGTCGTGCCTCAATTATTGCCTAGTATGTACAAGGCTTTAATTGATCTTAACATACTGAGTTTCCTCCGTGCCTCGGGAAGCACGTTAGGCCGGTGGTCCCGGCTGTCATTTGTAGTTCTTTGGCAGTCATTGCGGAAAGTCTAAAGCCAGTAAATCTGACTCCAGTCTTGCCATGAAGTACCGTGTTACCCAGTTAATGGGTTGTGGAGGTCTAGTAGGCAGCCGCTCCTGTAAAGTATTGGTATTCAGCTAAATCCGGCTTAACTGGAAGCCGACCCCAATATAGTTGGGAAAAGGCTAGGCAGATAATGATGATGTACAAGGCTTTAATCGTTGCTTTCCAACTTCTAAAAGTATTCCTCTCAATTCAAGTATTCGTCTCTGAACGATAACTTCCCTCTCATTTTCACATTGCCATAAAACATTTATTTCTTCCCCCATGAATGCTAAATCTTCCGCAGCATCAGGGCTCTCCCCTAAGTATCATTAAACCAGCTGAAATTGTGATGGAGAATAAATTTAAGTGCCTATAACAATATTTGGATCGCGTGCGGTGTGCGGAGGTGAATTAATACTAACAATTACTTGGGCAGCACGCACGAAAAAAACCGTTTAAATTGCTACTGTGCGTGATGGAATTAGATGTGGTTTTAGTGATGGGAGAAGCGGGGGCGGGTAAAAAGTTTATAATATTGTTTTCGATCAATTTGCTTAAAGAAGAGAATCGATTGAATTATAAAGTGACAGTTTAAGTGAGAATGTAAGAAAAAAATGTGTTGAGCCAACGACGGCATGTAATATGTGACAAAAATTTAGAGGATCTTAATATCTATGCTTGATTGCGCAATGAGAGAAGGGAACAGGACAAATTAGAATTTATGCAATTCAAATAAATAATTTTGATCGATCCTGTTAGCTTAACTTTATTTGATAACTTAATATGATTTGTTTAGCAAAAACATTTTGCAGTCTTTAGACTTCATTCTGTGTGCAAGTCTGCAATTCTCAAAAAATATAGTTTTGGGTGTTGATTTGACAAGACATTAACATGTTCAGTGAACGACCTTGTTAATGCTGCAGTAACTTTAATCGGTCTAGTATTTTTAAACTTTACTATAGCATGTTAGTTGCTTTTAACCGCTAACTGCTATCACTCAGTCACCTCCTCAACACGCCCTATTAATACCGATTGAATCGAACCTTTAAAAGCCTTCGATTTTATTATTTAAAAGTCCAAACTAATTATTGCACAATAATGAGTTCCATAATGAAGTTGGATTCAATTTTATGTTCATAAATATTTTATTAGGATAATTAATTTGTTGAAAATCAACTTCATGTTTTTGCTGTCAGTAATGCGTATTATTTTGGTTTTCATCGTAAAATCGTAATTGGACTTTGTGAATTTATTTTTCCTGTTTTGTTTTATGGTGTTGGATGTTACAAGACATAATGTTTAACAAGGTTTCAGTTTCTTCATTTACGTCCGTTATTTTTTCAACAATCAAGTAAGAAGAATAAATTGTAGCAGATTTTAAAGCTTTTGTAAAAGGAAAAAATTGCAATTTTCTAATTAAATTCTAAAAACTAAAATTTTGGCCTAGGGTAAGTAGATAGATTCCTTCCAGTTACCAGCACATTTTTTTCTATTTCAGTTATGAATAATTTCAAAATCACAATACTATGAGTCGAATACCCCTAAATTTTTCATAAAATATAGCCTCATAATATCATCCACAACAAACATCATTTAGCACCGTCATCCCTTTCCTGCGGCATCCCTCAGGACTCCTCATTGTTGGCACAACATCTCTTATTAATGTCACAACCATTCGCTGGTACAAAGTTATATCCTACCCCCAAAAATATAGGTACACGTTCAATTAGAACTCAGGACCCTCGTCAACGGAAAAATCCCCTACTCTTGTATGTTCATAAATTCCTGCCACAATTTTGTATAAGGAAGTTGTACAATCCGGATAAGTGTTCTGGATTTAATTTTCAAAAATCCTTAGATTTAATCAGAGTGGATTTGAAGTGGATGCTCGTATTTCATCTTGATGGGACAGGCGACAGTGGCGGGAGTTTCGAAGACAATAGTGGTGGTTCACAGGTCGAGATGTTTTGGTATTTACTGTTAAGGGAATGGGTTTTATTTATTTACTAGTTGACCCGCGCTACTTCGTTTGCGTCACAATTTTCACTACTGCTTTGCTCATATTGGTCTTAGCGTGATGATATATAGCCTATAGCCTTTCTCGATAAATGGGCTATCTAACACTGATAGAGTTTTTTTAAATCGGACCAGTAGTTCCTAAGATTAGCGCGTTCAAGCAAACAAACAAACAAACACTCAGCTTTATATATTATTATAGACAGGCAAATCTAAAGAAACAAGAGTAAAGTAAGATTTTTTTTTGAGATGGGTTTGCTCTAGACTCTAGTCTAGGTCAGAGGTGACAGTGACAAAGTCTACGATGGAGCCAACTTAGCCAAAAGAAACCTTTTCACACTGACTTTGAAGCGATTCATGAAGTGAAGTGAAATTAAGAAAGAGTTAGCAATTATCGTTTCAAAAGCAAACAATGACTTTCAATCAGTCAACAACCATTCTTCAATCAATAAAATTCTTCTTTTTAAGGAGTCGTTGCTTGTCTGGAGTATGATCATTAAATGGCTATGATTTAGGCACAATAAACTTAAGATAACTTACAACCCCAATTATTGATACGCCACTGTTAAAATAACAACTTAGAAAATTAATTTTCGACACAACAAAGAAATTTTTGTTATAAAATTTGCGTTAAACAACAAAACAAACAAGAACAAGTTAACGTAAATTGTTATTTCAGAAGAAAACAGCGATCAAACATTCAAATGAATACAATCTTTCTATCAAATAAGCTGCTGCTTGTCTGGAGTGCAGTCATTAAAAAAAGGCTCGACTTCGTTACTGCATACTATGTTTCAGGCACAATAAACTAAACTTGATAAAATTCCCACCTGCAACTCACACCTCCAATAATTGATACACCACTGTCAATTAATAATTTAGAGAATTTCGTTTCGACAGAACGAAAACTCAGAACAAGTTAACGCAAATTGTAATTTTTTCGAAAAAAAAAAGCTTTCAAGTTACACTTCGTCTCTGCATGAAATAGCTACGATTTCAAAACAGCAATGAAATTTGATAAAATTCCCACCTCCAAGTCACACACCCGATAATTGATACGCTACTGTCAATTATCATCTTGGAGAATTACGTTTCGACAGAACGAACATTCGGAACAAGTAAACGCAAATTGTATTTTCAGAAGAAAACAGCGAACAAACATTCAAATGAACACAATCCTTCTTTCTAAGAAGCTGCTGATTATCTAGCGTATGATTTTAAAATAAAGCTTTCAAGTTACACTTCCTCACTACATGTAATAGCTATGATTTCAAAACACCAAAGAAATTTTATAAAATACCCACCTCCAACTCACACCCCCAATGATTGATACGCCACTGTCAATTAACTACTTACAGAATTACGCTTCGACACAACGAACATTCAGAACAAGTTAACGCAAATTGTAATTTCGCATGAAAACAGCGATCAAACCGTCAAATAAATACCGACAAACTTGGATGTAATCAATCATCTGTCGGAAGTCAACGTGTCAATAAGTTTGTTTGTCCCTCCTGCAAACGACGACTTAGATAAATTAGTAAAGAACTTCGTTTTCAACTCGTGAACTGATTAATGATTTTATTGGTACTGGAAAACGGTTTGGAAAAATGCTTTCAGGAACTTGAGGTGATTTTCGGTAGATGGATTATTTGCAGCGGAGGAGCTCGTGGCTAAATAATAACAGCCGCACGGGTCGATCTTGAAGGTTAAGCAACGCTTGCCAAGGTTGGTCTGTGGATGGGTGACCATCTTAACATAACGAGTTTCCTCCGTGCCTCGGAAAGCACGTTAAGCCGTTGGTCCCGGCTGTCATTTGTAGATCTTTGGCAGTCCTTACGGATTGTCAGAAGCCAGTAAATCTGACTCCAGTCTTACCATGAAGTACAGTGCTACCTAGTTAATGGGTTGTGGAGGTCTGGTAAGCAGCCGCTCCGCGTAAAATACTGGTATTCAGCTAAATCCAGTTTGACTGGAAGCCGACCCCAATATAGTTGGGAAAAGGCTAGGCGGATGATGACTTTCAGCATACAAATGTACAGAGGCGGACTTAATGCCATAGGCCTTCTCTACCAGTCAACCTTTGGGTAATGCAGAGAATAGTCGTCAATATTGTAGTGTTATTGTTACGTGGTTATTTGGTTAGTAACGCGAATATGCGTTGATGTTGAATGGCTCATGTTAGACACACGAATGATAGTGGCTTTTTCTTCAATGATAATTCAAAAATAAATAAAAATACATTAAAAAGAACGCAGGATTTCTATCAAATCTACAAAACTTATTTTCAGTCTTTTCTCAGTGTTTACTAAACTAACAACAATAGGAGTAAAGTATGTAGTTTCTTGAGCGAATCTGTAAAAAAATGCCTACAATAGGTAGGATGATCGTTTTCTTGATAAATTCTGTTGAAAATGCTTTTAACTAAAAGGTATTGGAAGAATAAACAGACAATCGTACATCGATTGACATAAAACAATATTGTCTCATTAAACACACACAACAAGATATTCATTACGACAACCGAGACAATGTTAACACGATTGTCAACCACGCGTCAACCTAATTAATTATTTACATCACACAAGTTAAGTGACCTCAGGTTGCAGCCAAATGGCGATGTTAACTAACCAGGACTAAGGCGGTAGTTGTTTTGTGAACTCCCAGTTCTCTCATGGCTTGGCGCAAACGGGCTACCAACCATAGCCACCGGTGACCAGCGACAATGTTGGAACACACTTTTTCATAAATATATTTTGAATATACGCACCGCATAAGTGTAGCCGCTCGCGGCCACTCGCTACATAGCAGTGTCCGTGACTCGCCACTTGTGGTCGCTGCAGGCCACATAAGATGTCGACACTGGCGCTGCTCCATCCCCACGCAGCTAGGCACTTGGCGTCCTACGCATCGCACGCGATATCATGGAGCACGACGCCTCAATGGATAACAATAATTTGATATTAAATAGACTGCGCAGCAGAGAGCGGATTATAAAATATGGCGGCTTCTGGACACCGGTGGCACACGGGCCACCGGCCACAACCACAAAACGACGCTACGGCGGCATATTTCCTGTAGTTTTCATACATTTTATATGGACTCGCCGTACACAGATGACGCCGGTGGCTGCCACACGCTACAAATTGTTGCTGCTCGCTTCTTGTGAAAACTACAGGAAATATGCCGGTGGCATCGTTTTGTGGTTGTGGCCGGTGGCCCGTTTGCGCCAAGCCTTACAAATGTGGCGCGCGACATTCATCAGTGGCTGTAGTCGGTGGCCCGTGTGCGCCGAAGCTAACTCCCACGCTGTTTGCTTCCAAAGTTTAGCTGGGTCTAGACGCGGTGTGTACCAAGTCTAAGGAAGTGTTGGTTAGTTTCTAAAGTAACTGCGGATGCAAGTTTTCAAGTCCCGGCTCTTATTGTTGACCTTTTTGTCTTTTATTTCGTTCATTGAATCAAATAAGCTTCGGTTGGCTGAGCGGGAAGTTTGGAGCTAACCGGGTTCTTGGAGTTGTTTCGTTCGAAGAAAATAGTAGTGTGTTTAGCTGTATTTTTGGGGATACTGTTGTGGCGAGAAATATAGTTTCATAAGGTAAGTTCTATGAGAATGTTTTAGTTGAATAAAATACATAAATGCCTTGCTTACTTATTTAAATAATAAAACTAGAAGAACTTCAGAATGAAGCTTGTTATTACTCACCTCATCGTCAACACATCAGCAGAAAACGTCCACTGCTGGACATAGGCCTCCCCAAGCACACATAGGCGTCCCCCCAGTCGGCCAGTACTCACCTACTGATTACTTAATAAGTGTGTGGAGTTTTAATCAGAACAAAGTCTTGGACAATCCATGGACATTATTACTAGGTAGGCAGATTGGAAAACCTTCACGATCTTCTTTACAAGAACCAATCGTATTACCACTTCCGTATAATCAACTTCAAAGGAATTGATTCTCTACCGATTTGGTAAATACCAAAGCTATTTGTTTGTTCTGTTTGATTCCATTTATATTATTACCAGGTCAATGAGTGTCCTTGAAGGTAACGAAGTGGATTGATGAAGTGAGCATGAAGAAATAGAGCCGGCTCACGACCCTACTACGCTTTAGTTCTTTTTATTTAATTTACTTTTTTTTACCTGAAAATCTGGTTTTTTGGTTTGACGCTACAAAGAGTCGCAGGATTTAAAAGCTTTCTGATACAGTGGAAGCCGATTCCTTTGTTTTTAGAACCTTTTGCCCCATCGACTATCCCTGAGCATGGCTACTTGTGCTCTGAACAAAGCCACTTAAGGTATGTAGGCACGATTTAGGCTATCAGGCAAATGACAATCGGACCAAAACCACCGGGCGTTTTTAAAGAAATTGACACTATCTCAAAAACAGTTTCACTATCTACATTTTGATATATAGCCCAACTGCAAAAGAAGGAGGGTTATGTTTTTCGAGTGTATGTATGTTTGTTTGTATGCATTTATATTTCTCTGGCACGCCCTAGAGCCTAAACGACTCAACGGATTTTAGCTTGAGAGGTGTTGTGAGATTCATATTTACTGCGAGAGTGACACTGGGTATATCAAATTTAAAAAAAATGGCGGCTTTTTGGCGCCAAATTCAAATGTTTGGCACGCTCTGCAGCTTGAACCGCTCGATGGATTCCAGCTTGAAGGGTATCGTTAGATACGTATTTACAGTGAGAGTGGCACTAAGTATACAAAAATAAAAAATAATAGCGGTTTTTTCGCGCCAAATTCAAATGTTTGGCTCGCTCTGCAGCTTGAACCGCTCGATGGATTCCAGCTTGAAGGGTATCGTTAGATACGTATTTACTGTGAGAGTGGCACTAAGTATACAAAAATAAAAAATAATAGCGGTTTTTTCGTGCCAAATTCAAATGTTTGGCTCGCTCTGTAGCCTTAAAGGCTCAATATCGGATCGGACTTCAATAGTGTCGTTAGATCCATATTAAACAAGTCGCTTTTCAAGCAGTCTGCTGCAGTCTAATGCCAACCAACTGCATCAGACTGCATGAAAAGCGACTTGTTGATTTTAGTTGTTTTTAGCGGTCGGGTTTTTTTTCTCAAGGTCACTGGCCTATGTTAAGCGGTAGTGGTTTGGGTATATTATGATATCCTTTACCCTATACTCTAACCAGATACAGCTAAGTACCAGTATTCAGTCAGTGGACCAGTCCAGGAAACAAATACACAAATTGTTTACAATAACGACCTCATTTCCTTACCAGAAATCATCCTCAAAATGGCACTCAAACTCAACAGGATCGTTTTGCCAAATAGTTCCATATCTATTTAACATAATTGAACACGGTTTTCCGTGTCGCGTTATTGTTAGACAAGATAACGACTGGTTTCAATTCAGTCACATTCAATTGTTCTAAGAAATTATATTCGGAGCAAACATGATTCTTGTTTGGAACGTTAGCAAAATCATTTTGGAATGACAGGGAAGGCAATGGAGGAAGAAAAGACGGTAAAATATTATTTTGTAGGGATATAATGGTAGTATGAACTCAGATTCTTGTTGTTTTTATAAAGTTAGTCAAAGCAAATCAAAACATTTATTTCATTAATTTTGAACTGCCGCAAAATCAGTTTGTCAGAAAGATGTAGCTAATTTATCTATCTGGCTGTTCATGTAAGTATATGAGTTGCATGTTTGTGAAAGTACCCACAATACAAGGGAAATGCTAGCATGGGGCGACATTTGAAAAAATATAGACTATTATGAAAGCGTAGGTCTCTATGGAAAAGAATATGCAAGAAACTCCATGGATTCTTCTATAAATCAATGTTGTGTGTACTGGACACACACAACATTGATTTATAGAAGAAGCCAGCCAGTGCCTAATTAGTTTCGTTTCCGATTCCCAATGAAGTACACACATCAAAAAAAGTTTGCAATCACTAGCATAAGCTGTTATATTTTTTAAATTTAACTTTATCAAGAAAAATTCTTTGTTGTGTGTTTTCTTTAAATAGAAAAACCATATTTGAAATAAAAAAACAAAAAAAAATACTAACAAAAACTGAGCACTTAATCAGAACGTAATTGTAACAGAAATTTATTTGAAAAAAAGACTGTTTAACCAAACATAAACCACAATTTATTAATAAAAGGTTTAAATTCAATATAACATAACTCCTCCCCTGGCTTGAACACATGCGGATATCCTCCTGGGCATGCTAAGGATCAAGTTATCCAGCATTTCTTGGGGTAACCTGTCCCTTTCTTGAATAGCGGCTTCCTTGAGCTCTGGCACCGTCTGGGAATGTGGCTGACGGTTCCAAATAGCTCGTTTAAGGGCATTCCAACTGTTTGGGTCTAGGAACACCTTCGGAATTCAGAATAGCGCGTAATACGTCCTCGAAGTCATCCCAGGAGGCCTCCTTTTCAAACTCACAGCAACCAGTTTGAGGAGCATAGGCGCTGATTAGGTTCGTTACCGACCCTTTGATCAGCACCTTAACTCGCATCATCCGATCGCTGTATCGGTCTACTTCAAGGAGTCCATCCTGAAGGTCCTTAGACAGCACTACGGCCACTTCGTTCCTGCCCGACGGTGATCTGGTGTACACTAGCCGGTACCCCTGTCCGATGTCACGAGACTTATTTCCCTTCCAGCGCGTCTCCTGAAGGAAGGCGCACTGGACCCGACGCTTTGCAAGTACATCCGCGAGTTCTGTGCAACGTCCGGTTAGGGAGCCAATGTTCCAGGTGGCAAAGCGGAACTTCCATTTGGGTACTAACTTCTTTAGCCGTGCCCGTACTTGACACGGTAGCCCTTTTTTTTTAGGATGGGACATCATCAAATGACTCCTCCCGTTCTGGGTACAGCAGGAGGGAGTGTCAGACTCTTACTGACTAAAACCCATCCGTGTTCCTCCTAGTGCCCTTTGCCTTTCAGGGTACGGTACCTCTTTCGAACGAAATCCGCATCCCCAGCAGGCACTGACCCTAGTGGGCCTCGTCTTCCGTGCTGACATCTCCGCACGACCCCCGCTTAAAGCCTCCGGGAGGAGGCGTTTGGAGACCCTAGGTTGGGTAGAAGCCGCTTGAAGGCAGCCCCGGCTCGCCCCATGACACGGTAGCCCTAGCCCACTTGTCATAGGTTTACGTTTTACTTACTTTGCTCTGGTTAATTCAAGTGTTATATCGGGATTGCAATAATAATCCCACTTCACTCCACCCCCTTCCTCACTTCATCCTACTTCACTTTCAGTTTCCGATCCTACTGACTTTTTTATAGATTTCTAAATATAAATGTAAGCCATATCTACTAATTTCTTTTCAGTTCGTAGCTTATCAACCATTTTTATCAAAACGTATCGTTTCTCCCGACCGTACCTACTACCAATCAAAACAATGCTATCCAAATTGAATTAAAAACCCTGCGAAGGCTCTGACGTTTATGTCACAACGGTTGGTGTCCAATGAATATTTATGAGGCAAGTGTGCCGATCGTGTCAGTGGGTGGCGCGCGATGTATGAGATCATAGCGTAAGTGCCATTGTTTGCCAGCAATGTGCAGTGTCTGTTTTCATGACAGAATTTTTATTGAGGTGATTTTTTTTTTTAATATTGTGAAATTGTCAAATGACTACTTCGGAGAGAGGGAGTGTCAGACTCTTCCTGACTAAAACTCACCCGTGTTTCTCCATTTTTTTTGCATTCCAGGGCCGCAGTGACCCTTTCGAACAAATTCTGCAACCCTAGCAGGTGAATTCACACCTGCCAGCTGGATTAAAGATTTTGGTAGTTGCTGGCTTCCCTTTGTTGCGAAGTTAGGTTGCCTACAGACTTTAGGGTCCTATGCCCCCTAGCTGGGGCAGAGGGCGTCTAAAGTAGTCCTCCATCGTGAGCACTTCACTCCACGTTTATTGTAACATAATTACCTAGATGAAATGCAGTGCTGTTTAGTGAAGATTCTTGTTATGATAGCTTTTTTGCTTTGCGCTCGGTTTCTGGAAAGATATTTTTTTTTTACTATTAGGCTATTGATAGGCTCGCGTTTGACCACTATCGTACCTGTTGGTAGGAAAGAAAGAAAGAAAAATGTTTATTTGGGACTCGCACAAAACACATAACAGTAAGCGATGATGCGGTGGAGCACGCTTGCCTAGAAGTAACCTATTCACTCTTGACTTAAAGACTCCCAGGTTGTAACTATCAGGAAACAGTCTCCGGCAGGGAATTCCACTCCTTAGCTGTACGCACTATGGATGCGTTGCCAAAACGTTCTGTGCGTGTGGGTGGGATGTTCATCATGGTCCGGCGGCGCATCGCCGTTCATCTTGTGGTCCGATGATGGAACGGGCTTGGCGGAAATAGATTATGAACTTTAGTCGCGCATTCCCCAAAATGCAACTGGCAGAAAACCGACAAGCCTCTCATTGCCGATGATCCTCTTGGCTCGTTTCTCAATTATCGACGCATCACATTCAAAACATTTACACTAGTAATACGAGTATCATGAGCGGTTGACAGTTAATTCATCCAATCACCCCTGTTTAATTGTCAGATTAATGTTACGTTAATTTTTATGTTAGAAACCGGCCTTAATACCGCTTTGGCGAAGTTTTTATTTGATTCCTTGCCAAAAGTGTATAAGTTTACTGACCATCATATCAGCCGAAAGACGTCCACTGCTGGACATAAGCTTCCCCCAAGTTTCGCAAGAACATCCGGCCCTGTGCGTCTCGCATCCATAGGCTACCCGCGATCCTCACCAGTTCATCGGTCCAACTCTCCTACAAGGTCTTCTAACGCTGCGTCTTCCGTTACGCGATATAAGTTTACTGAAAACTGGTGATAATGAATAGATAAATAACGAAACTACATAAACTCAAAAAAATCCCAAATGAAACGTTCCGTAGAAGATTTAAAAACACTACAGTACAAAATAAATCTTTTACTACCAAACAGTTTTCCTGAAACACCACTTCGTACTGAAGACAGGTGGATATTTAAGTTTAGAACTCTCAAAGCGGACTTTGGAAAACACCGCGAGGGCTTAAAGCGCTTGAGGGGCAAGACCTGAAACATTTCGTAAGTGTTGAAATGGTATTTTTTCTTGAATGTTAAATGGATGTTATTTATTTATTTGCTGTTGCCCGCGACTTCGTTCGCCTCAGTTGACAATTTCATGGGTTTTATTTTTAATTTATTTGCAGGAAATCTTATCTAAAATTTTTTCTAAAAAAAAGTAGACTACTTAAGTCCTTTTAACACTAGCAAAAAAAACTGAAGTTGCAAAAAGAAAATCGATTGCCCGATACATGTTTAAGCGCATAACTCGACAAAATGTACTGCTAGTCTATTCTTTAAATAACCTATTCGATATCGAGCTTCACCTGAGTGACAAACTTCACAAAGTGAGCTTTATTGCACACAACATAAAGGTCTTACGTTTGACTTAATTTGATACTCACCTTGGATTCCGCTGTCAAGACACGAAAATGTTGTTACAGAATAGGGGTACTGAACAGCTGATTTTTAGCCATTTCGGGATTGGTCCGATACTAAAAGTTGGTCGCAATGATGTGTAGTTTGACCGATTAAACATATGTATGAATACGTATTCTGTTTTATAGTTCAGCTAATGAAATCCCCAAATAAATAATGTATGGAGATCCTTAGGGATCTATATAACTAGAAAATGGAAATATTTCTCAAATGGTTAATAGTGTTAGTGAAAAACCAACGTCTTGATTGAATAAGGACAGAATTAGACCTTTTTCATTATTGTCCCCAGAAGAATTTATTGACCCAGAAGGAAACCAATATTACCTTTACAACGAAACAAAAGAACCGCCGTCATTTCAACAATTTAGGTATTATTTACGGTTTCCGTCCGAAACGAACCGGATTAAGTATCATTTCCGAGTTCAAGGGTCCCGGACGCCTTACCAATAAAATATAAGACATATGTCCCATAAGCCATTACGATAAAACAGTACAATGAAATAACAAGCGATTCGATAACAAAAGTCTCGGTATTTGAGTAATCGAAACTTTACCGAACCGGTTCAGAGCGGTTCGTACCGGATTCCTTATTCTGGATATATCAATTTTCGTAATCGAATTCGGTACTTATTTGATTTTGGTTAAACTGTTTGATTGTAATCGATAAGAGTGCATTTAATTATTCGTTTAGTTTATTTTTCTTGGAAATCTAAATATCTGTCTCTCTGAATCGTTAATGACGAGTATAATTAATAATATCTGTTAATACGGTTTTAATTTTATTTTATTGTAAGTAATTATCAATCTGTATATTGATTATATTCAGAACATACCAATCACTAAAAAATATTTAGGTAAGTCCAGATTCTGAATCTCATTAATTTTATTAATCACATATTCAACGTTTTACAAAACTTGCTTCTACTTGCTGCTTTTGACATTAGCGCAGCAATAATTTTTTTGACAGACTGATCTTGAATTTCAATTCAAATTAATTATTTGCAAAACATAGGTACAATAAAATAAAATGTCATTCAAATGTCAGGATATATTATGTTTAACTTAATAGGCATACAAATTTTGTACACATTTAATTAGTTTTCAAATTAAAATATATAATATTAAAACCATAAAATAGAATTGAGTTTAAAGGTGCCTGTAAGTGGTCTCTTTGAAATAAATGGTTTTAATTTATAAACACCCACCACTTTATAATTTCCAACATACTGAAATTCCTTATTACAAAAAGTAGATATATTTTACTGGATATTACTCCCAATATAATATCGTTGTGTCTGTCACTCATACTGCTACATAATTATCGTCGTCTGCCTAGCCTTTTCCCATCTATATTGGAGCCGGCTTCCAATCAAACCGGGCTCAGCTGACTACCAAATTGTCATAAACTATTAACTGGGTAACACGGTACTTCTTAGCAACACTGGAATCAGATATACTGGCTGACAATCCGTGACGACTGCTAAAGATCTACAAATGACAGCCAGGACCAACGGCTTAACGTGCTTTCCGAAGCACAGAGGAAACTCGGTATGTTAAGATATTATTATCACTTATCCACATACCAACCTTGGCAAGGTTTGCTTAACCTTGAAGATCGACCCGAGCGGTTGTTACTCTCTACCCATAAACTCCTCCCTCTACTGCCACATAATTATGCCATTTGAAAAAAAAGGTTCTGTAAGGACTTTATAAGCGAACGGTCTTTTTCATTGAGGTATAGGGCGACTGTCGCGTTGCTTTGTTATTCCAAACAAATAACAGTCTGGCTGCTGTCGCGCTGCTGCCGCGCGGCACTTAGCGGCTAATATGAAAGCGCGCTTAGTTTCCATTTTGGCCACTTTGTCCATCCATCCATCACATCTCTAACTGAACAACTTCCCAGAAATAATAACATAATTAATTTAATCCCGAAAAGCAATCTACCAGAATAAGCCCTCGGAAAATGTTTGAACATTAGTCTTTCTCAAAATTTCTATAGGTCACGGTAATGATAAATAGATAAAGTATTCTACGAATGGTCGAGCTTTTGACGTAATTTATACGATTTTATTCTTCACTGATGGTGAAGCCTGGCTTTGTTTGCGTTTAGAAGCGGAAGGGAATTGGTATTTCTAATTTTGGCGATGACTGATGTGTCTGGTGTATTCAAAGTACCTTTTGCGTTTATGGAAGTATTAGTTTTTGCTCGAGGATTTGCTCGCGTTAATTTAAATTTTCGTAAACCGTAAGTTGTCTTTAATAGTTTCTAGGGTCTCATCTGTTTCTGAACCGACATTCATCAAAATTGGTTCAACGATACAGACGTAACAGCGAGACAAACATAGAAACTTACTTTTTTTTACCGACTTCAAAAAAGGAGGAGGTTCTCAATTAAGTTGTATTTTTTTTAATGTTGTTACCTCATAACTCCGTCATTTGCGAACCGATTTTAAAAAATCTTGTTTTATCTGAAAGTATATACTTTCCGGTTTATCTCATAAAAATTTTGCTTTTAAATCAAAATAGCTGGAATTCGTTTGCTTGGATAACGTTTTTTTATCATCCAAGTAAACGAAATGCCGTATTTAGTAAGTGTGGGGTACCACAAAAATGAAAAATAAAAAAAAAATAACATTAATTTCGAAAGTCGGTGTCGAAATACGAAGTAACCACAAAAAAATACCGACTTCAGAAAACAAAGTTATTTTTGCTTTGTAGTGTTTTTTTTTAATGTGGAATTTTTTTGTTACCACTAATATGACTAGCTTCGGCCAATGACTTTGCTTTCGTGAATGTCACAAACTACTGGGAACCAAGGGAACATACCTTCTGTATAAAAATTCTGAGTGCTGTTCCAGACTATTATAATTTTTTTTAATTTATTTATCAATTTTGGACAACAATATAGCCCATTTTGTTAGTAGTAAACAAACAAGAATCAAAAAAAGAAACACAAAGTAGGTGTCTAAAGTGAGAAAGAAGCTACCTGACCATTCTCCCCACATATTGCCTCAGAAAAGTACCTATAATCTATCTCTGTAACATGATTTATCAAAATCAGTTTAGCGGTTTAGGCATGAAAGCTTAGGTAATAACAAACAAACTCACTCTGGCATAATATAAAAGTTAGGATATAATAAGTATTTTTACCTTGATTTCATACTCGTGAGATCTTATTTATCAAGGAAGCAACTTGCAGCGTCGGATTCCTAACCTAGATTGAGGTGTAGTCTTGTTCCCTAGAGGCTAGGAGTAATGCCGGGTGAATCGCGGATGGAGTATACTGTTATTCTGGAATGGTCTTTGTTTAGCTGTCCATTGTTATAGGCTAACGTTGGTGTACACAAATAAAATATGATTGTGAACGAAATTCTACTGTCAGTTTTGTGCAAGCTCAATATTTTATAAATCTATATAAAATTACCTCTGTTAACTAATAAGTACAATTGGCACTTCGATTGCTGAAATGAAAAAATATTAAGGATTGATTACGTGACATTTGATTACGTGACATTTCCACAGCTTTAATTAATCCCATATATTTTTGATATTTTGGCAATCGCCTTTGCTGACAGAATGTCACTTATCTCAAGCCTCTGATGATTGTTTCCACCAACTATTTTAAACTGTGAAGGAAGACCAACGGAGCAAATCTACATCGCAACAAAAAGAACCGCTACGCCATCTATCCAACTAGCAGCGAACTACTACGTCAACATCCTGCATCACGCAAGCAGAGTTTACCCAGCGATTTGAACATAATATACATCAGCCCGAATATTAAGTATAGGGCAGTAGCCCGCCAGGAACAACAACCGCCTGGTCGGGGGATCCTTCCTTTTCAACGGAGGTTTGCGGCACTTTACTCTTTGTACCACGTACTTCTAAAATACCATGAAACGAAACAAAACTACCAGAATATCGCCCCGAAACTAGCTCGTTAAGCGTAGTTAGGCTATCCTGACGCGACAATCAGTGAATCTATAAGTATGTCAACAGGGAAGCGGGCTAATGCCGAACAAACAGCGCGATGCGGGCGCTATTGTTGCCTTCGTTGAGCGGTTCCGTTCAGATGAAAGGACCGTATCGGTATTTATCTTTGAAGTTTGTTTTAAGGCTTTGTTAATTGCCGGATTATTGTTAAAGGTTTTAATGGTATTAATGTTTTTCTTTGTTGGCGTGATTTTGGAGTTATCGCTTGATGTTTTAGTGTAGAATTAATAATATTTCAACTTATTGCTATTGGTTTACTTGCTTTTGCTTCATCATTATCTTTTTTTTAATAACCTGTACTGTCCCACTGCTAGGTAAAGGCCTTCCCCAAATCTTTTCAAGAATAAAGAATTCTTTCTCGCGCTACCTCATACCAGCCCTCACGGTATGCATACAGTTCGTCTCGCAACCTCTTATTCCACCGACCGTCTTCGGGCATCATCATTATCTTACCTGATCAAAAATAACGGTCCAAGACATGGTCGACGATAGAACTCGCTAAATTAGAAGTTCTCATTATTTTTCTTTTTCTAGCAATTGGCATTTCAGGTAAAATAAGGCACTTCAAGATGGCTACTGCGATCGATCCTTAGTCCTTAGAAACTTCAGTTCCATTAAAAAATTCTTCTTGCGAGCAATGTCGGTGCTATACCTATAAAATCTGGCATTGGTAAATCTTTGTTGTCTCGCTAGCTAGAAATCAGTCATCACATTTGGTAGCAGTGTATCAAACCAGCTTAAAGCACACTTCTTGTGATAAGGTACTTAAACACTTACCACACACCGAGCGAAGCCTCAATCCAGTCCACGCCCCACAGGTATTTTAATCTCCTAATTTTTATCACACACACTAACGCCCCATTTATCACGAAACTTGACGGACAGCCGTCAATCTAATTTATGTGCAACATAATAAATTCCTGTGTTTATATCACATTTTATTTTATCTTTAACGCCGGCAGTTTGACTAATACTATTGTGGAGAAAGTCCGAAAATTATGTCGTAAGCGTAGGAGTTTTTATTTCTGTTTTAATTTTTATTGTTTTGTTTCAGGATTGTGTGTCTTTTGCCATGGTTTGGAGACTGAGAACTTGTAATATTTTGCACAATCGCCAAATTAACAAGCTCTTCAAGCTGCCCAGCATAGACGAGCTGCCCGTACCGCGCGGCTCGTGGCAGGCGCACCACGACGCGCAGCAGCGCCGCTGCAACCTGGCGCTGCTCTTCGGCGTGGCCTTCACTACCGGCACCCTTGTCCTGGCAAAGGCTTCCGCACTTGTGTACCTGAACTACTCTCCCCCTAAGTCCCTGGATTAAGTGCTGTTGGAAATGCATACATCAAGATGTTCAGCTTTTGTAACAGAGCAGTGAGGGACACGTGAACACATGGCTGCATAGCATCACGTCACGGCTTTCTATATCACGGACATGTTACATAAGTTAAGCTATATCAATGTAGTAATGATAGGAAACATAACAGAAATTAAAGATTAATAATGGAAGATGACAGTTACAAAAGAACGTCACGATTCCTTGTCTGGAACAGATATTATAATTATAATATAAGTTATTCTGTTGTTTTATAAAATAAAAAGCCAACTTTGTGTTTTATATTACGACAAACTATTCATTTTACAATTACGAAGTAAATTAAACTAACCGTATGATTGGTGGCCAATTAACAGTGAAACAGATGAGTTACCTACAATTTAGTTAATTTTATGTTTATCCTCATTAATGGAACACCCTGAAAATTAAATACTACTTACTTTGATTTAGGATCAATGAACTAACATTTCGATTTAAAATAGTTAAATTATAATTAAGTATCTAAACATGGTTGTCAACATAGTTATGGAATCAAAGTAGAAACAGTCACGATAGTGCTGACAGCGAAGAGGATCCAACTTCTGAGGATGTTCTCGATGGGCATGTGGGTCAAGAGGTTAATCCAGAAAGCAGTATTCCTCTCTATTAATTAGCGGATTCCTCTTTCAGGAGCCTTGGCTACCGGTAGTTTGGACCCTGTCCTCAATAGCAGTGGACTACTATTTTTATATTTTTATCTTTGTATTTTAATATTTAAACATGTAATTATTACTATGAATCTAGCAAATACTTACTAATATTATAAATGCAAAAGTAACTCTGTCTGTCTGTCTGTCTGTCGGGCTTTCACGCCAAAACTACTAAACCGATTTAAATGAAATTTGGTTCACAGATACTCTAGAGCCTGAGAAAGGACATAGGCTACTTTTTATCCCGGGGATATGTTCCCTAGGGACCACGCGGGCGAAGCCGCTGGCAGAAGCAAGTGTCTAATAAAAATCAAACATAAACCATTTAACTCCCGTCCATAACTCTCGCTTAAAATCATCTAATCTTTTGTTTTATCATCCTGATTGATTAGCTCATTAGCCGTCAGGTAACTCAGTGCTATAAATGCCAAGTTTTAATAGAAAACGTACTGAACATAAAATTTTTACTGTACAACATTACCGAGACTTGATTAAGGATCATTTGCGAAGTTTACCTAATTAAAGCCTGTTTTATGATCAAGTGACTTCCAACGTTTCCCTCAAAGAATAGTGGGTAATTCGTTTGTTAGTACTTGCCTGAAATACTTACTTTCATCTTGTTGTTTTGTTTTAAGGCCGGTCCCGACATTAAACAAATGAAGTGGGAGGGAGACAGAAGGATTGTCCTTCTCTCGTTTCTACTTAGTTAGAAGCCCCTTTGAAGGGAACTTCCTTACCGTATGTCTCTTGACAAATGAATGTAGAAGAGTCAATATAAGGTTGGGGTTAAAACTCAAGACAATGCAATACTTCATCAGCAAAATTTATTGTCAAAAGACCAAAATTGATGAGATTAGCAACGCTAGGGCAATGTCTCGTAGCCAATCGCTTACATTTTAATATTTCAATACTCAAAATCGCTAAAAGAATGCAATTTAAACCAGAACTTAGCTACAGTTTGAATTTTAGACAGCAGGGAATGAAATCGAGGCAAGAAATAAAAAAAGTTTGATTTATAAAACGTCGATTTAATTCTACAGTTAATTGGAATGAAGTGACTAACTTTTACCTAACTTACAATTTTTACAAAGACTTTCTCGTATCAAAAGATTTTGTATCTCGTTCCTAACTAATAACTTTCTAATTGGACTCAATTTTCTTAGATATGGCACTAGACTCTTTACAAAATGTAGATCGTCGTCAATCTCTCCTGAAACTTCAGTGTTTGATGAGGCGTCAGCAACTGAAACCTTTCTGACTTTAGCTGGAACTTCTGGTTCAGAGTAAGAGTCGGAAATCTGTCTTTTATATAGTTTGTTTTCTGCTTCATCGTCATCAATCTTTTCAATTTTAGGTTGAATTAAGAGAGCACAGTTCATACTTTGTGTATCTTCAAAGCTAAGAACATTGTTTGAATGTCTGGTATCACAACTATCTGATTCGTTACTGTAAATGTTTGCTTGTTCTGCAAACGCGTCATCTGAATCTTCGAATACGATTAGTTCTTCTTTTATGATGTCCTCGTCATGTATTTCGATTTCTTGTGGAGGAGAAAAGCAGTTGCTGGGTCTTTTTGCTGCTCCTTCTTTGAGGAATAGCATCTGCTCGAAGTACAGCCACTTGCCTCTGTAGTATTGGATGTAAGGCTTCGTAGGGTTGTCGAAGGGAACCTTTACCTTTTTGATTTCCCTTTGGAATTGGTCTCGTAAGTTTCGCCATTTTTGTTTTACGAAGTCTTCTGCAACAAAAAAAAAACAACGTTCAAATATAAATGTAATAACTACCTAACGATTAATTTCAAACAATATCAGATTAATGTGTGTGAAAAACTTGTGTACTGCAATTAAAAATACAAGAAGTATCTTGTCATAATAAAGTTAATTTATTTATTTAACAATTAATTCACACATATAACAAACTAGTTGACCCGCGCAACTTTGTCTGCGTCACAATTTTCATTACTGCTCCGCTCCTATTGGTCTTAGCGTGATGATACCTATAGCCTTCCTCGATAAATGGGCTATCTAACACTGAAAAAATTTTTCAAATCGGTCTTGGTGTCCGTGACGTGGGGGAAAAACTGCAAGAGTGTCATCTGCGATGGTATGGCCACATCATGCGCCGCCCTATGGAGTACGTTGGTCGGAGATGCATGAATAATTATGGCTGTTCTTGAGGCTACATCTCGTGGTCGCCCTCGCAAGCGCTGGCTGGACGTCGTCAAATCCGACATGAGAGCCCTGACTGAGAAGGATGTTCAAGATCGGGCAAAGTGGAGGAAGCTAAGTAGGAAGGCGGATCCTGGCAATATCCGGGGTTAACGCCAGGTGGAAGAAGAAGAAGAAGCCAGAAGAAGGGAAAGAAAAATAGGTGCAAAGGTGACGCTTCCTTCAACATTTTTTTTTCCAGCATACCTGTGAAAGAAGACTTGAAAAAATAACCTGCCAAGTGCAAGTCGGATTCGCACACGAAGGATTCCGTACCATAAACCATAAATTTTAATTGTTGTTATAGCGGCAATAGAAATACACAATCTGTGAAAATTTCAACTATCTACATATTACAGTTCTTGAGATACAGCCCGCTGACAGACTGACGGACGGACGGACGGACAGCGAAGGCTTAGAATAGGGTTCCGTTGATTACCCTTTGGGTATGGAACCCTAAAAAATCTAATAAAGTAGTCCTGAGTGTGTGCATTAGATAGACGAAGGTAATTTCCTCGAAATAAGAAGCTTGCCCTATAGAAATAATAAGAATAATGCATCGAAAAAACGAAATAATTGTTTATGGATTTGAATATGTAATGCCTCGATTCTTTGAACCTGCGCTGACGCAACTAGCGACAGGCGGAACAGTATGGGTAATAAGTAACAATGTAAAAGAAATCTTATTGGTTTGACTTATGATTTAAATTTGAGCAACAGTAAGTGCAAAAGGTATGGCAAATACTAGCGTAATCTAATGAATAAACAGGAGACCCCAAAATATAGATAAGAACCAGCATATCTGTGGGGTGACGGCCAATCTATCAAAATTGAACCGTGAACCGAGGACATAAAGACTACAATTATTAAGCACAGTTATCGCACATATTGAACAGCGACGAGGTCAATATAGTTCACTGGTGTTTGACGTATAGTGCTTAGCTACTGGTTGTACGTTATTCTTAAGGTGAATGCTCCAGGGTAGCCCGCGAAATTCAAATACTTTTATGTTTTTTGCAATTTGCCGGTCAGTGTGAAGCTATATGTGGACCAAATGCGATCCGCGACCGTAACGCGTATTTATCTAAAGAATTATAACCATTTTAATCATCAATATAGCCCTCTAAGTTCATGTAGTTCGAAAGAATGAATATTTCGGGCTACCCTGGAGCATCCACCTTAAGTAGTCTAATAATAGCTATTGTCCTGTTATGTATTTTAATAGTAATATAATTATAATAGTGTTTAGCAACATAAAGTATGATGTTTATTATTTAAAGGTCTTAGAATTTACACATTCAGAAATAATACCCTACAGCACCCCACTTTAAAAGCCATGATTGAAAATAGTTTTTTTTTAATGAGCGTAAATAAGTTACCGACTCGCTAGTGCCCCCGTTTTTAATGAGCTTTGTCCGTGTGAAAAGTATTTCATTATTCAAGGGAAGTGACTACTGGAGTAAAAGAATTATATCCAATGAGCAAAACGAGATAAGTCTATCCGTGTGTCGGTTTTTATCAAAATCCGTTCAACGGTTTAGACAGGAAAACGTAGCTTACAGACAAACATACATTTGCATTTATAAATTACTAGCTTCTGCCAGCGGCTTCGCTCGTGTGGTCCCTAGGGAACGCATTCCCGACGTAAAAAGTAGCCTATGTCCTTTCTCGGGCTCTAGACTATCTGTGTACCAAATTTCATTTTAATCTGTTCAGTGGCTTTGGCGTGAAAGCGCGACAGACAGACAGAGTTAATTTCGCATTTATAATATTAAGTAAGGATGTTGTATGGATCACGTAAATACTTAAAGACATCGGAATGATTATTATTACTATAGGCACATTCTGAAGCAGTGTAGTTTGTGATAATGTAAACAAAGACTACCTACGTCACTGATGGCGCGAATGGTATCTGACTCAAATGGCGCAGCGCAAGCGCAGACGTGTGACGTCACACTCTTATCAACAGCACTGGCGACCTACAATCATTTGTCTACACTAATATTGTTACTACTAGAGGTATTATAAATGCGAAAGCAACTGTTTGGATCGATGTTTGGATGTTTTTTTACTCTTCATTACATTGAAACGGCTGAGCAGATCTGGATGAAATTTGGCGCAGAGATAGGTTACTATAGTCTGAAAAAGCACATTGGCTATTTTTTATTCCGGGCGTAACACCCTTGTAATTATTTGCTACATTAACGGCATAACCTAGTACCTACGTCAAAAAGAAAAAAAATAACCTAATCTCTGGAAGTATAAAATCCAATGACAAAAATAGTTTCACTGATAGAAAACTACACTATCATAGAGTGTCATTCATCGGGTTCTTTATGTCCCAAAAAGTAGAACTTTTTAGAAAAAAATTTAAACCGAGTTCATTAACTTCATTAATTCGACTAAAATAAACTTAATTTTGGAAGTCGGTGTTAAAAACAAAGAAAGAAAACCAAAAAAACCGACTTTCAAAATTAAGGTTATTTTATTCTTTGTAGTGTTTTGTTTGGAAGTCAGTTTATTTTTTTTTCCAAAAACATTTTTAAGTGTTTTAATAAAAACTACTGAACCAAAACAATGAATAAAAACGGTTTTACGGAACCAAATGGCAAGTATACTGCTTCGAACTAAAAAAGAATCACACGAATTGGATCAGAAAATTCGAAGTAATCGATGTACCTGTAGGTACATACATAAAAAAACATACCCGCTGAATTGAGAACCTCCTCCTTTTTTGAAAGTCAGTTAAAAATGCACGGTTCCTTTAGAAAGGGCCACGGGAGCCAATCGCGGCTATCTATAGCTAGCGTCAAGCTCAAATCCTTGTACTAACAGGGAGCAAATAAGCCAAAAAACTCAGGGAACACGTACAATAGGGCGCGCATCAATGGTAACATAACTTGTTTAGGCTGGTCTCGTATTCAATTTAAACTCTTAGCTCCGGTAGGCAACTTGAAGGTCAAAGTGTTATCATACTACTAACGTGCTACCTATTGTACTTACTGCATTGGTAAAAATTATGAAGAATAATAAGAGCGAACTTTGACAAAAAACTGTTGGGCTTGTGCCCAACAGTGGACAAAGTTTGGCAGTGAATGATGATAGTTGTTAGATATTATTACTTACTATCTTTATTCATCATTTTTGCTATTCTTTCCCACTCATTGTCCATTGCGCTTCTGTTATTGTAATCATTATGATATCTATTCCATAGTACAGGAGTGTTAGCCACCTCCCTGATCAACTGTTCACACGTATTCAGAGTCATTTGCTTATTCTCATCTCCATAGTCAAAAACACCTTCCATCTTAGTTTTATAACTCACGAAAAATATATTATGGTCCTTACTCCGTCTCACTAAGGCACTAAATCCAACAAAAACGTTAATGTTTATACTTTTACGCCCTTGTAACTTTGTAATGTCGTCAGTTTTCGTACGAAACAAAAACTATCGCAAATTGTCACTTATTTTGTCGTTTGGTCCATTTTAAAACATTTCACTTTGGCACAACTGTTTACACAATAAGATAGAATCACGTTAAAGTAAATTATGACTGTTTTAATACAGAAGTTAAACACAAAACCGTTATCAACGAACAAAATACGTGATGCGATCGACACGACAGTCGGTGTACTAAAAATAACCGCGCGCTGTTGCCGGCTCGCACAGCCAATGCGAGCGACGCGGCCGCACGACGTCATTCACTTTACACGTTTCTTTGCATGTGTGAGTGAGAAGAAACTGTAGATAGAACTTAAGCTGCGTATGTGTGAGTGAGATAAACGGTATCGCCTGTGTTAGTGCGTAAGCGCTAAGACTGTGTGTCGTCATGGTCGAATGTGCGAGCTCGCAACGTTGGTTGCGTTCCACGACCGTGTTTGACATTGTTTGACGTTTGAATTGGATCGGCGCGCGGCGCGCAGTCGCAAGTGCTGATTAACATAATTTTGTACGATGTGGAACGTTTTTACAGCGATGGTTATGTTAGGACACTGACTTTTTATTAAAAAAAATATAAAACATTAGAAAACATTACTATTTATTCTATTCTGTCTTCTTGTCTGTTTTATTTTGGCTACTAACACTAGTAATAGGTAATAATATTGTTTACTAACACGCTGGATCATTGTTGTTCGAAAATAAAGAATTATTATTATAAGTATCGCATAGCATAGTACTTATATAAATATTTAAAGGTTAAATAAAAAATAATTTACATTAAATTACTTAACCAGTCATTCGTCGTCGGCACACGTGTGTGCTATTGAGAGCCACCTATTTATTTACAATAAAACTATTCAATTATGGTGGCGTCGCAACGGCGATTGCGTCCAGATGATCACAGGTTAAATTAGTTACTTCCTTTTTAAAAAAATATCTGCATTTTAATCTTATTGTTTGTACAATATTTGTGTACCTACCTATTACTTAAAAAAATTGTGTCACACCAATGACAACCCGAGCTTATTACTTACCACGCAAAATCTATCCAATCCAGGTTACCTAGAATGACATTTTATAACCATCATGATAACGGTGTGGGAGGGAGACGGAGTTATACAAGACGCATAACACTCACCCTTTTTCACAGCTTAATCATGATAGCATTAGGACGTCATAATAAGGCCCCTGGTAACCTGGAAGAAATCGCTAAAGGAAATAAGGCGGCCGTTTGTACTCAGAACAGACCAGTCCAACACATCTTTTTTTTTTTTTTAAGGATGGGAAATCATCAAATGACTCCTTCCGCTCTGGGCGGAGCGGAAGGGAGTGTCAGACTCTTACTGACTAAAACCCATCCGTGTTCCTACCAGTGCCCTTTACGTTTCAGGGACGCGGCGTCTCTTTCGAACGGATTCCGCACCCCGGCAGGCACTGGCCCTAGCGGGCCCCGTCTCCCTTGCTGACAGCTCCTTGAGGCGCGCGTGGAACACAGCGCGCCGCCAACCCGGGCCTGGTTCTGATCGGACGGCGAGCCACCCAAAGTTCGCCGTCCGCAGGCCCGCGAGTCCATCACATCTAGCGACCTGAAACTGTCAAATTTTCCCAATCAACGTTGAACCTAATGATGCAGCGATAAAATTGAAAATCTATTAAAGAAATTTGACAAATTGTTGTGACTTGATGTGTTTTCTTTTTATATTATTTCGGTGTACAATTATTTTGTATATTTTATTTATTTTGGGAACTTACTTTAAGGTTTTCCAATTTACCTCTCAATGTTTTATAAAATGAATGTAAACAGTGATTTATTTTGTTAGTATTTAGGCTGCTTTAAGGTGTATCAACATCCAAGGTATTTGTGATGTTCCTGTTTGTTTTGTGTTTTTCATTAGTTAATAATTAAAAAAATACTTAATTTTCAATTTTACTACTGTTATAAATACGACATTTTCATTTCATTCATTTATTTATTCATATAACAATTTTCATTGTATTTGAATATTTCATGCATTAATTAATTTACAAATTGAATTTCAAAAACAGTCATTTAACACCAGGAACACAATCAATAATCAAGTATAAACAATCAAAAATAATAGTCAATAAAACAATAATCAATAGTAATTCATAGTCAAAAATAATATCAATAAAAACAACAACCAATAATCAATAGTTAACAGTAAAAAATAATAATTAATAAAACACTAAAAAATTACATAAATATTAAAACACAGTTTGCATAAATACTAAAAGACAGTTTGGATTGATGTATGTTTGCACAATTGCACCAAAAGGGTTGAACAGATGTGAATCAAATTCGGCATAGTCATCATCATCATCTGCCTAGCCTTTTCCCAACTATATATTGGGGTCGGCTTCCAGTCAAACCGGATTCAGCTGAATACCACTGTTTTACGTGGAGCGGCTGCCTACTAGACCTCCACAACCCATTTACTGGGTAATACGGTACTTCTTGGCAAGACTGGAGTCAGATTTACTGGCTTCTGACAACCTGTAACGACTGCCAAAGATCTACAAATGACAGCCGGGACCAACGGCTTAACGTACTTTCCGAGGCACGGAGGATACTCGTTATGTTAAGATGGTCATCCATCCATAGACCAACCTTGGCAAGCGTTGCCTAACCTTAAAAATCGACCCGTGCGGCTCCTCGTATCAAATTCGGCATGGTATTGATATAAATTAAAGTTAGAAATAATACGTTTTTTTTCAAGCTTTTTATCTCAGGAGTACCTATGTTCCTTTGGAATAAATTCCGGTATTCAACCGGCGGCGATGCTTCGGTTAGTGTCCCCAAGAACTCTACGACCTCGTTTCACTCACCGGCCCCCTCCTACCATCGGACATCTAGACGTACTGCAATTTACTATCCCTACCTTGTTGCTATTCCATCAATTCGCACTAAGCGAATAATTTATAATGCGCACAGCAAGAAGTGGAACTCTCTCCCTGCGTCTGTGTTTCCGAACGCTTACAACTCTTATCTCTTTAAAGTCAGAGTGAACAGGCTCCTTCTGGGTTAACTCGCTCCATTGTAGACTTTGTCTCCTGTCATCTCTGACCTAGACTAGAGTCCAAAGCTAACCTATCTATACTTAATATATGAAGCTGAAGAGTTTGTTTGTTTACTTGAATGCGCTAATCTTAGGAACTACTGGTCCAATTTGAAAAATTATTTCATTGTTAGATAGCCCATTTATCGAGAAAGGCTATAAGCTATATATCATTACGCTAAGACCAATGGGAGCGGAGTAGTAATGAAAATTGTGACGCAGACGAAGTTGCGCGAGTCAACTAGTGTCAAATAAAATAAAATAATAATGCCGCTGGCAGAAGCTAGGCTAGTTATAAATAGATTGATAACCACAAATAAGGCTATCCAACCTTAATCTACAGCAAAGTCCGCGAATTTAAAACTTGATCAAAACATAGGGTATCCAATTTCCTGACCTTCAACTTCTCAGTACCGACTTTCGATACAATACAAAGAATGTCACTAACAACAGCCTCGTATCATCGTAGATTCGCTTTTGAACAAATATTCAAATAAAAATACGTTAAAAGGCTTCGATATTTTTCACTGAACTTTCGCAATCAGTCCGCCGGTTGAGCAAGGGCTGTCGCTATAAAGAATAAGGTTTTTTTTGCTTCTTGTTTCCTTGTTTAGGCAAATATACATGGTGCCATTTTAGTCTCTTAGAAAGGCGGCCCCCTTAATGTACCTGACATAAACTACCTCTAGGTGTGATTACTTTTTCTAAATAATTTATTAAGATACAATAAAAATAAAAAAATTACACTTCCAACAATTTTGCCCGACCTGGAAATCAAACCCGGGACCAAGTGAAGCCGACGGAGCAAACGGAGAAGAAAATACGTAAGAAGGTTAGTAAGAGTAATATCTAGATATGTATCTACCTTAACACCACTATTAGGCTTCATCATATGCCTAGCCTACAACTATATTGGGGTCGGCTTCCAGTCAAACCGGATTCAGTTGAATAGGTACTAGTATTTTACGTGGAGCAGCTGCCTACCAGACCTCAACAATCTATTAACTGGGTAATACGGCAGTTCTTGGCAAGATTAGAGTCAGATTTACACTGCCTTCTAACAATACGTAAATACTACCAAAGAGCTACAAATGACAGCCGCAACCAACAGCTTAACGTGCTTTCCGAGGCACGAAGGAAACTCTTCCACAGACCAACCTTGGCAAGCGTTGCTTAACCTGAAATATTCATCCGTGCGGATAGTATTCTTTAGTCATGAAACTTTATAGTAAACTAGTTGACCCGCGCAACTTCGTTTGCATCACAATTTTCATTACTGCTCCGCTGCTATTGGTCTTAGCGTGATGATATATAGCCTATAGCCTTCCTTGATAAATGGGCTATCAAACACTGAAAGAATTTTTCAAATCGGACCAGGAGTTCCTGAGATTAGCGCGTTCAAGTAAACAAACAAACTCTTCAGCTTTATATATTAGTATAATTATAGATAAGATAACAATTATTAAAAAAAAAAACATTTAACGTCCATTTTTTCTGTAACTCAAAACTGCCAGCCCTACGGTCGAGGGTACCGTAATTACAAATGTTTCAGGCTGAACTATGAGCGCTTTCAGTTTCCATGAGTTCCCTGAAAACTGACGTTTATACCTGTAAATAATGAAACATTGTTGATTGAAGTTTATATCCCTGTTTTTTATTATATTCGATGGAACTGCGGATGGAACATTTTGCGATGTATGTAGTTTTATTCATGAAATGCATTTCATTATTTTGTTTCGATGAAATGTTTTATTTTTGTTTTAATAGAGCCATGTTTTGAATTGTGTTTGAATAATGGGTATTGAGTTTGTTTTGTGAGTAAGCCAATTTAGAGTGTAGTTCGACTGATTAATTTTTATTCATTGATAAAATAAAATAGTCGCCCGATAAAATTATCGAGACGGACCATCATGAGTCTCAGTTCGAAATATAAAACTTACAAGTTTTTTAAGAAAAAAATTTTTAGGTTTTATAGTTTAAATCCTCTTTTTTGTGTTGTATTAATGTTTATGGTATTTATTCTCAGTTACGGAAGTCTCATACAAAAAATCAACCTCATGCTGATAAATTTGACAAAAAATACGCATTTATTACGACCATTATTTTAATGACTTTCATAGCTGTAATTACTACTGAACCACCCTTGCTCTGGAATTCCTAGTTATGTACTAAAATATAAAGAAAGATGAAAAATGTGTTTATTCCGCCAGAAATTATGCACAAAAACACAAAATTAAAATAAATAGACGGATATATGTCCCCCAATTGTCGCTACTTGGACTGGTCCTGTTCGTCTCGAATCCAACTTTTCCCGTTGCTTTCACCAGGTCATCGGTCCACCTTGTGATAGGTCTTTCCATGCTGCAATGATAAATACTTACTAATAATGTGAATACTATTGTATTTTTCATTTCATCGGTCAGAACCAAACAACAACTCAAGCAAAGGACATTGTCCTTTATTTGAAAACAAATACAAAAAATACATAAGAAAAAAATATAATTATTTTAAATGATCCTTCCCCATTCTTTCATGTTCACGAAAATCCGCCGCGCATTTTTCATGACAGCAAAAAACACAGTTCCCGTTGCTCACAAAATGAGACTTTCCGATACAACGCTCGTCTTTGTCGATACCACAGAAGATTCTTAATTAAAACTGTAATTAGTTAAAAACAGTAGAGAGACCGTCGGGTGTTGATTTTAATTTCAAATCGAATATCGTAGTCAGTACGTATGTAATCAGGAGTTCACTGTAGGTGATGGGTGTGGCCTTAGTAGAAGCGGGCGCGGAAGCGGGCGCGACAGGATGTGATCTAAGTGTTTCGGAGCTTAGGTAGTTGTAAAAGCATCCAAAAATAATTGGTCAGGTTAAACATACGCTAGCAAGGCATGATTTTACTTTAGAGTTTAATAAAAAAGAGGGCATTTTTATTCTTCGTCTGTCTGAAGTTTGAACAAAGCAAGTTAAACCTATTTTGAGGAAAAACTTTCCGACTTCTTAGGTGACTCAAATTTTTATGTAAATAGTTCCTGAATCCCTTAGCCATCTAGCCCTTAATTCCCGAGAACGTCACTACAGATACACGCACAAAATTCATAGACAAAAATCCTGTACTTTTGTTCCCGCTCCGCTACTGCTCATCACAGTAACCGCAACCTTAAACAAAAGTTTCGCAACTGTATCAGCTCCAAGAGCCCTCCACTTCTCCAGATTCTTTTAAACTTCCCGTTGCATTATTGAGAGTCGACTGCTCACTACTCAATCGATTCCAAACTGCTTAAAGAAACCTCTCTTGTCAGGAGATTCCAGTGGTAAAACATTTCTGACCTTTATGCAAGCAAAGCCGCTAAAAAACGAGTTGTTAAGTCAATCTGTCAAAACTTACGCTGAATACCCGAGAACACCACTGTACGCAAAAAAAATCCTTGACAAAACTCCTGTACTTTTGTTCCCGCTCCGCTACTGTTCATCACAGTGACCGCATCCTTAAACAAAAGCTTCGCAACAGCTCCAAGAGCCCTCCACTTCTCCAGACTCTTTTAAACATTTCCCGTTGCATTATTGAGAGTCGATGCTGCTCACTACTCAATCGATTCCACCTGGATTAAAGGAACTGCGGACGCCGAGCAGTTTAATTCTTTCACTGTTTTAAAAGCTTTGCGATTTCTGGTGCAAAGATCTTTGTGAGATTTTTTTAGTTTGTGAGAATTTTAAAAAGCGTTTTCTGTGTTCTTAGGCCAGTGCTGTTGAACAATGAATTAAGGTATTTTAAGTTCATGAAGTAAAACTACATTTGCGTAGTAAGATACTCACTAGATTGTTTTTTAAAAGGGAACTCTATTGGGGCTTTCTCCATACAAACGCATTCCGTTGTTTTCTAGAAAAATGTTTTTTTTTTCTTAAAAGTCTAGATCTAATTAATACGTTTATTAATTTTCTTTTTTACTAAACATAATTATTAATAAAAGAATTATGACAATCAAAACCGGAACGTGCAGCGTTAGAAGGCCACTCAAGGTAGACCTGGTAAAGTCGTGTGAATCTGGTGGAATTGAGAGGCACTGGACTGGTCGATTGGGTTGAGGTGAAACTTGGGAGAAGCCCAGCCATGTCCAGCAGTGGACATTATGAAAAACATATGTAACTAATCCATGCATTGTATTTTCAACACTAGACAATAGGTTAGTTAACTAAAAAAATATAATTGTACCGTGAGATATATTTCAAAAAAATCTTATACACGTATATTTTCTTATTTCAAATTAGCAATAAATGAAGCCGATACATTGCGTGGAAAACCCGTGTGAACTGTGACGTCACTTTCCGATACACTTTTTACCGGTTAATGACATCACAAGCCCTCTCTCCTGGTCTTTGATGCATTCTATCTTCGACTAAAAATAAAAATACGTATCCGATCATCATCATCATCTGCCTAGCCTTTTTCCCAAATATATCGGGGTAATTTTTTTGAAAATCTGACTGACGGACTAAATAAAATCATATTTTTTTACTCAAGGAAACTCCCTATTACAAATGTGTTATTTTACCCAATTTATAATTGTATCTAAGTTTATAGCAGACATTACAGACATTTGTTAAGGATAATGTCATGAGAAAGCATGGACATAAATATGTATAGTAAAATAGATAACCTGGTTGAGCAAGCGTGGTGATTAAAGGTGCCTCTCCACCAGAGATGTGCTGTGTAGCTATGCTGCGAGAATGTAAAAGTAAGTAAGTATGTGACCGTTTCCACTGATGCTAAGCTATGTAGCGGAGCGGGTAAGATGTCCTATGAAAATGCGCAGCTGCAAGGTAGCTGTGCGAGAAAGATACGCAGCTCGCTTACTGAAGGTGACTCGTGACCGTTCATAGCACGCATGTATAGCTTGCATCCATAGCACGCATCCATAGCACGCATCCATAGCACGCATCCACAGCACGCATCCTTCCGTATAAAAAACGTAGTTTAGTTGGATCAGTTTCCACCTGCGCTATGCTATGTGGACTGAATGAATGAATATGATTGCCGGATATCAAACGCATCCATAGCAACGTAGCACATCCCTGGTGGAAAAGCAGCGTAATGTTCTTTCCTGTGTACGAGAGCCGAGCGTACGTACTCATTATATTTGCTATTTTTGTTGGTTTTGAACGTATTCCATTATTGCGACATGTAGTGTGATTGCACTAAGTTGCGTTTAAAGGATAATTTCCAAAGCTCTCCAATAAGACTACAAGTCAGGATACCAACTGACAGTTAAATTTCCGTCACTGACGAATGATACAATACACAGATATTTAAAACCCGGCCAAGTGCAAGTCGGACTCGCACACTAAGGGTTCCGTACCATAAACCTTCATTTTTATTATTTGTGTAAATGACAACTCTCTACCTATTACGGTTCATGAGATGACGGGTGGGCGTTTTGGGGGACTGTCTTTTGTAAAACTTGACATTCAGAAAGAGCTGGCTCTCAGCCTAATTTGAATAAACGACTTTTGATTTTGATTTTGAGATGCAGCCTGCCGACAGACAGACGGACGGACGGACGTATGGATGGACGACGACAGACGGAGGCTTAGTAATAGGGTTCCGTTTATTACCCTTTGGGTACGAAACCCTAAAAACTACACGACACGAAAATTTACTCGCAGTTATTGTTAAAACGCTAAGCTTTAAACCATGGCGTCACTTCGACCGTAACAACATCAAAATAAAGACATGTTACATGTTTAAACATGTCCGATATATAACATGTCATATTAATTTAACTGGTGCCAGAAATCGTTGAACAAACAGCGACGCGTGCCGGCCGACACTTGTGATGTTTGACGAGTATTAAATCTATGGTATGGGATATATGATGAGAGGAAGCGTTTTGACAAAATTAAAAATATCTGTTCCACTTCTTGTGGAAGCACAGGACTGGTCAATGTGGTGAAGTTTCAGGTAGGCCTATGACCAGTAGTGATCGTTTTTAGTGTTCCGTACTTGAAGGGTAACCAATTGAACCCTACTATTAAGCCTCCGCTGTCCGTCCGTCTGTCTGTTTGTCAGCGGGCTGTATCGTGTAACAGGAACCGTAATATACAGACAAAAGCACACACAGTCACACAAACATGGAAGTTCCTGGCAAGACCCTAGTCAGATTTACTGGCTTCTGACAATCCCCAACGACTGCCAAAGTTCTACAAATGACAGCCGGAACTAATGGCTTAACGTTTTTTCCAAGGCACGGATGCCACTTGGTATGTTAAAATGGTCACCCATCCACAGAGCAATTTTAGCAAGCATTGCTTAACCTTAACATCGACTCGATTAAGAGTTATTTAGTCTATGACTTAGAATTGGCCAAATGCTTAGGTGTAGAACGTTATACCAATAATTGATGGTCTTGATAACACCTCTGTTTAAACGATATCTAATGAAAACAGATGTCACTAATGCTCAATTTTTAAGGTACCTAATTTATCGGTTGACTAATAAAGTAACTAGGAAACCGTGCATTAAACTTATAGTCAGTAGCTGTAGAACTTCTTGAAAGTTTGCAGCGAAGGGGACTCGGTGTGATGATGGGCTTCTTAATGAGACTCGTAAATTACTAACAATGAGGTTTGATGACTCTTTACAATGGAGTGCATAAAGTAAAAAAAAAAAAAATTGACACACGCTATCGCGACCGGTGTTGCTGGCGGTTTGGTCGTCGGTCGTCGTTCAAACGGGGTGGGGCGCACCGCGCACCCCCCGCAACCCGCGCGTGCCTCTGCTCCCGCTGCGCGTCGCCGCTCACGCCGTGCCTTATGCGTGTGTGTAGGTGTGCACGCACACATGCGAGGCGTCAACAGTAGCTTTATTATATGCTATCGTTTTTCCGAATCACGAGGTAAATTTATTATAAACTAGCTTCTGCTAGCGGCTTCGCTCACGTGGTCCCTAGGGAACATACTCTTGGGATAAAAAGCAGCCTCTGTCCTTTCTCAGGCTCTAGACTCTCTGTGTACCTAATTTAATTTAATCGGTTCAGAAGTTTTAGCGTGAAAGCGCGACAAACAGACAGACAGAGTTAGGTAGGTACTTTTCCATTTATAATATTAGTAAGGATTAAAATTAAAATAATAATATACAGTAAGGATTATAATTTAGAAAACCACATACCTAATAAGTTTATACTCATAATTTTCTATATCAATTTTGAATCTATTTCAAGCTTCTCTAGAAGATAATCGCTGTAGCTCACACCTTGCACTGTCATCCGGAAATACTTTGTTTTACGACTTAGCAAGCGATTAGAATAGCCTCGAACACAACAGGTGACAATTTAAACAAGGGCTTTAACGTTTTTTAATTGCTCATTTATAGCTCCATAGTCTTATTTTTAAATAACTTTGATCGTAATCTCTTGTGTTGAACTTTCGAAATGCCGCTTAGTTATTTATTTTTATAACGTGATAATGAGCTGGTGTACATAATGTTATATATTTAAGAAAGAACATTTTTTATGATATTTTTCGACGAAATTGTGAAACTGGGCTAATAGAAGTCGGTTTAAAAAATATTGCCTCACACTAGAAATATCTACGGTATCGTGGATTAATTTAGAACAGTGTTAAGATGACGCAGTCTTCACACCACTTTTAGCCCAAACACTGTTTACAAGACAGCTCATAATATGCAGCAGTAGTTGTACAAGCTAACTAACTTTCTTAGTTACACCAAACAAACCCTAAACTGTGCATAACTCTAGAGTAATACACTCGATATTATCGACCGGCCAAGTTTCAGTTGATCGCTACTATAACCAAAACTACAAATTCAAAGTTCTAAGTTTCACCGCGTAACCGACAGGCTTTAGTTGATGTACAACAATGCAGAGGTCTATCATTTTGTTCTTAGTTTGGTATGGTTGCTAAATAATAACAGCTGAACGGGGCCATCTTCGAGCAAGCAACCGAGGTCGCTCTGTGAATGGGTGCCCGTCCCCGTCCACAACATATTGAGACTCCTCCATGCCTCGGAAAGCTCGTTAAACCGTTGGTATCGTCTGCACTAGGGAATATGCATCTTCTTGTCGTGTGGGCAGTAAGGTCTAACGACCCCACACACCATGGAGTCAAGGGCCTCTGACATGGTTTATTTGACGACCGCCATTTGGCGGCCGGGACCATCGACTTATACGTGCCTTTCGAAGCACGGAATCATCTTTCTATCAGACAATCGGTTGATTCAAGCCTGCAATGTCCTTCCCAAACTGGAAACAACTTTACAAAGTATGCTTCCCGTGGGCATCGAACCCACGACCACCAGGTCACAAGGCAAACGCCTAAACCACTCGACCACGGAGGCGGTCACGGTGGGAATATGCATAAAAAACATATTTATCATCTATACAGTTTAACTAAAAATTTACAAAAATATAATACAGTGGAAATATAATCAAAATTACTCGAAAAACCAACGAGAAATAATTATTTTAAACAAATATATCTGTCCCTCTCGCAAAAACGGTGTTCTCTATGGCAGCTGTATAGGCGTCATGATGACGTCAAAGTTTTCATCAAACTTCTCTTTCTAATTGTAATCTTTGAAGCTTTATAATTTCATCGCTGATTAAGGTAATTAAAATATAATTTCACGATTGTTTACTAGAGCTAATAAGTATTTCATTTTGCAAATAAAAATATCGCATGCATATTCTCTATTTGCAGATATTTTAGCAGTAGGTATGGGTAGTCACACAGACAGAAAATGTGATGCTAGTCTTATCAAAGGGGTGCCGTGTTTCCCAATTGCTAGGTTGTCGAGGCCAGATGAACAGTGCCATCTGGCCTCCATGTTAAATACTAGCACTCAGCTCCACATTCTGACTAGACTAAAACCCGACTTCAATATAATTGGGAATATCTATGTAGATTTACTGTAACTCTTACTTATTATGATGAAAAAAATATCCCAAAGGAATAAAAGTATCCTGTGTCCTAATCTAGGAAATGGTCTACCCTTGTGTTAAGTTTCATCCAAATCTGTTCAGCCGTTTAGATGTAATATAGTTTGTTAAACACAAACACACAGTTTTATCTTTATAAACTAAAGTTCAGTTAATACACCAAGAAATACAAGGGAAAATAGGAAAAGATTCAGAAGTATAGATAGGCACATAGGTAATTTCATAGCGGAACCGCTGAAGCATTTAAGGTGAATGCTCCAGGGTAGCCCGCGAAATTCAAATATTTTTATGTTTTTTCAATTTGCCGGTCAGTGTGAAGCTGTATGTGGACCAAATACGATCCGCGACCGTTACGCGTATTTATCTAAAGAATTATAACCATTTTAATCATCAATATAGCCCTCTAAGTTCATGTAGCTCGACAGAATGATTATTTCTGAAATAATCATATCATCATTATCATGCTATATTGATGATTAAAATGGTTATAATTCTTTAGATAAATACGCGTTACGGTCGTGGATTGTATTTGGTCCACATACAGCTTCACACTGACCGGCAAATTGCAAAAAACATAAAAATATTTGAATTTCGCGGGCTACCCTGGAGCATTCACCTTAAGCCAATAATTCCCCTAACACCTAACTTTCCTGATGACGTCAACATCAAGCGTCAACCACTGCTCAGGCTACAAAACACAAAGCGTGAAGTTTTAAACATTCCGCATGGGGCTCGATTCGACTGACAGATTCTTAATTAAAGTTCTTCGTTTGTTCCATTCAAAACCTTGTAGCAATTATAATAGGGTTGTATTGCTGGAATTTTTACATGAACTTGGTAATATAAGGGTTCAAGATTTTCAAGTAATTTGTTTTGAACAGGTGTTCGCAGATTAAATGCGAAAAATTTAAAGTAAGAAATTTTACTAACTAAACTCAAAAACTCAATGTATTTCAATTGAATTTAAGTACAGGCAGGCAACTTTGAATTGTCATGGACTAGGGTGTGTGTGTAGGGTGTGTGTGTGTGTGTGTGTTGGTGTGTAGGGTGTGTAGTGTCAGATCGGTCATTCAAAGACATGAATTATTTTTAATTAATGAAAACAATACCCTTCTCTTTAACTTCCATTGGTCTGTGTTCACAGGTTATTCTTTTATTTTTTTATTTAGAAAATATTTAATTTATTAAGCGCTCTACATAAACAATATGAGTCATAAAATTCACACGGCTTAATCGTAAAATTGACCTAAACTTGACATAAATAAGGTTTACTATCTACTGTCGAATCCAAAGTTATTAATTTCCGCCGAGTTTAAATATGGTTATTAATAGTTTATGGTGTTTGTATAATATTTTAATATAGGCCAGGTGGTAGAAGACAGGTAAAAGGTAGTAAATGTCACTTTTTTTTATTTTATTTACCGTTAAGTAAAAGACAAGTCAAAAAATCTGCCTAGCCTTTTCCCAACTACATTGGGGTCGGCTTCCAGTCAAGCTGGATTTAGCTGAATACCATTATTTTACGAGGAGCTGTTGCCTACCAGACCTCCACAACCCATTAACTGGGTAACACGGTACTTCATAGCAAGACGAGTCAGATTAACTGGCTTCTGACTATCCGTAACGACTGCCAAAGATCTACAAATGACAGCCGGACCAACGGCTTAACGTGCTTTCCGAGGCACGGAGGAAACTCGGTATGTTAAGATGGTCACCCATCCACAGACCAACCTTGGTAAGCGTTGCTTAACCTTGAAGATTGGCCCGTGCGGCTGTTATTATCTAGCCACGAGCTCCCCAAAAAGTCCCCGCTAGATCTACCTAGCCTTTTTGTTGAAAACGATGTTAACATGCAGCTAAATACCCAATTGCCTCCGTGGTCGTGTGGTTTAGCCGTTTGCCTTCTGACCCGGTGTTCGTGGGTTAAATTCCCACGGGAAACATACTTTGCTAAGTTGTTTCCAGTTTGGCTAGGACATTGCTTGAATCACCAGATTGTCTTATAAAAAGATGATTCCATGCTTCGGAAGGCACGCATAAGCCGGTGGTCCCGGCCGCCATATGGCAGTCGTCAAGTAAACATGTCTGAGGCCCTTGAGGTGGTTCAGAAACTGTAAAACTAGAGTGTGCGGGTTCGTTAGACCTTATTACTTGGCCAAAGGCTTCTCAAAAGTCTCTGCTCACCACTCACTAAATGTTTTTATAAAATACGTACGGGTTTAGAAAATTTGTATGATAATGATCATTTATAAATTTGTATAATGCCTTTGCAATTATAATATGTCTGTTACTTTTGTTATATACCTACCATGCACATATGAGATACGGGCAGATCCCTTATTCAAAACCCCTCAAACTATGATGTCACAGACTAAACTATTTTTCCAATTTAAAACAAACGACCTAGGTATTTTTTCCACTACGGAATTACTTACAATATTTAACCCAAAAAAAGAATCTCAAGGCAGAAACTATAAAATGAGACCCTCTATTCAGATCAGGGGCGCATAAAACAGAAGTGCCTAAGACTTTATGACTTCAGGAGTAACCAACAGCTGTACCTTATCATAAACAGAAAGGGGCCCCTAATTTTGATGGAGCTCTGTTAGGGTGTCCGCAGACAAACGATTGTATAACTAACTAAATTACTGGGGCATTGGTTTATTGGTCTGTGGTGGCTTTACTGTGAGTTTGGTTATGTTCTTGATCGCACAAGCGTAAACGACAATTTGTATTGAACTACATGATCGCCGTCTGGTGACAATAACAAAAAGCTTTTTTTTCTATCGTTTCTTTGAAAGTTATTGGTGCTTTAATGTGACCCTCTGTGCCATATGCAAGAAAATGTCATGACTGTTTTGATTCAACGCTACCTTGCATCTGAATTCCCTGTGCATATCTGCGAACTACTTTGGTTTCTGGTAAATTGAATGGTTATTTAAATCGGAGAAACTACTCGAAATTAATGTTCTTGAATAATAAAAGCTCGAAAGTTGTACTCAAATTTCACCACTTATCACGGCAACTGCCTCGATCATACGTTTGACCACTATCTCACCTGATTGTAAGCGATGATGCGATCGAAGATGGAGCACGTTTGCCTAAAAGTTACCTATTCACTCTTGACTTGACGTCCAAGTTGTATCATCCTAAAAACATCAACTCAAAGCATCATTTTTGAAACGACTATCTGTGGTTCTAAAAAGGCCATTTTAGCAGAATTATATTGGAACCATAATTCTTCAAGGTTAAGCAACGCTTGCCTAGGTCGGTCTGTGGATGGGTGACCATCTTAACATACCGAGTTTCCTCCGTGCCTTGGAAAGCACGTTAAGCCGTTGGTCCCGACTTTCATTTGTAGATCTTTGGCAGTCGTTACGGATAGTCAGAAGCCAGTAAATCTAACTCCAGTCTTGCCATGAAGTACCGTGTTACCCAGTAAATGGGTTGTGGAGGTCTGGTAGGCAGCCACTCTTCGTAAAATACTGGTATTAAGCTAAATCCGGCTTGACTGGAAGCCGACCCCAAGTTGGGAAAAAAAGGCTAGGCAGATGATGATATTAGAACCATAAACCACACAACAATCTGTCAAATTTTATTTTCATCTTGATCGCTAACTTAGTAGGTTCAAGGTTGATTGAAAAAAAAACGACAATGACAGGTAGCGTCATGTGCTTTCTGATTCTGCTAAAGTGAACTTTATAGACCTTCTGTCTTTTAAAATAATTATTGAATCCATGAGTCGTCTGTCTGCAGACACCCTAAATTTTCTATGAAATTGATAGGATACCGGCACACTGCTTACGTAAATTACTTCTATAATCCGGGATGGGTCGATCAAAATGTTAATTTATCACTAGGGATCTTTATAGTTGCCGGGCAACGGATTCTGTTAACAAAGGACTTTCCAAACTTCGTCCTTTTGGGCACGTGCCATCTTTTAGTTCTAGATTCTATCTTGTTTTTGATTAGTGAAATCTTATATTGGGTTGTTATTTTAGTTAAAGTTGTTATACGGTAGAGGTTTTGTTGATATACTGTTTTGGGAGTCGAGAACTACTGTTCAATAACGAAAGTAACCCTATATTATGTACTGGCTTTTGCCCAGGATTTGTATGCGCATTTCTCATTTTTTTCCGTTTCCGTAAGAATTTCAGGAAATTCTTTTTTGGTGTTCGTTTACATTCCCTGAGGAACCTACGTGCCAAATATCAGCTTTCTACGACCAGAAATTCCGACTGTTTGTGAGTCACTCACCAGTAACGAAAGTGTTTTATACGTAATTGATTTGTTTGTTACCGTTTCAGGTTTAATGCCTGCTGCAGCTAAATTATACATGAAACAGAAGTAGACCATGGCTTGAGTTCGGAGTGGAGCATACCAGTAGAATACCTAATTTTTACCCTGATAACTTCCCTAGAACAAATAAATAAAAAACGATGGCAAAGCAGCGTTGTTTCTTCAATATTGGTGTTTCTTTATAGAGGTAAGGGAGTTTAAAAAATCGGGTATTGATCCCCAGTCGAAATAAAAATTGAAAAATTCTATCATACTAACTTGTGTTATCAAAAAAACATACTTTTTCATTACTCATACTCGGAAAGTAGGCCTGAAGTTGCCTGAGGAGCGGATTGAAGTATTATTTTTCAGCCCTAGGGAGAATCGTTTTCAACTGACAGCCGTCAAATTAAAAAAAACACTTGTTGAATATTTCTATTGAACCATGTCCCAAACTTTTTTAAGCCAGAAAATTACAAAAAGATGAGTGAACTAAAAGATTATAATATTTTTTAAATGCATTTACTATAATTTACTTTCAACTATTTTAAAATAACATACAAACATTAGGCAAAATATTTACCATTTTTTCAATGACGAAAATGCAAAATAATGTCTGAAAAGATGGCCGGACACAGAAAAAAAAAGAGGTGGGAACTTGGCAGGAAAGCGGCAGGCTGATCGTAATTTGTTTATCGAATTGTAGTGTTTTATTCATGCTTTTTACGTATAGCTGAGATTAATATTCTTGATTTGATATTAATATATGGTTCATCAGATTCAGATATGAATTTTTTCTTAAGTTAATTCGTGTTTTTATTTTTACTTTCCTTAGCTGTTCTCGGGTGAAAAACTTATTTAGTCCCTCGAACTATTGGTACCCTCGCTACGTTCGGGCGCCAAACGCCGTCTCGGGACGAAATCAGTTACTTTCAATCCCAAGGTAACAATGTGTGTGTTTGCAAACTTGAACATTATTATTAACCATCACACAATTACATCTAAAGTAGACACAAGTACCAAGAACTCATAAACGGGAAGCGTTCACTTGTGCAGTCGAAGTGCGCTCTTTGTTCTTGCTCGGCCGTCTTGTTTCAACCGGTTTGAACTGCTCCGGACTGGATTGAAGTGGTTCTCAAGAATCGATTGTCGATTGTTTGCTTGGGTGCTAAGTAGGAACAGTTTTTAGATTAGTTCAGGAATTTTACACAGAGGTGTGTAGAATAGTTAGAGATATTTATTAGAACATATTTCATGTCACACTGCTTTCTTTTTTTCTTCCATACCCTTTCATCTTGAGAGACGTTGAAAATTTTAAAATTCACTAAAAATATCATAAGAGTACTTTCCCCAGCTTTCAAGGTATTTTTATAATTTTCTAATCTTTGATTTCCTTATTTCTATCAACTCGATCGACAATATCGTTTTACAATCACACATCGCTATCCCACTTTAAATCGTAACATTTAAAACCTTTGAAACAATATAAACGACATCTATCTTTTATCCAAATAAATCGGTACCCAATTTATAACTCGAAATAAAAAATGTCCATACATCACTCCGCTGTTAAAATGAAAATAATTAATAGAACAAAGTTTTAGTTTATTGAGTGATTTATCTTTACTATAAATTACTTTGGCTCTTATGGTACGTGGCCACTAGATAGGCTGAAGTGAGAGCGTTTGAAAAAACTCGCAGAATCGCTGGCGCTTATTAACTGGACTCTTCGATGATGGCACTGCAGGATATAATAAAAATTATTCCAAGCTACTTTGGCCCTTATATATGTACTTTATAGACATGTACCGTGTAGTCATGTTTTAAAAACTGCATCTTTTTTCATTTAAATGAACTTCAAGGCTGTCACAGTCTTATGCTCAAAGTCAAATTATTGGTACCAATGCCGTTACTACAAATTTTGATCAACTGATGACTGATAACTTTGTTTGGAAAACCCTATTTTTATTTGGAATTCGCTTTAATTTCCTTTTAGAAAGTTGTTGGTTTCCATCGGACAGACACAATTTTAAAAATATGACCACAACGGTTCTTTACACCCTGTATATTGTGCTATAACTAAGAATTGATGATATTTTAATGTGCTGTCAGTCATAAAAACAATGCCCTATCGGAAATTTAATATGACGTATTGTCAGCATTTTTATGATTATTGCACATAAGTAATAGTTTTTCATGACAAACACAAAATATATTGCAAATAAACCTTTTTATGTCTGAATTATGCCATATACGAAACACAAATTAGTTTAATTGGTAAGTCTTACGGACAACATTTAAAAGGACACGATTAAAAAAGGTGGTCTGAGACTAAATGTGGCGAAGACTGAGTACATGTCCGTACTCAGTCTTTGCAGCACGGATTCCTTCCTGTGGCAGCACGGATTCCAACACCATCCGAATAGGTTCGGACCTGATTAGAAAGTCCGATACGTTCAGGTACCTTGGATCCATGCTGCACGAGTCTGGCAACGTAGACGCTACGCTACGCAACGTAGGCGCTATACGTGCTTGGACATTGTCATGTCCAAGCACGTTTTGCCAAGCAAGCGCGGCTTGCGCGAAGTGGCGCGAGGTAACAGGCGTTGTGTGCGACCGCAAAATACCTCCGAGGCTCAACGGGCAGATATATAAATGCATCATACGGCCTGTCCTACTGTACGGCGGCGAGTGTTGGCCAGTACTAAGCAGACACACCCAGGAGCTTCGCGTCACGGAGATGAAGATGCTGAGGTGGATGAGCGGCGTAACGCGATCCGATCGCATACGCAACTCTTTCATCCGAGGTAGTCTTGGTGTCCGTGACGTGGGGGAAAAACTGCAAGAGTGTTGTCTGCGATAGTATGACCACATCATGCGCCGCCCTTTGGAGTACGTTGGTTGGAGATGCATGAATATGGCTGTCCTTAGGGATAGGTCCCGTGTTCGCCCTCGCAAGCGCTGGCTGGACGTCGTCAAGTCCGACATGAGAGCCAATGGCCTGACTGAGAAGAACGTTCAAGATCGGGCAAAGTGGGGGAAGCTAAGTAGGAAAGCGGACCCTGGCAATAGCCGGGATTAACGCCAGGTGGAAGAAGAAGGTAAGACTTACGGATAGTATCCGTTTCCTAGTATTTAGATGATACTGGCCAGTAAGCATCGTTATTTATTTGTTTGATACAAATCATGTTTACTTTGCATATTGTTTACAAATAACTACATATTAGCCTATTTTACGGAATGCGCGCTAATATAGGTATTTGTTTGAAAAAAAAAAGGAAAAAATGAAAGGAAAAATGTAATTAATGATGAAATGTGAAATATATACGTTATAGAAAACATGATGTATTTATGTCATAATTCAAAATGTGATTATATTCTGTGAAGTATTTAAAACGTTCATACGTTTAAACTTTTATAAAGTCTATTTTGTTTTTTTTTACCGACGATAAAATGGAGGAGGTCCTTTTGGAGGTATTTTCGTTTTTTTTTTTTTTTTTTCTATAAAAAAACTACAAGTAATCGTGGTTGTAAAGTATATTTATAGAGTGAACCTTTAAATATCTTACACAATAATTATATAACTAAAGGATAAAGTAATGAATGACGATGCAGCACGCTCAATACTTTTTAATTTCTCGGCGCCTCCTAACTGCTCTCTAAACCGCATTCTTCGCAGCCCCAAACACCCAAAAATCAAACATTAACCCAAACATTACGGACATAACAAGCAGACGTTCCCACATATTGATAAACACATATTGATCAGGCCACAACACTAATTTACCTTTGATCATGGCACTTTAATTCAACTTCACGCTTGCTTCATAATATGGTAATTGAGGGAATGGGCCACAAATGTGCATACCAACCATGGTAAATAGCGTGATGATTGGGCCTATTAATGTATTGTTTTTGTTCTTTGAAACTTTAATGGTGCCTGATTGGTTCGGTTGGCTGTGAGTTGTGGATAATTTAAGGGGCCAGGATTTGTAGTGCTGGATTGTTTATTTATATTTTCTTTTAATTATAGTCACCAAAATCTAAGAAGTCCGATTTAACAGCTGAGTAGAGAGAGATAGAAGATTGCTTTACCACTAAGTGCGAAAGAGATTTTTTTTTTGTCTCTTTCATAATTACTAGTAAAGCAATGTTGTATTCTGCTGTTCCTGATTCTGCAATTTCTGAATTCTTATAACTACGAGTAATTTATGTTTGAACTATGGGTGATTGTGGCGGTATGTACCCACACACACCCTTAGAACTATCACACTACACTTTCCTTTTTTTTTTTTTATTTGTTTGTAATGGGTTTGCTCTTGACTCTAGTCTATGTCAGAGATGACAGACACAAAGTCCACGATGGAGCGAGCCTACCCAGAAGGAGCCTGTTCACTCTAACTTTGAAGAGATTAGGGTTGTAAGCTTTCGGAAACACAGACGCTGGCAGAGAGTTCCACTCCTTTGCTGTGCGCATTATAAAAGACGTTTGAAAACGCTTAGTGCGAATTGGTGGAATTGCCACAAGGTAGGGATGGTAAGATGCAGTGCGTCTGGATGTCCGATGGTAGAAGGGGGCCGGTGGGATGAGGTCGTGGAGTTCTTGGGCACACTCACCAAAGTACAATCTGTAGAAGACCGACAAGCAGGCAACCTTACGGCGATGAGCCAAGCTATGTAGCTTGGCATCCACCAGTTTTACGTCGCCGATGAGCCTCTTAGCTCTGCGATCCACCGAGTCAAGCGCGGCAAGCTGATACTTAGCTGAGCCATCCCAAAGGTGGCTACAATACTCCATGCAGAATCGGACTTGTGCTTTGTATAGTGTTAAAAGCTGTCCAAGCCTAAAGTATCGCTTCACCCTATTTAGGATGCCCAGCTTTTTGGCCGCAGTTTGGGATTTGTACTCGATGGTGGCGCCGAAGTTGAGACTGGATGTCAACTCCATGCCTAGGAGCTCGAGCCGATCAGTCACAGGAACAGATGCACCCCGAAAAGTAGGAGCTTGGTCAAAACGACTCTTTTTTGCGGTAAAAACACACGACACGCCTGTGTTTTGGTGGCGTTAAAAGTGACCAAATTGTCATCACCCCACTGGGAGACAACGCTTAAGGTCAAATTTGTCCGCTCTACCATGGCCTCTCTCAAGGAACAAACTTCAACCCCACTGGTTGTTGCGTTGGACAAGTATCTTTCTGAAACCGTACTGTCATCTGCGTACCCAACAAGACCAGGCTGAAGTAGGTCATTGATGTGCAGCAGGAAAAGAGTTGCAGAGAGAACAGACCCTTGAGGAACTCCGGCATCAATAGCCATGAGGTCAGAGGAGCAGCCGTCAACGACCACTCGGATCGACCGTTCACTCAGGAAGTTTGATATCCAGCTGCAAAATGCAGCTGCTTTCCACCATAAAACTATGTTTTTCAACTCAGTTATGTAACTGTGTTGAAAACATAGTTAGATATAAGTGGGTATTTTTCACTGCAACCTCTTGGCAACTATAACGACCTCGGCTCAGGCGTTAGTGACCAAGTTTGACCCCTTACACCAAAATGTACTATGTATTTCCTATCTTTATTTTATCTTCTTTTTAAAAACACAACATCGCACCTGTAATGTCCAAGTGTATGAAATGCGAAAATAGTTGAGGAGTGGACTTCTAAAATTAGAGGGAAATCACGCTTAGCCCGACTTTGGAATCGAACCTAGGCCCGCTTGCGGCTATTAGACCAACATCGTTGGTCTTACGGAAATATATAATGATGGTTTTTGTTTTTAACAATAATCTCTTACGCTAATAGTATTTATCGGGTCGTAATTACAGATTAACATATTCATAATTTTAAACAGTATCACTGATCTGTGAAAATCAAATCAACCCTCATTAGCATGAAAATCGTTTTAAAATTAAAATTCATATAGTCTATAATTGAGCAGCAAATTAATGAACTAGTTAAGTTAGCAATTTATTAATACTTAATGGGAGTTTATTAATAGCGAAGCGATAAGCGCACCCCTTAATTGAATTAAGCTGTGTTTTTAACACTTCCTTTTTTGATAATGGTATTGTAACTATTTGTTCTTGTTTTGGGGGACGTTAACTACCTTCGAACGAATTGTGAAGTTTAAAATAGGAAATGAAGAAAAACACAATATTGGCCAAGTGCGAGTTGGACTCACACACAAAGGGATCTGTACCTTATTTTTTATTATTTCTTGTTACAGCGGCAAAAAAAATTTAAAATCTGGGAAAATTTTAACTGTCTAACTATACAGGCCGCTGACAGACAGGCAGACGGGCGAATGCTTAGTAATAGGGTTTCGTTGGTTACCCTTTGGGTACAGAACTCTAAAATTGGATAGTGATAAATAAATCAAGCAGACTATAAATGAGCCCAGCCATTTTGGGGGGATTTCAACTAATTTGGGGTCGTCTTCCAGCTCAACCACGAACAACTTTGTAAGTACCTTCATGGAGCGACAGCCTGAGTAACCTCTACAACTCTTTATTTGACTGGTCTCAGATTTTCTTGCTCAAAATACAGCATTAATTTTTAATTGTTTGATCCAACTACCCTTTTTTCTTGGATGGCTTTTTTTGCGTTAACTAACTTTTTCCAACCATTGACTGGCAGGCATTGTCCCTGGCCTGGTCATCGGACAGCGAACTACCCTATGCTCACCATTCGCAGGACCGCGCCTACGATGTCCGGGAATCGCTTTGCGACTCCCAACTCCCGGGGCGTCCTCTTCTGTTGTCTAGGCTGGCGCGTGAGGTTTGCCTCTCCCACACGTGACCCGCCTCGTCCTTCGCTAGCACAACTGCTTCGCAGAAGCAGGCGACCGCTTCATATGCCCACTCGCTTCGGACTACGGATTAAACCAGGGCCCGACGCCAGAGGGCGCTGCCGCCGATCATCCAACTACCCTTAAGTAAACAATTAGATTTTTTTTGGAAACTTGTCCCTCATATCATTTCATCATCATTGTTGGACTTGTGGATCGTAGTGTCTTCAGTAGTACAGGCTAAAAAGGCCATTTTAAGGGAATCATAATATTAATCACAAAACAATCTGTCAAATTTAATTTTCATCTTTATTGCTAACGTATTAGGTTCAAGGTTGATTGGGAAAATTTTACAGTGACGGGTAGCGTGATGTGCTTCCTGATTCTGCTTAAGTGGCCTTTTTAGACCCGCTGTATAAAGTTTAGAAACATCCTTTTATTATTTTAGTGTGTTGGTAGTGGTGGTAGTACACGCAACTTTATGTAAAACGTTCGTTGGTTTTCAATGTCCCGCTCAAGACATTAACAGGCCTGTATGATGGACTACCTTTCAAAATGATTTGTACAACACCCACGTCAAAAGAAACCATGGTGTGATGCCATGAACCACGGCTGGTAACCCCATTATATTGAAAGCTTTTATTCATTAGCAACAGCGTTGATGACAGCTATTTAGTGAACATGTTTACATCTACTATATTAAATTCACGACTTCCTCTATGCTTTAATTGTTGTAGTTTAGGAGCTTGCGTTGAGAATGATCAAGTGATCTGTGTGCAGAGTTGTGGTTTGCTTGCGACAAATAAATGCAAGTAATATGTAAACTTTGCGATGATTTGTTGTCATTTCCAAAAGACCGCTATTACTACGCCTCTTCTGCTGTCTCATACGAATATGAACCGTAAAAGGCAGAGTTAAAATATTCAAATAATGTTTTTCGTTTGACGCATTAACAAGACTAAAATAAATTACACGTTTAGGATACGTAACTCTTCTGCCAGGGTTGCAGAATATGTTCGAAAGAGTCACCGCGGCCCTGGAACGCAAAGGGCATTAGGAGGAACACGGATGGTTTTGGACGTCAGTAAGAGTCTGACCCTCCCTTCTGCTCCACCCAGAGCGGGAGGAGTCATTTTATGCTTTCCCATCCTTAAAAAAAATTGGTACGGAACTCTTCTTGTGTGATTTCGACTCTGGTTATTTTCCTTCTTATTTTTAAAGTTAGCATGTTGGCATTTCAAGATACAAGTTAATAATACTTTTTCACCAATTAATAAGAAAAATAGTAATCGTGGTATTCAGTCTACATCTACAACTTTTACTTTACATCTACATCTATAACTTTACTTTTTATAATAACATTGTAATTTTATTGGCTGAATAAATTATTATTATTATTATTATTAACAATATAAAAAGAATTTTTCAAATCTGACTGATTCCAGAGATTAGCTCGTTCAAACAAAAATAGATAAAAGAAAAATGCATATTTTTGTGGCTGTTTCCTGTACACTAAATATTATCAAACATTCGTCGTTATAGAGAACTGAGACTATATACTCTGGAATGCACTTGCAGCTATGCTGCAGTGCTTAACGATGATTTTTTATAAAAGTGCTCAGGCTTTCAGTTTCTTTAAGCTGAAGTTTTCAGAAAACTATATTTTTTAGACAAGGGCCATGTGCATCACTCCTGGCTTGCTTTTATTTATATTGTATTTAATAGGGTGCTAACTTATATCAGGTACAGTAATCAGAAATTGTATTATATTAAAATTAAAATAAAAAAAAAAAAAACTTATTCCTTGTGAAGTCGTTCTTTGACAAAATAATCTTTAATAACTTGTTTTAAATTACTACAAAAAAATAAGGTATGTCAGCAGGTAAAGCAGTGTTGTGTAACTCTGCAGTGTTAGAAAATGCTTTGAAGAGATATTTCCAGCACCATCTCTCCGACTATAAAACAATTTCTAATAATTCAAACGGAATTGTTAGTTGTGACATTTAGAATTAGTAAATAAAAAATAGTCACATTATCACATTTAACGATGCTGTAAAAGTGTTTTCTATAGTTATGTTAGTAAGTTTGTTTTATCATAAATCGCCTTGTTATTGTTCGCTGCAGGGGGTATTATAAAAATCTGACTTTTTACTGATAGCTCAAGGTTTTTACAAGGTTGTCACTCACGATTTTAAAGTTTAATGCAATTATTTTTCAACTCAATGAATATAAAATTGTTTATCTGTGTGCCAAATACCATCAATTAGGTATAATATATGTTTTTAAGCTGTTCAGAATGTTTGTCTTTGAGGTTTTATAGTTTACTGGCTAAAAATTTTATCGATTTTTTTTTTATAGATTTCGCTGTGCTTGTTTAAATTGTCAATTACATACTTAAGTGACATAATATCAAAGAAAAAATAAGCCGCCAATTGTGTCACCCTTTGTTGTAATTTATATGATGTACTTAATAAAGAGTATTCTATTCTATTCTAATAGGAAAAGGACCTACTTGAAAACTTCCTTAACACGAAAAGCTTCCCATTCTGGCAACCCTATTCCTATCTTCTGGGTAGAAATCGAGCAGACAGCGACACAATTTTATTTCAATTTACCAAATTGAATGCCACTGCATTTTGGCTCTTATTTCATCTGCTCAAAATTCAATTGGATCCATAAAAGTATTGTCGCTGTAATTCCATTTATGAATTTGAACTACGAATAGAAATGTAACCGTTTCCGGTCTTAAAGTTTTATGTTTCTCACGGGTTTTCTATAAACACAATAAAATAAGTTCACTTTTGAGTTTCCTATTGGTCTATTTACTTCAAATCTTTTAAATTTAGAACAATAAAAAAGTTATTGACAAACGTATGGTAGGAAGCCCCTTAGGCTATATTGAGTAGGTGGTTTTGGTACAGTGACTGATAATTGCAGCTGGATAAGAGCAGCCGAGGATGGAGTTAAGGCGCAGATACCCCTCAGTAGCATATTAAAATGAGAATCACGTCCAAAAGGCTAGTTGTATTTTTTTGGGAAAAAATATATGTTACATTAGACTATTTTCTTAATAACTTGATCAATGAAAATTTTGAGTTTTATTCGTTCAACATAATGTAATTAATTTGTTAAGTTATGTCTAACTCAGACATAATACAAACGACAGTTGGACCAAATCAGCCGGGCGTATTTTAATGAAATTTGCACTATCTCAAAGACAATTAAATTTAATCTTCTACATTTTGATATACGGTTGTTTTTTAAGTCATAGAATAATAAGGAAAGTACAAAAAATTACTGAATTTTGGGTCGCGCAGGTGTGAAACGAGTGTACGTTTTGTCCCTCAAGGTCGTTGGAGTATGTCGTCGTCTTAAATTGACCTACCCGATGACCTGTAGTTGACCCATGTTTCTTTTTTTAGGGTTAACCAAAGGGTAACCAACAGAACAAATAGGGTTCCGTTGGTCATAACTAAGGCTCCGCTGTCCGTCCGTCCATCCGTCCGTCTGTCTGTCAAGAACGCGGGCTGTATCTCTAGAACTGTAATAGGTAGACAGTTGAAATTTTCACAGATTGTGTATTTTTATTGCCACTATATAGAAAAATAATAGAAATTAAATTTAAATAATATAAATTAAGGTTTATGGTACGGAACCCTTCGTGTGTGAGTCCAACTCGTACTTGGCCGGTTTTTACAATCATGATTATGTGCCAAATATATTCAATCAACAAAGGCTTTGTTTAAAAAAATGGCCGTCAACCTACATAAATATATTTTTGTGAATCCATAAATAAGTGGCTACAATTAAAAAATCGGCCTCTACAGCGATTCACTTTAACACATGATTTTAATCTTCGTTCAAACAAAAGAAAATATTGGTTCACCTGAGGCACGCTGCCGGCAACCGATTACGCATTTATTTTTGTTCTACCATAAGTAAGACGGTGGTCGTTATGGCGACGCTTGGGGAAGGCCTATGTCCAGCAGTGGACGACTTTCGGCTGATATGATGATGATGATAATGATAAATAAGACTGCAGTCTTCGGAAGAAGCACTTGCAAACATTAGGCCACTGATGCATCAGTGGCCTAATGTTTGCAAGTGCTTCTGCTGAGCAAGCGGTCCTACGTTCGCATTATTCAGGAGTTCTATCTAGAATTTCTCAGTTGCATTCCACAGAATGGATTTGTCCCTGGTTGTATTGGATCGCCTCTTTTTACAAATGACTCCAACATAAGTACCGTTACGTGGTTGTGCTGGAGTACAATATAAACTTACATCTCTGACTTTCCCTTTGGGAATGAGCCTGTATTCTTGAATTCGCTCCTAAGTAATAATCATTGTTCGATCCAGGTCGTCCTTAGCTGTTCTCCCCCAGCGACGCCCTAAGCCGAGGTCCGTACCCCACAGGGGGTATCCTTAGCGTGTAGTCACTTAGTTTGTAATTAAAAAGCCCTGGTTTCTTTAAGATCTATATTAAGGCCGCCACAGGCAAGCCTGGTTAAGCAGTCAACAATCTTCTAGGTTGACCTGCCAAAGGCCAAGTACCACTGCAGGGAAAATACTTCCCGTTCTTCTTTCCATTCCTCTCAGTTTCATGAAACCTGCAAAAAATCTCACAAAAACAAACTCAAGAAAAATAAAGCTTCACAGTTCTGCACTTGACTCTAAACGCTGTGACAAAAACGTCTACAATTGATACAGTCACTCCCCGCCCCGTTCAGTTTCTCATTCCGGATCGTGCGACAGTAAAACCGTTGCATCCGCCTTATTGAGCAATTCTCCTGACTGCCGACTTTATGGGCGAGACGAGCTATGCCCGATATAGTGAAATAAAATCACGGGTGATTGTATGCAGTACCGTTTGTATGCAGTTGTTAGTGGGTGGAGTTAGTGAGAGGTAAGGTTTATGAAGATAGCAGATGGATATTGATGGACTTGGATTGATTCCGGTTTTATTTTGAGTTAAAGACTGGCCATTTCAGGGATGTGTCTACGGCCTGCATTAATTTAGTTTGAATATGGGAAATAAAACTTGTGGTGTGACAGCTTTTTAAAAATAAAAAAACATGGCGAAAAAAAATGGGGCAAAAGATGCAGTGATGGTTCCCGGTTGTTATTTGTGATAATGTTTGACATTTGATGCTGGAACACGAGATTTGATCGTGTATAATTGGTTATGACATGGGTTACGTTTGGGATGCTCTGGTTTGTCACGTTGTGAGACGTCATGCTGCTAGGCTAAGTTAGAATGCTCCTCTATAAAACTGTATCTCTGGAGTGGACGCTTTAATTTTTATTAAAGTCACATGTAGGTCTGGTTGAGCAAACGATAACCTCATAGATTGACCAGGGCGGGAAGACTTACCGAATTCGTTAAAGGCACCCGTACACAATCATTCTCGTACGCATTCCACGGTCAAAATCAATAGTATGAAATTTACTGTGTACCTACAGCCTTAGGACTTAACGACCGAATTCGCTCGCTACGCGATCGTTATCTATGTCAAGACTGCAGGCCCTGCAATATAGGCCATAGACTAAAAGTAATTCTATATCTACATTATTTATTTGACCATTGCTCACAAACCATGAAGGGAGGTCGCAAAATAAAACAAAAGAATTGATAAATGCTTGACATTGTATTTATTTGGAAACATTTACAAGAAACAATGTTTTTAACAATATTTAAAGTCTCATACTTAGTATGAGGTCGGCAATTGACATTAACCTATGTTTGTTGTTACCAATTAATTAAAAATGTACAATACTTAGCACCGTTAGTACTAAATTAGACTAGATTTTATAATTTCGTTACTTAATATTAGTTTATTTACAATTTTACATAATTACAAAACTGGTTGAAAATGGACGCGGGTACTAAAAGTACAAGGAACAGGTTCTGTGGGATCCATTGCGGGTTATGTACAGGAGTGCTGGAAGAATTGTTAAGAAGACGCAATGGATTCAAAACATAGTTTTGAAGTGTGAAAGATAGGTTTTGGTTGTGTGACTGTTATTTTGAAGTTATATATAAATACGGAGTCATACATTGCAATCTATCTACTTCATGAAGACTTTACACTTACTGCCGTTTCTTTGTGCCGGGGCAAAAAGCACAGATTGTTTGCCCATGTCGCACCGTTGTGCGTGCTTAGTCCCCAATACCTCGCACTCTGGCTGCACTTAATGATCTCTTGGATTCTAATCCAACAAACGATCTGTTTGCAAATGAATGGACAAAGATTTTATTGGTTTGTTTTTTTTGTACTGTGAGAGAGATTCATTAAAGAGTTGTTTACCATTATTTTATTTTGTTTTTTTTTTCTGTGTAAGTTTTTTTTGGTACATTTTTAGTTTTGTTCTTTTTTTAGTTTAAAAAAAATACACTTTGTTAAATAAATAAATAACACTATTACACAATGACCGCTTTTGACTTTTTTTTAAATAAACAAGATTCACACAATAACGATTTAAGCAACACATCAAATGGGTCAAATCTCTCTCTATTTTAATTATTATTATTGATGGGCCTGCGATTGACCACCACTTCATCTGGTAAAATTCTAATACTTCTCATGGAGCAACTGCTGGACGATTGGGCCAAAAATTTCTGAAGTCTAGGCCTCCCACAAGGTAGACCTATTACCTGGTGAGGGTTGCGGGAATCCGATGGATGCGAGACGCACAGGACTGGTTATTGTGGCGACACTTGGGGAAGGCCTAAGTCCATCAGTAGACGTCTTTCGGCTAATATGATGATGATGATGAACTGCCTGTCTGTTTACCACAACCCGGTGATTGGTAACACAATGCTCCTTGGCAAGAATAGTCATTAAAATTGGTCAATATTAAATTGACACTCATTATTTTTTCCAGCAACTTCAATTTTACATAAAGCCTCGACTCCACTGCGGCGCACAGCTTCTCGAAACGACGCATTAAACGTACGCTCGCTGTGTTAAAATAAAGTAGAATATTATCTGCAGCCGTCGACGCACCACGTCTGCTGGTGCATGGGTTTATGACGTCATTGGTGCACGCTTGGCTTGACCTAGACGTGGTAAGAGTTGAGAGAAATATCGAGCTTGCATTTATAATGCAAATAATTTTGTTGCATTTATTTGTCGCTTGTATGTAGTTGCTGCCGTTTCGATTATTGTGAGTGTGTATTATTTTAGTCTAGGTATTGATCGTAGAAGGCAAAATACATAGAACGTTGGAAAAGCATGAGGAGATACAGGTTAAATTAAAAAAAAAAAAAAAAAATCCACCACTTAGGTATTGATGGCGATTTCACAAAAAAGAATTTGTTACAAGCATAACAATTTTTTTAACAGATAATATTGGTTTTTATTATTTTACCCTAAGTATTTACCAGAGAAGACCAAATACAAAGAACGTTGAAAAACAATAGGTAGATTTTTACCCTGCAGTGGGATACAATGGGTTAAATTAAAAAGTATAAAATGTGTTTTAAGTGTTGACCTTTGGTTAATGAAGAATTTCACCAAAACACAGTGTTATTTTTGTTGCAAATTAATGATACTGAAATTTCTATAACGCAACGTTGCTCTGATCGCGTTCAGATATATCGGTGAAGTCTCGGAGTATCCTGCATATATAATTTTATGACCGTTGCTTATAAATGCGGTCAGAAATAACAAACTGTATATTTCTTGTTTCATTATAAACATTAGATTTGTTTACACTTTGACCAACATATCAGCCACACAACCAATTAATTACAATTTATTACACTTTACCACCTTACACTGTACAACATTATCAGGTTATTGTTAAAAGCAAATATTACAGAACTTAATGCTAACGATTTAGTTACAAACACGAACGTTAGCACAATTACACTTGATTATCTTGAGCAGATGAAATTACACGTTAGGCTGAGACTACACTGAAAGCTATGATGAGGCTATTAGTCGCTTCTGCATTTTGTCAACACTAAATTTTTTGTTGTTCAATTTTGTGAACTTGGATAACGATATAAATAAAACGTAACTAGGTAAGTTGTTAAAATGATCAGTATATATTATAAAAAATGTCGAGTTTTACACAGAGCATAATGAAAAAGTGTAATCAAAGGGCTTAGTGTAAGTTTTTTATCGCACTCGATCGCGTTAATGTAAACTTTCGCTTATTTCAAATTGTAGGTAAAGTAAAAAAAAGGATTTCCGTTATTGCCACCAGACGCGCTTATTCAGTTTCAATACAAATTGACGTTTACGATAACGCGATCGTGAACGTTAAAAAACTCTCACTAAGGCCACAGGAATATTTATTTATTTATTTATTTATTTATTTAACACTTTACGCACACAGATGTACAGAGGCGGACTTAATGCCTGAGGCATTTTCTACCAGTCAACCTTTGGGTGGTGTCTATTTAATTTTGATGATAACTTTTATATGGAAAATTAATTAATTTATTGTTCATCTAAACGGGTCGAAGCAGTTTTTAAAATATGCCTTTTCATTACACTCTGTATAAGGCCTTTGCCAAGCAGTGAGACAGTAACTTCTACAAAAAAGCGGCTGAAATTGAGAACACAACATAAGAACACTCAGCAAAAACACTTACAATCTACTGGTTTCAAGTATTCTAAGAACTTGTGAAATCCAATATCGTAATTTTCACAACAGTAACCAGTTCCCACTCAGAAGGACCGTCTTTTTTCCCGATCTGTATAAAGAGACGGATATGACAGTAGCAGCACAATTTATATGATACTGTTCACATTTATACGGATCCGAGAAAAAAAACGGATCCGGGTTTTTAGTCGGACGTTTTGCCACTGCGAAGAGCCGCTTAAACGCCCGGATCGGATGTAATGTGAATGAATCTGCCGTCGTCTTCTGTTTAGACAGATGATCCATCTGAATGTGAACAAGCAGGCCGACTACCGTCTACCGTTTAAACAACAGTCCATCTGAGTGTGAACAGCACGTCCTGCTGCTGTGACAGGCGCGAGGCGATCCGTCTGAGTGGGAACGGGCCCATTACTATTAATTTTACACTTTAATATTAATTAAACAGCAAAGCTTTCAGTGGAGCCCCACCTTTACATACAAACTCAATTACACAAAGTACATATTTGGTTACAAAAATAATTTATTTTAACAGTAAATACACTCGCTAGTTTTGATTAAAGTGTTATTTTACACAGAGCAGACAGTAAACAATGAGACATCTAAACAAATCATGTTCTAGAAATGGCAATTATTCTGTCTGTTTTTGTATATATGAGAATGTGAAATGAGTTTTGAAACAAAAAAGTTTTTTTTAATGATTTAGAGTACCAAATACTTATAGACTCCAAATTGTAATTAAAGATCTTCTTTTAAGTTATTTTAGATCTTTTTCAGACAAACCACAAAGGTAAATTGTCACATTATTTTTTAAATTACTTTGAGGCAAACGTGCTCCATTGCAGACTATAGCATCAATAAAATTAAAGTAAACACAAATTTCAAGAGTAATAGGACAATACACGACACTCCAATATGGCAGTCAGGAAAATAATACTGCAATTCAGTGAAACAGAGGTATCACTGCATTATTTCAATTATTTTTGACAAAGTGATTTCTACTGAATACTCGTCAAAAATCTTGACCCTAAGCCACTGGACACCTCAGAACACTTCAAGCCCATCAAAACACATTCGAATCACATGTCAACATGGTAACAGTGACACCCAGTAAGACAACTCGTTAGCTTGTCAAGCGTGAGCTTCAAGCACATAATTCTGGCAATGTTATACCAGTTGTGAGTACTTGAGAGCAATTTACAACGACTTAACAGAGTTAAATAACTGTCGGTGCGTTAACTGTGGATAAATGTTGTCGTTCGACTTTACGACACTTCGCGTGTGGCCGGTATTGGGGCCAGGAAGATGGCGGGTGTAGAAGCGGAGCGGAAAGCGATAAGCTTCAACACTCTTTTAAGCTAAAAGTACTAGATCACCATCATCTAAGCCCAAAATCAGGGTCAGTACAGTAAATGACCTCTCTACGTTAAGTTGTTGGTGCTTTAACAATCCCGTTATGATAAGAAATTGGTAACTTTAAATTCATTTAAAATATTTTTATTTAATAACTAGCTGACACCGAGGCCGGCCCAGAAAGCGGTGGCGAGATGATCTGGACGCAAAGTGCGAAGGCTGGTTCGAAGTGGCGTAAGAAAAGAGTGTCTGGAAGGATTTGGGGGAGGCCTTTGCCCAGCAGTGGGACACTATAGGCTATTAAAAAAACTAGCTGTTGTCCGTCACTTCGTTCGCGTGTATGTCGGAAAGTAAAATGATGTTGCTTAGTCAGATCGCTAAGATAAGATGTACGTACAGTCAATATCTAGCATTGCTTGACTCCTCTCAGAAAAAGGAGTTTGGAAGTATTATTCAAAGCTCTGGCTATATTACCTCTTCTATTCAAAATTACGACCAGCCTTTGTAATTTTTCGTTATGAGAAACGTTTTAATGATAACGCTTATCTATACATGATGTTGAAGAAAGTTCCTAAGGTTGTTAACACGAGATAGACATAAAGTTGTCCTTGGGCAAACCAACCAAATTAGATAAGACATATTAATAACTTTGATTTTAATTTTCAGTTACCTGAAGTTACGGGAAGCATACTTAGTGAAAGTTGTTTCCAGTTTGGCTAGGACATTACAGGCTTGAGTCACCTGATTGTCTGATAAAAAGATGATTCCGTGCTTCGGAAGGCACGTATAAGCCGGTGGTCCCGGCCGCCAAATGGCGGTCGTCAAATAAACCATGTCAGAGGCTCTTGAGGCGGTTTAGAAACTCTGACACTAGGGTGTGTAAAGTCGTTAGGCCTTACTGCCCACACGATAAGAAGAAGTTACCTAAAAAACTCTAACTAAAACAATAAATCCAACACATAATTAGCTAGGTAAGATTGAGTAACTTTTACAGTTATTTTTTTTCAAAATCGCGGTCTTCCTAGCCCACACCCACCGCCTCACTTTTCAATTGATCGACGAAACGAACTAACTAGCCCTTTCTCAGAATCAATCATACTCCAGTTTGCTCACAACGTTTGCTCTCGATATTCCTATTTGTTACTTTTCGTTCCAAACCATCACAATACTTGTTAGGTTTCGTCCCGAGGCGACACATTTGTGTTACTTTTGAAAATGTCATTATTATTGGTTCTTTACATCGTTAAAAGTGTTAAAACGTTTTACAACGACTTGTTAGAATATCAAAATGGAGTTCAAATATGTGTTTTTTTATTTACGATTCTAATTATTTTCGATTTGTCTATAATTCTTAGCAATTTTAGCTTAAAAAGACTGATAAATCGTTACGTTTGGTCACGTACTAGTATGTATAAACATTTACTAAGAAAACAGACAAAATAATTGTCATTACTGTCACAATTTAAATCTGTATGACTTTAGAGACATTATTTTTTATAAAGCTAATCAAAACTTTGCACCACTTATAAACAGAGTTTATTTTAGAAAGATATTTTCTTGATTTAGTTTCCTCGAATATCAATAATTACATTTACCGGAACTTATGATTACTGCTTATTAACCAAAAACTAAAACCACTAAGATTACAAGTGGTGCTCTCCTTTGATCAGTTTAGTTTATTATCGGGGTACAAAATTACAAAATCAGAAATCGATTTCTAGAAAATTCTCAATACTCTAGAATCTAAAGAAAAAGTAGGAAAAGGGACGAACACTGTACATACCGTCATTATAACTTAGCTATCTACTATGTACAGTAAACCGACCGACAGCATACCAAGCGTATCACATACAAACATACAATTAAAATTCATAAATCTTTTACAAAAATCTCATTCTCATTAGACTATAAAGGAACACAGTCAATACCATGAGAATAATGAAATTGTGTAGAAGCGAGACTGCTTTGTGCATGTCGTCAAACGCCATCTTTTTTACCTACTTCCCGTTATCACATAGCACATTCATGAGAGTATTTGCTAGGCTAGCTAAAACTCATGAATTATTTAATCATTCAAGCGAAGACTCATAGATTTCTATCGCAAAGATTCACAAGTTACTGATCAATTTTGGTTGAGTGTTGACTAAAATTTATGTTTACATTTTTTTATTCTGTCTCCATCAACTGTATAAAGTTTTATGAAATAAGAAACTGTTTCTGACAAAATGTTTGCCCATTGACCAAATAATCAGCAATGTTTTAATTAAATTTCCCAAAATAGCTAGCCTTATAGACGCTTACTCCATTGACAGCGAAGCGGATGAAATTTTTGAGTTCTGCTTCCTATTTTGCACTTTTTTAATTTAAGTGAGATTTTAGTAAAAATATTAAATAAGTGTCAGTTTGAAGCAAATCCCACTGTCCCCCACTCAAAGGACCCCAAAGTAGGCAAAAACCGCGACCAACACAAGTGTCACTTCTACACAGACTCATCACCCTTACGTCAATACTTAGTACAAAGGCTATTTACACAGGAGGGGTACGAGTCCGACACGACTCTTATATACAGCTCTCTTGCACCCGATGCGAGGTCGTGACGACTTCGGGTCTCAAGCGGTGCGCTGTGAGCGATGACGTCACACCTGTTGCTGAACTTGGGCTGCACGCGTTCACGCCTTTGTTCACGCGTCCTAAACTATGGTAAGACTGGAAAAGAAGGAGATGGTTAAAAATATGGTTAAAATATGAGGGATTTATAAATGAAATATTTATTTGCAGAAAATTATTCTGCAAATAATTATTTTATTGGTGCAAGGGTTGGCGCTCTTGAACAAAGAAGTACTATTGAGAATACTTTCCTATTTTAGATAATGTTCCTAATTATGTCCGTATAATGTAATTAGTCTCTTATTTACACATTACCAGCTGAACATTTTCTCAGTTTTACAGAAGAAAATAAAAACTAGCTCATAAAAAAAGGATACCTAATAAGTTTCTTCCTTAAAAGTTGTAGTTTCTCGACTTGAAATCACTTAGTAAAAACCAAATTTTAGGGCAAAAAAAAATTAAAGTTGCTGGTTAAAGGTAGGAACCAGGATGCGCCAGACAAACATGTGACAGAACTAGACGAAGAAACACCATCAGGCTAGTAAC